>OY292404.1:3602741-4270686 GCA_958496205.1 Idaea biselata
ATGGCGCTAGCATCTACGCCGAGCTTTGAAGATAAATCTAGTTCAATAGAAATCCGTCTTCGTGCTAAACTTGGTCGCAGTATAGCAACTTTGACATTTAATTTTACTTGCGGCTGATTCAAACGGGCTCATTTAGAGACTCCAAGACTGTAGTTTAGGGATGGGCCGATTAATCGGGAAAGTCGACTAGTCGGCAGTTTTACCGACTAGTCGTCAACTAAAAATTATGCTATAAAACCAACATTAGCAGGTGAGAAGTAAAAAAAACCATGGTCCCTAAATTAATTGTTTCAACAATGATTTAGCTTTATTCTATTTTTTCGAAAAGGTTCATCGATTTTTTGGAAGTTTATCAAGGATTTTTCAAAGCGAATTCGTCGTACCTAATCAGTGCGAATTCTCATTCTTTTTCTTGTTCTTCTTCCACGTTTTTTTTATGTTTCTATTATTTTATTGTATTTTTTTTAATGTTTTGTGCCGTGTGTCTTTTTCTTTCTATTCTCTTTTATTCTTATAAAACAACCAACAATTGCCGAGTGGACTAACTTGGGAGATATTTATCTCCAAATTATAATGATGTCTATGGCCGGCTAGTCGGCAAGTCTGCTAGTCGGCAGGTCTGCTAGTCGGCAAGTCTGCTAGTCGGCAAATCTGCTAGTCGGCAAATCTGCTAGTCGGCAAATCTGCTAGTCGGCAAATCTGCTAGTCGGCAATTCTGCTAGTCGGCAAAAGCCACAGTCGGCCCATCTCTACTGTAGTTACATTACGAAGGTTTCTGAAGCGCTTTTAAGCATGTTTTGTTGAGTCATTAAATTGATGTAAGTCCCAAGTTTTAACTTAGTCAGGCAGATAAATTTATAACTGTTTAAAGATATGGAGTTTCTCATAAGGAGTGTGTATTAAATAGGTAGGTTGTCTGCTCTTTAAACTTTTGAGATTAACTAGCTGGGCTCAACAGTTTCACCCGCTTAAGAAGAAAGTCTACCTACTCTTTCTCCATACAAAAGTAGTCGACTGTTTCCTCCCTGGATAAATACATTAGAGCAAATATGTTTATGCCATTATTAAAATAGAAATATAAATCCCGCCGCCGTGACAATATCGGGATGAAAAATAAAGTAGCCTATGTGGAGATCTTTAGGTATTTGCGTTTGAAGTTTCATAGCAATCAGTTTAGTAGTTTTCGCTTAAGTCCATCCGTCCAAATTCATCAAATTCGATTCAATGGTTTAGACGTGAACAAATAACATACATAGTTACTTTCGCATTTTTAATTTAAGATCTTACTTAAATAAATATCTATACTAATATTATAAAGAGGTAACGTTGGTAACATGTATGTATGTGTGTATGTATATTGGGGGTAATCTCCGAAACTACTGGACCGATTTCAAAAATTCTGTCACCTTTAGAAAGCTACATTCACCCTGAGTAACATAGGCTACTTTTGATCCCGATATTCCCACGGGATCGGGACATACGCGGGTGAAACCGCGGGAATCTGCTAGTATAGTATACTTTTATACTTTTACTGTGTGTTTCCGCAACTAACCCTATAACTGCGCCTTTTTGCGCGACTTTAAGCCGTAGGTTTCCTCACGATGTTTTCCTTCACCGTAAGAGCGTTGTTTTAATAGCGCACTTAAATTTTTCCTAAAGAAAAACACTTTGGTGCGCGGTCGGCCAGGATTCGAAACCACGACCTTCGGAATGAAAGTCGCGGTATCAACCACTAAACAAACACCGCTCTCAAATATATAGTAAGGAAGTAAGGATATTGTTTGAATCTTTACTGTTCCTCCCGAAACTGCACTGTCAAAGAAATACACAGAAGCGCTTCGCTTCGTATTTCATACTTCCGAAGTTGATCCACCCAATTGAGTAAAAGCTTTATTGGAATTATTTCGGTTTGTTTATTCTTCGCTTATTATTTCGTGAAGTTTAAATAAAGTTCCAAGTTTTAATGCAGTGAAATGTTAGTTAATGTGTTCGTTGTTTGGTTTGCTCTTAATTTTGTTTTTGAACGACTTCAAGAGAAGGAGGTGGTTTAAATTCGACTGATTATTTTTTTTTTTCTTCTGTTGTTCTCTTTGCAGTAGCAAAAAATAACGCGTGGTACTCGGGACTGCCGCGGTAAAGTAATTTTTGTTTGTTTTGTACCATATTGCCATGATTACCATGTAGCTCGGCCGAGCTAAAGCTAACATGGTAGGCGGAGTTGGGGGTGTTAGGTGTATTTTCGTTACGGAATTTCTTGATTCGGTGGCCGCACTCAAAGCCCGCGATAAAAGCTATGCAATAGCTTAAAAACTACCTATCCATGTATAATATTACTAAGTATGTGCGCAGTGTGCACCGTATGCATCGTACGAGCGATGTTAATAGCGCAATGTGGTATTAATTATTAGACGTATTGTCTGGGATTGGCTTAGTGTCCATGATTGACTTGGCTTCCTAGCTTAGGTGCTGGGCAAATCTAATAAAAAGAATTGGCCTTTTTTATCTAATTTTTAGATGATTTATAGCAACTTTTAATCCATGCTTTGTATGGCGCTGTAGTGCCCGGGACATTGTTAGGCGGAGGCTGGGCAAACTTACTCCACCTAATAATGCCCCGCATTACTGCACCCGCCCATAAGACCATAATGAGTGAGAAAGAGAGCGAAACACTCTCTGCACCGTTCCCACGTTTTTCCACCCGTGTGCAGCAAGTAAAAAATTGTATTAAGGGACTGCACTTACCAACAACATTGAGTTGAAATGCCAGTGACATCTTGGGCTCCGTGTTGACCTGACACTCGTAGATACCAGCGTCCCTTTCTTGGGGAAACTTGATCTGAAGCGTCCAGTTTTCTGACTTCTCTGGTCTTATTACCTGTAGGTGAAAATGAAAATTAATAAAGGCTTCTCCCTTTTGAGTCGGTTTTGCTGGGTTCCAAGGTTTCTCCAATAGTTTGCAGTTAAGTAAACTAAGTTAGTTTTTCCTAGCTTAGGCTATAATAAGTGCCATAGTACTCAGTCTTCTGCTAATTACAGCATTCGCAAAAAACTAACAACTATTTAAATATTTGGTGTATCGTCCCGTCGCGTCATGAAGGCAATCGCATTTCACCTAGAAAAACTAGGGTACCAACATAAATTTAGTCAAAAACGTATAACTGTGTGTTATTTTTGCAAAAAAAAATCTATTAGATCTTTCAGTTCATGAAATTAATCTAATAAAGCGGTTTCATTCTCGTTGCTTTTACTCATTAAACATTTTTCGACGCTGGAGGCTTATTTTCCTAATTAAAGCTTTTGGATTTTTTTTTGCAAAAAAACTAACAATTTTTCCAAGGTTTTTGAAAAAAATTGAACAGAGCTGAGACATAACTGAGACGATGAATTGTAGAATGGATACTCTATTTCAGAAATGAAAACAATAATCTCACACATATATTTAAGAGGAATTACAACGCCAACGACCTTGAAACTGAAAATCCCTGTCGGGCTCATCGAGAATTGTTGATTATTTCATGACGGAATGTCGTAGAACTTTTTTTTTGTATACAGATTGTAGGTGACATTGTTTCCTACATTTTGGTGTAGTTTTAAGACAAGAACCTCTTATTGGTGCAAAGCCTACCTAAATTTTAGACAAAAAATGTCTGATTTGGCTAAAATGTCGATAGGCTTCAAAACGTTTCGACATATTTGTATGGAAACTGCACTAAAATATCGGAAACAATGTCGCCTACAATCTGTACACAAAAAAAAGTTCTACGACATTCCGTCATGAAATAATCAACAATTTTCGATGCCCCCGACATGGATTTTCAGTTTTTCAGTATAGGGCCCTTAAAAGCGACAGCTCTTATTATTTAAGTAGGTAGGCACCTACTTTTTCCTATAAAATTGACAGATTTTTTGATCTGAGATTCTGAAATAGAGTAGGTATAGGACTTTTGTTTGGAACGCGTTGGTGGACGGTTTGTCCTGAGTTTTATTTTCGTGAAACCTAGTTATTTTGCTTGTAAATTGTTTAATTTTGGTGGCATATTGATCAATTTAGTTCCGCGAAAGATAACGAGTGTAGTATAATTAAAACTGTAGTACCAAACACGGAATTAGGGCGTTACTAACAAATGCTTCATGCGTTTGCAATAAAATCCGTCGCCATTTTTATTATCCTAACCAACGGCACTGTTAAACTTCTATAAATGTTTTGTAAATGTTACTTTATCACATGTTACTGGCTTAAACTTATCCTTGTTGATAGACAAGCCAAGTTTTAAGAAACTGAACTGAGTAGGTATAGGTAAAAATAAAGCCGCTAGCCGGAGGGCGTTCTATGTTTGCTCTGTGGTACACAATCAAAATAATACACAATTACTTACTTGAAACCTCTGATCCGAAGTGTAAGTCAATATTCCGGCTGTTAGAATGTGTAGATCCCTTTTTCTTATCCAAGATACCTGAGAAAAAGTATAAACACATTTTAAGACGTTGACGGCTACTGTGGCGCGTGTCGGGTGAATGCCCGGCTGCAACGCAGAATGTTGCAGGTTCCATTCCCGTCGGTGAAATATTTTTATGTAGTATATCCGTTATCTTGTTTCCATAGTACAAGTCTAGTTACAAATTGGGGACTAGATTGCTTTGCATTTGCGTTCATTTGTAATAAAAGCCTCCGAAACTACGGGACCTATTTGAAAAATTCACCAGTGGAATGCCCCATTATCGAGGAATAACCTAGGTTACTTTTGATTCCGATATTCCCACGGGATCAGGACTTACGCGGGTGAAACCGCGGGATGAAGTTAGGTTTATATAGATTTGCGGCAAACAGTTGACGCCGGTGGTCGCCACACGCTTCAAAACGCAGCGTTTGTGGTCCATATGTACCTACCGACACAAATACTTGAAACTACAAACTTAATTGCTAAATAATCTACCATCTTTTAGGTACTAAAATCTCCCTCAACTTTAACCTGCACATAACTGGTTGTACCTATAGTGCAATTTATTCTAGAAAATGTCGATAGCAGACCAAGTTGAGAGCCCACTAGAGTGTGTCTAGTGTTTCGGTGTGGAGTACAACTTATACTATCTAAGAACCATTTAATAGAAGTATTTATTGTAAATCGTTTATTTTCAGTGAACTTTTGTGATGTTTTTGCAGGCGACTAACGGATATAAGTGTTTATTAATGTTTTAAAATTATTATAATTTATAATCTAAAAAACAAACAACACTACCAAAAATTATAAGAAAAATGAACAAAAATTAAACCTTCGATCTTGGAACGTTTTGTTTTTTAAATTGTGATAAGATTTTTCGCTTTTTTTGACCTACGTTTTTTTTTAAATTCAAATAGAAATAAAACTTTAAAAAATTAGATTATGAAAAAAAAAAAACCAAACCGTAGAGGCATGGTCATGGCTGATATAAGATTTATGGCATAAACATTAATTTCTCTAATGCTTATATCCAGGGAGGAAACAGTCGACTACGTTTGTAAAGTTTGTATGGCGAAAAGAGTGGGTAAAATTTCCCCTAAGTCAGGACTTTGAATTTTATATGTAGGTAGGTACTACAGACACGCGTAAAAAGCTAAATTCCAAACCACGGCCTTCACTTCAAAATTTTAAAATACCTAAGCTAACCCACAGCTCTATTTCAATTCATCCAAAACAAGACACCGGAATGGTTCTGTAAAAGCGAGTAGAGAATGAAACATTCGTCCCAGTTTGCATACAATGGCCTAGCCCCAGGTTTGTATCGATCATTAGCTATTTTAGCGCGATCCGCTTTGGGTATCTTGATGTTCTATTTGTTGGGAATGTTACGTCTGGGGACACGTCGCTGGTTTGGCATTGTGGGGTCATGAAATGACAACCTTAATCTAGGGCTTCAGCAGGTGGGTACTGTTACCATTTCCATACAAACATCTTTCTACCTTAATATCGGTATTATTCGGATTAATATTCTATTTTTATACGGCCCCCACCACAAGGTTTTCCAAAATATTCATTCGAAATGAAATGAAACGGAGCTACATTTCGTTCTTTTAGATCGTAAAAGATAAAAATAAAATCTTAATCCGAATAATACCGATATTAGGGTGGAAAACTAAATTTTTCATAATTCTATTTTGGAATGGAAATGGTAACAGTACCCACCTTCTTTAATGGGGCAGGTCTTTAAAGTTGAGCTTATTGGCTCAGCTGCATCTGCCTATCTTGAATGGTCTTGTTGGTTAAGCAAGGCTTGGTGCGGTTATACTTGGATGGGTGACCGATAATTTGTGTGGCAAAAATTAACTTTCTCGAGCTCCACCGTGCGTCGAAAGGCACGTTAAGAAGTTGGTCCCGGTTGTTTTCTCTGATGGCATTCGTTAGGTCAAGTTAGGGGCTTGAAAAGAAGTCTTTAAATTCAATTTTTTAGTTGTACACTAGCACTGTCTCATGTACCCGCGTAGTTCTGCATAGTACTAGTTAACTATTAAATGGATATATTGATTCCTTGGGAGTAGTGTGAGTTACTTACCCAACTGCCGAAAGAGAGTAATTTCATCCAGTTTTTAGTACGTCATTGAAACTTACACGAGATTCATCAAAGCAAAACACCATTGGATAAAACACATCCCCTAACAATCAAAAGACGAACATATCTCCCAAAACTCCCAAAGTAAACCACATCTTAATACATTCAGCAAATTAAAATCATCCCACGGTAAATTAATTCTAAGGACACACTTAGATGGAGCCTTAACTGTCGAAATCAACAAAAGATGGAAATGGCAGGATGAGTTAAGGCCATTTCCCAGAATGACTGAATAAAGTTAAATTAAAAGCGAAAGTGATGGGGATGAAGTAAAATTGCAATAATTTAGCGAAGATTTTTTGGCTCTTGAATTGAGTCGGAATGGTTTGGAAACAATGGGGGCTTGACGTTTGCGACAAATATACGTGTTCTCGTATTTTGTGGGTCGGGGTAATTTTCCTTTTTTAATTTCTTTCTGTGATTTTATGGCGGTGGCTTTGATTATTTTTTGGGTATTTTTTTTGCGTAAGTAGTGCATTTAACCTAGTATAAGTACCTATATGTTTTATATTATGTGGAAGTTTTAGTTTTTTTTCACATACAGTTGCCGCAGCCAGACTGCCTGCGTACTAGGTAGTCTGGCTGCGGCAGCTAGTAAAACATTATTATAACGTCGTATGGGAGCCCGCGCACTAGGCAGCCACGAAATCCCAGATAAATTTTGGCTGCTGCAGCCAGGCTGCCTATTGCGCGGAGTACCTTAGTCTAGACAAGAAGTAGATATCCCGTCATTAATTTGAGAATCGTAGGTTTGATTCCCGACCAAATGGCTCCAAATCTATTTTACTTAAGGAACAATGATGTGCGCTATAATATTAATATACCTATGTAACGGTGAAGGAAAACATGTCATCGTAAGAAAACCAACGCATGTCTTAAGATTCATTATGATAGATATGCCACAGATTTTTTTACATTTATACTAAAGGTTAAAAAGCCAACACTGGCTTTAAGGCCAAGACATTAAGTCGTGTAAGGTTACTTACAGCTTTGTCCCCAAGTTGTTCGACTCTACAGTGCAGGAAGGCGGTCTGGCCAACCACAGTGGTCACGTTTCGTGGCACGTTGTATTCGAAGTAGGGGAATGAGCCGACGCTGTCTTCGCCGTAGTGTGCGGTCCCTGTGTGGAAATTAATAGGGTTGAGTAATTGTTCATTCATTACTTAAAAATATAATAATAGAAAATGCCTTTGAAGAGTTTGTTGCCTTCCAACTGATTTTTACAAGAAGGGAATCAATAAACTGGAAATGCGTTGGCAAAGATGCGTCGATTGCATGGGTGATTACTTTGAATAACAGTAATAAAAAAGTTTGAAAAAATAAGTACCTACTGTCAACATTATTTCTTAGTGTTAATCCACACTTAGGAAATACTGCTTTTGAAAAAATGCTTTCACATATTCCATACGGCAATTTCATAGGTAAAGACCTAATATATTATTTATTAGCTGCACCCGGCGGTATTGCCGCGTAAGGCCCGATCCCGTGGGAATATCGAGATCAAAAGTGTGTTAGTGTTTTTTGTTGCGAATAAACTATATTCTATTCTAAAAGTAGTCTATGTTCTAATGTAGCTTTCTTTTGGTGAAAGATTTTTTGAAATCGGTCCAGTAGCTTTTGAGTTTATTCATTACAAACATACAGACACACACACAAATACAAATCTTTTCTCTTATATTAGTGTAGATTACCTACCACCTGCACCCGGCGGAATAGCCGCATAGTCCCGATACCGGGATATCGGGATATAAGTAGTTTATGTGTTAGTCCAGGCCTTCAGCTACCTGCATACCAAGTTTCATTGCAATCAGTTGGGTAGATTTTGCGTGAAGAAGTAACAAACATAAATTATTGTGTAGGAGCTCGATGGTGAAGCACTCGCCGATCTAAAGTAGGTAGTGTGAGAGATAAACAACACTTGGGGCGATCATTACTTGAATAAATAAATAATAAATATATTCTGTGAACAACACACAGCGCCATCTAGCCCCGTGGTAAGCGACTAAGCTTGTGTTACGGTGACTAGACAACGGATATAATACTTATATTTATTTTTCCTTTGTAATGTAGTATGAGGCGAAAACATTTTCTCAAGCTACTCCGTGCTGCGGAGGACACGTAAAAGTATGACTTACTATCAATCGAGCTAAGCACAAAATACACAATGACACTTACTAAAACCTCACACTACCTAAAACAGACCACACCTACATAACAGCACAATGCACGAATTTTGTGTACTGTAGGTGTTTGGGGTCTGTCGGGTCAGGGTCGGTATTACACTAAATCACAATAGAATCTCAGTGGTGTCTCAGTGGAATGGCAATAGTAGTGTCATGAAATATGACCCGAGCAGGATGAATACATACAAAATTTGCGTTATTGAATATTCGACTCTTAGTTTTTACACTAAAAAATATATATCCCTTGACATCTAACATCTAGAACACCTAGAAAATCCGTGCCGAGTGAGAGTTACCAACCAGAGGTGTTTATTTCGCTCACACTGTTGCCATAACGAAATAACATTTATTAATGCTAGGATTTTCCCACTCACAATGTAAATCCTTTCACACCCACACACACATACATCTAAACTCGCGAGTTTTTCATCTCAGTCAATCCTGAAGAAGAGACCTGTAAAGGACTCGAAACGTTAAGCGTTGAAACAATGCTAAAAGTAATAATAATACGCGATTTAAACCGAAAAATATCTTTAATTCCATTATATATTCTAAGTGGTGCACTCCATTGTGTATGGTTAATATATCGTTGGTGGTTTCCAAGGTTACCTATCCTGGCATAAGAGTTTTTGACAACTATTGAGAAGCCATTGAAACACGATTGTGGATCATAATACCGGCCATAAGTAAAGTGTCGTGTAAGTGTCATCTTGAATTTGACAAATATATCTGTGTTCTAAGATGAACACAAATGGTGGTGATGGTGTATGTAGTCAAAACTACTCATTAGTTTTAGTTGTAGGTATCATGTATATTTGTTGCGAATAAATTAGTTTCTATTTCTATTTCTAACACTTCTGACTGTGCTACGTCGTTTGGAGCCGAATCTTATGAACACGGTGCTGATTTTTAAGATAATTCAGTCTGTCTGGACGATCTAATTTTCAGCCTGTCTCTCACTTTCTCGAGCACCCCCGTGCTTTGGAAGGCACGTTAAGCAGTTGGGTCTCGGTTGTTATCTCTGATAGCAGTTGTTAGGTCAAGTTAGACGCCTTAGGGCCACTTGAAAACTGTAACACTAGGAGAGCCACACCACTACACGAAAAGAAGAAAGAAGAAGCCTGTCTTACTAGCCTGGCATACTGGAATGTCTTAGTTATGACGTTCATACGTACGAATGAATAATGCACCCTACACTGAATAAATGAGTAGATATGAGTAAGAGTACATTTCCTTCATCAACGTAGAAAATCTTATTGTTTCAACTAATTGTGTAATTTCATTTTACATTCCATTTGAATAAGAAGCGGATGAATTTGCAGACGAGAAATAAAACGTTTGCAGAGCACTGAATCAAGAATAATGGACATTTCTCAATTAAAAAACTGTATCTTTTTGTTATTTTTACCTGATTAATGAATCTGGGATGTTTTCTTTCCATTTAAGGTTTGTCAGCTGTGATAATTAGAATGAATGAATTTTGCCCTTATGGTGTAGACGGTATATGGGTTTGGGTTAGAATATGTTTGTGTGTGTTTGTTTATCACCATTTTTCTCAGGAACGGCTGAGCTTATTTAAAAAGGTTTATTTTTTTAAGCATATTTAGTGAAAATCGTATCTTGATCTTTTATATAGATAGATAAATACTTCGTTTGATCAACAATAATTACAAAATAATAGGTAGCTAGGACATTAGGAATAGTACAGATCAAACTGTGTGAACTAAAAATTGGCAAGGTACCTACTCTAAAACTGTTTTTTTTGTACAATTTCGACGTCGTTATCAATAAACAAATTAATGTAAGTTACTGCTTTTTAGTATCTAATAAGCGTCTTTGAGCTAGGCCAAGACGGACAGACAGAAATTACAAAACTATAAGCGAATCTTGTTAACGAAACCCTAAAAACCAACAAATCAAACTGTGTGTGTAAACTGAAAAAAACCCTTTCCTTTTTCAATCCACTAGTTATCATAATATGATAACTAGTGGATTGGATTGATTGATAGTGGATAAAAGTATAAGAGTATCTATATTATAGATACTCTTATACTTTTATTATACAGGCAGATAAGATGAAACTATAAGCGATTCTCATCAAAAAAAAAAAATTTTTTTAGGGTTATGTACCCTAAAAAATCTTAGAGTTTTCTTCTGTTTTCGCGATGTTTAATTGAATTCATCTTTCTGTTTTAATCGGGTGGTGTTTATTACTTTTAGGATTGTTTTAACGCTCAACGTTTCGATAAAAATCAACAGATCAAACTGTGTGTTAACTGAAATTATCCTTCCCTTTTTCAATCTACTAGTTACTATGTTATCCTATAGATACTCCTATAGGATAACTGCTGTTTCGACTCTGAGACCGTTAATATCGATTATGTCACAGATGTGCCGAGGGTACCTCATACCCACACCGTCTAATACCTACATGTTGTGTAACGATCGGTTTTAATATGCAGAGATAATATCAGGACGATAATTTTCGAGTCGAGAGGTTTTAGCTTCTAACACTTAGCAACCCAGTGTACCTTGTGTGGAACATATTGATATTGGGAGAAGTGTTGTTTGAAGTTAAATGTACAGGTGCGGGATTGTCACATTTCCCAAAGGGTGAAAACGGGACCCAGTAGGGTCCCGTTTTACGTCCCGTCAACGGAGTCTTAGTAGTAACTAAGACTCCGTTGTCTGTCTGTCTAAACCTTCATGTTGTGTAACGATCGGTTTAATATGCAGAGATAATATCAGGACGATAATTTTCGAGTCGAGAGGTTTTAGCTTCTAAGACTTAGCAACCCAGTGTACCTTGTGTGGTACATATTGATATTGGGAGAAGTGTAGTTTGAAGTCAAATGTACTGGTACAGGATTGTCACTTTTTTGAGTTAACATAAAAACACTACAGCCAGGTATTCCAAATTGTAATTATTCGGTAAAGTTGCTTTTTGGTATTTACAAACACTATTTTTTGAGCATTTAGCCACTATCACGGTAAGTTACGTTCTAGGATAAAACAAGCTTATCTGGAATGATGAAGACAGCAGTGGAACAAGATCCCACCCGTCTTCCTTAGTGGCTGCACCGGTCTACGTATCAGAACACGGACAAGTCGTTTGGCGCTACGACTTATGTTTGGTTCCACCTAGATTTGCACTATTCCTGAATAACCGTTAAATTATGACTTACGAGAAACGTCCAGTCACTATTATAAACCAAATTGAAAACAATTTGAGCCCTAAGACAATTTTCTAGGTCTCGCAAGATACTCTGGTTTCGCAACATTCTTTATTTCTCCCCAAAAAGTAGAAAAATGGGAAGTGCCACATTTGCCTAGAGATATTCAAAATATCCTATAAACCCGCAGATACCTCTTTATAACCATTTGAGTCTACATGAAGAGTTTTCTGATGAGAAGGTGGTCCAAGGTGCTCCATTATTCTGTACCTAGTCTAATGCATAGTCGAACGTGGTCGAAACGTCAATGTCCTTAGTCTTTGGTTACAAATTTAATATATTAAATACAAAAAATAACTTCAAATTAAATTAACGTCACTATGTAACAATGTAACAAATCCGATAACGAACTGTTAACAACATTTAATAGGACTATCGCCATTTAATCACATTAAACCTTTGTACTCGATTGTACCTACTCAAAGCTTGAACTAGCACGCAAACCCTGGCAACACTGAACAAATAACCCAGCAACAAAATTTCATGGAAAAACTATTTCACTTAATAACCTGACTCCCAAACACCCAAACTAAACTACTGTTAATTATACCTCAAGTTACCTTTGAATAAAGAACACGAATTTTGCGGTCCACTGTACTAGCATCAGCAAGTTAATTTGAGCTTTATGTCTACTAGACAAGGTCCAAATTGTATTGGGGATTCGTTTTAAAAACACGCTAGCGAAATCGTAAAAACGGGGTAAATGAGATGTGAACCGCGCGATTTAAGTCAGGCAATTTGTTTTAATGACAGGCTCGGTGTAAAAGGGTTGACTTGACTATCCAGTTGGCTGTATCAGCTAGTAACTAGTGATGCTACGAATACAAATACCTATGTAGTCTAGTTTTCGGTGAAAACGAATAAATTTAATTATTCTTTATTCTTTAATGTACACACCACAAAACATACAGACATAAAATAAGGAGAATTCATGTATGCATTAGCATTAGCAGCTTTAAATTGTGCATGCGATACTGAAACTTTAAATTGATTGATTTAAAACACTTCTTCAAATCCTACAATTCAACCTGTGTATCCGATGTGTCTCAATCCAACTTCCAAATTCCAGAAATAAAACCAACTCTCGACTGACGAATTCTGAACTTAATTAAGAGGAAAACCGCTGAAGAATTAACGAAAAAGTCTTCAGTGTTCGACAATCAACGGACCCAAAATAACCGATTATTTTTAAGGTTTTTTGATTGATTGATTAATTAAAAAGAAAAACATAAACGGTCGGTCATCTGACCGTCTCTTTGTCTAGATTTTAATATTTGTGACTAATCTCGCCGAAAACGAATATTCGGTAAAACCCTATTCGGCAAAAAGTGAATTCTTATTCGTAGCATCACTACTACTAACTACTTGACTGGTATAATTGAAGTGAAAAGTGTTAAATTTCTTCATTTATTCTGCAACAATACTGGATGGGAACGATAAAAGGGAATGATTAAAAAGGAACCCCTATCTATCTCTTTGTTTTGCGTCAGTCCGTCTGTGAGTCAAGATTTTAATATCCTTAATTTATAACAAATGTCAAATTAATCAAAAAATGTCAATGAAATAAACTGCTCTTGATCGTACCCGACGCAAAGGAGCCGAGGATGCTAGCAGCATTGCCTCTCTGTACGGCAATGGGCAGCCTTTGCACCAAGTACGACCCCGAGCGGTATCCTTAATTATATTCGCCGAAAACGAATACTCGACAAAACCCTATTCGGCAAAATACGAATTCTTATTCGTAGCATCACTATTACTAACTACTTCACTGGTATAATTGAAGTGAAAAGTGTAAAGTTTCCCCTTTTATTCTGCAACAATACTGGGTGGGAACGATAAAAGGGAATGATTATGGTAACGGAGGATTACATGTGACACGTGTCCCGAATGATTTTTCGGGTTGTTTTCGCTGCTTTTATTAATTTTAGTGCCGTGTGCTCGTTTGATGTTAGTCGTTGAGATAAAATTTGAAAGAGTAAATCTTTGTTTTGATTTTATGCTGCGTAGCTGTGTTCTGCAGGTAAGTCTCGATTCCGTGGGAGTTTAAAAAAACAAACTGTCTTAATTGAATCCATTTGAGTTAAGATATTTGTTATTTTTGGTAAATTAGCAAAATTACCAATCTAATTAGGTATTTTTGCAATTATACCAAAACCTATTAAAATATTTTGGGAAAAGTAATTATCAGAACTCGTGCGTAGGTACTTAAGAGCAGTATATACGCCAACGACCTTGAAACTGAAAATCCCTGTCGGGCTCATCGAAAATTGTTGATTATTTCATGACGGAATGTCGTAGAACTTTTTTTTGTGCACAGATTGTAGGTTGACATTGTTTCCTACATTTTGGTGTAGTTTTAAGACAAGAACCTCCTAATGGTGCAAAGCCTATCCAAATTTTAGACAAAAAATGTCTGATTTGGCTAAAATGTCGATAGGCTTCAATACGTTTCGACATATTTGTATGGAAACTGCACTAAAATATCGGAAACAATGTCGCCTACAATCTGTACACAAAAAAAAGTTCTACGACATTCCGTCATGAAATAATCAATAATTTTCGATGCGCCCGACATGGATTTTCAGTTTTTCAGAATAGGGCCCTTAAATCATTTTTTTTTAATTATTAAATACGTGTTCAAGCTGTGTGTTGATATGTACCTATGTGATGTAGGCATCCGATAAAAACGGAGTTTTGAAAATTCTCTCGGGATCGGGACTTATGCGGGTAAAATCGCGGGACACAGCTAGTTAAGTATAAACAATTTTTAATACTTTACAAAACATCTTTAAGTTTTATGTCTCTAAGGCCAGCGATTTAAGATCTACGTTGATATGTAGTTCAATCAGTCAGGATATTGAAAACTAGCTGCGTCCCGCGGTTTCAACTTTCTTTCTAATGGTGACAGATTTTTTTTGTTTTGAGTTAAGTCATTACAAACATACACACACACACAAATACAAATCTTTCCTCTTTATAATATTAGTGTTGACATAGTGTAGATGTAAATAAGTATTATATTTTTACATATGAAAACATACTCCTCCATTTACCAACACTAAGCTAAGAAAACTTAGTGTCAAAGAGCGTCTGGCGCTAAACGCATCCTAGAGTCTAGATTTTCTTTTTAAGCCTTTAAGAGGCTTAAGGCTAAAGCCTTAGGTCAAGTGGGGAATGCATGAGGTTTCTTCGTGTAAGCTGGTTACATTAATAACGTGGAATGTGCTCGCCATTTTGTTTAAAGGTGTGAGATTTTATAAAGGTTTAACCGACTTCAGAAAAGGAGGAAGTTCTTAATTCGACCCTTATATTGTTTTTATGTATGTGTATATGTTCGCGTCGTACCCCAGCGTGAACATTATGTAAAAATAAAGTCAGAGTGCGATAATTCTTTTTCATTTGATAGATAAGAGGTCTAGAGTTGGACCTATAAAATATTGGTGAAAATCTGAGGAGAACCTTTGGAATTATGAGCAGAATAGCATCCCACAATGCAGTATATTACTATTTTTTGGACTTAAATCAACAGAATCGGCTTCTAAATAACTAGGTACAAATTAATGGATCATCTGAAACCACTTTCTTATCAGAAAACTCCTCAACGATTAATTTTGGTGGTTTTTAGTGGCACTCGAAAATCCACTACAAGTATCTTAGTTGTCTGGACGGATTTTAAAAATCCTTTCCAGTAGAAAGTTTATCGAGGAGTAACATCTAAGACTACTTTGATCCCAAATTTTTTACGGGATGGTAAAAGGCTAAAAGCTTACCATACCTTTATTTAGCTATCTCAAGTAGGTATCTATTTCATTACCAAAAACGTAATATATTGCCTATAAAAACTTTCTGAAAACAAGTTTTACTTTTAAAATCCTTGAAAAACAACACCCATGTCCTTCCAAAACAAGTAGTTCCAAACTTTCATAAAGTAGAATATTAAAACGGTAAAAACAATTTCAAAAGTAGCACTTAGCACCGCTTACACCGCGAGCCACTCCATTGTTTTTATTATAAAAGTTGGGTCGTTTTTTGAAATGTGTGCACTACACTACCACCGAGTATTAATCCTACAGAAAAACAGCTTCATACAAGCCTGCAGAGTAGGTACAATCAGCAACAAAAGTGGCTACCCAGTTAGCCGAAAGATTCGTTTGAACTGAGCGCCGAGCGTGGAATAAGCATATTTTACACGCATTGATATAGGTATATCTATAAATATCAAATGTGTGACAATTTTGTGTATCTAAATTCACATGCAAGCAGACGATAGGTAGTAGGTAAGTAACAATTAACAATAGAGTCGTAGGTATATTTACTAAGTGAATCTAGCAAGTGCAAGCGAAATCAGACCTTACGGTGGTTAGCCACTTTTGTTGTTGATAGTACTTCACTACATACGCAGCTATGTGTGCGTGACCTCACTCACCGACAGTGTGCTGACGGGTTCACGTACGTGAGCCGTACGACAAACCCGAGCGGAAAGCGGTGAGAACTCACGCACACAGATGCGCATGTAGTGAAGTACCTACGCTGCGGGCCTGTATGCAGCTGTTGCTCTGTAGGATTAATACTCGGTGGCACTACGGTGTAATATACTTTCGTAGCAAGTAATAATGTGCAGTACGATATTTTATAAGTACTTAAGAATATAATAGCTGCAGTATTATCTGCATAAGTCCCTATCCTGTGGGAATATCGGAATAAAAAGTCTATGTAATATTCTAGGTCTCCAGCTACCTGCCTACTAAGTTTCGTCGCAATCGGCTTAGTAGTTATTGGGTGATGCAGTAACAAAGTCATACTACGTAGGTACTTGCAAACATTCGCATTTATAATATTAAATGGTATAGGACTAACTGCGCTCCAAGGTTTCACCCGTGTAAATCCCGATTCCGTACAAATATTCCAGATCTCCAACTACTCGCATATCAAGTTAAGTATATTTTCCTTGAAGGAGTAACAAACATACATACTTACTTAAGGATGCCATCAATTTATGAAGTTACTTCTATTCTACACACTTAAATCATTCAAGTCGACGGACGTTTCAATGTGATTATGAAACGTCCGTCGACTTACTTAACCAACACTTCTAGCACTATGTGTAGGCATGACATAAATACGTATATATACAGGGTGTCCGGAGACCAGTGGATATTCCTGCACGGGCGGCTGGGCGGGGAAGGGTTGACTGCCCAGAATACGTTTTTTTTTTCTATCTCAAACGGTTCGAGCTGTACGTCACTTTTTAGTAAAAATTGAAAAATGTCTTCTTTTTTGCACATTTCGGGGCATCACGTAAACAGATTAAACGATAGGATTGTTTTTTTTTTCGCGATGTGTTCACTAATATTGATGTTTGTAAATTTAATTTTTTTTTTATACTATAGTTAGTAACTTACAGGATGTCCCCAAAAATAGATTTAGTTTTATAAACTTTGCTTTTTGCTAAGTTTGAGCATCTGTGGTGTAAAAAAAATGTATGAAACCTGTCTGGCCGACTATTGAAAAAAAATGCCTATTTCATAAGGATTCTATAACAATATTATACTAATAACTTTTTGTCATAAGTTACTAAGCTAGCTATGAATGCATCGAAGGTACTATCTTTCATGAAAAAGTTGAAACAAGTAGTATTGTACAAAAAAGGACACTGACTAAGATTTAATATGTCATAGTGTTACAGTAAATGCTCAAATTGTCCTCCTCTTGCTCTTATACAGGCCCTTTACCTTTTTATAAACGATCTCTTAAGGACACGATTATAATTTTTTCTCCTATTTGTTGTGCCGCTTCGTGGACGCGTAGACGCAGGTCTTCAATAAAAGTGTGGTTATGTTTTTTTTGTATACTTGTTCTTTTAAACACCCCCAGTAAAAAAAATCAAGTGGATTCAGATCAGGCAAACGTGGAGGCCACAATATTGGACCAATATTTCGCCATGTGTTCACTACACATGGCGAAAAAAAAACAATGCTATCGCTTAATCTGTGGACGTGATGCCCCGAAATATGCAAAAAAGTAGACATTTTTCAATTTTTACTAAAAAGTGACGTACAGCTCGAACCGTTTGAGATAGAAAAAAAAAAGTATTCTGGGCAGCCAACCCTTCCCCGCCAGCCGCCCGTGCAGGGATATCCACTGGTCTCCGGACACCCTGTATATGGCATGGCGAGGCGTCGCCATGGCTTGTATTGCCACGAAAATTTTCAGATTTTTCAGATGTTTCACATAAAAAAACTCACGCATTTCACGCAAGCGTAGTTTTCTAGTCTAGAAAACGTACGCCACAGCATAGGTATGTAATCCACGTCACCTACAGTAGGTAAACTTTCGCAACGAGCGTCTAAAGACTTGACTGCTGACAAACTTTACTATACTTTGGTACTGTAACGGAACCTCGTACGTCTAAGTGAATAATGGTGCGGAAACTTTGACCTGTCTCTATTGAATGCTATGTCTTCTTTCGTTACTGAGATTTTTGTTTAAAAGTAGGTAGGTAGACAATTTTAAGATTAAGTATTTCAGAAAGTTAGTTAGTTTCGCTGGGCCTTTTCCGCACTTAGCCTCACAATTGGGCCATTGTACGTGATTTCTTAAAGGGGTTAAGCAGTAAGACGCCACGGGATCCTAGTTCCTACCCTGGATTGGCGAATGTCCCATGCCTTCGGACCGTGGTGAGTCCTAGGACATGTCGGTTTCCTCACGATATTTTCCTTCACCGTAAGAGCTATGTTAATAGCGAACATAAAAAAAATACATTATTGGGCTGTCGGCCAGCAACTTAAGTGACCGGTCCCAGGAAACAAATTTGTATGAAAGCTTGGCAACTGTAAAAAAACGTTGTAAATAATCATTGTTATTATTTACCTCGACGATTCGGCAAACGGGCCGTGGTCGCGATCTAGACCCGTAGTTCTAATAATTACTGCTTTATCAACACAAATAGAAAGCCAACAAAATGGCGGTACCAAAATTTTAGGATGAAGTATTTTAGAAGGTTGTCTAAAGTCTCTTCATACGTAATGGGAACTTTTTCGTCCCGGACAGAACGCGTCAATTTCTACATACAAAAATCCCGCCCCGTCCCGTCCCATCGTCGCCCCGACGGGATTTGGTCTTGCCTGGCTTCGGAAAAATTGCTTTGACAAGTCAATGATGTGACCTTTCCTACAAATTATGTCTGTAAGAAGGCGCCAACTACGTAAGAAGCGCCGAAGCGCAAACTGCTAAGTAAACTGTGGCAAAATCGAGCAGTCGCGTAAGTTATTTACCAAAAACAGGATCGCTATATGCAAACTTGCCTGTTTTTGAAAAAAAATGTTTTGACAAGTCTTCTTTCCTGCAACATAATACTATGTGACCTTTCCTTCAACTTATGTGCCCGGTCCCAGACAAATTTATAATATGAAAGATGGACAACTTTAAGAAGGCGCCAACTACTAGGTAGGTCAGTAAAAAGCTTTGACCGGTTTGAGCCGGTTTGACCTACCAATTCACCAAATCTTCACCCAGCCACCCCCCGACCGCCTTAAATCGCGTCGTCCATCATACAGGGCAGCAGAAAAACTGATTGGTTTCTCATCAAATAAAGAATGGCAGGATTTGTGGGACTCAGCCACATATGACCTCAACATTCCCATAGACCCTATCGCCAAACCTAAGGGCTTCGATCTGCCACGCAAGCTGTGGTGTCGACTAAACCGTTTGAGGACCGGGCATGGACGATGTAATTACATGCGGCACAAATGGGGCCGGTGCGATTCCGCTCTTTGTGGGTGCGGCCTGGAGGACCAAACTATGGAGCACATTATCTGCCGTTGCCCGATCTATGCATACCCGGGCCCCCCAGAGGATATCTTCCAACTTTCCCGTGAGGTCGTCGACTGGCTTAAAAATTTAGACGTAGAATTATAGTTCATAACATGTTTTCACTTATATTCAAAATTCAATTCTGTGTAATCTGCCTATATGTATTCCTGTGTCATACGATTAAATAGTAAGAAGCGCCAATTCGCAAACTACTAGGTAAACTATGGCAAAATCGTGCAAAGGCGTGCAAATTGCCTCACTACGCGGGATGCCGAAGATCGTGCGAAGTAGAGACGTAAAAGTAGGAAAGCGAACCCCGGGCTCTCTCGAGAGATGCAACCGGGAACATCGCTCGGATGATGATGATGAAACTGTAGCAAAATCGAGCAATCGCGTAAGTTATTTACCAAAAGCAGGATCGCTATAAGAAACAAAAGGCATTTTAGTTTCGCACAGATGTTATTAATGTGTTTCATTAGACGAAGGTACTCGTACGAATTACGTAGAGAATTAAGGCAAAACAACGTGTTTGCTAAAAGGGAGATTGCAAAATATTTCATGTTAGTTTCTAAGTAATAAAGACGAGCACGTTCAGAAGCTTTATTAACCTTTTATACCTTGTATGGAAGTGTGGAGAGAGAGTAGTTGTCTGTTTACGCTTGTACAAATACTTAGTGGCTTTTTGGTTCATGTGGTAATTAAAAATGGCTGGGCCATGAGAGTTTTTTCAAAAAGTTGATCGTAGTGAAAACAAATGACGCTCAAAGAAAAACAATAGGTACACTTATTAAAGAAAACTAAACAAAAGATTATCCAAACAAAAACAAAAAGACGATCGTAAACGAAAGATAATCAAAGTAGCAAAATAGTCTGTAGGTTTTTTTAATCTTTTTTTTCGTTTTTAATCGACTTTAAAAAATAAGAAGGTTCTCTTATAATTTCTTTCGAATGGTAGTATTATAGGTATAGATAGGTTTTCTATATCTATTATATCTATACTAATATTATAAAGAGAGAAGATTTGTATTTTTGTGTGTGTGTGTGTTTGTGTATTTGTATGTTTGTTATGAATAAACTCAAAAACCAGTTGACCGATTTCAAATTTCACCATTGGAAAGATGTTAGTAAGCTACATACACCCTGAGTAACATAGACTTATTATTCAGGTTACCTTCGTTACCTGAGTAATATTCCCTTATTCTACTCCGGGAATACACGACAACGAAGCCGAAAAATACGCGGGTAAAACCGTGAGTGGGACTTGTCTAATATACATTAAACAAATCACACTTAATCTAAATAGTACCTACATACACGTAGAATGTTTCTCGTAAATTATACAGAATTGCCATTTCACGAGGCATATGGCCAACTTTCGATATTCCCTGCCAAATAGCGCTGAATCCGAGTCAGTGGGTATTTGCGACTTCTGTGGTACATTGAGTGAACACTCCGCTGCGAGGGGATTGTGGGTTCGATTCTAGCTATGAAACAAATAGGTAAGTACCTACTTGTAAGATCTCACAAATATTTTATTTTGATTTCTGGGTGTTTCTGTTATGTCTTATTATAATATACTAGCTGCGTCCCGCGGTTCGCATAAGTCCCGATCCCGTGGGAATATCGGGATCAAAAGTAGCCTATGTTACTCAGGGGGATGTAGCTTTATAATGGTGAAAGAGTTTTTTAAATCGGTCCAGTAGTTTTCGAGTTCATTCATTACAAACATACAGACATTTCCTCTTACTAATCTTTCCTCTTTATAATATTAGTAAAGATAAGTCGACGTTTGAAAATTATCATGTATTTATATACTCTCATCACTGTATAAAATAATTTCACTTTGACTTCGACATAAAATTTATTAAACAAGAAAGTTTCTAACGATCATCAATAATTTTGAGAAACTAAATTGAATTTCAGTACATCACTGATTATAACTGATTTATAGTCATCATTACAATTAATTAGATAACATCAAATGATGATTAATGTGGCAAGCATTAATCAGATGACTTACTCTTACCTCAAGTCATCTAATTACTGAACAGTAGGTAGTATGTACTATCAACAACGAAAGTCGGTATACACCGTATGGTCTAATTCCGCTTGCAAGTTAAATTTAGATTTTTTAGGCTTTTTTTATTAAAAATCAATGCAATAAGACCGCTGTGCGAACCAGACACATCCGCATGGAGTTAAAATTTTGATACACAATAATGCGCAGCAATATGTGCGCTGTGGTAGCGCCCGACAAGCGAAGGGCACAGGTTCGAATCCTGTCATGGAAGGATTTTGATGATGTATTTCTCCTTGTAAAATATTTCCTGTCAAAATGCCTTGAGCAATAAAACAACAAATATTACACAATAAATGTCACACATTTGATATTTATAGGTATACCTATATCAATGTGTGTATAATATGCATATTCCTCGCTCGGTGCTCGGTTCAAACGAGTCTTTCAGCTAACTGGATTAGATACCCACTTTTGTTGTTGATAGTACCTGATGATATGATTTAGATCGTTATCTCTGTGAACTAATTAGTGGTCTACTCATTTGATTACAATTTATGTATGACAGAGTATTCTCTCACTCGAGCGATGTTCCCAAGAGGGATGCAACCGCCATTGCAATTAATTAAAACTAGCGACTGTTACTATATTTTTTTTTTTGTTAGCAACAGAGTTATGTAATTAGGGGCCTGAAACTGATAGGACTGTTTTAAGTCGTTTTTGACAGTCGTTAGATGTTATTCTTTCAGCTATTCCTGAATGTCCTCAATAATAACCTTTAGGTACGAAAAATATTTCCGCGCGTGATTTCAAAACACCCCTTAATGAGAATTTAATGTAAAAGGAATCTTGAGCACTATCGTAAATATGGAAAAATATCTGTTACGAAGAATTTTTACAATAATTTTGTTTAATATTAAATGTGCTTTTGTCGTTCGACTAGTCGTGCGACCCAAGCGATGTTAAAAACGCGCGGTTTGATATTATACATTTTTTTGATAGAAAAAAAAGACAATGCTTGTCCTATGTGGGTTGTAAGAGTTGCTCTAATGTCGAAACAATGCTTTCAGTTAGTCGCCTTTAGTCATGAAAGGCGACTAATGAAAAGGAGGAGCTCATTGGTCTAGCTGTACCTGCCGATCTTGAATAATCGTGCGGGTTATCTCTAATAGCAGTCATTATGGCCTATAGGCCAAAATGACTGCTATTAGAGATATGGTGGATAAGACTATTCTTTTTTCAGGTCGCCTTATGGTCTATAACTTGTCCTGATGAATGAATGAATGAATGAATAATCAATAAAGAATTCATTAATTCATTCATTCATTAATTCTTCATTCATTCATTAATTCATTCATTAATTCACTAATGCATTAATTCATTATAATTAATTAATTAATTAATTCATTCATTCATTCATTCATTCATTCATTCATTCATTCATTCATTCATTCATTCATTCATTCATTCATTCATTCATTCATTCATTCATTCATTCATTCATTTATTCATTCATTCATCCATTCATCCATTCATTCATTAGGACAAGTTATAGGCCATAAGGCGACCTGAAAAAAAAGCTTAGTCTTATCCACCTTAGAAATGACTTTACTAACTTATACATGGTTGTTTTCACAAAAATTATTATTATACAAACTTAAACATGGTAAATACGGGTACGGTGACTTCACCGACTTCAAAATAACATCATTAAATAAGACAAGCGACTTAGTTAAATCTATTGTCTAAAGTCTAAATCCCAAAACAACTAAGAGTACTGCACTGCATTCTCAAACTAAGACACTACAGCGGACCCCTAGAGAGTTTCAAGTGGACTGCTTTACTAACTCAATTAGAATGGTTTGGATAGCTATTTAGGTAAATACCTACGTTAAATTTGTGGTTTTGATGCAAATGGTATTATGAGGATTAAACGTGACTCTTACTGCATTAAGAGCATATAATAGTATATTATGCAACTAGTGAATAAAAGACGGATTTAGTGCGAGGGCCGTAGATGAATCACGAGCAAGTGAAGGATTCTAACGACTGAATCACGACCGTAGGGAGTGATGCATGATGATTGAATCACGAGCGTAGCGAGGGATTCAAGTGTTAGAATCCTGAGCGACGCCAGTGGTTCATGGCCCTCAATGTAAATCCGTACTTTATTCAAGAGTTGCATACTATACTTTATACCATGACTACGAGAAAAAAAACCGGTCAAGTGCGAGTCGGACTCGCGTCGCGTACGAAGGTTTCCGTACCACTATCACAATCGGGTACAGAACCCGGAAATGAACACTGAACCGGCAACCAATCCGTGAACGCAATGCGTACTTTAAAATTTATTTTACCACTGGCGCCAGTCTCAATTCATCACTAGATGATAAAAAGTGCTAGTGGTAAAAATACATCGAGATATCGTTGCGTTTTTATGTCAAAATCACGTTGTTGAATGGTCCTTAAATGTTTTTTTATCTATTTGTTGTTATAGCTGCTAAAGAAATTCATCTACTGTGAAACTTTCAACTGTCTAGCTATTACAGTTTATGAGATAAAGCCTAGTGACAGACGGACAGACAGACGGCAAAGTATCAGTAAAAGTGTTCCGTTTTTATCCTTTGGGTACGGAACCCTAAAAAGAATTTCTATGTCGAGTATTGTTAGCGCAAGGAGTTTGTATCAAGTTTTTTTTCACGCAAGGAGGTTGTATATGCATTTAGTTAGATAGACGACGAGTAAATTGTGTTCTAAATTCAAACACCAAACAGCGTGAGTAAAAGTCGTTTTTATTCACTGTTTTGCGTGAATAAAATAAGCTTTTAAGAGTGTGAATGGTATAAAAGCCATTTTATAAACATACAGTACATTCCTAAATAGATTGACTTCCGACGGATGTACCGATGTCGGAAAAGGAATTGTCGGATTGTCGGAAAAGGATTTTTCGTCGTCTTCTGTTATATTACAATCTTCTTCGATCGGAAACAGAAGACGATCGATTAAGACAAAAGACAATCGAAGAAGAAAAAAATCACGCTATCCTACAACCAAGAGAAGATTAAAACAAAAACAAAAGACGATCGAAGTGGACACAAAATAAAAATTCTTAGGGTCCGTCCACACAGACGTGTATTTATCACGTGTAAAACAGAGTTTTGAACTATTGTAATAAGGTTTATTTTTGTACATGTCACTTCTTTATTATTGAGATTGCTTGAGGGCAAACCCTAAAATAAGTAACATGTAAAAATAAACCTTATTACAATAATACAAAACTCTGTTTTAAATGTCATAAAAATCTGCTCTCCTCTCCGAGCCGGTCTGTGTAGACGGACCCTTAATTGTTTATCTGCTTACAGTTGTTTTTAATCAGGTTTTTGATCTTTTTTTTGTGTTATAAGATTGTAACACAAGAAGATCGAAACGAAACAAAAGACGATCGATTTAAACAAAAGACAATCGAAGAAGAAAAAAAACTCACTATCCTACAACCAAGAGAAGATTAAAACAAAAACAAAAGACGATCGAAGCAGTTCTTAAACCACTCAACAGAATTTGATGTAGTTTTCACCAAAACTTTGAAAGTTTCTGCCGGAGTTAATAAGTATGCTCCGATCGCCTCCTATTAAATACGGAAACAGAAATACGCAGCTCGAAGCACTAGTCAACTATAACCCTAGATCCACTGACCTCCATAGTACAAGTCGCTGGACAGGACGGAACTATTAGTTCCGTGGACGGTCACCACCACTTTCAATAGAAACAACGACAACAGCGCTACATGGCGCAGATCAAGGCACAAGATCTTATGTCATTTTGTATGGTATACCAATTCTAGCGTACTTGTATAGTGTCATTTCAGTGCCTAGATCCCTTACCTTGACTCTCATTAAAGAATCCGAGCACCATGATCACTATGACGATCACACCGATCTTCAGTCTATAGCTGAGCGAGCACATTGTGCGGGTGTTCGCCTCCCTCCAACACGGCATGTTTCAACCCTTTCTTCTCCATTCGATCAGGTTTGTGATCCGAATGGTGCTTCGATGCATTATCTGTAACAACGAGATTTATCTGTTTAAAAACTGCCTGACTTCAGAATACTTCAGATTACTTATCAGATATTTCGGTAATTTTATAAATTTTCCATTTCTAATTTTTCTGAATTTTAATTCTATTCTCATTAGGAAAAAAAAACAAAAAGTAGGAGCATGATCATGGTAGATATATAGAATTTATGGCATAAACATATTTTTTCTAATATCTTTATTGAAGGAGGAAACAGTCGACTACGTTTGTAAAGTTTGTATGGAGAAAAGAGTAGGCAGACTGTCCCATATGTCAAAGTCATGAACGATTAAGGTGTCTTAAGGCAAAATTGTAACAGTATCACTCAAAACGTTTTATGAAACTCGACGTTTCGTTGAATCAATAAAGGTTTTTACTTTAACGTTCATCATAAAGTTTATATGACGTCATGCATGAAAGAACGGAAGTTACAAAGTTACCAGACTTCGCAGACCGCAAATTTTCTTTTGGTAAAGAAGTGTTTTGCGAATATGGTGAATATGAATAAACAGAATTAGCCTTTATAATAAACGTGGAGTAGGGTCGGAATAGTAGTAACATGCTTTGTCTTTTTCCGTGACAAGAACTTTCAAAGTTGACAGAACAGAAGGTGGCAAAATTATACCGACATCACTTTACGTTTATTAATAAGGCTATATATGAATATGGTGAATGTGGTGATAACACCTATTTAAATTTAAATTTATTTATTTCGCAACATGACATAAACATTTAGGATTAAAATACGCCATCTTCTTCTATCTTCTCTTCTCTTATATATAAAAATGAAACGTTTTCCGTTGTCACGACATCACGCGTGAACGGCTGGACCGATTTCGATAATTCTTTTTTTGTTGTGTTTGCTATTGTCAGGAGAAGGTTCTTATGAAAGAAAAAATGCTAAACCGATTTTGATGAATTTTATTTTTTTATACTAAACGACAGGACAACGTCTGTCGGATCAGCTAGTGAACAATAAATTGTTTATTTAGATATGGTGATAATTAATAATGATTCTTGAGAATAGTAGACTGTACTAGAACCAGTACGTTAGTTTATGCCAAATCCATTTATACAAATCTAAAAGGATTTAGAATCTAATATTTTTACCTAAAAATGCTGTGTCCTGGTCCTGACTGACTGATGGATCAACGCAGTCTAGACCGCTGATAGAAGAGGAGAAATTTAGAGAATGTGTTCTAAGAAGTAGGCGTCCAATAATAAATAATATTTCGATTGCCATAGAATCGGGACTTACGCAGGACCCAGTAAGCCTCGTATAACTTTAAGAGTCTCCATCAGTCTCAGATCGTCTCCATTCTCTGTCTCCATACAAACGTAGTTTAAATTTTCCTCCTAAACCAATATCTTTCATGACAGTGCATCAACCTTTATTTTCTAATTAAAATAATAATAAAAAAATAAAAAAATAAAAAGGTAGATAAAAAGTCATGACAGATATAAGTTTTATGGCATAAACATATTTGCTCTAATGTCTTTATCCAGGGAGGAAAATTTAAACTACGCTTGTATGGAGAAAGAGAATGTAGACTATCCTCTTAACGTACTTCAACTTTATTATCCTTATTTATAAACGTGGAGTAAGGTCGAAGTAATTAAACTACTTTTGTTTCTGTCTGTGAACTTTGAACTGTTCTTGTATCGTAAAATGACGAAGCATGTTCTCATTACTCCAATCTTTCTCCACGAATATTAAGGCTATATAGACTCCTGACAAAATTGGTCATAAGACAGACAGACATACAGAAGGATAAGCGAGTGATTTTATACGTGTTTTGTACCTTTTAAGGGACAGAATTCTAATAAGGAAAAAGTTGTACTAATTCTCATTAAATTTGTAACAAGCTTTCTAGAAAGTTTTCCATCTGCAGAACCCTGACGTAACGTCTGAAACAGGTATTTTTGATTACTTACTTTATTTATTTTTTCCAAGTCGTAACAGTAACTTGAATTGTATAAAAAACTTCTCTTGTAAAAAGAGGTTATACGACTTGTTATATTTATTTGTTTGTTAGTTACGAGACCTGGCTTGTTTGTTGAAGAATACTTAAAACTATTTTACTATTTTACTTGGGAGGACAAAAACAAGTGGACAAAAAATAGGTAAAATTCATTGATATTTATTCCGTCCCGGAGCGTTCCTGCTGCAAAGGTTTTTTGGGCAGCTTTGCATCGGGAACGCTTGGGGATGGTTTTTAGGTTGTTTTTTTTTCGTTTGTTTAATTTTATTATGATAAGTTTAATTGTATCTTTTAACTGTATATTCTTCTGGTAAATAAATTCATTGTAATGAGAAATACATTGATAAGACTGAAACTCAAACTCAAAATATGTTTATTCAAAAGGATATTCATCGTCAGTAATCTGGAGTTTTTAGGGGGAAGGCCCGATTGCAATGCAGAAGGTTGCTGTTTCGATTCCCACCGGGTGCAAGTATTTAAATATTATGTAGTACATTGTCTAGTACCTAACCATAGCACAAGTCTAGTGCTTGGCAGTAGCGGTCGCCGAGTTTTGGGTCAAGATGTTGTAGGGCATTTGACGATGATGAAGAAGAAGAAGAAGTGTTTAGTTTAGAGCTGATTGCGCTGGGCGCTGTGTGTAACGTCGTGGCTTTTTTTTTAATTAATCCGATAATGTTAATGGGGTGGAAAAGAGGTTCTCCAATTTGTATGGACCACTACTAGTCAAAAAGCCCCCTTAAATACAAATAAACTGTAATAAATGGATCCTCATTTGAGCTCGATAATGAAATGAACCAATAATTTGCAACGTCCGTGCGTATAACCAATTTGGTCGGTAAACCACGGATGTCATGTTAAATGTTGAAAAGCTGCTTTAATTAATTAGAATTTTGTAGGTTTTATTGTTATTTATTTGCGACGTAAGTGAGGTTTTAGCTAGGTATTAAATTAATAACTATATACCTACGACTAATAACCACCCTACGACAATTTGCACATTAACTTTAAGTAGGTATTTTTAATATTATAAAGGTAAAAGATTGTATGAACCGATTGAGATGAAACTTGGTATGGAAATCTGCTTGCTGATTACGTAACTCTGTTTCTAACAAAATCTCGATTGAAACAATTAAAATTGTTGATAACACGTAATTTTTCACGTCAATCAGTCGCTCACAAATTGCCATTGCAGTTAAAACTAGCGACTGTAACTGCCATATTGCATATCCGTAAACGCAAAAATCAATAATTGCAATTGTTTCATTTGAGATTTGTTAGCAATGAAGTTATGTAATCAGACTTATGGTTATCTGTAATCCACATGCTACATAGCGAAAAAAAAACGCATTACAACGGATTTTTAACGGTTAATTTTCAAAGCCCTGTCGGGTGCAGAATTTTGGAGAGCATATTTTCAAAATCATATTTTCTAAGTGATTATACTTTAAAAATGAAATCGCAATAAAAAAGTTACCTACATTTTTAAGCTTGGCAGGTAGGCATAGATTTGTTTCATGGCAGGAATCGAACCCACAAATACAATTTAACTCATTTCGGTAAATTTAAAGATTTGAACTGACATCAAAGCATTAAGAACTTCCTTAATTCGAGAGTTTTCTTACTTTCTAAAGAATAAAATATTTCTTTTATAAAAAAAAACCTTGATACTCTTAATTCAGTCAGAGTCGCCGATGCATAAAGTTTGTTAAACTTTGTTTTTAAAGAAAGAAAAAAATGTAAAATCTTTTAATCTTTAAATGTTATGAAAGGGTTTTGTACTGTTTTCAAAGCCTTTTGGAATTGGTTAAAAAAAATATACCTAACTTATTTCACGGTTTTAATCGCGTGGTGTTTATTATAGCATTGTTTTAGTACTCAACGTTTCGAGACCTTTACATGTCTCTTCTTTAGGATTGAGTTTAATTTACCACTTTTTACCACTTTGGTAGAGTCTCTCTCGCAAACTGTTCAGTTTAGAAAAAAATGATGTTAGAAACCTCTATCATAAACATTAGGTATATATCATTTTTGAAGACCTATCCATAGGTATCCTATCCTATCATACGTATATACGTATATAGGGACACGTATAGGTTTGATGTTATTTTTTTTTTAGTTTCAGTTCTACGTATGGGGAACCCCAAAAAAATATTGTTTTTTTAATACTTTTGTGTAAAAACCTTAGCGGTTTACCGAATACATCTACCTACCAAGTTTCAACAGTACAGCTCTTATAGTTTCGTAAAAAAGGGGCTTTGATACGGACGGACGGACAGATAGACAGATGGACATGACGAATCTATAAGGGTTCCGTTTTTTGCCATTCGGCTACGGAACCCTAAAAAAAACTAGAAAGTCGTTCACCTCGACGTATATAACAACGTATATAAGCAGTTGCACTTAAAACTCCAACACCCTGTTTACGCGTAAATTTAATATTTTCATATACCATTAAAATTCAGGAGTGTCTAATATATTTATGTCGCGTCATAAATACAAGGCAATGGACCCTCGAAACCTATTTGGAATATGTCCAAATATGAATAAATATGGTTCGAAACATACAACAGCGAGTAACTGGGCAGTGGTCGTTTGTGTTATCGTTGAATGAAGCAAAATCCCTCCCTTTTTTCAAAATGTTGAATTCTAAAATATTGAATTTCTCAAAATGTGGAATTTTATATATTACTCAGGTCCTCTTCATCGTTCTTTGATGAAATAATGTACATTTTACGAGTAATCATCGTTATTATGAGAAATTATTGTATTTATATCATACAATTCTATCCCACTCACTCCTATGCAAACGAAAAAGGAGAGTTGATTATCAGATGATAATCAACTCTCTTTTTTCGTTGATTTTCGGGGATAGATATCCCCGTCTGAAAGACTTTTTTTGTTAACTTTATACTACAGGACAAAACATTTTATAAACATGGAAGATTGTTACCAAAATAACGTTTTATGAAGAAGACAGTCAAAAACATCCTATTTCTTTACAACCAGAGGATGCAAGGGAACACTATTTTTATTTTATTTTCCTCACTTTCCCTCAAAAGGTTAGGAACAGGGTATTTCTCCTTGATTAAATTCTTTCTTCCTCGTTGTAACAGAGATGTGAAGTTTTGGATTGATTCAATTTAGTGATATGTATCCGACTCCAAGCGAAACTTCCAACGTATCTCTTTAAGAGATATCTTTAACGTACCTTTTGTATCATAATCTTCACAAAATGTATTTATTGATTGTTTAATATTTCTTCTTGATTAAATTCTTTCTTCCTCGTTGTAACAGAGATCTGATGTTGAGTGTGTCTTTTGCATCGTAATATTTACAGATATCATTTATGTTTACTATTTATTTAATAAATTATTAATGTAATTTTGTCAAAAAGATCCCTCATAAGGAAGTAATCTGATCGCAAAATCTCACATTGATAAAACATCATTCACGCATCTATTATTATTTATTAGATGTGTGATGTGTTTATGATATTTGAATACAATTAAAGCTTTATTTTTTTTACTCATATTATAAAATTATTTACATCTATGACACACGTAGGATTTGTATCATACTAATGTTATGAATGTCAAAGTTTGTGCTTAAAAGTAAATTGGAAAACGTGCATGTTTGTTACTACTTCATGCAAAAACGACTAAACCCATTGCAATGAAACTTGGTATGCAGATAGCTGGAGATCTGAATTGAAATAAAGTGTACTTTTTATCCCGATATTCCCACGGGATAGGCACTCACAAAGATGAAAATATCTAGTTTTGGATGTCGGCATTAGACTACTTTGTATTCTGATATTATCACGGGATCGGAACTTACACAGACGCAGCTAGTTAAGATATTATACAAAACCATACATAAGGCCCCTTTTTTGGATTTTTATTTTGATTATTTTAGTGAACTAAGGCGGTGTTTTACAGGTAATCTTTCAAACGTTAATATAATATAATACGTTAAGATATAAATCTTCTCATAATGAAATAGATCTCTACCTTCTACAAGACTACAATCCCTATTGTTTTCGCAAGTAACCTTGTACAACTTTTTATATTTTTCGCTAGAGAGTGTTATTGACGTTTTATTTAATTATTGCTGTTACTTGTTACTTCGTGGTTTACTGAATAAAATTGATTTTTATAGACAATATTTTTCAAAGGAAATTGTGGTTACTGTGTAGGTTTAGAAATTGTAATAGGCAAAACATTTTTTCTTTAATGTTTTTGAAGACTGAAATAACGTTTTGGTTAATTGGTGGCTTTGCTAAAGTTGAGATTAAAATTGTGAATGAGTTATTAGTGTTATTTGGTATTTTTACCACTAGCGCCATTTAGTAATGGAGTGATAGACTGGCGCCAGTGGTAAAATAAATTTTGACGTTTGCGTTGCGTTCACGGATTGATTGGTTCAGTGTTTATTTTAGGGTTCCGTATCCAACTGTGATAGTGGTAAGGAATACAGCGCGAGTCCCATTCGCACTTGGCCGGTTTTTTTTAATACATGGGACTATAGATAATCACCACAACAACGATAACCAACAAACAATTAGTCTCTCACGCTAAACTTCCTAGAGGTCAAAAGATTTTCGTAAACAACCGAAATTCTATCGAATAGTTCAAGTTCGAACATCATTGTTTAATCGAACAATAACTTAAAACTTCAACACGATCTATTGTGGGCTTTCAGGCCTGTCCTAATAATTTCACTTAAGTGTAAGACCGTTGGCTCGTGACTGGTAAACTTACGTGATAGGCAATGAAGTATTGTGTACTTATAGTACTTGTAACAAGACTTTTATTTATGAACGACTATCACTATCAAACTTTTTATGATATTGTCGATGGCTTTTGACGATGAAAAGTACCTACTTCTCCAAAATTATGAATGTACGTATGTACGTGAATTTAGATTTTGTCTGATTTTATTGTTATTATAAATAAATAGCGTGGTATAACATATTTCTGGTTGGATCGTTTTCTGAGCATTTTTGAGCTGTCTTAAAAATATTCCATGTTCTTTTACGCGAAATAAATATAAAAAGTCGCTGCAGCGCTGAAAATATTGTTACGTCTAACGTCATCTAAAATAGTAAAGACTTTATGATGTAAAGATAGTGGGTTCTAATTTGGCCAGTGATGCCATCTTCCTGTAATATTGGAAAACTGGATCCCGTACTTACCTATTGTTTCTGTTAAAACAATTTCATATTCAGATCTAACATTAAAATTTGATTAAAGTTATTTTTATTTTAGCAAAGTATTTTGAAGATTAAGAACCTTGTTTTTACTAAAAAAATATTACACAAATCACTTAGTGTAATATGATGTAGGTGATCCTATTATAGGCCTATAGTCTAATAATTAATTTTCTCAGTTGTAAGTGGAAAACCACTTAGTCTTTATAAGAACACTTCAAGCAAAGGTTTTCAACAGCTTTTGTGTTGATTGAATAAATTTACAAAGTTTAGGTTGACATAAGGCCTAAAATGTCCTTTTACTACTCTCAGACAGTCTTCAAATATTTTATAAGTTTTGGTTAAAATGTTATTATAAAATGTCTTGTATTTGTGTAAGCTTTATTGCTAACTAGCTGGGCTCCATAGCTTTACCCGCATATGTCCAGATTCTGTTTTTTCCAACTTTCGGATGGAATGGAAAGGATTTCGGACTTTTCCAACATCCTTTCTTATCGGATGCCTACATCACATAAATAACACTCTCTAATTTTCAGCCCTCTGCTATCAAATAAAAAACCTGTTTATTAAATTATCCTACGACACATACCTACATTACTTAGCATTAGAAGAATAATATAATATTATATGCAGAACTATTTTCCCTATAGTTCAGCAAAAACAATTATTGTTATTTAAATACTTTCGTTCTCATGAATTCATTACGTGGCAACTTTATTAATATGAAACAATATGAATATTAATGAAAAGTAAATTTCCACAGGTGGAAAATGAGAACGAGTTTGGTGTAAATTAAACGGATAAAATTGTTTTATGATAATAAAATAGGCTAGAAATATATGGGTAATAAATGCGTCAAATTTTAATAATAAATAAATTAATTAATCGAAATTAAATTTCCATTATTGCATCATAAATGAGATGCTAATATTTTTATATACATAAATACATAATGCTAAATATTTTACTATTATTTATCTATTTATTCGAATATAATTTAGCCAACATAACCTACTCATAATGATTTCGTACCCTTGAAATGAGTCTTTATTATGATTTCGTACCTACCTTTGAAATGGGTAGATACACATTATGATTTAGTACCCTTGAAATGGATGGCACATTTGTATGGATGGCAATTCATACTCATTATGATTTCGTACCCTATAAATGGATAGATACTTATTATTGCAAGTATGCAATACTGCGGAGCGTTGTTAGTAAACAACGCTCCGCAGTCTCACTTACATAAGTCTCACACTTACTTACATAGTCCCGACCCCACAATGAATATCGGGATTAAAAGTAGCTTATATGAGTCTTCAGCATCTACATACCAAGTTTCATTGCAATCGGTTTAATAGTATTTGTAAAGAATAACAAACATAATAAAAAAACTTTCTCGTTTATAATATTAGTAGGAAGTAGGATAGGATAAATATTTTCTTTGTTTCCCTAATACGGCTACCAGTGGCATTTTGACGTCCAATGTTATTTTTCAGCTTTATTCTCGCAATGAATAATGTAAAAGCAACGAATCTTTATAAATATTGACTTGAACCGTCAGTCTTTAGGCTCTCCTACCCAGTGTCCATCATGGAAAAGAAAAAATATACGCCCCGTATCTTTGTTCGGATAATATCATGAATAAATTCTCTTAAGGATCGTGAGCATATACATGTGAGATCTACGTCGAAGTTTTATTTGAGATTTTGTTCTATGTATTATGATATGTGATAATATTGAATTAGTACATCTTACTTACTTAAGTTTTTATTTGCTTTTTTATTGTAATAAACATAATTAGAGTGATTGTGCCAAATATACTCATGCTCCACTATTATATCGCATATAACTAAGTCAAAAGCCGCGCTGAAATTTTAAGATTTCTTTAATCCATTTTGATTTTAACACAATAGTAATAAGAGTTTAAAATAAAGTGGCCAATTTATCTGGTATGGATAATTAGAACCAACATCTGATAATTGGAAGCCAAAAAGACCTCGAAATACGTGGCTGTACATTATTTATAATTGTAAATTATTGAAGTATCCGAAACCTTTTTGCCTTCCAATTATCCAAACCTGACAATAGCAAACCAAAAAGGTTCCGAACGTTAAATTAAAAATGGATTAAAGAAATTTTCACTGTGCACTCCTAGTGAATCATCGGTAGTGCTTCACTGAACTGTCTGATATCGCCCTAATAGTGAGTGTAAGAACAACTCACATTATTTAAACTAGGCTTGCTCAAGTGACGTAAGTTCAACAACCACGAGCTCGCAGTCCATTATGTATACGAGCGCTTCAGTCTCCGATAATACACCGTGAGGTATTCGAAAAAGGAAACAACAAGTTTCGTTCTGTTTGTATTTTCATGTGCTTTCGAAATTCGATGTTCTATATTCATACGTAGTTATATGGAAGTTTTTTTTTTATTCAGATTGTTTTTGAATGTCTAAACGAGGAATCACTTGGTGGGAGACTTTGGCTTCGTATTGCCAAGAACTAATTCCACTGATGTCATTATACCTTTATCACCTGATGGACATCAGTAAAGAGAACAACTTACTCACTTACATGCTTCTTCACGAATTACGCTAACTTAGAATAAGTTATCTTCATGTGCTTTCGAAATTCGATGTTCTGTATTCATACGTAGTTATATGGAAGTTTATTTTATTCAGATTGTTTTTGAATGTCTAAAGGAGCAACCACTTGGTGGGAGACTACGGCTTACAATATTGCACGACGTTACACTCAGCGAAATCTAGCCCCAAACTAAGCACTAGGCTTGTACTATAGGTACTAGACGACGGAAACTCAACAAACTTTTTGTAAATGTTTTTATCCTGAATGACTGACTAACTGGTCAACGCACAGCCTAAACAGCTGACAGTATAGTGCTGAAATTTGGACAGTGTGTTCTTTATGTGATATAGGTAACCGAAAGGAAAGAATTTGTAAAACCGCTAGAAACTGCTAGTACATACATTCATATAATACATAGAAAACACTGAGACCACCCGGCGGAAATCGAACCCGCGACCTTCTGCTGACGCGTACAACAGCTCAGGCTCAGGTAACAGACTCCCATACAACACACGTGTCGTGTTATTTTATTTTCAAAATGGCACGGAACCCTACATACACCAGTCTGAATCACACTTGGCCGGTTTTACCTTCTTAGGTACGAAGCCTAAAACCACTCCAAATAAATACTTATTTCTACGAAGTTGGATAAGAAAGAGTAAAATAAATTAGCTAGGTAGGTACTAACGACGGGGTGAGATCTCTACTATCCACAAACCCGGATTAGGGGAACAAATTAGTCCCATAGGAGATCTCAACGTATACTGATAGGCTATAGACTCTCGGGAAAGAGCCTTAAGAAACATATCGTTTTATGGAAATTGATGAGTGTGATTTGTCCTTCGTCTTTTGAATGCAACTTTTTTTTTAAATTCGCTATTATCATCTTACTATCTCCATAGTGCAATGCTCATAAATTACTTCTTATAATTAAAAACACTCGTTCGCGCGCATTCTCGCGAATCCACGCTCCCACTAGCGATCCTACGCGTCATCAGCCGGAAATTGCCTGCGCCATTTGATTAAATAATAAATAAATTCTGTGAACAAAACACAGCGCCATCTAGCCCAGTGGTAAGCGGCTAAGCTTGTGTTACGGTGACTAGACAACAGATATAATACTTATATTTATTTTACTTTTGTACCTAAATACATACATATTATACATAGAGGGACACCCAGACCAGACACAAATATTTATTTTTTTAAGCATAAATACTTGCACCCGGCGGGAATCGAATCCGCAACCTTCTGCATTGCAGTCGCGCTTTCGCACGACGCGCCACGGAGGTCGTCGATTGTAGGTGTAGATTGTTGTTGTATTCCTGCGAATACGCGCGCATTCGTTCGTACAGCTTCGCTTTGCGAAGAATTTGACGCTTCGATGGGTTTCGACTCTGCGTTAGTATAAATTGACCTGGATACTAAGCATCACCGCAATAGGTACAGTATTTTTGCGTGAAAGAGTAGGTAACAAACATACTTACATACCCACTTACTTACACACAAACTTTCACATTAATAATATCACTAGAATAAATAGTCAACTTAACTCTCACTTATTCAAAACACGATCTAACAACGCAAACAAACTGCTCTAGCTCAAGTTAGAATATTCTAAAGTCTCCCGCGGGACGCGTTTTAAAATTTCGGTGCACAGCACAGCGTGTTCAAAGTTGATCTAAATTTAATCACTTTTACATAGGACTTTGGATTAAACTACTTTGGTTAGTACTCGCGGGTGCATCGTGGCGTTGTTTCGGATAATCTAATTCTAAGTTAGTTTAATGTGAAGTACTAGTCTGATAGTTACGTTGTGTGCTGATAAAATTGTAATTAAAATGACGCACTTATATTTTATAACAATAGCTGTGTTACAAATGCAAAACCTGTAGTTAGATAGGTAGATAGATAGATAAACTCCTAAATTTTCAAAAAAACAACTTTTGTCACATTTTCGCTGATGAATATTTATCTAACCATTATAAATTGGTAGCCAGTAAACCAATTTTTAATAATCCGTGCTGTTGTCTACCACTGGCGGACAAACTCAATCCATTAAGTTATTTCTGCATTGCAGTGTCTTGCTGCATTTAATTGTCGGCTAGTTTTCACATTTATCTGTAATGTTATCAAACGTAAATGGCGTTTACACATTTGAAATAATACCTACAAGTCAACTTGTGGATACTATTGACTTTAGTAAAACCTAAAGTTCACAAAGAACCCTATTTTCTTAAATCAGAGTGTTCAAAGTACTCTACTCCATGAATCAATGCCGCACAATTAGTTTATCTGGTTTCACGATAGAATATGGATGTTTGGTGCGCATTCACAAGTCGCATCAGAGGTACGTCACCATACCGTTACGATTTCTTTCGACATAACCACAGAATATACATTAGTTGCAAGGGATTTCGCGGAACTACGGATATGCGACTTATCAAGGGCTTATTTCTGTGAAGAAAAACAGGCCACAAGTCTCGACTTGTATTTCGATACGATACGAAATACACGATTGTACGTTAATTCGTATTCTGTAACCTTTTCCGACTTCAAATACAGTGCATAGTTATCGAGCAATTCAAATGAATATTACCCAAAATAGTTTGATGTTCTATACGATAAGAAGAAGATTAAAACCTCTATTTTCTGTTAATCTCAGATTTATTGAATACACCAGCGTTTAACAAAATACGAGTAAACAAACACTCCTTCGGGCGTTCCCGAAACACTACTTTCTCAAGCTCAAAGCCCAATCATTCAGTTCGCTTGACAAAATCTGAGTTTCGGAATCGTTTTTTAAACGTAGGCTCGAGTCATCCATCACTCCTTCTTTCACAATTTTTCATTGTCGGATTAAAAATAAACATCGCTCGTTTGAGAATGTTTTGCGCCCTGAAACAGTTAGTACTTGTTGTTTTTGTTAGATTTAAATTGAAAATGTTAATAAACATCCTCAGTTATAAACCAAAGTACCTTGACATATTTCACGATTTAGCAACTGGATTTAGAAGTAATAGTCCAAGATAAATATAAATAAATAAAATAAATAAATATTGCACGACGTTACACACAGCGCAATCTAGCCCCAAACTAAGCACTAGGCTTGTACTATGGGTACTAGACAACGGATATAGGTACCTACTACATCCCTCTCGTCGTGCGTCCACCTTGCCGTGGTGAGAGGGCTCAGTAATCGCTCACCATAGCAATCCAGCTATGTTGGGCGGTGAAGCGAAGAGGCGCACCGGGCGGGTATACTTCGCACACACGCTTTTGGTGTGTGCGGAGTATACCCGCCCTAATTGGAGGTGGGTGCCTTGCCTTCATTGGCCGGGCACGTGGTTGGGGGGCTCCCGCGCGACCCGCGGTGGGTGATGGCTTTACCGGCCGGGCCCGGCAGAGCACACTGCCTGACCAAAGCGGCAGAGCACACTGCCTGACCAAAGCGGCAGAGCACACTGCCTGACCAAAGCAGAGAGGAGGAACGGGCCCGTGAGTTGCTTCGCGGCACTCATGGCCCCAACGTTCCGCAAACGGGTGCGTAACGTCAGGTTACGACCCAACCTGGCTCTTGGCGGCTAACTCGGGGGGGGGTCAGTCGCCAACCAATGAGCCCGAGATGGCGGCGGCGTGTCAACGCCGCCTCTCGCAAGGGTTTTCCCTTTAAGGGATAGAGAGGAGGCCTGACGAGGCCGGCCGCAGTTGGGGCTGACGGAGTTATGCTAGCGCAGTTACCGTTGGCCCCGACACTTTGCGGAGCGTAGGACACCGAGGGGTTTAGTGGGTATACCCCGGCCACACACCGGGCCGCTCTCCCCCGGGAGCGGCCTGACGGTCTTAATTACATTCCCATCGTAAAAAAAAAAAAAAAGGTACATACTACATACTATACTTTTTTTTTTGTAAATACATAGGTACATAATATGATACATAGAAAACACTGAATATCCCATGTCTTCGGACCGTGGTGAGTCCTAGGACATGTTGGTTGGTTTCCTCACGATGTTTTTCCTTCACCGTAAGAGCGATGTTATTAGCGCACATACCTTTTTCTTAAAGAAAAAGACATTGGTGCGCGGTCGGCCTGGATTCGAACCCACGACTCTCGGAATGAAAGCCGGGGTATCTACCACTAGACCAACACCGCTCAACCGGATCCCAGGGCTGGTAGACATCACATATTTTTTAAAGAACGAAATGTGGTCGATTGAGTAGTGTTAGTATGTACTAAGAACGCATGTCTACTTGCTAGCTCGCTGCGACGGCCAATTCTCAGATAATCAATAAAATACTTACCACATGTTAATTCTTCAAGCTAATTTTCACGACTTGTGCAGGTGAAACCAAGTGCTATTGACACTTATATTATAAAGAGGAAAGATTTGTATATTTTGTGTGTGTGTCTGTATGTTTGTAATGAATAAACTTAAAAACTACTGGACCGATTTCAAAAATTCTTTCACCAAAAGTAGCCTATGTTACTCCTCGATAATGTAGCATCATTATCGAGGCGTCACATAGGCTACTTTTGATCCCGGTATTCTAACGGGATCTGGACTTACGCGGGTGAAACTGCGGATCGCTAGTTAAGCAATAAAATCTTAAATCTTGTTCCCACAGAATCGAGACTTACGACTACACGGACCGACATACATTTTTAATTAATCACCAGAACTAGTACCTACCTTAAAAGCCTTCCTTTCAGCGCTAACATGAAAACCACATTATTCTACCTTGAAACTTTAAGCTAAGCTTTAACTTAACTCTTAAATTAAACTAAGTAACTAGCTCTTTAGTCGTTCTGTTGGTTTAAAACTTTTAATTGTGTGATGGTAGATTCATTTAGGTTATTTCATTTTATTATGTTATGTAAGGTTTATTATACTTATTAAAAACACAACTTCCGAATCTTTTTACCTAACCTAACACCCCTACTCCGCCTACCATGTTGCCATGGTACAAAATACATAAATAAAAATGCTATGTAATAGCTTTACCGCGGCAGTCCCCGAGTGTCACAAGTTTTTTTTATTTTTCTTTCTTTATAATGCTTTTCTAAAAGTGTGTTAATTACGATAAATAAAGTTAATTTACTAAAATTCCTTTTATTTTTAATTTGGGCGTTGATATGTTAAATTTATATATGTATTTGTTATCTTACACTCCATTCCACTCTACCTACCACTCAAGCTGTTACAGTTAATTTCATTCAAAGGTTGCCTGAAAGAAATCCCTTAAATATTTGTTTTAGTTTGTTTTTGTTGTTCTACCAGCAACAGAAATACATCTGTGAAAATTTCAACCGTCTAGCGTTACCGTTCATGAGAAGCCTGGTGACAGACAGATGGACAGACGGGCAGACAGCGAAGTCTTAGTAGTATGGTCCTGTTTTTACCCTTTGAGTACGGAACCCTAAAAAGAACAATCCGTCATGAAATAATCAACAATTTTCGATGAACCCGAAATGGATTTTGAGTTTAGCTCATCTATACCTCTATACTAATGTTATAAAGAGGTAATGTTGGTTTGTAAGGAGGTATATTGGGGAAAATCTCCAAAACTACTAGACGGATTTCAAAAATTATTTTACCAATATATAGCAACATTATCACGGAGTCACATAGGCTACATTTGACGACCTCTGTGGCGCGTCGTGCGTAAGCGCGACTGCAATGTAGAAGGTTGCGGGTTCGATTCCCGCCGGGTGCAAGTATTTATGCTTTTATATTTGTGTCTCGTCTGGGTGTCCCTCTATGTATAATATGTATGTATTTACAAAGAAAAATAAATAATGTATTATATCCGTTGTCTAGTCACCGTAACACAAGCTTAGTAACTTACCACGGGGCTAGATGGCGCTGTGTGTTGTTCACAGAATTTATTTATTTGATCCCGTTATTCCCACGGGATGCGGGTAAAACTGCGGAACAAAGCTTGTATTATTATAACCCTTAACTCTTACTATTTTGGGTTTTCAACTTGTTCTTACATAACATAACATAACATAATATGGTTGTTAATGCAGTTAGTCCCAAGGCGGTTGTTAAACAATTAACTTTAGAGTAAGGCATATTATATGAATATATATTAAGAGAAATAATTTGTTAGTAAGTTAAGTCAGTATATTCTGAAGTTTCTTGGTGTTTCGCAAACAACTACATAACAAATATATAAAGTTTTACCTTTTTAATAGAGATAAATAGTAATAAATTGGAGTTTAAATGGAGATTTTTCTTCTATTTTCGAGATGTTGCATTTAAAATTAAAGTCATTTGTCGGTCATGTTTATTACTTTTAGCATTGTTTTAATATTTCTTATGTTTTTATTGCTCAAGGCATTTTTATTGTTTTAATGCTCAACATTTCGAGACTTTTACAGATCTCTAGATCAGGATACCTAGGTATTAGTAAAGGTCTCGAAACATTGAGGTTTTCATGTCAGGAGACCTGTAAAGGTCTCAAAATATTGGGCGTTGAAACAATGCCAAAAGTAGTAAACACCGAAAAATTATTTTTATGTTTTTGGATTAAAATTAAACACATTCACAGGACACAAGTTTGACTTGTCTGGAAGTCAATCCTGAAGAAGAGACCCCGATAAAAGGAAACGATAATTCCAGAAGAAAATCTGTCATCCCTCCGCAAATTTTATTTTCTGACGGTTTTGAAGGACGGATGATTTTCTTTCTTCCGTTCGTTCGTTCGTTCGTAGAATTAAAGTACCTACTCCTCCCGTTAAGAAGGTGGGTACTGTCACCATTTCCATACAAACATAATACCAAAATAGAATTATGAAAAATTTAGTTTTCTACCTTAATATCGGTATTATTCGGATTAAGATTTTATTTTTATAGGGCCCCCTCATTCATTTCTACAGCTACATTTCGTTCATTTTTCCAGCGTAAATTACTAGTTTACATCTCATTTGTTTTATATTAATCGCAATAAAAAGTAATTTACGCTGTAAAATGAACGAAATGTATCTCCGTTTTATTTCATTTCGAATGAATATTTTGGAAAACCTTGTGTTGGGGGCCCTATAAAAATAAAATCTTAATTATGTTTGTGTGAAAATGGTAACAGTACCCACCTTCTTAAGGCCTCGAAACGTTGAACACTGAATCAATGCTGAAAGTAGTTAACACCACGCGATCAAAACTGAAAAATGAGTTAAATTTGGCCGTTATTGCAGGTAGGTACATGTTTTAACTCAATAACGTTTCGATTGTGGTTCAGTTGCAATGCAAGTTATAGTTTCATTTTGTATTGTTTGCAATAAAATTGATATGATGCCGAAATTAAATTTTGGACCATTTATAATTACAGAAATAACCGGAGACTTAAAATATACCTGTTTCCAAAGAGAATCGAACTCCCAACGTTGCGTTGAAGCTATGGGCATTTTCCCGACGCGCCAGAGGTGCAGTTAAATCTAGATATAGGTTATCTGAATATTGAGATGCTTAGGAAGTATTATCTTATATTGTAATAATTTATATGTAATTTAGTAAATTACGAGCCACTACGATGTCACTAAGAGGCTTTACCCGCAAAAACACGAGGAGGTGCTTTCTTAAATTCGGCTTGGTGGGAGGCTTACCCGTAGCGTAACGGCTATAGCGCTGGAACGGAATACCAATAGTCGCGGGTTCGAGTTCCGCCGGAAACTAAAGATTTTGAAGGTATTTAAAAAAAAAAGCTGCGTATGTCTTACTAGTCAAATTGTTTCGGAAAGTCTCCCGGTTTAGATTTAAGCTTGCAAATCTGCCACGTATATCCTAAGGCGTAACTAGATATCGCGAGGCGTGCGTCGCGAATGGTTCGTTACGCAAGCCTCAATCTGATTACTTTTATGTATTAGTCCTTCACGACACATCAGTAAAACAATAGATAAACACCGTCCGTCCACACGGAGCGCACGGCTCGCACTAAGGCGACGTTCACAACGATCGTACGATGCGAATGCTCACTGTGAGCACACATCCACACAGCCCGACGCCTGCGAGGCGAACCATTCGCAACGTACGCTTCGCGATGTCTGGTTCCACCTCTAAATGTTCCATTTCTTCAATCGTTATACAGGGTGTTTCGACGAGGGGCTATTAAGCCGAAATGGGGTTGTTCTAGAGGTCTTGGCGAAGAACTTTTATTCCACGACTTTTGGAAATTCAAAATTTTAAAGCTGTCCTTCTCATCCGAGCGATGTTCCCGGTTGCATCCCTCTCGGGAGCCCGGGGTCCGCTAAACCCCAATTTTTTTTTATTTGGGGTCGGCGCAGTCGGTAAGTCATCATTGACTATACCTTCTGCAATTAGATTTGGCAATGTTTTTACGGCCGGCCGCCTGCCTGACACCAACCCTCTTAGGGATCAAGCAGTTTATCCGCCACCGCGCGGGGAGAACTTAAGGTTTGCTAATCTCCCTCAGATCCCTTAGTCGCCTTTTACGACACCCACGGGATGAGATGGGGTAACCTTATTCTATGCCGGGGCTACACGGCAAAATTTTAAAGCTGTATCACTAAAAATGGGAAATAATGTTTAGATTGTAGTGGTCCAAACTAAATAAAAGGGCACCTTAAGGCCAATGACCTCAAACTCTAAAGAAACAGCTGATTTTCATGCAAACTTAAACTCAAAATTTTCGAAAACTTCTTCGAATTTCCAAAACTTGTAGAACAAAAGTTAGCCTAGACCTCTAGAACAACCCCTTTCGGCTTAATACCCCCTTCTCGGAGCACCGTGTATATCCTTGTTATATTTGTCCAACATAACCTCCGACTGCCAAACTGATTGTAACGGCGCTCGGAGAATACACGAACATTTTTACCGTATCATTTTTCATTGGACAATGTATGAGAAACTGTCATACTTGTGTCGGATAGAATTAGTGTGTCTCTTAAACGCTTTGTAGATCACAGACTTTAATCTGCCGATAGTGTCTATTAGTCGGTACCTATGAAATCTACACTTAATATCTATACTTAATATTATAAAGCGGAAGAGTTTGTTTGGTTGTTTGTTTGTTTGAACCCGCTAATTTCAGGAACCGCTAGTCAGATTTGAAAAATTCTTTCAGTGTTGGATAGTCCATTTATTGAGGAAGGCTATAGGCTACTTTTGATTCCGATATTCCCACGGGATCGGGACTTACGCGGGTGAAACTGCGGGACGCAGCTAGTTATGTATAAAGAGAAAAGATTTATATTTTTGTGTGTGTATGTGTGTGTGTGTGTGCGGCTGTATGTTTGCATGAATAAACCTTAAAACTACTGGACCGATTTCAAAAATTCTTTCACAATTAGAAAGCTACATTCACCCTGAGTAACATAAGTTACTTTTGATCCCGATATTCCCACGAGATCGGGACTTACGCGGGTAAACCCGCGGAACGCAGCATTGATGATAAACAAGTGAATCTCAACGTAAAAATGTTAGAAATTTGCTCTATATTGAAAAGCAAATCAAAGGCTGTAAATACGCGCTTTTAGCGACAAGCGATAGCGTACAACGTTTTACTTTTAAGATTTCTATGTATTTGTCATACTTGTAATTGTTTGTTGTGCAAATAAAGCATTTATCTATCTATTATTTGCTGGGAGATAAATGTGAAAAAACATTTCCGCAACGAAAAAAACGGTAAAGGTGCGCGGTATAGACTATAGTTAACGCAATAATTGTCTATAGACAATTATTGCGTTAATAACATCGCTCTTACGGCTCTGAGTGAGGAAACCAGCTTAGTTAGGCGTGCCTAGAGGGTAGGCGTGCTGTAGGTAGGTATATATTGTGATGAGCAAGCCTACTCCACCGAACAATGTCCCGGGCACTGCATACAGCACCACTAAAAGAAAGTATTAAAAGTTGCTTGCGCTGTTTAAATCATCTAAAAATTAGATGAAAAGGCCATTACCATTAATGTTGATATTATGTTATATTTGAACCACCGACAAAAAGTAATTAGTCTGCGAAGACTCCGAGACGAATAATATTATAGCACTATTACATTTCATAGATACGAAGAATACGTACGCTATGCAGTTTGCGGCACAATAAAATTATTTACCGCATTTTTATGGCGGAGTTTTGTGTTCAGAACGTTTCGGTTTCCAGACTAATATTATTAATTGAAAAATAAATTATGTATGTCTGTCTGTTTCTATGTGAAACCAGTCGCTGAATTGGTAGTCAAAAAACAGGCATTTTTACGGTAACATAAATATGTCCCAGATATTGTGGGATATAAAATGCTTCATTCGTTTGGAAGCTATTAAGCCACAAATAGGTACACAGACATCTCAAACGCATAACACCCCTATTTTTCTATCGGGTGTTTGAATATCGACCATGACTTAATAATTACAAAAATAAATTAAGGGGACAGTCTACCTACGCTTTTCTTCATACAAACTTTACAAACGTGGTCGACTGTTTACTCCCTGGATAAAGATATTAGAAAAAATATGTTTATGTCATAAGTCCTATAACAGCAATAACCATGCCGTTTGATTTTTTTCATATTCTAATTTTTCTGAATTTTATTTCTATTCTAATTAGAAAATGATAAAACTAAAACGTAGGGGCATAGTCATGGCAGATATAGGTTTATGGCATAAACATATTTGCTCCAATACCAAGGAGGGAACAGTCGACTACGTTTGTATGAAGAAAGAGTAGGTAGACTGTCATCTTAACAGCTTTAAAATTGCAACAAATCATGAACCTTGTACTTCTAAAATGATAAAAAGACCACATTAAAAAGCAATTTGTGTTTCACTTTACAAAATTAGAATAGCTGGAAAAGGTCCTTTTATTAAGACGGACCTTTAATCAGTGGGTCGTTTGCAGACTTCAAATTAAATGTCGGTACAAACACCTGTGAAAATGAATTTTTTTTTTTGGTTTTTTCATGTTTTCTCATTTGGTAAGTTGGTAAGAGAAGAATTTAGAAAATCCATATTTCAATGTCGTCATCCGAGTGATGTTCCCGGTTGCATCCCCCTCGGGAGCAAGGAGTCCTCTTTTTTGATTTTACGTGGGGACGTTGTTGAGCGGTTTGTGTGAAGTGAATAAATGAATTGTATTGTATTGTTGTATTGTATTGTGTTTGTGGATGTGATTGTGTTTATCTTTAACAAGTTAGGTACTTTTTTAGCAGATAGACAGAGTTACTTTCGCCCTTATAATGTTAGTAAGGATTAAGTATAGACAGATTATTGGCCGGGTTCCACTAGGTATAGTTCTAAATATGCGACAATGTAAATCACATGATCACCGCCAAAACAACTCCATGTTCAGTTCCAGTTCTTTGTGTCATCTTTGTGACACCCTAGATTACTGACGATTCAAAACGATCATGTGAATGTCAAATATTTTTGATTTGATTTGTCGGATAGCATCTATTCATCGGCCGACAGAAAGTCTCTGTTCTGCAACATCTCTTATATTAAGGCTCGGACCTAAATCAGCGGTTACCTTTTAGTACTTTTAAAGTGAAATATCTTACGGGGTTTAATTAACTCCTTTGAAATGCGAAAGTCAAGGATTTTTCATTTTAGCCTCAGGATTACTAATTTTGAAAGACAATGACGAGGTCGGTATGCCATTTTGGATTTTAGAGTTACAAATTATGAGATTGCTTTTGTAATGTTTTTTTTAGTTTTTTGTTTGGTTTTTATTTGTGTTTTTATGTATAGATAAAAGAAATACCATTTATTATTGTTAAATTACATACAGTAACTAAATTCAATCTTATTTAATTTTAAGCATACTTAATTAGTTGCCCCCGGAGGGAATCGAACCCGCAACCTTAATCTGCATTGCAGTCGGGCTTTCTAGAAGAGAACATACAAGATAGATTATGCATTGCTATTTGTATCGAATTGTGTAGCGCAACATGGCGCAAATCAAATCGGCACAAAGATCTAATGTAATTTTGCATGGTATAGCACTTTCAGCGTACCTACTTGTATAGTTTCATTTCAGTAGGTAAAACTACTCCGACCTGACTCCACGTTTATTATTAGTTTCATTATTATATGTTTACTTATTATATGAGGGGTGTAAAAGCAAAGGTGACTCTGTCCACATTTCAATTGTGGGTCAAAAACGGTGTCAAAAAAAAATTTAAATATGGACACAGCCACCTTTGCTTTTACACCCCTCATATGTAACCCATGTACTTCTTACATTAACATTCTTAACCACATATCCAATGATGACATTGGCTGATCGCCTTCCAAATTATTCACTCTCACGGATTAGGCGAGATATGTTTTTTACCATGTACAATAATGTAAGTAAAGAAGCTTAAGAAATTGGCATTAGAAATACGTTTTTTACATAACAAAAGAATTACATTTACATTCAATTTACCCGAGTCCCATTTCGAAATTTACCTACGGGTGAACGTGGACAGCAGATTAATAAGTCGAACGATTGCTCGACCATCATTTAATTGAATGAAATTAAATTTAATAATGCTTGCGTTAGTCCCGCGGTGTCATCCTTGTAAGGCCCGATCCTGCAAGATTTTCCACAAATCCTTTATTAGTGGATACTTACGGATACTTATACACTACAAAAAACACACTCTCCAAATTTCATGTCCCTACGACCAGCGGTTTGGGCTCTGTGTTGATATATATGTCAGTCAGGGCTTTAATTTTTTAATGTACCTATACTATGTAGTTAGATAAATAAACGAAATCTAAAACATTGACGTGAATTGATTCTTTCTACCTAAGCAACACTACTGAATACATTGGAATTTTTTTACTTATTAGCTAAACTCAAAATCCATTTCGCGTTCATCGAAAATTCCTGATTATTTCTTGACAAAATGATGTGATCCCACAAAAAAAAACTCAACAACATACCGTCATGAAAATAGTCAACAATTTTCGATGAACCCGACCGGGATTTTAAATTTAGCCCGTATATACCCCTTAACTAAGAAAAAAATAAATCTCTCGTCTGCATCCACCCAACAAAGGTGCTTACACCGAATGAAATCACAAAAAATAGCCTCACAAAATCCTTACACGACTCTCGACTTATAAATTACCATAACTTTACCATAATCAGAGGACATAAGTGGCTACTTATGTCCTTCGCATAATTTATTTTCTTTCGGATGTTCTCGTGTCGTTAAGATTGTTGCAATAACTTGTACTTTTTAGACTGAGAACGTTTTTTTTCGCGGGCCGTTAGATTTTCCTTACCAAGCGTTTAAGCAGTGGTTTTGAAAGAGGACTGATTCGTTCGTTGTTGGCAGAATTTATTTATTTATTTATAGTACTAAAATCACACTGGGAGCCAAACCACCGAACAAACAGCGGAAAAAAATGACTTCTTTATTATTGAAATTGAAGACATTTTTCGGTTTTAATCGTGTGATGTTTATTACAAGAAGAAGGGACCTGTAAAGGTCTTGAAACATTGAGCGTTGAAACAATGCCAAAAGTAATAAGCACCACGCGATCAAAACCGAAAATTGTCTTTAATTTCAATACAACAGCGCGAAAACAGAAGAAAAACCTATTCTTTATTATTTACTAAAATCATTATTATTAATATTAGACACGGGTCTAGATCGCCTGTCTAATAATAATGATGGACGGAAATCGTGTGTTTAAAAAGTGTATTTACCAAAATGTTTGCTACTAATGTTGATATGCTTCGTAGCAAATATAACCGTAGTAAAGTGGTAGCATGCATGTCATAGCAAAAATTATGTTTCGTTGCAAACGTAGTATGCCGTAGCAAAATGTAGCATGCCGTAGCAATGTAAAAAAAAAGTAAAACCACATGGTGTAGCTAGTTCAAGTAACCCCAAAGGCATTGTCAGAACCATACTCCGTTAATACATCACGAGCGCACCTCCATCAGACCTCGCGTTGAATTGACAGTACTATTAATGTCAACTTTGTTCGTGATATCATTATTATTATTTTTCACTTTGTTCGCGCAAAAACTCCGAGTTTGACGATGTGAAAAATGATATTTTAACAAGGAGGTATGCATCGTTAAAGTCACAGGGCATAGGTTCAAATCCTGTCGCAGGAGTAATTTTGATGATGCCTTGTAAACTATTTTTTTTAGAATGCTTTGATCAATTAAAATAAACAATATTTTGATATTCTAAGTTAATTTTCTATTATTATTTTAAGTGCTTACGCCTGCACTGGGCTTTCATAGAAATATTTTCAAAGGAAAAATACTTTGTCCACCGTTATACGTTGCAAGGACACAACGCACGATTGACACAAGGCGGGATTCGAACCAACAACGCATCTTTACCCACACGCTGCAGGGATTATTGTCCAATACCTACCCACTAAGTATACGGAAATAACTTCAAAGGACCAAATGTTTTAATAATATAATACCAGTATTTTCCGTATTTATTTTTATAAACAACACGTGTTCGTATCAACAGGATATGAATCTTATATTAGATTGTTTTTCTTCCGTGTTTGTTTATGTTATGCATTTTCATCTAATAATAGGTAACATCAATCACTTACGTAGTTAAAGATCGATATTATTGTGTTGAATCGTAGGTACATTTAATTTTAATTTTTAGTGTTCTGTACCCCAAAAGTAAAAACGGGACCCTATAACTGAGACTCCGTTGTCTGTCTGTCACTCTGTCTGTCACCAGGCTGTATCTCATAAACCGTGACAGCAAGACAATTCACAGATGATGTTTTCCTATATTATCTATGTTAAAGCGGCTACAGAAATACATCATCTGTGAACATTTGAACTGTCTAGCTATCACGGTTTATGAAAAACAGGTGATAGACGGACAGCGGAGTCTAAGTCTCGTCCCGTTTTTACCATTTGGGTACGGAACCCTAAAAAATAAAACATGTAGTCGAAAAAATAAGCTGATAATATAAAAACCAGATTATAACTCTGAGGCTAAAAATACACAAAAACTTTCTTACTCGGAATGTCAATAGAAGGATAATTTGATATATACTAAAATATTTGTTGACTCAATGTTTGACATACACTAATGCTTGTCTGACTTTGAGCAAAGTCACAAAGTAAACATAAGTATCTAGATAATTTTGTAATTAAATACTGTAATTGAAAAACAGATTAAAGATTTATATGCGATTTCTCGTTGATGTGGTAATCCTATAATATTATTATAGATACATCTCCATGTATCTACCTACTGGTCTGTACTATATGTGATGTCGCAAACATAATATTACATTCCTCTTAACCAAAATAAACAAAGAGGGTTTGTCTCCACTTATTATTCTCCGGGATCCGATGAAATTATAAACTGATCCCGTCAAGTTGTAGCCACTGTCGAAAAAATAAGGCTAATGTGCGCCGAACAAATCGAACAGTTTGTACGTAAGCAGAGCATTAAGGTCCTGATTAGGAAACCAAATGCGAATTTTGAACGTTTGCACCAGGCCTTAAACTTGTTAATAATCATGTCACACACATCCTTGCTTGGGCAACCTATTAAAGTATCGCATACATCCGCCGATCAAAATGTCTGCACTCTGCCTCCCTTCGATTACTCGTTAGATAGGAAAGACTTATTTATTGTGCGACGTTGGATTTTCTTACAATGGGGTATTTTCTTACTAATGGCTGCCATTCTTTTTTGCTGACTTAAATTTCTTTTCTTTTAAGTTTTAGCTTAATGATTGTTATCTATTTTGAGTTAAGACAAATGTCAGATAATTTTGTTTGATAAGAGTTTTTAAGGGAGCAAATCGGGGTTGGATTAATCTATCTTCTATCTATATTTCACATAAACTTTTTAAATCACACGATTTGTCAACATAGTTACTTTTTTCCCGGGTTTTATTCGCGTATTATCATTTATTTTTCTACCTCGACGTTTCAACCATGTTACAAAATATAACCTACTATATACCTAAATATATTAAACTTAAATTGTGTAATAAGGCGTACTATAGCACGTCATCATATTTTGGTGAAAAGAATCCATGGACATGATTGTTAACTGCTCCTGTTCAAATTACAGATATCTGTATTATGACGATTGTAATATAAAACATGATAAAAAAAATAATTGAAAAAAAAAACCCCATGAGTTTCTTGTGGTTTCTTCTCATCGGAAGGCGCGTTCCGAAACCACAGTAAAATAAAATCTCGACGTTTCAAAACGTATATGTGTATAATATACGTTCTAAATGAATAAATGAATTTTGAATTGAATTGAATAAGAAATGTGAGTCGTCGGGGACGCCTGGTAGATGTGAAATATCGACTGGCTAAGTATGGTTCATAATATCCCATCGTATAGCGTGGTGATACGTCTCCACGGCCTGTATCGCTACGTCAAAAATTAGGTTTACCCTCGCCTATAGATGTTTCCCATCAAAAAAGTCGTAACTCAGCGGCAGTGTCTGTTTTTGGAAGATATAAAAAAAATAGGTTAATAAATTAACTAACTATAAATACTAATAAATTTACGCAGTAACGCGGGCAATTGAGACCACTCGATGTGGTCGTGCGAATCCCAAAGAATAAATGCCGATATCGAACGAAAATCAAAAGAAACCGAACCATTTAAATCGCTCGAAATGGCACAAGCGATTCAAAAACAGACCAACTAGTTGATTCCGTAAAAATATTGCAAATGTCATTAGGATTGAAACAATAGAAATGTTTCATGTTTCATTATTTTCCGATTTTGAATTCCGAATTTGACAGTTAATTTTAACGGATTCTTCTAATTAGCAACAGCTTTGAAACAGGAAAGATAAGCAACAATATTACAAAATCAACCCACTGGTTTATTCTTTTACTAACTGCGCCCCGCGGTATCACCCGCGTAAGTCGGAATCCCGCGGGATCAAAAGTATCCTTCTATCCCTCCTTTCCTGGTTCTAAGTTACCTCCCCACCAATTTTCAACCAAATCGGTTCTGCCGTTCTTGAGTTATTAATGGTGTAACGAACACGACTTTCTTTTATATATATAGATATAGATTATAGCTGTGCCCGCGACTACGTCCGCGTTGCTCAAACACCTACCTACCGCTGTGCAAAAAACCGCACTTAAACGGACGACCAGCGAAGCACTGATGCTGCCATCGTAATATCTGTACTTCGACGATAGGTAAGGTGCTCCGTTCACTACTTATCGTATAAAATAAAAATATCTATAATCTATCAATTAATATACAATAATATTAGGAGGATGAACGCAGCAGCATTATTCATATTGGTGATCCTACTTTATAGTAGGCTTCTTATGAAGCAAGTCATGTTGTGGTAAGCCTGGGGAGTCAAGACTATGTAAGAAAAATTTGTTTAGCATCGTCCGTCGTAAAATTACACCTTTTTAAAACACAATGCCAGCGCGATCTAATTTGACCAGCAATGCCACCTATTGAGCGTTTACGTAAAATTGTAAGAAAATATGCTAGTAATACAATCATCTTTCTAAAACGTAACGTCAGCGCGATCTAATTTTATCAGTAACGCCATCTACAAACGATAATGTCAGCGTTATCTTATAAAATGTAACCCCCATTTTACCCTGTTAGGGGATGAATTTCCGGAAATATTTTACCCACCTTTATCGATACCTAACAATAAACCTAATACCCGACTTTCATAAATCTAACTCTAAAAACTAAGAAGTTTCATACGACCCTTCAACCCTTATTTTACTCCCTCAGAGGGTGAATTTCCAAAAATCCGTTCTTAGTGAGCGCCTAAAAGGAACCTCCATGCAAAATTTTAGACTCCTAGCACTAAGTGCTCTATAAGCGAAAATCACTGACTGACTCATCACGAAATCTCAGAAACTACAAGTCTTGTAGTTTCTGAGATTTCGTGTTGAGTCAGTCAGTGATTTTCGCTTTTATATACAGGGTGCTCCGAGGAGGGGGTATTGAGCCGAAAGGGGGTTGTTCTAGAGGTCTAGGCGAACAACTTTTGTTCTACAAGTTTTGGAAATTCGAAGTAGTTTTCGGAAATTTTAAGTTTAAAATTTGCATGAAAATCAGCTGCATCAGTAGCTTTTTAGAGTTGAGGTCATTGGCCTTAAGGTGCCCTTTTATTTAGTTTGGACCACTACAATCTAAACATTAATTGCCTGTTTTCTACAAAAACAGCTGTTTTTTTAGTGATACAACTTTAAAATTTTCGAAAAAAAGTTCGAATTTCCAAAAGCCGTAGAATAAAAGTTGTTCGCCTAGACCTCTAGAACAATCCCCTTTCGGCTTAATACCCCTTCGTCGAAACATATACACGCTTCAGTTTAAAAAGCCAGTTACGCGTCCGTGACAAAAATTCATTAAAATATAATAAAAAAAACCTTAATCCGTTATTATCCGGATTTCAGACACTCCGTAAAAAAATGAAATCCTCGTATTCATGCCGTAAAAGTGTTTCAAAAATAAAATATTTTTTTATTATTTTTAACGTTTGTAGGTAACTAAAGTAAATATTATTATCATTCACTGTTTGAATAAACCGTTGAATGTGTATTTAACAGACTTGAATAAAGTCAGCGGTAAGAGGTTTTTTTTACACGTAAAATATGAGCTTTTGACTAGTAGCTAGATATTACTAGATAGTAGACATCAGAAATATCATTATTTACTTTCAGTGATAGTAAATGATGATATGATAGGTATAACTTAGATTGCGTAGGTTATCTAGTTTTTGTTTACACATTTGATCTAAGATTCCTGCTGCAAAGGTAGTCAGTCCATTGCGGTTCAACGCGGGAATGCTGCTAGCATTTTGGGCAGCTTTGCACCTGGAACGCTCGGGGATGGTCTATTTTAGTTTTGGTGTTGTTTTTGTTATTATTTTTATTATGTGTATTGTTTGGTTTTGTTTTTTAAAATTAATATTTGTAAGGATTTTTGGAACGAAGTTCCTTAAGCGCGTTGCGAAAGGGGGCTAGACCGAAAAAAATAAGACCAAAAGTTATAACATTTTTTTTTGCTTGGTCCCTTGACACCTCCCAAGTTTTTGTTTATTAATTTAGATTATCAATTTTAATATGTATAGTTACTATATCTATTTGTATTTAATTGCCTTTATGAAATAAATATCTGCCTAGATTTGTTAATTTAGGTATGTATAATATACCTGGCTAGGTACTACACCAGATGCACTACCAGATGGAGAGCAGATGGTCTTTGGGGCCGAAAAGTTCTCGAATGGAGACCGCGGATCGGTTAAGGCCGCAGGTTCACGGTGGATGCAGGCCGCTTATGACCGAAGCATCTGGAGATCTATGAGGGAGGCTTATGACCAGCAGTGGACTTCTTACAGCTGAAATGATGAGGTACTGCACCTAGCCAGGTATATTTACTTCAAATCAAAGGCGAATACCCAATTAGTTTCCATTATTGAGTCAACTAAGATGCTTTGACTGAGAGAGAATATTAATCCTTACATATCTCGTTTATTTAACAATCACATTGTATTGCATATTATATTAGCAATAAGGACATTGCACAATGTAATTTGATATGTCTAAGTGTAGGTAGAGAATTGATTAAATCTACATTTACACTTCTACACTATATATCTATACTTAATATTATAAAAAGGAATTATTTGTATTTTTGTGTGTATGTGTGTCTGGATGTTTGTAATGAATAAACTCAAAAACTACTAAACCGATTTCAAAAATTCTTTCACCAAAAGTAAGACATTATCGAGGAGTAACATAAGCCATTTTGATCCCGATATTCCCACGGGATCGGGACTTACGCGGGTGAAACCGCGGGAAGCTGCTAGTATTTGAATAATTTGATTAATGTTACAATGAGTTAAATCAGAAACATACTTTGACTCATTATTACTCACAGAGGCCGTAATGAAACGGCCTCCGAGTCACGTCTGGCGAAGGCCCGATTGCAATGAATATTCGCGGGTTGATTCCCGCCTGGTGCAAGTATTTATGCTTAAAAATAAACTTTTGTTTCCGATTCGGTATAATATTTAGTACCTAACCTACTCTAGTACCCATAGTATTATAAGCTTAATGCTTAGTTTTTGGCTACATTGCGCTGTGTGTAATCGTGCGATATTTATTTATTTATTTCACACTAGCTGTGCCCGCGACTTCGTCAGCGTTTTTCGGACTACCTACCCATCGCTGTGCAAAAGTCTACACTTGAACGGACGACCAGGGAAGTCTGTTGCTGAGCAGAAGAGAATCATGGCAGAGTCTATTTAAGTGTAGATTTTTCACAGCGCAGCGGTAGGTAACGTGTTGCATGCTTATTCACATTACTTATTATAAGAAGTAGCCTTTATCGAAAATATAAAAAAAATCAAAACCCGACTTCGAAAATAAGGACAAAACAATAAAAATAAGCTCTCCTACATACAGTGCAACCGACTTATCTGTAATGTAAGCTAAAGTCGGGCAGCTTAACTACATGATATCTTTTTATTTACGTGGGTAATGCACCGTCAGGCCACTCTCGTTAGGCCATAGGTTTATAATCTTAACCCCCATGGTGTCCCTCGCTCCACAAGGGTCGAGGCCAGTGGGAATTCCTCATGGACTACATCCCGATAACGGCGGCCTTTCCAACCTCATCTCTGCCTCTGCCCGATAGACAATCCCACTCCATCTCCCCTCCCTCGGCACGGTCACGCCACCGTCTCGATGTCCCCAAAGTCGGTGATAAAGCCCCCCACCGAGTTCACCACCAGAGGCCGAGGTGATTTTTTATAGTGGTTGTCTTTCACGCGGCCCCTTTCTTGCGGAAAGGACCCCCGAGCCCGCTGACGCGGGATTACGGAGCCAGGCCAGGCAAGCCAGGCAAGCCCGGTTTCCCACGTCGTGCGCCTCTTAGCTTGCAGCTACTGAGTCCCCTCACAACGGCAAGGTGGAGGGTAAAACGTAATGTCGTGTCCGGGACTCGGGACTCGAACGCGCAGCCCTCGAATCGGAAACCATCACTCGGCTCGGCAGGCCACCGTTCCTTAAAAAGGGAATGCGGTCTGTGATTCGAACGCGGAATCCTCGACTCGGAATCCACAGCTGCCATCGTGCCACGTAAACAACATACAATCTGCATCTACCCAGTAAAACTGCTCCATTAAAGCTATATTTTTTAATCATTTTTATTGCATTTTCGACTGCCACTAAAAAATATCAAAATTGTAACCGTAACTTTAGTCACTGAGGGATTTTTGAGAAGGTTTGAGATGGTTTCAGGGGGTCCATCAATTTGTACCTAGTTCTTTATAAGCCGATTCTATTGATGGAAGTCCAAAAATTAGTAATTTACAGCATTATGGGATGCTATTCTGCTTATCATTCCGAAGGTTCTCGTCAGATCTTCACCAACAATTAATGGGACCAACTCGGGACTCTCACTTTCCAAATAAAAAAAGAATGATCGAAACCGGACTTTATTTGCCGGAGTACGGTGTGAACATATTCACATACAAAAAGCCAACAATATGCGGGTAGAATTGAGCAGCTCCTCTTTTTTTTGAAGTCGGTTAAAACCAGCAATTATAAAGAATTTCCGTATGTCCGAAGAATCCGGATATGTGGAGAGACATAGGTATACGGTATTTCAGGAATTTCCTTCAAAAAAACTGGATATCCGGTTTTTTTTATTTTCGACCGGATATCCGGTTAATCATGTGTTGATTCCACACAACATACTTCTTCAATACAACATTCAAAATAATTAGGTAAAAACAGAAAAAACACTTTATCCGGATAACCGGATTAAATATCCGGATAAAAAGTACCCTATATGTTAATCGGGGTCTAAAGCTATCTGCATACCAAATTTGGTCAAAATCGGATAAGCCGATTCTGAGATTAGCGGGCACAAAGGCACACACAAACAGACAAACAGACAAACAGACAACCAGAAAAACAGAAAAATAGGTTCTACTGCGTTCATAGATACCCATACAATTTTTATTTTTTTTATATCTTCCAAAAACAGACACCGCTGAGTTACGATTTTATTATATGTATAGAGAAGATTTGAATAAATCAGACAGACATACATAGACAGACATTTAATTGCTATAACAACACACATAAACAGAAAAAATCCAAAAAAGGTTAAAGAAAGATAGTTATTAAGTGTTAGTTATTCGATTACTATTACAGTTAGTTAAATCAGAATAATTTTAACAGAATTAGGCTGGATTGCGCAGCTACATTGAACTAACTAATCTGGATTAGCTGAAACGGAATACCAAATGTCAATGCAAAATGTCGGACCATCCATGAAATATATTTATCGAGTACCTACCTACTCACTGAACTCTATCTATACAAGTTCGCTGGAATTACTATACCATACAAAATGACATTAGATCTTTGTGCCGATTTAATTTGCGTCATGTTGCGCTGTTGTCGCGCGTTTTCTATTGAACGTGATGGTGACCGTCCATGGAACTAACAGTTCCGTCTCACTCAATCACTTTTAATAGAAAACAGCGCAACATGGCGCAGATCAAATCGGCACAAAATTCAGTGTGCTATGTCCTGGCCAGTTGTAATGGAGGTCAGTGTGCCTACTACATTTAAAAAAAACATTGCGAACTTTATGTGAATTCGTTTCAAAATATTAGCATCTTAATGAATTGAATTCCTTCTTCATCCTTCTTTTGTCAAACTGAGTATTAGGTACCTACCCATAAATGTTGTACTTCATGAATAATTATAGACCGTCCATGAAGTACGTATTATGTAACACAGATGAATTTCGTTCTTAATGGATGCTCAAGACTAGCTATTCCGGATTATTTAGTTAATTTGATCTAAATAGGTGTGCCTTAAATCACCATAGTTCACTAAAATCTTCAAAAAACATTCTCGGCAAGGTCGAACTCGCGTCCCCGTTTTAAAAATGGTCGACACACTCTTTAAACTTACACGGTTTCCGTCCATCATTATAGTTAGTCACGGGTTTAGATCGCATTATAGATAATCATTGTTTTTAATTACCTCGACGTTTCGGCAAACGGATCACACCGGCCGTGGTCCCGAGAAGACTCACCACTCGGTGTCTTCTAGAGACAACGGCGATTGATCTATAACGCGATCTAGGCCCGTGTCTTGTAATAATTATGGAAAATGGTTGAATTGAGAACTTCCTTTTTTTAAAGTCGGTTAAAAACTGTAAACAAATGAATATTGACAAGTTGAGAGCGTTTTGGAATTCTGAATTCCGAGAACAATTTCACGAAAGTCCCTCAGGAACTTTCATGAAAATGTTTGTTGGTAGATATTTACCTACTAAAAGTTTTGCTGACTGAATCGATTTGATTTGTTGCCGTACGGTCACTGAGTTTTGGGATTGTTAAACAATTGTACCTGGTCTACTTACCTACGTTTTGTGTTATGTTTACTGAAGAAAGAAAACAATTGAAAACGAAACCTGAATATAAGGGTCTCTTGTTGATCCTAAGCCCTAAACCCTAAAAAAGTCACAACCAAATTATACCCTATTTCAGAAACTTAGATCAATAATGGAAATAAAAAATCACATGCATTTATTTGGAAGTGACAGCTCTTTATTTACTTTTTCCCTTATTTACATTTACATTATCATCTGTGAAAATTTCAGCTGTCTATGAGTTCATGATAACTCTTCATGAGATACAGCTTGGTGACAGACAGCGGAGTCTCAGTAAACAGGTCTCTTTGACTACGGGACCCCAAAAACAGTTAATAAAATAACAATCCGGTAACGTACTCCCTTGAAAATCTTGCTCTAACAATATTCAGAAACCACCATAATATTCACGATAACAAGCTATTTTTACCACGAATTTCTTATAGCCTCACTTTAATATGAAGTATAATATTAATTGGACCCAATTTGGTTGGCATGGCGTGACTGAATCTGTGCAAAAAGCGGACGTAGCGTGTGTTGTCGTCGATAAGTGTAACGTTAAGGGTCTTGCACACTACCCGGTTCCTTTATTGAGAATAAGGTTCTGTTTAATAGGTCTCGAAATGTTGAATTCTTAAAATGTTGAATTTTTGATTACATTTTTTTCCGGGGTAATAAATTTATTTTATCGAATTCAAATTTACATTAAAAGAAATCCATTAATTCTCTAAATCTAAACTTTTAAATAAAAAACATCCTCGAGGGCGTCCCCCCGCGGCATCGTTACCAAGACACTGGCGAAATTTCACCTGAATTTTTCAATTTCTTGATTGATACATTTCTGCTTTTTGAAAAAATGCTTCCAAAAACTTTAGTACCCGGTATAAATTTCACTAAAAGTTATATTTTCCAAAATGTTTAACTCCTTATTCTCAAAATAAGAATTTAGTCAAAACGTTAAAAAAAACATCGAAATATTACATACTACAGGTAATGTCTCAAATAATGATATGTTCCTTTTATGCGAAATAAATACAAAGCCGGCCAAGTGCGAGTCGAACTCACGAGCTAATATAATAGATTTTATAAGAGATATCTCCCTAATATCCGAATGAATAAACGTATTTTCATTTCATTTCAATATAATAATTTAACCCAATTTGGTTGGCATGGCGTGACTGAATCTGTGCAAAAAGCGGACGTGGCGTGTGTTGGGTGTTGGTGTCGATAAGTGTAACGTTAAGGGTCTTGCACACTACCCGGTTCCTTTATTCAAAATACGGTTCTGTTCAATAGGTTCCGAAATGTTTAATGTGCCAAAATGTTACATTTCCCAAAATATTAAATGTTCAAAAATGTTTAATTTCTAATCTTTAAGTCTAGTTAAAATTAAGCATTATTAAAGACGTTGAAACAATGCTAAAAGAAATAAACAGTACGCGATTAAAATCGAAAAATGTCTTTAATTTCAATCCAATATCGCGAAAACAGAAGAAAAAACTATTAGTTAACAGCTAAATATATGAAATAGGTGAAATTAAAATATTACGTATCTACTAGAGGTAATGTCTTAAACATATTTCATGTTCCTTGTATACGAAATAAATACAAAACCGGTCAAGTGCGAGTTTTTTCTTGTGTCTTCTTCTCATGTCATGGAGGTCGCGATCCGAAGACATAGTAGAGTAGATTAAATAAAAAAAAATGACATGTCAAAGAGATATCTTGCTAATATCCGAATGAATAAACGTACTTTGATTTTGATTTTGATTTTGAGTCGAACTCACGTGCTTAGTGGGGGTTCGCCGTACTTGGGTTTTCAACATTACGGGAATCAACATTTTAGGAATTCAACGTTTTTGGTTTTGGGACATTCATTATTTAAGGATCTATTTTTTAGACCCATACCCATTTCACTTAACGAATTCTACATAAAAAAAATCTAGGAATATTTTTTTGTTTCTTACCAATTTCTTACCCGTCAAATTAGGATTCATACCCTCTTTAACATCAAACCACCTAGTTACCTTTCCTAGAAATAGACTTGAAGTCATGAATAATTCAACATTTATTAGAGGTACGTGCCTACCTGAGATGGGCCGACTAGGGGTTCTGCCGACTAGCGCAGCGTACTACGTTCGTACGACGTGGGCGATCGGATGCGAACGCGAAGCGGCGCGGTGCGGCGCGGAAACAAGGAACAGTCGAGAGTCGCGCCGCATCGCACTTTACGTGCATTTGGTCACGTAGGACACTTCAATTAGCTATCGACTGTTACTTGTTTCCGCGCCGCACCGCGCCGCTTCGCGTTCGCATCCGATCGCCCACGTAGTACGCTGCGTAGCAGACTAGCCGACTAGTCGGTTCCAAAATTGCGGCCGACTAGTCGGCAATGTAGATCATTATAATTCCGAGATATTTGGGTTAAACATGATCACTCGGCGATTGTTGGGTATTTTTGGATAAATTTGCACTTCGTAAGCTTTTAGCTACAGCTTACGAAGTGCTAATTTATCCAAAAAATTGTTGAAATAAAAATAAAAGTTGGAAAAAAATTGAATGGAGCTGAGGCATAGTTATGACATTTAAGATGTATGATGTTTAGATGATGTATGTAGGCTATGACCTGTTTTATTTACGTTCTTCTAACTACCCACCTTCCTAACTGTACTTCTAATTCAATAAATATTGGTTTTATTGTATAAGAGTTAGTTGACGACTAGTCGGCAAAATTTGCCGACTAGTCGGCACCTACCGACTAGCCGGTTACACTGCCGACTAGTCGGCCCATCTCTAGTACCTACTGTTTGTTCTAGAAGGTATGGTTGTAGGTCTAATGATAGAAAAGAAAACTTCGCTTTGAGGCAGGTTGCTTTCTATGTTTAACATAAATTAGGTAAAATATGTGTAGTTTTTTCTTTGATATTTGTGGGTGATTGATTGCGTTAGTCTACATCTACACTAATTATTATAAAGAGGAAAGATTTGTATTTTTGTGTTAGTGTCTTTGTGTGTATGTGTGTCTGTATGTTTGTAATGAATAAACTCAAAAACTTCTGGACCGATTTCAAAATTTCTTTCACCATTAAAAGCTACATTCACTCTGAGTAACAAAGGCTACTTTTGATCCCGATATTCCCACGGGGTCGGGACTTACGCGGGTGAAACTGCGGGCCGCAGTTAGCATTCAAAAAAGTACCTAAGTAGTGTAACTAACCTAGTAATCGATTTTACTTCTATTTTCGCGATGTTGGATAGAAAAAAACTGGCTTCATAAAGCATAAATAAAATAACCTAATTTGCCGGAGTACGGCGCGGACGTATCCACATACCTACATACATACAAACAGTATTAGGGTCGAATTGAAAAACTCCTCCTTCTTTTGAAGTCAGTCAATTAAACTCATTTTTGTCAATCCTGAAGAAGAGACCTGTAAAGGTCTCGAAACGTTGAGCAATAAAACAATGCTAAAAATAATAAACTCCACGCGATTAAAACCGAAAAAAGAGTTTAATTTCGATCCTGGTAATATTACTTAGGTAAAAGTTTGTGTGTAAGCTTCGATCATATATAAACTATAGATGCACGGTCGCCGCTCTAGAAATGGAGCCGTCAAAACAAGGCATACTTCAGCCGATATGCCTTGTTTCGCTGTCAGTCGTGCATAAGTGTTTTACAACCTTATTGCCCAGTGATTAAGGTTTACATTAAACTGTACTATGTCCGTATTAGTAAGCGTTGAAGTAGTGCCGACTTTTGATTTCGATTTTGTATGGGACCGTGTATCTATAGTTTATGTATGATCGAAGTGTATAAGTATGTTTGTTACTTCATCACGTAAAAACCAATTGCGATGAAACTCAGTACATAGCTAGCTGAAAACCTCGACTAACCCATAGGATACTTTTTATCTCGATATTCTAACGGAATCGGGCCTTCAAAACTTAAAACTCAAAACTCAAAATTATTTATTCATTTAGAACGTATATTAAACACACATACGTACGTTTTGAAACGTCTAGATTTTATTTTACCGAGGTTTCGGAACGCGCCCTCCGATGAGAAGAAACCACAAGAAACTCATGGGGTTTTTTTTTCATTTTTTTTTTATCATGTTTTATATTACAATCGTCATAATATAATACAGATATCTGTTATTTGAACAGGAGCAGTTAACAATCATGTCCATGGATTCTTTTCATCAAAATATTTAGACGTGCTATAGTACGCCTTATTACACAATTTAAGTTTAATATATTTTTTTAATCTTGTAATGGACATGTCACATACGTCTTCAGGTAGTTTATTATAATAAAGTACACTAGTACTACAGAACGACTTACTTATTTCTGGAGCCTACTATAGGGCACAGTCAGATCATCCTTATGTCTCAAATTAACCTGACGGACATCACTGTATTGTATCCTTATCCGGGTGAAACCGCGAAGCCCTCCTAGAAGAATTAAACAGTAAAAACCTTTTCCATTTGTAAGTACATAAGCTCGGCAAGTTGCGGCATCGAACTAGTATTTGCGGTGGCTACCTCGATGGGTCACTTGAATGTGGTTACAAACTTCTGATACTGTCTTTTACAAAGACTTTAATTTATTGGTGGTTAATAGAGATAGGACATTAAAACAAACCTTTATTGAATTTTGTGTATTCTAAACTAGTGTAATTAATTATGTATTTTGAATATGAAATACTTTTTTTTTTAAATGCTTTCAAAAACTAATCAATTCCGGTCTCGGCGAATTTGACCAAATTCAGAATTTGGGAATCAGGTCAAATTTGCCGAAATCGGAATTTTAAAAGGCTTAAAACCTGGCCTGGTGAGAAAATTGTCAGATGCTCAACTATAAGGTATGAAAAATAATAGTAGGAAGTGGGACGCTTAGTTCGTGTGCTGACTGTCAAATGAGACAAAAAATGGATTTCAATTTTTGTATGTTTTAATGAATCCACATAATATCTTTTTTTCTTTCATTTACGTGATGTTATTTCAAAATTAAACAATGTCGCTTTTAATCCTATAAACTGTCAGTTATGCTGTGAGCTACTTACCACACTAGTAAAACTGACAAATTAGTAAAATTGGCTAATAAGGAAAATACTTTTACTAATTATGAAATTGACGAATTACCTACCTAAGAAAAAAAGCAATAGAGGGAATTTGGTCAATTCCCTTTATTGCTTTTTTTTGTAATACGTGGAGTGATCTGTTTCGTTGTCCTCTCTAGACTGAGAAGTTTTGTCTTTTAGTACCATAACGTACTGAACAGTGAACAGTAGTGAACATTGTATTAAAATAAAAGGAAAGTAAGTAATATGTGGTTTCGGTAGATAAATAGTGGGAGAGAGTTTCTTTTTATAAAAGTATATATATAAAAGTAAAAAATAGAGAAAATAATGGTATATTTTTATTCGGTTTTCTCGATGCTGATATTAAAAGCCAACTATTTGTTTTTCAACACCCGACGCGGACGCGGAACCTTTCAAGGACTTTACAGTAAGCCCTGAAGAAAAATCTATCCATAATTAGACTCTGTCTATTATTATTTATCGATGGTCTTTTGTTTCTGCTTCTGTAGTCCTTTGTTTGAGTTTAGATAATAATCTTTTTGATTCTGTATCGATCGTCTTTTGTTGCTGTTCCGATTACCATAGTATGGTAAGTACACACGTAGTGCGTAGTAAACATTGTCCATTTTGCGTGACTATTTTGAATAAGGCAAAAATGTACTTTTTAGTTCGAATAATCTGGCAAACGGATTAGGCCGGACTTAAGAGGACAATCTACCTACGCTTTATCCGTTCAAACGTAGTCGACTGTTTCCTCCCTGGATAAAGACATTAGAGCAAATATGTTTATGCCATAAAACCTATATCTGGCATGACCGACCATGTCCCTACGTTTTGATTTTTTTCATTTCCTAATAGAAATAAAATTCAGAAAATGATATAACTAAAACGTAGGGACATGGTCCTGACTCATATATAACTTATAGCACAACCATATATTTTCTGATATCTTTATCCAGGGGGGCAACAGTGACTACGTTTTTAAAGTTTGTATGGAGAAAAGAGTAGGTAGACTGCTGCCCTCTTAATCTAGGCATAGCGAAGTCTAGACATGCAAATGTCGCGATCTGGAGATAATCTAAACTACACACACTCAGTTGTAAATATCAAATTACTTTCGAAACTCGAGACAGTATTGTGTTCTTTTCAGAATTTCGAAGACATTGCTTAGACATATTTTAGAGAAACAATACTTCTGCAAAAACACTACGCACGATAGACGCAAGGCTGGATCCGTGCCGGGCCATCTATCGTGCGTTGTGTTTTTGCAGAAGTATTGTTTCTTTCAAATATTTCTATGAAAGCCCAGTGCTTAACGAGCTTCGAATAACCACAAGGCTTTCCACTCTTTGCTTTCAACGAATTCTCGGGTATTTCGGACACGTCGCCTGTAGAAACCCTAATAGCCTCGAGAAGCTCATGGTTGTTGGCCAGATTGATGGATAAAGATCACGCGGTCGCTCACCCACCCGTTGGTCAGACTTGTTGAAGACACTCACTGGCCTTCCAATTGCCAAAGCTTTTAAGGCCGCCGAGGACAGAAAATCGTGGAGGAGCATGGTGCACCGAGTGATCGACAATTCATCCTAGACACGACCTTCAGCAAATGAAGATGACGACTCAGAAGAGAGTGCTTTGATAGCAGTCGATGGTCAAGTTAGAGGCCTAAGGGCGACCTCAAAACCTTCGCTCCGCCGCAACTTATCATTACACATGACGCCTTATCTGGGTAGCTATGCAGTATGCACTTTGATATGGACCAGTATCAAATGAAACATCTAGCCATTGCCTATTTCGAACCATTCGTTTCGCACGTATCGAATGACAGCCAGACAGGCATTGACTCTAAAATATGCAGTACACGATGCGTTGTCGATTTTCAACGACACAGTGGGACATTCACGAATTTACTGGGCAATGTTGTTGTGGAACGACGTGGACTAGATTTCGATACTGTACTCTCTAATCTGGTTTTCCATATTCCGTTCGTCTAATTGACCTAATACTAAATAAACTTTTTAATTCACACGATTTGTTGACACAGTTACATTTTCGCGGGTCTTAATCGCGTATTATTATTTACTAGCTAAGTCCCGATCCCGTGAGAATTTCGGGATAAAAAGTACCTAGCCTGTGTGTTATTCAGGTCTTCAGCTATCTACATACCTACGAGTTTCATGGTAATCGGTTCAGCGGTTTTTACGTGATTGAGTAACAAACACACATACATACTCACAAACTTTCAGCTTTATCTATCTAATATATAAAATTTCCATGACACAATGTTAGTTACCGTACTCCTCCGAAACGGCGCGACCGATTTTTACCAAATTTTATATGCGTATTCAGTAGGTCTGAGAATCGGCTACTATCTATAATTTATAAGGCAAAACAACGTTTGCCTGGTCAGCTAGTAATATTAATATGTATAATTTTCTTACCTCGACGTTTCAACCATATTACAGTCATGGTCCGAACTATGACTTAGTACTCATAACATTTACATTCTTTATTTAAAGAGGGTTGTGTGTTTGTGGATGTGATAGTGTTCTTTAGAAACATATTTTAATAGACAGACATGTAGAGTTACTTTAGCGCTTATAATGCTAGTAAGGATCATCGTATAGATTATTACTCTGGTTCCACCATAGTTATTAATATGCGACAATGTGAATCAAATGAACACCGTTAAAAAGACCTAAGAGTTTTTTGTGTCTTCTTGTTATTAGAGGTCGCGTTCCGAGGACACACTAGATTACTAGATTAAAACGATCATGGGAATATCTTATTGAATAAACATATGTATTATTAAGTTTTTAGTTTAACCTAATATTGAAGCTAAACAGTTTATCGAATATATGTACTTGATAAAATTGCCTGGAAGAAATCGTTTTTAGCGATAAGGTTGCCCATTAGTGCAACGTTTTATTACTGAGCTGGTTGTGTTTATTTACTTTATTTATTGTAACAATCTGTAAATACCTACAATGAGGCAACTCGAGATGCACAAGCAAATTAAAACGTTTATCTATCGAGAAAATAAACTTCTTTCTTATAGTTAGCAAGTACCTAATGTAATAGATTTCGGTCAGCAATCAAACTGCGATCAAAAATCTGCCGTCTGTTTTCACCTCAGAACAACTTTGTAATTCTCTGGTTCACAAACAAAGTCAGACAAATTTTATACCGTCATAAAAACTTCCGTTTCCAAGAGATATAAAATTTACCTACTATTAGAGGATACACCCTGTAGGGATATCTGACGTCACGTCTATGACGCGCTGTCATGTAAGACTGGACTTCAGTTACCCTGCGCTAGCCGAACTAATTAAACTAGCTGTAAATTAAATGACGTGTTGCAGTAGGTATCTTATAATCGGTTCGCGTTAGAGCTTTTTTGTAACTTAGGTTACACCCTAATAACTACATTCTAACCCCTTACTTACATAAACTGCGTCATCTATACTGATATTATAAAGAGGAAAGATTTGTAAGACAAAAATTCTTTCACCATTAGAAAGCAACATTCACCCTGAGTAACATAGGCTACTTTTAGTCTCGAAATTCCCGGAATCGAGACTTAAGCAGCGGAAACCGCGGGACACAGCTAGTCGTTTATAAATAAGGGGGATAGATTACACGACTATGGCATTTGATGTTTTCTCTAACCTACATGAACTCATATATCTCTCAGTAGTGGCCTGAAAAAACAAACAAGATTCGTTATAAATGACAGTTCGGTCTTTTATTTCTGCAATTTAGATGTTTTCGTGATGAAATTGGATTGCTTTTTTTGTTAAATCACGTGTTGTCCGGTCGCAGATTATTTATTACTCATGTCCAATCATACAACACCAACTAGACTATTTAATTTAGCTCGCCAGCTTTTTCAAGCAAGTGGCATAGTTTGCTGTCGACGCATACGTGCGTGAAAATCTGGCTATCTAACTATAAAAATAAATAAATAAAAGAATGATAATATTTCTTGTTTTATTGCTCAAGGCATTTTATTAGAAATAAAGAATAAAAACAAGGATGCATCATCGGAAATTCTCCCGTGACAGGATTTGAACCTGTGCTCTTCGCTTGTCAGGCGAGTGCGCTAACCACTGCGCCAATCCACATGACACGGTCACGGAGACGGACAAGTCAAAAAGACATTTCGAAAACCCGAAATCATCTGTCGCTGGGACGTCGACAACAACCCCTTTTCGTCACAGTTTACTCTCGTCGAAATACATTGTGTTACTTCTATAACAGAACGGTCATATCGCTCCAAGCACCCGTAGATTGATATTTGAAAGAGCGAGTCATGTGAAATGACGATCTTAGATACAAATTTTCCACCGAAAATAAGCAAGAAATCACTTGAAATTAAAGACATTTTTCGGTTTGAATCGCGTGGTTTTTATTACTTTTAGCATTGTTACGTTTCGAAACGTTGAGCGTTGTAACAATGCTAAAAGTAATAAAAACCACGCGATTCAAACCGAAAAATGTCTTTAATTTCAATACAACATCGCGAAAACAGAAGAAGAATATTAGCCCCCTTACTTATAAACTAACTAACTTACTTTATGTAACGTTTGTCTCTTACTGTGTCATGAAGTTTCAAAGTTAACAGACAGAGACTACATAAGTTTAGTCTTCGTTTATAAGTAAGAGGGTTATAGATTACTATTATTTTAAGCTATTGCATAGCTTTTATCGCGAGGTTTAGGCGCGGCGACAGAATCAAGAAATTCCGTAACGAAAATAAAACCTAACACCCCCCACTCCGCCTTAGCGCGATCAAACAAACAAACAAACAAACTCTTCAGCTTTATAATATTAGTATAGATTTATCACACACGTGAAGCAGGCAGTAATTGACAATAGGAGATACAAAGTTAGTAGCAGACGTACGTTACTCCTTGTTTACAATACAACGTTATCTCCAGTCTAAACATTAATCTCTCACGAATGACACCGTCCCTTTCACAAGACTACGATATGGTAGAACGGTCATATCGCTCCAAGCACCCGTAGATTGATATTTGAAAGAGCGAGTCATGTGAAATGACGATCTTAGATACAATTTTTACACGCAAAAATAAGCTACTCACCTGTTTTCGGCTACGACTACGAAAAAATAAGGGTTATGATTTTTACGATATATGTTAGTATTTATGTTTGTCTGTGCACTCATAATTAAATATAAATATATTATACTCGTAGATTACCGTTATTGTTTGTCCCTGTAGCCCGGATCTAAAAGAATTGACTCTACGGTAACCTGTGGCCATCGTAAAAGTCTAACAAAAGGGTTCATCTATCGTGTACAAAAAAAGGTAAAAATATAACCATATCCTCATTTACTAACACCATGAGATAGTAAAAGAAAACTCATTATTCTATTTTAATCGCATTTTTAGAACATTGAGAATAACAAATTACATCTTCGTCTACTCGTGAGCAAGGAGTCCCAAGTTTTATTTTTCAAATTACTATGAAAATACACAATTCATAACAATATAATAATTTTACTTTATAATTTTCAGGACATTAAACCTCTAGATACATGCCATAAACTATTGTTTAAGTAGGTACTTTATTCTCACATGACACATTTCTATAGAAAGAACTTTATAATGTGACCATAACTCGCTTTACGAGTATCATTTTACAACCATTCTATATCTCCTTTGGTCTATTCACATCGTCTAACTTCAAGCTATAGATAACTCGAAACACATTCAAGTTTAACATTTGAATTTGAACTTAGCGAATTATAATTGTTACGTGTTTTCTTGTTGTAATAAACTGGGTAGTTTAGAAGTTGTTTGATTGTTTTGTATTTGTAAATTGTGACAAAGTATAGGAAAAAAGCTATGCAATAGCAAAAAATAAACAAATTCTCAGTATTTTCTTGCTTTTTGTACTTGAAACATTTTGGCCCGGTGAGGAAAAAAGATAAGGTATTCGAAATTTTGTTTTGGCCCGAATAGGAAAAAAGAATGGCCCGATTGGGAATAAGCCAGTTTCTTTATACCTACTTTGTAAATGATGACAGTCAAAGTCGACTACCAGACGCAATATAATGAAAAATAAGTCCCGATCCCGTCTAAATATCGAGATTAAAAGTAGCCTATGTTACTCAGGGTGAATGTAGCTTTCAAATGGTAAAAGAATTTTGGAAATCGGTCCAGTAGTTTTTACGTGATTGAGTAACAAACACGTACACATACATACATACTCACAAACTCTCAGCTTTATAATATTAGTAGGATATTCATTTTATTTAATAATATATCAGGTGGGGTAACGTTAGATTATAAATTTAAGTTTCTTTTAAATATTCTAGTCTTCGTCGAAGTAACCAAGACAACAAATAATAGATACATCTACACTAATATTATAAAGAGGAAAGATTTGTATTTGTATTTGTGTGTGTGTGTGTGTGTGTGTGTGTCTGTATGTTTGTAATGAATAAACTCAAAAACAACTGGACCGATTTCAAAAATTCTTTCACCATTAGAAAGCTACCATCACCCTGAGTAACACTACTTTTAATCCCGATATTTCCACTGAAACTGCGAGACGCAGCTAGTTAACAATATAAAGTTGGAAGTTTATGTAAGTATGTACCCAAACACTACTGAACCCATTGCGATGAAACTTTGTAAACTGATAGATCGATATTTTAGGTTATTCATAGTGAATAAAGGATGCGTAACTTATCTGTGTAATTTTGTTTAGCAGCGCCTCACAGTTTTACAGGCGTAAGTTCTGCTCCCGTCTAATATCGGATTAATAAGAAACCTTTAAAAATAAATAAAAAAATAAATAAATATTGCACGACGTTACACACAGCGCAATCTAGCCCCAAAACTAAGCACTAGGCTTGTACTATGGGTACTAGACAACGGATATACTACATATTATACTTTTTTTTTTGTAAATACATACATATGATACATAGAAAACACTGAATATCCCATCTCTTCGGACCGTGGTGAGTCCTAGGACATGTTGGTTTCCTCACGATGTGTTTCCTTCACCGTAAGAGCGATGTTATTAGCGCACATACCTTTTTTCTTAAAGAAAAATACATTGGTGCGCGGTCCGTCTGGATTCGAACCCACGACTCTCAGAATGAAAGCCGGGGTATCTACCACTAGACCAACACCGCTCCACCCCGCTCCACACCTATGTATTATTCCAGGCCTCCAGTTATGAACAATAAACATTACATGACGTTGCACACAGCACAATCTAGCCCCAAACTAAGCACTAGACTTGTACTGTGCGTACTAGACAACGGATATACCTACTATATATTATACGTTTTTTTTTTTGTAAATACATAACATAATGATACAAAGAAAACACCCAGACCAGACACAAATATTTATTTTTAAGCATAAATACTTGCACCCGGCGGTCATCGAACCCGCAACCTTCTGCATTGCAGTCGCGCTTTCGCACGACGCGCCACAGAGGTCTTTGAGATTTACATACCTACCGAGTTTCATCGCAGTCTTGTTTGCTGGGGCTTCTCATTAGTAGTGGAGTATTCGTGTTTACGCAATGTATGTGGCAACGCGTAGTATTCGGGCGAAGGCGATGTTGCGCTTGGGTGACTTGACTACTAGACTTGAAAACTACCTGGTAACTTTCCTTTTCAATGATAAGATTCCGGAAACTTACCTGAATAAAATAGAAATAGAAAATTTATTTCTATATCTATATCAGGCCAGAATAAAAAAGTGTTCAAAATAAGTATTTTTATTGCTTATTCAAGTTTTCAAAGTCATATTTGGCAAGTTGTACTAAATAGGTACCTTTGATAGCGCCCGTGAGGAGGGGGTAGAGTCTGATAAGGTCTTAACATGATCTTTACATTGGCCGACTGAGGAAAAAATATTTTGTTATGTTCTTGAAGGGCGTCAATTTCAAATAATTTCATTGGTCTTATCAAGCCGTCGAGCCGGAATGCATTTTCTCAGCGATCGCAGGTTTTTATACTTAACTACACAGGTGACCCGCGCCCCCTTGTAAATATCTCTGCGCCCCCCCCCCCCCCCCTGGGGGGCGGGCTGTCCTGAATTTAATTTTCGTGAAACCTAGTTATTTGCGTGTAAATTGTTTGGTTTTGGTGGCATAATAATCAATTTAGTTTCATGAAAGATAACGAGTGTACTGAAAATTAAATACTAGTGCCGAGCACGGAATTATCGCGTAACAAACAGTTGCAAAAAAAAATCGCCACCCTTTTTTTGTACATTGGAAAAACCCGCATTGGAAAAATTCTGATATTTGCATGACATGCATAGTATAGTCATGCATAGTCATGACAGATATAGGTTTTATGGCATAATAAACATATTTGCTCTAATGTCTTTATCCAGGGAGGAAAATGTAAACTACGTTTGTATGGAGAAAGAGAATGGAGACTGTCCTCTTAAATGCTGACAGAAAGGCCATAACTAAAGAACTAAACTATAAACATACATTTACATAATGTATAGTGTCTGCGAGTGAGCTGCGACTCTGTAAAGGCAACGCTATACTAGGTATGCCTAGGTATGTAATATCAAATATGAGACGATTTTAAGTCTCCAGTCTCACTTCAACCTAATAAGTAAAAAAAGAAAAGTGTATTTGACAAAGAAAAATATAATAAGCAATCCCGGGGCCCTGTTCTTAAAACAGAAATAAGCTATTTAAAAACATTGTACGGGCAGAGTGAAAAAAGGGTACGAAATCATAGAACAACATTTTGTGCGGAATATCTGAGCGAGTCTCGTCAGAATACCCACTGCATAAGATTGCAGAAGGTATTCTAGTCAAATTAATAGTAAATTCACCAGTTTACAATTGTTAGATATTTAGTAATATAGTCGAAGTTAAGTTGCAAATAATATTTCAACCTTTTTGATCAGAAAAAAAATTTTGGAACATTGCCAAATACCAGGTAAGGGTAGTAAGGGTAATAGGGGGAATCCGCATTGAAAAGGACGAGTTTTGAAACGGACACTATCGAAAATATTAAGTTTTTTGGGTGTTGGCGCCATTGATGACCATAGACGTCGTAGGCCTGTGATGTGACCATAGACCCTTGTCTATGGTTATTAAGGGTGCGAACACCCAAAAAACCTTAAATATTTTCGATCAAAAGCTTGAAATATCGATAGTGTCTGTTTAATTTCGAATTCCCCCTACCCGTGTTTATCGACTGAGGGCACCACCGACGCAAAATTAAACCTTTAAACGGCTTTGAAAACATAACTACTCGACAAATGTGTCTAATATTTCGACTGTAATCGTTGTAAAGATGGTCCTCCTCCTTACTTATAAACGATAAATAACCCATGAATAAGTTATGTAACGTTTGCCTCTGTCTGTCAACTTTTAAACTTTATGTAGTAGGTACACACACAGTAAAAGACAAACAATACATAGTTTATGCAGCTGTTAATAATGGTTTATAAGTATTAAGAAAGGGGGGGGGGGGCGTTTAGTTTCACGCACAAGACATTAATTTTTTTAATTTTAAGAAAACAAAGACATCCTCCGATATTTTTACGGCGAAAGCGATCGCAAAATTACTACTTTCCTAACTGCAAAGAACTGTGTCTATTTCGGCTGCATTGATAAAAATCCTTTTCATTTCTTAGTTTACTTATAAGTGGTGTTCTTTTACAAGATATTTCTTAAATGAATACGAAATTGTATTAAGTTCCAAACTTTGGTTCTGAAGGGTAACCTAAAAAACTTAGTAAAAAGGGAATGTACGTAAGAAAAGTACTTGGGAAAACGTCAAAAAAACAATTAAACTTTATGTAAGAAAATAAGAGATATCCCCTTTCCTTGTAAACGATGATTAACAGCTGGATAAGCATGTACCTATCGTTTGTCTGTCATATTATGACGTCTGCTTTTGAAAAAATGCTTTCAAAAACTTTAGTACCCGGCGGGATTCGAACCCGCGACTATTGGTAATCCGAACCAACGCGTTAAACCGCTTCGCCACGGGTAGCCCTCCAGCCGGGTCGAATTTAAGAAAGCACCTCTTCGTGTGTTCTTGCGAGTAAAGCCTCGTAGTGACATCTACCGGCGAACTTTGCAGATCGACTCGGCTTGTAACTTCCCATATTACATGGAAATGATTACAATATAAGATGACACATTCCAAAGATGTAAACATTATTTCTTAGTGTTAATCCACACTTGGGAATACTGCTTTTGAAAAAAATGCAGTATTCCTAAGTGTGGATTAACACTAAGAAATAATGTTTACATATTATGACGTTTCAAATTTGATAGACAGAGACAAAAATTACATAACTTAGTCATCTGTTAATCATCGTTTATAAGTGAGCGGTGTTGGTCTAGTGGTAGATACCCCGGCTTTCATTCTGGGAGTCGTGGGTTCGAATCCAGACCGACCGCGCACCAATGTCTTTTTCTTTAAGAAAAAGGTATGTGCGCTAATAACATCGCTCTTACGGTGAAGGAAAAACATCGTGAGGAAACCAACATGTCCTAGGACTCACCACGGTCCGAAGACATGGGATATTCAGTGTTTTCTATGTATCATATGTATGTATTTACAAAAAAAAAAAAGTATAATATGTAGTATATCCGTTGTCTAGTACCCATAGTACAAGCCTAGTGCTTAGTTTGGGGCTAGATTGCGCTGTGTGTAACGTCGTGCAATATTTATTTATTTATTATTTTTATTTATTTTATAAGTAAACAAGAGGATAAGAGTTTAACGTCAGACATAATTCTTCTCACCCGAGCGATATTCCCGCGGGATCGGGACTTACAGGGGTCGATGCTAGTTAAAAATAAACCAACGTTCTTTTATTTGTTAAAACAAAAAATATCGATACCCAAAAAAAAACAATCGAAATTCAAAACAGAATTTTATTCCTATTTTTCCAGGACTCACCTTGTGTTTTCGTTTATAACTGACTTTTCCAAAAAGACCCCTGAAACAAGGTCCTATTATAATAAACTCATTGTGTTGTATTAGCTCTGTTTTTCCCGTTTAGGTAAAGTATTCTGAATAGAGTACAGTTGGCAGCAAAAGTGAGTTTCATAATTCTAAGTTATTTAAAACTAGCTGCGTCCCGCGGTTTCACCCGCGTAAGACCCGATCCCGTGGAAATATCGGGATCAAAAGTAGCATATGGTACTGCTCGATAGTGTAGCTTCCTATTGGTGAAAGAATTTTTGAAATCTGGACAGTGTTTTCAGAGATTACTCGGAAAATACATACATACACACATACCACGTTACCAACGTTATTTCTTTATAATATTAGTATAGATAGTTGAGCGTTTGACCACTATGTCTCACCAGGTGAAGTGATGATATTTTATAATACGAACAACATGAACTTATACATATTCAAATGATGAATATCTAATGGGCAAGCAAACGCTCCTTTTAAAGTGATAAAAACGTTTATTTATAATTATGATTTCTACAATTCGTTCTTTTCCAAAATCTGCCTTATCTACTATAATTATTATAATAAATCATAAAAACCTTTTTAATCAAAAGGTGAATTAAATAAAAGTTACTTGTGCTAGGTATATAAAAAAATATCTAAAATTAGACGAAAAAGGCCAATAGTAATTGTATTTGTAGAACCACTTTTGCTATCGACTATACCTAGTCACTTAGTTATGAATTCACCTAAGTTGATAACACTTGAAAGGGTCAAGAGATTTAGGCGGAAATTTGGAAAATTTTCACATTCTGTTGCTTATTTTGAATATTTGATTTGATGTTTTAGGAGGGTACAAAATTCTGTTACAATAATACAGAGTTTTCCTTTTGTGAGACGATATTGAATTCAAAGTTCTTTCGAGGATTTTTGTACCAAGGTGCGAAGTATTCTCTAATATTGTATTTATTACTGAGTATATCTTTATTGTCGCAATGCAATTACTAGAAAAATGTCAGTACAAAAATGTCGAGATCTCGCTAATAAGGATTAGTTAGTTCGATGTAGCTGTTTTAGCCAGCCTTAAGGGCACAGTCTATCTACTCTTTCTCCATACAAACTTTACAAACGTAGTTGACTGTTTCCTCCCTGGATAAAGACATTTGAGTAAATATGTTTATGTCATAAAATCTATACCAGCCATGCCCCAACGTTTTGATTTTTTCATTTTGTAATTTTTTTTAATTTTATAATTTTCTATTCCAATTAGAAAATAAATAAAAAAAAACATAACGTAGGGGCATGGTCATGGGAGATATAGGTTTTATGATAGTTTTATGGCATAAACATTCACAATATTTCCTTTAATGTTTTTTTCCAGGGAGAAAACAGTCGACTACGTTTGTATGCAGAAATAGTAGGTAAACTTTTCTCATAATGTATTACTATGCGTTGGCCCTATTTTTTTTAATCCTGCTTCCAATTTAAAGTACTAACAAATTAATTGCAAAAGAGGACAGAAGCCAGTGTGTACCACTAAATATAAAAGAAAACACGCCTTCATTTTCCTTGCCAAGTGGGCCAAGCCGCCAGCCAAGTTTCTGTTTGATAAGCCATTGTTTTTATCAATCTGGTACACAGGAAACTATTGGCTTTTCATTGTCGATTGTCAAAGTTTGTAGTGATTGCTTTTTTTTTACTTAGGTTTTTATTTTTGAAAAACATCATTTGAGGTTTCCAAATTTAGTTTCTTCTCCTTCCTGCCCTTATCCCAATTAATTTTGGGTCGGCACAGCATGGTTAATTTTTTTAAATTATTTATCGACTTACTTATTATGAGTTATCGAAGTCACCAGTATATAAGTCTCATTGACCATACTCACTGCACAAAGACCCTTCTTGAGACCAAGCAGTTTACTCGGCCCCGCTATGGGAGAACTCCGGTTAGTTAATTTGCTCCCCGATCCCTTAGTCAGTAGACCAATGGACCAAGTAGTTTACCTGCCACCGCGCAGGGGAAAGTCAAAGTTTGCTAGTCTCACCTAGATCCCTTAGTCTCCTTTTACGACACCCACGAGAATACACGGCTAACGAATCGGATGATGTTAAGGGGTCGAAAAGAGGTTTTTCTTTTTATTCTCTTTGTAAGGAGTAGTACAGCTCGACTTGCCGTCGAGCAGCCCTCTTAATAGACAACTTACGAGTACTGAAGATTGTTGAGTTTTTTACCTGAAAAAAACGACGAATTGTTATTATTAAATCAACGGTAGGTACCTACTTATACTGTCAAATTATTAAAAATTGTCTGTCCGCCAGCATGTTACATTTTCAAATATTGTAGTGTGTGCTTTTACTCTTTAGTCTATTAGAAAATAACTCTTTTTTTTTGTTGACCGTACCAAAATCGTTTTGGCCCGAATAGGAAATGAAGTATGAAAATATTTTCACATTAAAATGACTATCTAATTTTGTTTTGGCCCGATTGGAATTCAATGTATGGAAGCAAAACAGTGAAACAATTGAAGGAGTGGCCCGAATGGGAATAAGCCGCCTGGAGGGTTACTGCGGTTCGTTTCGATACGACATCGATACTGTCATACGATGATTCTACTGTCACATTCTGATAGTAGGGTGACAGTAGAACCATCGTTATGACAGTATCGTTGTCGTATCGAAACGAACCGAAGTAACCCTCCTGAACCTTCTTCTAAATCTAGATTTTTCTTGTGTTTTCGCGATGTTGAATATAAATCGCGTGGTGTTTATTGCTCTTAGCATTGTTTCAATGCTCAAAGTTTTGAAACATTTATAGGTCTCTTCTTCAGAATTAAATACCATGCGATTAAACCGAAAAAAGAATTTTATTTCTAAAATAAATCAATTAAAAGTTAATAAATACACAATAACCATAGCTTATCTAAACAAAAATATAAATAAAATTTAAAATGAAGCCCTGAACAAGGCACAAATCATTTAATGTTGTTAAATGCCATAGACATTGGGTTCCCTTAAGTCCTGATATAAATTACATCAATTAATATTGTGGTTACGATAAATAGCCTTAACAGCCTCTGCGTTTTAACTAGACTTCTCGCGTTCGACATTAGCTAGAAAGATAAATAGACAGAGCGCTTTATTTTGCACACCTCAAGTTATTTAAGGTGTGCAAAATAAAGCGTTTTAAAATGTTAAATGTAAGGGTTCTAAATGTTATTTAAAAACAAAAAAAAGAGAAACTTAAGTACCCAACATGACGGCCTCTGTGGCGCGGCCGACGGCACGATCCGTGCCTTTGCCCGTCAAAACACGAGAAATGTCGTCGTACTCGGAAAAAAAAACGTTTTTTTTTTTAGGTCTAAGTCTTATCTGGTGCAGAGTATTTATATTTTAATTAAACATTTTTTTAATATAGATTTTTCTTCTGTTTTCGAGATGTTGTGTTGAAATTAAAGACATTTTTTTATTTAAATCGCGTGGTGTTAAGGTGTAAACGTTGAGCGTTGCAAGTAATAAACACCACGCGATTAAAACCGAAAAATGCTTTAGATTTCATTTTTTTTAGATATGTTAAGGCGCTGCTATAAGCTGGTGTGTGTGTTTATCAAGGGCGAAGTGTCTAGTTAGGACACTGTGTGCCCACTTCACTCGATGTAAACAAACAATAAATTAGTTTTTGTTCGACTGATTTCTATCTATGTTGGACAGATTTTCAAATTGGTTAGTAAGGAATTAATTGGGTTATATTTATCAGCGACTTTGTTATCTCTCGTATCGTCTAAAATTAATAATATTTTATACATTTTAAATGTATAAAATATTAAGATAAAATGTATTTTATTCATTGGTGGACCGTTTTACAATGCGCGGGAAATCTATATTTTATACTTACTAATTACTTACTTACTTATTCTGAATGCCAACATGCAATGTAACTCTGTCTGTCTGCCAAATTGTACTAAACCCGTAATTAGTTTTTTTTTTGCTGAAAGCATTTTTAACCAGAAAATATTACGCATTCAAGCCTCGCCGCGAGTAAAAATTTCGAATGCGTGTTTTTCTTTGAAATATTTTCTAGTTCAAATCGATTTTGATGAATTTTGGCATAGATAGATGGGACCTGGACAATTTTCCTTATAACGAGACTTACGCGGGACGTAATAACAGTATTCGCAGAAATGATCCAGTTAATAAATTAAATGCAATTGACCGACTGAGTGAAGGGAGCGAAGCATCTCTGCTTCCCTTTCAGCCGCCATGGTAACCGAGATTTCTGCTTCAAGTTGGGATTTCTTTCTTTGGTCTGTCAGTATGTTACTTCTTTTAGAGGTCGTATTTCTCAAGATAAAGATAAAGATAAAATCATTTATTTGCTAGAATACAATACATAAAGATCTTATGGTAAAGTACATAGAACATGTATTCAGTCTGCAAGCAGACGTGCAAATATTTCCGTCACTATGAATTTAATTTAAACAAAAAAAAAATTAGGTATAGCAAAATAAACAATATTCCCAAAATGTCACTTATCTCTATTTTTAACACAGGAAGGAATCAAACTTGGTAAATAAGTAACTAGTTAAGATAAATAGTTATTTTTTTGTCGTGGAAGATTTTTGATTTCTTATGCTAGCGACATTTCATATCGGCATTTCTGTCAAGTGTAAGTGTTTTCGTATAGGTATCCAAAGCTTTACCACAGTTTATAACTAACTAGCAGCTCCCCGCGGTTTCACCCGCATAATTCCCGATCCCGTGGGAATATCGGGATCAAAAGTAGACTATAGCCTTCCTCAATAAATGGACTATCCAACGGCGAAAGAATTTTTCAAATCGGACCAGTGGTTCCTGAGATTAGCGTGTTCAAACAAACAAACAAACATAAAACAAACAAACTCTTCCGCTTTATAATAGTAATAATAGCAGCTCCCCGCGGTTTCACCCGCATAAATCCCGATCCCGTGGGAATATCGGGATCAAAAGTAACCTATAGCCTTCCTCAATAAATGGACTATCCAACACCGAAAGAATTTTTCAAATCGGACTAGTGGTTCTTGAGATTAGCGCGTTCAAACAAACAAACAAACAAAAAAACAAACAAACTCTTCCGCTTTATAATAGTAATAGATAGATAGATAATTGGTACGCCTAGCGGGTCCGCTTTACTTCTTAATAACGATGCCAAATTTTGATAATCAAATCAAGAACAATATACTACGAACAAACATAAAAACACCTCCCGACCACCTAAATATAGAATAATCTATCTATAAGTCTACCAAAACTGGCTTGAAAAATACCCTTTCATTCGCAAAGGCAATCCAGAAGCAAAACGACGTCAACCGCTTCCGACAAAAGAAAACAAGTTTTCATAAAAGTTAGGGCTCGTATCATGACAAACACCAGAGTAGGTGAACTGGCGGTGGCTGGAGGGATGCCAAATGATATCTACTATGCCTGTGGGGTATGCCTGTATGTTATGTCGTAGTATAATTTGATAAACAGGTTTTTTTGCGAAAATCCTAAGTTTTTTTGCAAAAAAAAAACGAATAATTTGATATTGGTTATGATATTTCTCAATCTTACTGAAAAAAGTTAGGATTTTTGCAAAAAACCTCATTGCTCCAGTAACATTGCGAAAATAGTCGTTGGCTGTCATGAACTAAGCGCACACCCCAAACAACATCTTTTCTGATTGGTCGGTGACGTCTTTTGCGAAAATTCTATGTATGTATGTGGATATGTTCACGCTGGACCGCCCGTACTCTGGCATATATGCCAGAGTTAGGGCTCATATCATTACAAACACAGTAGGTGAACTCGGTATGCCAAATGATATCTACTATATGCCTGTGGGGTATGCCTGTATGTATACGTAATGCGTAAAGGCCTATGCAGAGTTGAGCGTTATTTGCCGCGCTGCACAAAATAAATAATTATTTTGATCGCCTTATGTTACTGTTTTTTTTGATCGAGTTTCTTTAATCGTGATACTTTTTTTGTGTTTAGGTTTCTGTACTCGAAGGGTAAAAACGGGATCCTATTACTGAAACTTCGCTGTATGTCCGTCTGTCACAAGGCTGTATCTCATAATCCGTGATAGCTGGACAGTTGAAAATTGCACAAAAGATTTATTTCAGTAACCGCTATAACAATAAATACTAAAAACAAAACAAAACAAATATTTAACAGAGGCACACAACCAATATGATTTTTATTTCGCATAAAGATATGTCACACGTAAAATACAAAAACAGTGCAATTTATTTTTACCACTAGCGCCATCGAGTTATAAACTGGCAGCCTTGGTAACGATAAAAGTGCGTCATCATTGCGTACACGGATTTGCCTGGTTCAATGTTTATTTTAGGGCTCCGTATCGAACTTCTCGCTTCACGCTTCGCTCGCTTTGCTGCTTCGGTCAATTAAGAAAAGATAGTATTCTTACTCTTTTGTGGTACACTTTTATACAATTTTCCCGCATTTATTCCTAGCCCCGACTGGCTTCAGGCATTGTTAGTCGTTATTGTCTCTGAATATAAAGTTCTAGGTTGTTCTGAGACACAAAGTATGTAGACATCTAGTTATTTTTCCATTTTTCTCGCAGACGAAAGGTGTAAATATCACACGAACAAAGGGAGAAAGAAAAAAGGTATTTTTATCGCAGTTTTCGTACAAGGAGAAGAAATGCTTTGAGGATAGCAGCATGACCTTGAACTGGGCGTATTAAAATGGCTAATAAGTGAAGAGGTGTTTCCCAACATACGTTTTTAGGTTTAATAACAACTTATTTAAGGGGACAGTCTGCCTACTCTTTTCTCCATACAAACTTTACAAACGTAGTCGACTGCTTCCTCCCTGGATAAAGATGTATGAAGAAAGAGTAGGTAGATAATGATTGTCCTCATAAGACTTGAGGGTCATAGACTAGAACCACATCGAGCATTCGCTGTTTTAAACCCCCGACGGAACGGCTCCACAGTCCGTTAATGTACCTATGTAGTAATAGTTCTTAATGTATACATATATAGATAGTGTATTGTAGTAAAAATGTAGTTTTTGTCCATATTTTGGCGCAATTGGTTAGCGCAGTACACGGAATGTAATGGTTGCAGGTTCAAGTCATGTCGGGTGCAAATTTTTGGATTCTTAATTTTTGTTTAAATGTAGCTCAAGGCTCTTTAATTTATCTAGAATTTTTATTTAAGGATTCAAAAATGTTCACTTGCAGCGAGGCTTGAACTCGCGTTTTTGGGTCGGTACCTCAACGTCTATACCAACTAGACCACAGTTAATGTCACAATATCATAAATGGGGGCACTGTACTCGATCACGAAATCAATCAATCTATCCCAACAACAATAATTCGCATTTTCATCTATTTTTAGATGATTTATACAGCAGCGCAAGCAACTTTTTAATGCATGCTATTGCGCTGTAGTTCCCGGGACATTGTTAGGTGAAGTACGCTTGCCTAGCACCTATACACCCTCCCAGCCTAGTCAGCCATACCCAGAGGAAAGAACAGGTCAACACGTCTGGAGCTACCTAAGCCGTGGGTTTACTCACGATGTTTTCCTTCACCGTAAGAGCGATGTTAATAACACACATATTTTTTTCTTAAGAGCCCTACTATAGCCGCTAAACTCAAAATCCCTGTGTGGCTCATCGAAAATTGTGATTATTTCATGACGGAATGTCGTAGAACTTTTTTTGTGTATGGATTGTAGGTTGTTTCCTACATTTTGGTATAGTTTTGAGACAAAAACCTCCTATTGGTGCAAAGCCTATCCAAAATTTAGACAAAAAATGACTGTTTTGGCTAAAATATCGATAGGTTCAATTCGTTTAGACATATTTGTCTAAAAACTGCACTAAAATGTCGGAAACAATTTCGATTACAATCCATACACTAAAAAAAGTTTAACAACATTCCGTCATGAAACAATCAACAATTTTCGATGAACCAGACATGGATTTTGAGTTTAGCGGCTAAGAGCCCTCTTAAAGAAAAAGAAATTGGTGCGTGGTCGACCAAAAGTCTACCCCAAAGTCAAATAAATCAACAAGATTTTTTACCTCACCTTCGATTAATCTGGTTTTCCAGCCCATAACAATTCCGATAGCTAAACGAGTTACATCAAACTCAAAAGAACTCTGAACCAAGAACTCTGATTAAAAACTTTTGAAAAACACCGGCAAAGAAATTCAATCAATCTTTTATCTTATCTTTTACTGCGGTCTAAGCCAGGATGAAAATAAAATATGCTCGGGGAAACTTTAATTAACTAAAAAAAATAGACTGAAAAAAATCCAACCTGATACAGGTTGGATTTTTTTCAGTCTATTTTGGAAGCTGGAAATTGTGTTTTTAGTGTAATGTTTTTTAGGGTTCCGTACCCAAAGGGTAAAAACGGGACCCTATTACTGAGACTTCGCTGTTTGTCCGTCCGTCCGTCTGTCCGTCTGTCCGTCTGTCCGTCTGTCCGTCTGTCCGTCTGTCCGTCTGTCCGTCTGTCCGTCTGTCCGTCTGTCCGTCTGTCCGTCTGTCCGTCTGTCCGTCTGTCCGTCTGTCCGTCTGTCCGTCTGTCCGTCTGTCCGTCTGTCCGTCTGTCCGTCTGTCCGTCTGTCCGTCTGTCCGTCTGTCCGTCTGTCCGTCTGTCCGTCTGTCCGTCTGTCCGTCTGTCCGTCTGTCCGTCTGTCCGTCTGTCCGTCTGTCCGTCTGTCCGTCTGTCCGTCTGTCCGTCTGTCCGTCTGTCCGTCTGTCCGTCTGTCCGTCTGTCCGTCTGTCACCAGGCTGTATCTCATGAACCGTAATAGCTAGAAGGTTGAAATTTTCACAGAAGATGTATTTCGGTAGCTGCTACAACAACAAATACTAAAAACAAAATAAAACAATTATTTAAAAGGGGCGCCCATACAACAAACGTGTTTCAAAAACTACAAGGGAATTCTAGTACGATGTGAGGTCGCTTCTGATTGGTCGAGTCAAATCGAGTTGGTCATGGAATTCAAAATGGCTGCCCTATCTGTCAAATATACTAGTCTGCCTTCACTGACCAAAGAGTTTCTTTGAATCAAAGTTGTTGTAAACCATTTTAGGGTTCCGTCCCCAATTGCGATAGTGGTACGGAACCCTTTGTGTGCGAGTTTCGCACTTGGCCGGGTTTTTAGTTATTATTTTGTTGTTAGCCTGCTTGGATAGGAGTACGTACCTCCATAGGATAGCAGTGAAGTGAATCTTCTTTGTATATAAAATTTCCATGTCACAATGTTAGTTACCGTCCTCCGAAACGGCTTTACCGATTTTTACCAAATTTTATATGCGTATTCAGTAGGTCTGAGAATCGGCTACTATCTATAATTTATAAGGCAAAACAACGTTTGCCGGGTCAGCTAGTGTCGCCTACCTATCCGGTGATTGAGATGGGGAACGTTGAAATAAGATTCTAAGACCGGTTAGATAGTGACATAATAATTTATTGAGAAATAAACCTAATATAATCTAATACAGTTAGATAGATAAACTAAATAGTTAGTTTATAATAATAAGTAGCTAAGCTAGGTTTATTTAGTTTAAGTTTAGTTTATAAGATGTAATTTAGTTAAGTTATTTAGTGTCTAGTTTCAAGAACAGATGTTATAAATGAATTGAGGGGGCTTGATGAGCTTTACAGATAAGGTTGGATTTAAATTACATTGAGTAGGTAAGCAAAAGAATTAATTTAGAAAATAAGACATGAGACTTGTTCCCGAGTTAAGCTGGGGTCATGTTTTTAGAAACGGTTCGATGCCAAAGATTGATGCATGACGTTAGCTCTCTCTCTACAGATTCTGGTACGTACAGTAAATTAAACTAAGAAAGGGGACTCATCTTAAAGTGGTGACGATTCCTGTAGTAGTATGGGTAGAATATTATTATATATGAATGATTTGCCAGTCACTGTTCAGGACGGTGGCCTATGCCAAGCTCCAACTTCCATCGCTCCCATAGTTCGGCTGGAAATCTGTAGGTAGTCTAGTTAGAGTGTCTTTGATAGGTGTTTCAAGACTTCTCAGCTCGAACGTAGTTCCCTGGAAATACACCAGTCGAGAAAATGAGTAAGGTTTCGGTGGGCCTTACTGTGTGAAACGCCAAGACACTAGAGATGAGTTTACAAAGTTCACTAAATGATTGTCCTTGGGGGTTCACACAGTTCGCAGCGGAAGGCATACATTTTAGGTTAGTTTATTACATAATAAGTACATTGTTAAATTAAAATAACCAGTTGACAACACTAAATCTGCCCGTGCCCGGCACTGAAAATATATATACTCAATTGATTATGCTTTAGTTTAATTATTTAAATTATTGTAATTAGGCACATTGCACAGTCAGTACTGCCAGATACAGAAACTGTATTTGCTAGAACTAGGCACTGAATTCATCCTACAATCCATTAATTAGAGTCACGGCGTAGCACGTGGTCGCAACCTTTGCCACCAAAAATCAATGTAATTGTTTAACAAATCAAATCAATAAGCACAAAACGATTGTACTATCGATTAAATAGTTTGGTTTAAGACAGTACTATAAGTCTAGTTCTTAAAGTCTTAAGGACACGAGGCGAGAAATTCCGGGCTTGAGTACGTAGTCGGCTCGCTGTCCATCTTTCTTGTTCCTTTTTTTATTGAAAATGCAAAGAAAACAACATTAGATTATCTTAGAATTTAGCGCTTACCAATACAGGGGAGTTGGGTTGGTAAATTATACGTATCAGTCAATTTCTGTATTACAACGAATATACGTCCGTTCCGTCTTATGTCTACGATGAAAAGAGGAAGGTGCAGCACACGAACAATCCTACGCAGAGCTATTACGGGGTTCTCACAGTTCGCCCGAGGACAAAAGTGCAGTCCTTGCACTTTCTAGAAAATACCTTTCTCTAGTAAACAAGGTTCAAACGGGTAAGGCAACGACATCTATCGCGCCCGAGTGGCGTTTCCAAAACGATTCGATCGATCTCAGTCACAGCTGTAATATATTTTTAAGAACCTAAATAAGCTATCGCGCTATCGACCATCCACAGATGTCGCTATTTGTATATTTATGTTTTTTTTAAATTAAACTTGATTGTAATTATCATAGGTTAGTTTTTCTTATACCTATTTATTATGATTAAGGATAAGTCTTCAGACGTATGTCACACTACGTGACACTAGTATAGATATATTATTATAATAAGCTAAACTAAAAATCCATGTTAGGTTCAACGAAAATTGTTGATAATATTATCATTAAAATAATAAAATTATTGCAACAACAATTACAATAAGTTATTGTATAGATTACAATAATAATTATCGCGACGATAGCCATTGAAGTTTCCCGTTACTATTGCCCGAACATGACGCGATAATGGTCGTTGAACGTTGGTGTAGCCCACAGACATACATATAGCTAAACCACGGGAATTCATGTCCTTTGCGTGTCAGAAAAACGTGAAAACAAACAAAGCGTCGCGGTATTCGGCGCTAACTGGTAGTCCGCGCGCATCTTTAGTTGCCGGACGTCAGCAACAAATTAATAAAATGCCTCGTTGCGTGGCTCGTTGCCTGATTATGATTAGTAACTGCCAAATTCCAAAAAATTCGAGCACCCAAAGGCATGAACATATTTTCAGTGGATGTGGCGTCACAGTAGGTGTTAAAAATTCGGCACTCTCGGTTTCAATACAAATCGAGGTACATGTGACGTCTACCATATGTATGTCTGTGGTGTAGCCACTCCATAAACGAGTTAAATTATTGCAACAATGATAGCAATAATTATCGCAGTGATTATCATTGACGTTTCCAGTTACTGTGGCCAGAACTTGAGGCAGTATACCTACTCATTGCACATGTACAGTCAGATTACCAATTAAGTATACAGCACGCAAAATTATCTTGCGTGCTGTATACTTAATTGGTGATCTGACTGTACATAACTTAATAATTTAAGTAACCTACATTTACCCCCTTACATAAACGATGGCTAAGTTAAATAAGTTTAACAATTAACTAAACAATAATAATAATAATTGTGCGTGCTGTATTCTAAATTGGTAATCTGACTGTACAAAAACAAATTATTTAATGATAGGCTAATGGCATCACGAACGCTCAAAAATCTCTCCTAAAAAGTAGGTATCTAACTTCCAAGCATAGTGTGATTTACAAACCGATAATGCTTATATCTCCACGTGTTTTACATAATTATCTTCTCAAAATCCTTCTGTAAGACGAATGTACGCTTTTTCGCCTCAAATATTCAAAAGATTCATGCCTAAAGCGTTTTTTTGTGTCTTTTATTTCGTTATTGTCCCAAAGTTGCTAGTAGCTTCAGCTCGCAGTTTTCTCGTCGGCCGATGATTGGGTGTAAAGGAATTCTTTTTAAAACGTCGTCAGTGAGACTTCTAAATTATATTATGCATTGGCTTTTGATTTTAAGTTAAAATAATATAAACAATATTTAAAAAAATCGTTTTCAGCCCCAGGATCTAAACAGCTACGTGTTTTATGAACATGAACCAATAGTCTAACTAAACATTATTTGTTAAGTACCTATGCTTCTTTTTATCAATTAAAAACGTAGATACACTTTTTTATTTGATATTAAAAATCATTTTTTCTGAAAGCACGAATAATAGTGTCAAATATGTCAAATTACCTACCCAAATAATTTTGATTCAAGTAACCTATCTAACAAAAAACTTAATCAAAAACGCTCCATCATTTCATGAGTACGATGGCACAGATCCACACTCTAAACAGACATCTTAAACTTATAAGTATAACACCCAAGAACATATTATATATTTTTCCGTAAGGGGTTAAAAATAGAATCAGTTGCTTCATGGCCATTTATTGCAACAAAGAATTTTCCCATGTTCGTAACATTAGCGTAAGTGGTCCACCGATTTTTTATCTGTTTTCTTCAGGAAAAAAACCTCTCCATTCTGCGAAGGTTTCTAACAGCTAGCTTGGTAATTTACATAACATGACAGATAGACAGACCTTCTGTCGTCGTTTGCGAGAAAAACTAGATTTAGGAAAAGGTTTTCTGCAATTTTACTATGCGAGATGTAGTGTGAAGAACGTTTTAGGTGCTTAGAGATGGTCTTAAGACTATATTTCTAACATAATGTTGTTCACTATTTTGCCTCAAAAACTACCTTAGTTTGTTTTTTGGGGACGCTCTTTTTTTATAAACAACAGATGAGCGTTTAAATACTACCTGATGGTAAGCGATAATATGGTCTAACTGAGATGGAGCATCACCCGGTGTTGCCACGGATCCTACTGACCCCATAACCAAGCAAAAGCTAGCTCTTCTTTAAGATAACCGAATCTAGCATCTAGGGCCACGATCGATTTATAAACTGATCTCTGACGGTTGCCCCTGGGGGTGGCCTGACGGTACAGCGGTCCCCTCTCTTTATACCCTTGCTGGTCATAGCTGGGGACGCTATACGGAACTGGGTTTGCTTAACTCCATCATCATTTTGAGATCTGAACATAATTTACGCTGTATATTTGGGTGGTCATAAACAACCTTAGAAGGCGTACTTATCGAGAACTTATTTTAACTAAAATCCTTGACCTTCAGACCAATAACTTCCTCGCCTTCCTAATCGTCGGTTGTAGGCTATAATTACGTGAACCTACCAATCTAATTCCATCGGCCCAATCATAACCAAATTACCCTAGTCCATTACAACCTACACTACACCCTCACCATCCTCCTATTACCCTTCATTCCGCTCATACCAAGGCATTTCCCGACTTTAAAATGCTATTAGTATGTAATAGGATGGCTAGGGATTCCAATATACGTTGTGTGTTGCATTTTGAATGAGAGACCAGGCTACTCAGTAGGATTTACACTCGGATGGTTTTTATTAGGGTCATTTTGTGAAATGTGTGGTCGAGCGTGTAAGGTTTCTTCTAACGTGGATGATGTCTTTAGCGTTTTTGAGTATCACGCAATGGTTTAATTTTAATACCACTACTATTATCAATACGAAATCCTCGATGTTTGTTTGTATGTTGTTTGATCAGATAGCTGAAGGTCTGCCCTATGTTTTGTTCTTTGTTTTTTCATTTTCCAGGGGATATTCTTTGCAGTTAACATAGAGGCATGGTCGTGGCAGTTGTAGGTGTGATGCATGTGTAATGGCAGAAACATATTTGCTCGAATTTGCGCTTCGACGACCTCTGTGGAACGTAGAGCGAATCCCCGACTGCAAGTAACTATTTATGCTCAAAAATAAACACCTATTTGTTTCTAGTATAGGCATAGTCTCTCTATGTTTGAAAAATAAACATAAGTATTATATCCGTTGTCTAGTCACCGTAACACAAGCTTAGTAGCTAACCATGGGGCTATATGGCACTGTGTGTTGTTCATCTTCTTTCTTCTTCCAGGGTGCCTCTCCAACTAGTGAAGGTTGGCAGTCAGTTCAGCATATTTTATTCGATCTCTCTCGAGGCTAAATAGTTTGGCGGCATTCGCTATTCCTGTCCACTCTCTGATGTTTCTTGTCCACGACTTTTTCCTACGACCAACTTTCTTTTTCCCCGCAACTTTTCCTATCATAATTAGTTGCAGTAGTCCATAACTAGGGTTCCTCAATAGACGTCCAAGATAGGCAACTTTTCTATGCATGATGGTGTTGTTCATAAACTCGATTAAATGTCTTTAACCATGGAGAAAACATAGCTAACTATGGGGCTAGATGGCACTGTGTGTTGTTTACAGAATTGATTGATTTATTGAATGTCTTTAGCAAGGGAAAAAACAGTCGACTACGTTTGTATGGAGAATTTTAATTGTAGACTATGATTTTACATATTTTCTTTCTGAAGAAAAAACGACAAATTCAAAGAACCAAAACGTCATATCGTAGTCTGGAATAAAAAAACGAAGTATAGGTATCCTTTCCCCTTAGAGGTTACTAGTTATCACAACTGCTTTTGCCGCTGTTGCCTTCGATCATATATAAACTATAGATGCACGGTCGCCGCTCTAGAAATGGAGCCGTCAAAACAAGGCATACTTCAGCCGATATGCCTTGTTTCGTTGTCAGTCGTGCATAAGTGTTTTACAACCTTATTGCCCAGTGATTAAGGTTTACACTAAACTGTACTATGTCCGTATAAGTAAGCGTTGAAGTAGTGCCGATTTTTGATTTCGATTTTGTATGGGACCGTGTATCTATAGTTTATATATGATCGAAGGCTGTTGCACAATTTAATAAATTCGTGTTACAACAGTTGTGAAACAAGTCAAACCTCACAATTTACAAGACTGAAACTGTATCTTTCAAATTAATATTAACCTTGACGTTACCGAAGCCCATGTTACTAAATAATGGATGACATAAAAATGTGTACTCTGTACAGACAGACCTAACGTAGGTCCTTGGTACATGTGTGCCTTAAAGTTCAAGATCGCATCCTTTGCAAAGAAACAGAAAGTTTTCGCACACTCATTAATCTTTCATACTCACTTTATGGTAGTATTCCGATTCTAAAATAGTAGAAATATTGTCGCATTAGAAATATTTCTTTTGGCTGCAGTTAAGAAATCGATTTGGTTAAACTTAATCTATGCTAATATTATTAAAAATGCGAAAGTAACTGCCTGTCTGTATCGCTTTCACGCCTAAGCCCCTGAACCGATTTTGATGAATTTTGGTATAGAGATAGATGGGATCTCTTCATTATTTTTATTAACTGTAAGTACCTACATTATTTATTAGGTTGTGATTTTTTATTTTTTTATTTCATTATGTAACCTTTCATGTAGGTAATCTGTCTTTGCTTACCAGCTCTGCCTAAAATAAAATATATTTTTTTATTATAATATATTTTTTTATTTTTAGAGAAGGATTTATGCTACTTTTGATCCCGATATTCCTACGGGATCGGCATTAACGCAGGTAACCCGAGAGGCGCAGCTAGCTTGTAGATAAAACACTTAATTAACCCACAGGGGGGTTTATTTCTCAACCATAACAGATAGACATGAGGCGATCGATATATCTACTATACCAGAATCAAACCCTTAGACTTCCTTAAGTACAAAAGTACTTTTGGGCCTGGGGTTTTACCTCGCCATTTAGGAAATTAATAATTAATTTAAACCGTAAGTACTTACCTATACTTTCCTAGGCCTACTTAGGTTTTTGATACAAGGGTAAGTTTTTAACTTAGTTCTTTTATGTTACTTTATTTTTAATAGAAATATAAATACTTAATTATATTCTTAAGTTCATAGAAGCTAGTAAGATTGTGCGTGGTCCAGTGGAAGTGGCACTCACCCGGTCACAGAAATCGAGAAGTTCGTCCGCAATTGCGGAAGGAATTAAAAGCATAGTAGGACACCGAAAAACAACATTTGGTACATTTGTTTGGCGCAAAAACTTGAACCGATGAAGACAGTCGATCGTTCGTCCGCAATTGCAAAAAGGAGTAAAACCATACTAAGGTTATTATGGTTTTAAGTTGTTGTGTATGCATCAATTTTATTGACACGTAAGTAATTTGACTAATTTGTTTTCAAGGATTCATAGGACCTATAATAATAATTATGATTTCATATGCCGAACTGGCCAAAATAGAGGAACTAATATTTATTTTTATCCTACCACCTGTACACCAAACCTATATTGAATTGAATTAAGAAAGAAAGAGAAAAGAAAAAACCAAAAAATATTATTCGTCAAAACAAAGTAGACATTGCTGACGCAAAAACTTAGACCGGAGAGTAGAGACAATCAACCGAAAACTTCCGCCAAGCGACACCACCAACCATGCGATACTAAATTCTAACCTTTAAATTTCAAAACTTGTATCGCATTTGAAACTTCGTAATCTTCGGAACAATCCTTAGAATTATCGTTGAAGTTTACGTCGAGTTTACAATCTATAGACTCCAGGTACCTACTTGTTTCCACTTTGTTACTTGAAATAAATAAAGGGGTATAAGTAAGGACGTTTGCAATTTGTTTTTATTAATTATTATTAGTGTAATAATTATTAACTGGACAACGTCATACGTTGCGATTTAAGGGGACAGTCTACCTCTTAGATGAAAACAAAACATTCTTGTTTTTTGTTTTCATCTAAGGTCTACCTACTCTTTTCTCCATACAAACTTTACAAACGTAGTCGACTGTTTCTTCCCTGGATAAAGATATTAGAAAAAATATGTTTATGCCACAAGTTCTATATCAGCCATGACCATGCCCCTACCTTTTGATTTTTTCAATTTTCTATTTTTTCTGAATTGTATTTCTAATAAGAAAATGAAAAAAAAAACAAAACGTAAAGGCATTGTCATGGCAGATATAGGTTTTATGGCATAAACATATTTGCTCTAATATCTTTATCCAGGGAGAAAACAGTCGACTACGTTTGTATGGAGTACGAGTAGGTAGACTGTCGTCTTAAGGATAACGCGAAGAGTGACAAAACGGCAGGATGTTTTTTGATGTTGACCCAAAGACCTCTTCTCCATCAAAACGCCTAAAAACCATTACAATTTAGCATGCAAGACAAGATACATAAATGATACCTAAATAAAACAATTGGCTTTCTTATCTATTTTTTTTAGATGATTTATACAGCGCATGCAACTTTAAACCCATACTATTCATGGCACTGTAGTGCCCGGGACATTGTTAGGTAGAGTAGGCTTGCCTAGCACCTATACCACCCAGCCTAGTCAGCCAAGTCCAGAGGAAAGAAAAGGTCAATACGTCTGGAGCTACGAGTAACTAAGCCATTGGTTGCCTCACGATGTTTTCCTTCACCGTAAGAGCGATATTAGAGCACGTAAGAAAAAGACATTGGTACGTAGTCGACCAGGATTCGAACGCATGACCTTCGGAATGAAAGTCGAGGTATCTACCACTAGACCAACACACATAAAAACACACACAAACACACACATATCCAAGTTATCGTCATAAGGATAACGGAGACATGAAAATAATCTCCTTTTTCCAACTTTGACAAATAAATATAGCCCTTACGTACAATAAACGTTCCCGACCTACTTTTCCCTTTATCCATAATTCATCACAGTTTCGCAATGTGATATATTGTGTTGCTACGAAATCTGGAAGTATCATTTGCCGGTACAATTTAGTTAATTAATTGACTATTAACGCGGCCCGGTAATTATGTTAACGATGGTTAATAAAATTATAATGTTGTTTTTTATTAAAAACGATAAATAAAAACGCTGTAAACTTAGACGAAAACAAACAAGAGTAGATATACGGTATATTCTAACATTGCGTATTCAAAAAATGAGCTAGAAACACCTACATGCATTTTAATAAAATTATTGTTTTTATAAACATAATTGTCTTTAAGAATTATTCAGGCATTTGTAAATAAGCAAAAAGGTATTTCAAAAAGATAATCGCAGTGTGACAGCACATGCTCACGCGGCAACGGTTCGACATACGACTGAGGCTAGTGCGTCAGGTAGACGCAGTTTTATCGTCTCATTTTCCGAGACTAGGTGACGTATCTGCTGTATTTTGTTTTTATCTAAGGCTGTTAAGGGGAAAGGATATTTCATTATGATAATTATTTTAAATTTAATTATAACCAAATGAAGTGTTTAATTGACATATAACATATTAATTATGTTTTCAAAAAATGATTTGTATTTGCTTAGGATACCTACTCTTTTCTCCATACATTGTTGGATAATATGTCAAATACAAACGCTTTGAACAAAGATATTCAAAAACAATACGTCACGAAATTATCAACAATAATTTTCGATGAACCCAACAGGGATTATAAGTTTAGGTCTTATAAACCCAGAGAAAAGGGTAGGTATACCTATCCTTTTCTCCCTTGGTTGGTTGGTCCAGTGTTCATTTTAGCATTCCGTACCCACTTGTGATAGTGGTACGGAACCCTTCGTGCGCGAGTCTCGCACTTGGCCTGGTTTTTATTTAATAAAAATTTTACTTGCAAACTAATTAAGATTAAGAATGATGGTTTAGGTCTAAGTATTATAGATATAGAAACAATTTCATGTAACGTGTAATTCAGACCTACGAAGATTATCTTAAAAGGTTTTTAAAGAAGAATATACCAAAATCAATTTGCAATAAGTACTCGTACCCCCCCAAAGGAAAATAAGCACACCGCTCACGTATTTCAACTGAATCATCTTAAAAAATTCTCAAACCTGATCGTAGCTATTAGAAAGCAATTTATATTTATTGCTAAGTAGGTAATCTCCCGCATTATTTTTTTATTTGCTCTCTTAATAAAATATCTCTTTAGTATCGGCGAAATTTATGGTGCCTATAAACCGCTCTCTCGTCACATATAAGGCTTCTCTAGACCACAGACATCGGCAGATAGAGCCAGTTTGCTGCTTAAAATTTGCACAGATCCCTAACGGTTGCTCCTTGGAGTGGCCTGACGGTACAGCGGATCCCTACATTTATACCCAAAGTGGTCATAGTTGGGGACGCTATAACATAATATATAAATAGTTTTAGTCGTCCAGGATTCCTTGCCCAAAATTTGCTCGAATTTGCGAGTGAGCGGCTTCATTGCGCCGGTACTTGCCTGGACAATCAGGTAATGCCGTTACGGGCACGTGGTAGCTCAGGTAGGTAGGTATAGAGAACAAAACACTGGCGTTTACCGACGTGTCCCACGTTCGGTATATAAGTGACCCCAGACGGTTGCTACTGGGAGTGGCCTGACGGTACAGCGGACCCTTCCATTTATACCCAAAGTGGTCATAGTTGGGGACGCTATAACATATAAGCATAGTATTCCTGTGTCGTCCCGGAATACTATGCTTAACCCAAAAAACCCAACTTGATGACTATTTTTACCGTTTTGAAACCTCATATTATGAAATTTAAATAGTAATTAGCCGTAAAATATTTAATATCATAACCTACACACAAATTGTGCAAAGCTCGACCAAAATTTACTAAACCTACCTAACGTTTATCTGTCAGCGAACGGTGTGCGCTTTCCTGTTGGACTTTTTTGGTGTGACATAATGCTGCATGCTGGAAAAATGTTCATTTTTCTCATCATTTCCTTTTGGAAATGTTTTTAGCACACTCATCTGTATGTGTCCATTAGACAACAGTAATTTACGAACGTAATATAAAATACTAGCTGACCCAACGCCACTTTGCATCGCCATCAAAAAGAAACTTAGCACTGACAGCACAACAACAGCTGAAGAAAAAAACGCTTCTTGTATCACTTTATCTATTGGTTTATAACCGTATGAAAATCCGTTAGTTTATCGGTTAGAAACAAGCCGACAAACAGATAGACAGATGTGGCAAAGGACTTTGTTTAATAATATGTAGAGATAAATGACGTTGTATCATTAATCTCAACATTCAACAGTAGATATGAGAGAAACTCATTGGCCTAGCTGTATCTGTCGATCTTGAATGGTCGTGGGCTCGGTGCGTTCATTACTTAGATGTAGCAAATAAAAATATTATCTCGAGCTCCTCCGTGCTTCGGAAGGCACGTTAAGTCCTGGTTGTTGTCTCCGATAGCAGTCCATAACGACTGCAAGTTAGAGGAATTATAGCGACCTGACAACTCTAACACCAGGTGAGCCACAAAAAAGTAGAAGACGAAAAGAAGAAGAAGTAGATATGACATCAGTAAGGAAGACAATCGTCACCAGCTATTGCGATAACGTTACAACCAACTCAATGATGCTTTTGACGTTTAAATCGTCATTCATCCATTTCAATTTAGCGCCTTCAGCAATACTCATTTCATTTAACGATAGACGTAACAACATTGTCAGCGCTGTAGCGGCATTGTATATTTATTAATTTCGCGTAAAAGGAACACGGAATATGTTTGAGACATCACCTCTATAGACTGGAAGCGGATTGTTGGCAGTACCTACTAGTTTCCTTCCCGTACTGATACCAAAGCATCGGGTAACATAAAATATGCCTACAAATCTGTGGTCTGCAGACGTCTAGCAATTTAATCTGCCGTTCTTTGAAGGGCCCACGATTCGTAATAAAAACAGATTAATGTCTGTGAAAAGTAAATAAGTAAACTGAAACGGCATCACGGAAACCAACGACTGGTATCTTAAGCTGTAACCATTAGCTTTGACGATGAGTTGACGGTTTTTTCCTGTATATTATTTGCTAAACGGTTTGCCTGAGATGATTTGATTCGGAACGATCCTGGAGGGTTACTTTGGTTTACGATAATTTGCAAATATCGGTCGATCGACCGATATTAGCTACCATGGTTCACGACTATCGTTCGACCGATAATTGTATGACGTAAACATCATCGAAGCCTATGGGTTATAATTCGATGCAAATGGGTCGATCCTATAAAGAACCAAAGTAGGGTGACAGTAGAATCATCGTATGACGTATGAAGTATCGTATCGTTGTCGTGTCGAAAGAACCGCAGTAACCCTCCTGATGCGATTAGGTATCAGAAAAAAGCGTATGTTTTTGTTATTTGTAGGTAAGATTTTGTTAGGCGTTTGACTACCATCAGCAGACTAAATGGTCATCAAGTGACTAGAGAAGAGGCTGTGGAAAGAGTTTTGACCCATCTTACCTGATGGCCAAAGAGGTCACTATCTTTCTTTGAACGAATAGGTATTTGTAAAATTCAAAATTTAGAATTTGTTTAAAATTTGTATTATGAAAATTTTCGGTTGGAACAAGTCGGTTGAAAAAAAAAGAACTTTTGAATATAAGTTATACCTATGGTTTTTTGCAGCATTGGAATTGAAGCATTGGGTGCAACAAGGGCGTATCTCAATAAAATGAGTTTCGAGAAAATTGAAAAAGAAGGTTAAATTGTCTTATATCTTTTTATTATTTTGTAGTATGACTTTTCACATTTTGTTATTTATTTGCCCCATGATTAAGCTACAATATTTAATTATTATTAATATTTATAAATAATTAAATTCATTAGAAAAATGGTTATTTTGAACTTGTGTTATCCGCCCTTGTTGCACCCAACCGGTAAAATAAATTAGGGCTTCTTTTTATTACTCGTTTTTAGGTAAAAAAAATAACAACTAGGTAATTACGTAATGATACAACAACATACAACTAAATCAAATATTGAGCTTGTTGGGACTCCTTCAGGATTGAACTCTAGTTTACGCACTTATTGCTGTAGGTGTACCAAAATGTTTTTTTTTCCTGGAGGTAACCTACACAAAAGCGATTGTAGGCTTTTACTCCAGTCTTCAATGACGTAACTTGCCATCAGTACCTTGAATGGGCTTGGTTTGGTCCAGGTAGTACTAAGTTCGCGCAATTTAAGCGCATATTTGCAACAAGGACGGACCGCCTCCTTCCAAACTAATGGTTCTAACGTCATCTAGGATCAGTGGATCAAAATGAGTTTTCGTCATATGATACTAGATGGACATATGCATGTTTTGATGCAATAACATCAAAACGGGCTTTGGGTGCCGAACGCCCTTGTTGCACCCAATGCTTCATTGTTGACTTTAAGAATATGTAGCCCGGTGTCTAACACACATTCTAAAGTCTGTCTCTGTCTTTGAAATACCTACCTACTATTTTGTTCCTTTTTTGAAAAAATGCTTTCAAAAACGTTAGTACCTTCCCGGCGGGATGGTACCCGTGGCGAAGCGGTCAAACGCTTTGGTTCGGATTACCAATAGTCGCGGGTTCGAATCCCGCCGGGTAGGTACTAACGTTTTTGAGAGCATTTTTTCAAAAAAGCAATATTTTCTTAGTGTGGATTAACGCAAAGGAATAATGTTTAGGCTATTTTGTTGGTTTTACCAAGCGAATTGAGGTGTGCTGTATTTGTTGGTCATATCGAATTCACCTTCCATCCGATAAGCCAGGATAAGATCTATTGAGGAAAACTTGGCTCACATTTATCACTAATAAGCAGAAAAATTCCTTTCGGTATAAATTACGACGCGGGGATTGAATTAGTGGAATAAAGAAAGCGTAGAAATGAACTAATAAATAAATTATATATTACCAGCAGAGTCCTGCAGTTTCACCCGCGTAAGTCCCGATTCCGTTGGAATATCGGGATCAAAAGTAGCCTATGTTACTCAGGGTAAATGTAGCTTTCTAATGGTGAAAGAATTTTTGAAATCGGCACAGTAGTTTTTGAGTTTATTCATTACAAACATACGACACACATATATACACACAAAAACACAAATATTTCCTCATTATAATATTAGTGCAGATTTTACACGCGTAAGTCTCGATCCCGTGGGAATATCGGAATCAAAACTAAAAATTCTTTATTACTCCTCGATAATGTAGTTCCCCGGTAAATCCATACATACATGTTACCAAAGTTACCTCTTTATAATATTTAAAAGTAGGAAAGCGGACCCCGGGCTCTCGAGAAAGATGCAACCGGGAACAACGCTCGGATGATGATGATGACCTCTTTATTATATTAGTATATAGAAGTAGGTATAGATAGATGAGTGTTTGAACACTAATTCACCAAGACACGCAAACATGTCTATGAAACATGGAAAGGGGGACCAGGTTATACTGGCCATGGTTACGATCAGACAATGCCAGTAAATTATCTACAACGCGATCTAGACCCGTAATTTCTAATAATAATGGTAATTGGAGAAGTCAGAGAATAAAATAAATTAAAGAAATATTGCAGGACATTGTACACATCGCCATCTAGCCCCAAACTAAGCAACTAGACTATAAATTTCTATTAATTTTTGTATGTAGCTCAAGGCTATTTTGTTTAGAACATTTACTAGACTAGACTAGACTATGTTTTTTTTAATATACACTATTATGTTACATATACCCAAATCTTTTCTATTTGTCTTTTCATTTAATTAAACCACATGGGTCATTCTGTCCTTACAAATACAAACTTTACTAACGATACTCATGACCTACATACATATTGTATGTAGGTCGTGTTGGCCGGCAATGGACCTGTTACGGACTTATTAGACAACAATATTTGTGCCTTCAAATCGTCTCATATTTTGTATCAGGTACCAAATTTAATACCAATTTACTATTTATAAAAAATTACAAACTAAAAATAACAAAATTGATCTAAAACAAATTACAATCAATTAAAAGCCTACTAAAATAAATTACAATAAAAACAACAAATATCTGTCGGAGAAAAGCATCGATGGAGTCGATATTGGCAGGCTTAGTGGGCGTCAATTAGGGTAAGATGCGAGCACAAAACACGGGATTTTAAGTTCACACTCTTTTAATTAGATTTACAACACTAGTCATTTTATAATCTAATCACGTTACAATTTACAAGACCGAGCAGCGGGTTCAGGGCATCGATCTTACTTTAGCTTAATTCGATCCAACTCGATCGATTGCCATCGCTCAAGTCCCCTTTCTCAATCACAGTATTCACCACTAAAAACAAGATGGCGCCTCGACCCCGCTCGAGGCACGTGCTCTGCTCTGATTGGTCGCTACTTAGGAAGTACGTTTGATCAAACTATTACTTTTATCACATTAAAAGGATTTTAATTTGTAAGAAGAATGTAACAAATCAAATTAAATTAATTTAAGATTTTTAAAAGTAGTTTTAACTTAAACTAAAACAATAACAACAATCAACTTATAGCTTCCTCCAACACTTCCTCCGACATATACAATACGCCCATCAAAAAAAAAGACCACCCGAATTCGTCCCAGGCGCAAAAGGCCCTAAAACGCACGTAGCAATTTTTCGTTGGATAGCAACAGCCATCCTCTGCACCAGAAAAGAACCCGAGCGGTAGCCAAATCCCGGTACCTTAGCCATAGACCGATCTCCCTTACTTCTTACCCTTGATTCAAATCATATTTTACAAGCTTTTTGTACTATTTGGTAGCGTCAGAAACTAAAGATGCCCATCGCAACTGACGGGTTCCAGTGCAACCTTTGCTTCAAGATATTGACCAACTTGATCATGCCAAAATCCTTTTCGCAAAATAATCCGGATAGACTTCAAAACGTACCTCGTTTACATAGCAAACAACTAAATCGGCTTTAAACATTGAGTCCCCGTTTTTGCACTGCCAGCTTAGATATTCTATTAAACTGTAACTTTGGGATTATGTGGCTTTGTCCCGGCCAATTGGACTGGGCAAACTTTGGTAGGGATGGTTAATGTTTTTTTTAATACATAGTACCTACTTACTCTGTAAAAGAAAAATATTTAGATTTTAGTCCCGACCGCCCGCGCCGCACCGCTCCCACCGCTCTTTGCATGCGGCAGAAATATGCTTTAGTGTTAGTGACAACCAATCATTAACCATGCTTCGACGCGTTTCGGCTTTAAAAAGCCATCATCAGGAACGTAGACTCTGACCGAACTGTACCTACTTATTATGTCGATGATTTTCAAGTATTTTATCCTTGAAAATAAATATTTGTGACATTGAGTCCCCGTTTTTGCACTGCCAGCTTAGATATTCTATTAAATTGTAACTTTGGGATTATGTGGCTTTGTCCCGGCCAATTGAACTGGACAAACTTTGGTAGGGACAGTTAATGTTTTTTTTAATACATAGTACATACTTATGTTGATGATTTTCAAGTATTTTATCGTTGAAAATAAATATTTGTGACATTGAGTCCCCGTTTTTACACCCCCAGCTTAGATATTCTATTAAATTGTAACCTTGGGATTATGTGTCTTTGTCCCGGCCAATTGGACTGGACAAACTTTGGTAGGGACGGTTAATATTTTTTTAATACATAGTACCTAGTTATGTTGATGATTTTCAAGTATTTTATCGTTGAAAATAAATATTTGTGACATTGAGTCCCCGTTTTTACACCCCCAGCTTAGATATTCTATTAAATTGTAACCTTGGGATTATGTGTCTTTGTCCCGGCCAATTGGACTGGACAAACTTTGGTAGGGACGGTTAATATTTTTTTAATACATAGTACCTAGTTATGTTGATGATTTTCAAGTATTTTATCCTTGAAAATAATATTTGTGTCTGGTTTGGGTGTCTCTCTTTGTATGATAATTTGTATGTATTTACAAAAGAAAAGTAAAGTATTTTATACGTTATTTAGCCACCATAACACAAGCTTTAGTGACTTATAGTTTCTATTCTAGATTGTAATAATTTTATTAATAATTATAAAGGTATAAGAGTTGTCGAAATTGTTAACGATGATTCATAAAATAATATTAAATGTATTATAAGTTTCTAATACTTAATTAATAAATTTTCATTTCATAAATAAAATGCAATTCATACCCCAACAATTTTAAATCCCTAGTATTTTAAATACTTTTAGTGCCATACGTTATAAGCAACCAGACATTTGATTCTGACGTTAACACATATTTGGATACTAAAAAAACTTAAATCACTAATTTCAGTTCATTTACACCAAAAACAATACAATCTAAACATCTCAGTTAAAAACCTAACAACATTACAAATGTTTGTATTCTTTGAACTCGTAGATATAAATATTCAGCAACAAACCGAAGACAAACAAAGATCCTTATCCCTCCGAGATAAGACTCAAAATGCTACCGACATTATCTGTCTTTTGAACTGAACTGCTGAACCACAGAACAAAAGTGATACAAATAAGCGTAGGTACAATGCCACTTTATCTATTCAGGCGGACAAAAACAGAACTAAAGATCGAGATATAGAAATTCGTGGCTTCCTTTAGACTGGCGCCACTGCTGACTGCCGTGATAACTTGGCCGGAGTGTATCTGTATTTTATCCACAAAATTTACGATTGCACAGTACGAGATTGCTAAGAATATTGTGTTTATAGATTTATTTATGGTAATGTATACGTTATAGATTGGATATATTGGAGATTTCGAGCCACAATACAAGTTACTTATTAGGTTCTTTTTATGAGGACGTTCTGTGCTTTGACGATTTTCTTTTCACATAAAAAATTCTGAACATGAAAATATATCGGGCGGCAAGCATGAGGTTTTGTTGTTAAAATGCAATAGACATCTCTTTTGATCAATAAGACTGTTTATACTTAGGATTTTCTTTGCTGATATGAAAATCAGTCTCTTAAATACCACAGAACCGATTTAAAGGATTTTGTTATAATTTGCAGTGTGTAACTTTGTTTGGCAGACTGTTTTTTTTCTAAATTTTTTTCATATTAGAAATAAACCGTTTTTCTATTACACAATAGGTTTATTACTAAAAAAAGTTTTTTTTTTTTTATATGGGAAAAACTGATTAAGATAATATAATATACAATACCTACATAATTTACTAAAATTAAAAATCCAAAAATTATTCCCTAAGTATGGCCAGCCTTTTGGGTAGGTACCTACCCAAAAGGCTGGCTGCATTTTATACTTTGGATAGCAATACCTATCCGTTGACTGTAGTAGCCAGCCCTTTGGTCACCAGAAGCTAAAACTAAAAATTAAAAAAAAAATCTTTATACAGTGTGTTTCAGAGGCGGTAATATAAGCCAATATAGAATAATTGTTCTAGACGTCTAGGCGAACGACTTTTTATTTTCGTTTGTTTTATATCAATAAAATTTAGAAAATTATTAGGGATAATTACTTTGTCATAAACTGACTAATGACCATGTGGCGGTCCTATTATTTCAAACAATATTATTAATTTATAATACGACATATACTATACACTTTTTAATATTACCTACTCACTTGAATATTTTATACTTTTGTACGGCTTAATGGTCCAATAAATGAAAAGTCTCATTGAAAAAAAACAAAAATAAATGAATCGTGCCGACTGATTTATAAAAAGAAATTAATAAGTAAATACTGAAATACAATGAAAGGTGACAAAATAAATCATATTGAAAAGCGCATCTGATATCAGGAAATTGCAGACTTAGTAACATCAATTTGGACCTTCTGTCCTGCTAATAGAGTAGAATTTCCAATAATAATTTTATTGGAAATTACCTTTTCACTGGAACGTTTAACTCGTATCAATTAAACTAAAATGTTTTATTTAACACGTTGTTTTAATTGCTTATCACATTTTGCTTTTTACCCGACTGCTGGATGATATACAGGGTGTTCCGAGGAGGGGGTATTAAACCGAATGGGGGTAGTTCTCGACGTCTAGGCGAATAACTTTTGTATCATGACTCGAAAATTCGAACTTTTTTTTCGAATTTTTTAAGTTGGTTTACTGATAAAGCAGCTGTTTGTAAATAAGGGTAATAAATATTTAGATTGTAGTGGTATAACTAAATAAAAAGACACCTTAAGGCTAATGACCTTAAACTTTAAGAAACAGCTGATTGCCTGGAAGAGATCTCTTTAAGCGATAAGGCCGCCAATTGTGCCACCTAGATTTAAGTTGTTTATGGTTTTTTTTTTTTGTTTTTGGTTTTGGTTTTGGTGTTGCAATAAAGAATTAATCAATCTATCTATCTGATTTTCACGTAAACTTTAAACTTCAAATTTTCGAAAACTGCCTCATATTTTCAAAAGTTGTGAAACAAAGGTTGTTCGCCTAGACCTCTAGCTGGAACAACACTCTTTCGAGAAGGGGGTTTAATACCCCCTTCTCGAAGCACCCTGTATAAATATGTATCCATACATACACAATACATATATTATACACAATCATACACATACCATAATATATCCAATTTTCGGATGTCAGTATTTGTAGCCTGAACGGTTCGATGGATTTTAGTCATCGAACCATTTTAACATGAGGTGCCATGTGGACTTCTAATTCACTTGTAAATATATCTACATTTTAGCGGGTCTTTTCGTGTAGGTATTATTATTTATTTTCAAAGTTTTGGACGCGAGGGGAAGAAAATAAATAATAATACGCGATACGATATATGCCTGCTTTTATCTTTACCACTGACGTCAGTTTATCACAAGATGGCACCCAGTGGTAAAAATAAATCACATTTATGTTTCTTTGTTAAAAATCACGTTTGTTGTATAGGAGCACATCTTAAATAATTGTTTTATTTTGTTTTTAGTTTAATTTCAACAGTCTAGCTATCACGGTTTATGAGATACACAGCCGAGTACAGAAAAACCTCTTAAAATTTGAGGCGTACTTAAATAATTGAGCAGCTTCTAAATTTTAAAATAGTATGGGGTTTTGGGAATTTGAGTGGTGCTTAGTTGTTAAGTACAACTCAAATTTTGAGTTTCGTTTTTGTATTTTGCCGACAGCATGCTGGCGTCTGTCAGCACGGACAGACAGACGACTACGGAGTCTGAGTAATAGGGTCCCGTTTTTACCTTTTGAGTACACGGAACCTTAATATATTAAAAAGCAACAAGGTAGACTAGATGTAGGAGACCAATATTATTATTATTAGGTAGGTATATTCTGTCCAGTCTTTGTCTAAAAACTAAAACCAGAAAAATAAGGCACACTGGGAAAAAAAACAGGTGATTTTTAGGTTAAATTTGCCGACTTATTAGGTGAAACGCAGACATTCGACTAAGTAGGCTAATTCTACCTAGTGCACTTGGTAAAGCAAAAGTCGGTAAAATTTACCTAGTCCACCCTTAACCAACTTATTAGGTAATGGAATATTCATATTCATTAAACATGGTAAAATCAACCTACTCACTGGGTTTATCGACCCTACTATAAAGGTATTACTAACCTACTTGATAGGTAATATACACCTACTCGCTAGGTAGTTCTAGCCTACTAAATAGGTACCATTAACCTACTCACTTGGTGAGTACATGTTAATGATACCTATTAAGTAGGTTAGAACTACCTAGAAAGTAGGGTAACAGTACCGCGTAAGTAGGTTAGAACTGCCCAGCGAGTAGGTGTATATTACCTATAAAGTAGGTTAGTAATACTTTCATAGTAGGGTGGATATACCCAGTGAGTAGGTTAATGGTACCTATTTAGTAGGCTAGAACTACCTAGCGGGTAGGTGTATATTACCTATCAAGTAGGTTAGTAATACCTTTATAGTAGGGTGGATATACCCAGTGAGTAGGTTAGAACTACCTTTGTTTTTCTTTGATCCCGGCGGCACTGCAATGCCGGGCCGACCCGTGACGGGAGTGGAGCGAGCTCCGAACATCCCGTCGCTTTACAAAAATCAGTTTAATATACTGGTCCTCCAATGGAGGAACTTTCAGATATTAAGCTGAAAAGAACAGATACTACACTTTGATCTTAGCCAAAAGGCAAGAAGCGATACTGTAGTAAAATGTACGAGCGGTAGTCTATCGACAGAGGTGAATAACGATACCGCGATTCAGAGATACGAGTGTTTATGTTGTCCCGCCATCTATTATCATCATCTATCACTTTGTATTTCTCACCAACTCAATAGGTATTATTAACCTACTTAATGGGTAATATTAGCAAAATGACTAGGTAATGTATATACCAACTTAGTAGGTTGTATTAACCAACTAATTTGTTAGTAATAACCTAAGCGCTATGTAGCCCCCAACTAACCTAATTGTTAGTTACTACCAACCTACTTATTGGGTGAATGTCGAAACTAAAAATACCTAAATTAGGTTTAATTAACCTACTTTTTTGGTAAACATACCAAAATAGTCGGTTGCCGATACCTACTAAGTCGGTTATTTTGGGTCTTTATAAAGTAGGTATTTTTAACCTAAATAATAGGTTGATTGTACCAAGCTATTGTGTAATTATTACCAAATCAATAGGTTAATTCTACCTACTTAAAGAGCAAGTTGATAAACCCAATTAGTAGATTATTTTAACCTTAATAAGTAGGTTGCATTTACCGACTCAATACGTTAATGTGTACCTACTATTGGTTAAAACACGGTTTTACCAAAAAGTAGGTTTAATCTACCGACTTTTTGCATTACCAAGCGCACTAGGTAGAATTAGCCTACGTACCTAATATGTTTTTAGGTACATTTAACCTAAATTAGGTTCATTTTACCTACTTTTGACATTAACCTACTAGATTAGGTTTGTAATTACCTAACTTTTTTCCCAGTGCAGTAATAAGAACAGACAAAATAACTTATCAGAAGTAACGTCTTCCGAACTTTATATATGAAAGTTATGATTGGGTACGAACTCTGCCTAGTATTGAATTGACTTCTCAACGCACAATCATTTCGACGACAAAAAGTCTCGTTTGCTGTCAAGAATAAGTGTGAATGCTTCAAAAAACTGAGCTGCGATTTTGTGTATTGTGGTATTTTTAAAAAGGGCTAACCCCTTTTTAAAAATACCGATATTTAGGAATGAAAATAATGTTATTTTTTTCTGTCACTGTCTTTATTAGTTGCGCTGAGCGAGACGGAGATAACGTTTCCGATATCGGTTTCGGACCGAAGCTCTCTGAATACCCCTGCAGGTTAGGAATATACCCTGTTGGGTGCGGGTATGACTGGCAATACGTAACTGTTTTTTAAAAAGGTTGTATTATTCTTTTGGGTTTTGTTCCTCAAGGGAAAAAAGTCGTAATGCCGTAAAAAATCAATCGTTTTCTCCTTATCTATTATGACGCGTTATGATGATTTATTTTAAAGTCGTATCTATTTATTTGTTTTTGAGTTTATTAGGTCGGGTGTGGACAACTAGCTAAAATAGCATTTCTAAAAATAATTATTGATCTAACGTGTCTGAATTTTACTCACTGTTAAAATTATGTTATTGAATTTTTTCATGAGAATGAAAAAAAAATTATGTAGGTAAGTCTGTAAAAAAGACTGTCCTTTCACCTTGGAAGACAACTTACTCCTACTTTTGAAGCATTTAATTTATTATAATTTGTCGTAAATGTTGTGTCGTCGTGAGGGCAATGTTCATTGTGAATTTAGATATGGATTAAGAATCGACTGTGCCCAGAGGAATAAGACGTGTCAGTAATATTTTACAACTTTCCGGGAACTATATGGTTTCTGGACAATATATTAATACCAGTATATAATATATACCTAGGTAAGGTTGGTTGAAGGAGTTATCGGGGCGTCTGATCGAGGCGACCGGTGATCTCAGAGCTGGTGGTTTTCTGTCTCAGCGAGTTAGTCTCGCTATTCAGAGGGGGAATACCGCCAGCATCTTGGGGACCATGTCTCGGGAGGGTCTTCGACGACGGGTTTTTTTCTTTTTAGATTTAAGTTTTAGTGTTGTTTGTATATTTTTTTTCCACCTTTTATATTGTTTTTCTATTTGTATGTTGTATTTTATAATAAATGACTTTGTAGTAGGTACCTAGGTAATATATAAAATATTATGGTAATAATAATTACATTCTAGGCATTTTTGTCAGTTTTCATGTTCTGAGATTGTTGTTTCCGTTTCGATCATCTTTTGTTTATGTTACGAATACCTTTTGTTTTAAAAGTACCTATGCTCGCTTCGCTCGCTCTTAATTTAACCTACTCGCACCTATCACCCCGATGTCGTTTCTGTGACAGAAAAGCTTCACAAACACAACGAGACGTTAAGGCCACCATCCAAAGAAGATGTTTTGGATGTTCCGATCAACCAATCCATGGGCTTAGTTTATGAACTACATAACGATTATTGTCTAATTATCTGTGTTTTTGCGAAATTCCTAAGATTTTTCGAGAAAATCCTATTATTTTACGACATATTATATCTAAACCATTAGATTTTTTTACACACGTAGGTAAGTTAAGCGTTTTGACGACTATCTCACTTAAAGGTAAGTGATGATATAGTCTTATATGTAACACGCACATTTTAAGAAGAAGAAACACGGCAGTGGAACAAGATCCGAACCTTCTTCCTTAGTGGCTGCACCGGCCAACGTATCGGAACACGGACGAGTCCGCTTGGGGGTACACCTTAAGCTTGATTCCACCAAACTAGAATAAGTAATGAATAACTATTCTCCGCCTAAAGTCTCTCGAACTAATCACAATTTGTGCATAGAATTGCTATTCGTTGCTTTCTCCAGTTATATCAAATCGAGCCTTAGACCCATAGGTGGATTAATAATATTTAATTGAAATAAAAGCTGTAAACAATTTCAACAACATTAAACCCCTAAAACAAAGTATCTACAACCACAAATCCTCAGAAACACTGATAATATATCGTCCCAAATCACAAGGTCAGCGAGCAACATTACAACCACGCAGAAAACACATAACTTCTCAAATCTCTGTAGACTACAACGGCTTTTTTCTCCACGTTGGAAATCCGAGGTATTATTGAAGAAGGATAGGTGGGAATCCATGATTAATAACTTTAGACCGAATGTAGGTATATGTATTGAATGATATTGTGGTGGTGTGGTATTTGATTGTAGACAGAAATAAACTTGAAATTTAGGGCGCGACCTATGTGAAATGACGATCTTAGAAACATTTTTTTACCCCGAAACAAGCCACAAATATAACTAGTTTTTAGGGTTCCCTAGCCAAATGGCAAAAAAACGGAACCCTTATAGATTCGTCATGTCTGTCTGTCCGTCCGTCTGTATGTCACAGTCACTTTTTTTCTCGAAACTATAATAACTATACTGTTGAAACTTGGTAAGTAGATGTTTTCTGTAAATTGTAATCCGCATTAATATTTTCACACAAAAATAGAAAAAAAAAACAAAAAAAATGTGGTTACCCATACTTAGAACTGAAACTCAAAAAATAATATATTATACATACATAGGTAGGTACATAAATGTTACTAACGTAACCTCTTTATGATATTAATATAGATATTATAGATGTATCGAAACTAATCCAAACATTGCGAAACGCTTCTAAACTTTTCTGAATTCCGTTACCGACTTTTAGTCTTACAGACTTAAAATAACAAATAAAGTTCATTCGTTCTTTCAATCTTTCGTTCGTACCGTTCAATAACACATTCACTCTAAACCCTAGAACAAACAAATCACAAACTAAATCCAGAAAAAGGTCAAACGGAATCAAATGGAAAATAAGGACGTCGAAAAAATTGCTACAAATAATGCTTGCTGAAGTAACTAAGTAGCGAGACTTCTGCGTTATTTTAAAACCTAACTTTTGTTTTCGATTCTCGTATTCAGAATCAATTGGACTTTCTAACTCTAACAGCCGAATTTATAGACTAGTCTCACCCCGAGTTTCTTTATCGATAGTAAAAGTCAATTCCATTTGGATTTTTATACTTTTTATATTTAAAATTCAAAGTCCTGACTCATTGGTTGATTGGTTGACTGAACTAGGTTCAAATCAACACAGAACCCAAACCTCTGATCCTAAACATTAAATTAGGAGAGTGTTATTTGAAGTGTCTAGATAGGTATCAACTAATACAGGGTTTTTGAAAAATCCCTATAGTACAAAGTTGTTCTTGTAGATTAATTATTTAGTAGTTCACCACGTTAAACGGGCCCAAACGATATCGCGAATTATTATTACCAATGGCGCCATCTAGTGGCGCTAATCGTATAAATAAATGCTAACGCTTGCGTAACGTTGTCAAGGATTTTTTGTATACATAATGGGACGGAATCCCACTCGCACTTCGCCAATTTTTTTATTTTAAAACTAAAATGATTGTATCATTGTTAACATGACGTTCATTATATTTAAGACAAGCTGCGTCCCGCGGTTTCACCCACATAAGTCCCGCTCCCGTGGGAATATTGGGATAAAAAGTAGCCTATGTTACTCAGGGTGAATGTAGCTATCTAATGGTGATGATTTTTTGAAATCGGTCCTGTAGTTTTTGAGTTTATTCGTTACAAACATACGACACATACACAAAAATACAAATCTTTCCTCTTTTTAATATTAGTGTAGATGTAGACTAAAGACTGTTTTTCCAAAGGTACCGAGGTAAAATGTTTTTCTTAACACAGACAATTGAACAAGCCCTAGTTTTTCCGACCTAATAATCTTGTACGACATGTTTCCGTCACGTTCTCCGTAATGATGTATTATCATAAGTTTATGGTCGTCCCTGACTGATATTGTGTCGGGTTGCGTAAGTATGTATGATGTATGGAGGTCGGTCGCTTTGCTCAAAGAATTACCCCCATATTTAAAGACGAATCTCGGTTATTTTATTACTTTGGGTAAGCAATGCCTTGTCTGTGATAGAAATGTGTCAGAGACATCACTTACGCTAGTAGTACACGGTTCAACCACATTGAATCCGCTCTGGTTGAAAGACACAAAAATGTATGGAGAGTGATTGAACGATGACATTGAATGATTCGCTTTTTAGGGTTCCGTAGCCAAATGGCAAAAAAACGGAAGCCTTATAGATTCGTCATGTCTGTCTGTCCGTCTGTCCGTCCGTCCGTATGTCACAGCCACTTTTTTCCGAAACTATAAGAACTATACTGTTGAAACTTGGTAAGTGGATGAATTCGGTGAACCGCTTTAAGATTTTCATACGAAATTAGAAAAAAAACTATATTTTTTTGGGGTTTCCCATACTTACAATAGAAACTCAAAATATTTTTTTAATCTATAAATGATGTTGAGGTTTCTAATATCATTTTTCTCTAAACTGAATAGTGTGCGCGAGAGACACTTCTAATGTGGTAAAATGTGTCCCCCCCCCCTGTAACATCAAAATAAGAGAATGATAAAACTAAAAAAAAATATAATAATATGATGTAGGTACATTACCGTGTAAACTTCCAACGAAAATTGGTTTGAACGAGATCTAGTAAGTAGTTTTTTAAATACGTCATAAATCGTAAACCGCAATTGAACTTTCAAAACAAAACCGGTTTAAAAGATAACGGTACGGAACTCTTCGTGCGCGAGTCCTACTCGCACTTGGCCGCTTTTATGTTTACTCGATTCAATTTTGGTTGCTTCATCCAAATTGAACGGCAAAAGTGAACCGTGTTATTTTGGCTTTGGCAATTAATTAACTTAGAATTAACCATAAATACGAGTATTAGACTGTCATAATATTCGACAGGAGAATGTATTCTTTAACTAAATCGTCTCAACTTTGCTTCAGCATTGTTAGACTTTTCTCGAAAACGGCTCAATTACCTACTAACAATAATTGTATGGAGAACGAAGGTATTCCTAGTGGTACCTACTAATTAACCTTCTACCTTATCCACAGCAACAAATCTTCGCTTAGTGCTAATTAAGTATCTATAAGTACTTCGTTTTTAGGGTTCCGTACCTAAAGGTAAAAACGGGACCCTATTACTGAGACTTCGCTGTCTGTCTGTCTGTCTGTTTAATTTCAGATCAGGGGCTCTATTTTTGAATCTCTTGTGGCACTTCGAGCGATTATAATAGCTCGATTTCTTCTAATTTTCGTTCGGTATCGGTAATTTTTCTATGTGAATTGCGAGACCGCTACGAGTGGTCTCAATCAATAGCCGCAGGAGTCCGACATCGAACGAAAATCTGTAGAAATCGGTATTTAAATTGCCCGAAATGGCACGAGCGATTCAAAAATAAGGCTCCTGACGTTTCGGTTCTGTGTATTTGACATTTTTTCTTCAGGAAGATGTGTCAAATCATAGTCTACAATTAAAAAACGAAGGCACGCCACGCAAACGTTACGCCAAGCGTTTGGTGCACGGGTTCGGTGTGACCCGACGACAAATAAAAAAGAAAACGAATTCCCAATTTCAGTATCGGAGAAAAGTCGATACAACTTGGTCTACGTTGAAATTCAGTAAACTAGATTATCGAAAGGTAGTGTTGAAAGCTGAAACTCGACAAAAGTATTTTACTTATTTTATTCTTATAGACTGGGATGTGATCGTTGGTATTCTTACGTCATCGAGTACCAAGATGACACTGTTATTGTCACGTGTAGACAAAAACATTATAGCAAATCTAAGCGAATTCTGTTATTAGATTAACCTAATTTCAATCTGTATCGTATCGCCTAAAGCTTCAAAGGAGATTGTTCCCTTTCCCAGGGGCTCCAGACCCATAAAGATAATGCCCAAAAATAGTAGACGTGTCTGAACGGTTTTAGCACTATTCGATAGGCACATAATTGTAGTTTTATCCTGTGAAAACTTTTAGTTTTTATTCACTCTGGAAAATGAGAAATCTAACTATTTATTTTGCTGAAATTGAACCAAAGAGGTCGGGTAAGCACGCGAACTTGTGAGTTTATCGTAATAGAAACTCCTTTATAGATTATTTTGTCGTTTTGGTGCAATATAGACGACGCAATGGCGGAGGCGGTAGTTCAGGTAAACTTAAACTTTAAATTAGTTCTAGGATTCGTGGGTGAACAAAATGCTACAAATCGCATAAATCAACCTCAAAAATAAAAATATATTTATACAACTTCATAATGTTCTGACATGGCGCCAAAACTGGGTCCATGAATGGGCATCCTCTTTTCGACTTAAAAATAACAATCTTAAAACAATTTGACTTAAAACGATTCTACGAAACAACCCAAAAAGCTAGTTTGTTACAGAAAACATCGTTGTCGTAGGTATGAAAAGGTCAGCAAGCAAGCTCTTGGTTTGTCAGGAATTGTTTTACTGTTCTAGTCGAAATTGTTCAGTCGAATTTCTGCAAATCGGTTGACGTAGGGTACCCGAGGGTTACTTCCCGGTCTATTATAGTAAAATTGGGATACGAAAAGTAATTTAAAATTGAAAGAATTTGTAAAGGGTGCTTTTGGAGTCGTCTTTTTTATCGCGACTTCGTTACTTGTAAGGGTCTAATTCTATTATAGTATCACTAGCATTTACTGGTGACTTTGTGTGCATACATTTTTTTTTTAAACTAACAGACGGACAGACAGCGGAGTCTCAGTAATACGGTCCCGTTTTTACGTTTTGGGTACGGAACCCTAAAAACGAAGTATTTCTAGTAGGTATCTAAGTTACTAATAAATCAATGGTTTTTAGAAATTTAAAGTTAATTTGTTACCTACTCATGACTGTTGCTCAATAATCAAAATCGGTTAACTATCTACGAGGTCACAAAGGTATGGGTTACATACATTACTGCGTCCTGAAAACCATAACCCTTCCGCAATCGGGTAAAAACTATTACCCCTTAATTTGCTGTTAAAACAACCAACCCTATATTGAAATTAGGGTGGGTGTACATGTGTACTAAACGTAAGTGAGGATTACATTGTAAGGCGCTCCGTATCGTGATATCATAGACTGTTTGTTATCTTGCGTATTCAGCTTAATTCTATTATATTAATAACGTTCAAACAATAGACCTGTGTTAACTATTACATAATCGGTTGGTACTACTTGCCGTGTAGCCCCGGCGTAGAATAGGGTTACCTTATCTCTTTCCGTAGGTGTCGTAAAATGCCACTAAGGGATCTGAGGGAGATTAGCAAACCAAATTTCATGGTACGTATGAGGGTTGGTGTCAGGCAGACTGACTGACTGCTGACTGTAATAGTAGATTCTATAATCCAGAGAGGAGCGAAGGATTTCAGAGTAGAATACTTAGCGAATCAAGAGATTCAAAGTACCACTCAGTAGTTGAGCGAAAAATAGTGTTTGCTCCCGAGGTGAACATTCTACTTTTCATCACCCTCTATGAGAGAATGATTAACGTATTTTGACCATTGTTCGCGTCTGACAGTAACTACCCATTTCTCTCAATAGCCATTTTCTACTAAAAGTACCATTTTCTACCAAAAATACCATTTTCTACCAAAAATACCATTTTCTACCAAACCTACCATTTTTCATTAATACCTACCATTTTCTACCAAAAATACCATTTTCTACCAAACCTACCATTTTCCATCAATACCTACCATTTTCTACCACGTCCTACTATTTTCTATCAATACTTACCTGCCATTTTCTACCAAATCTACCATTTTCTACCAAACCTACCATTTTCTACGAAACCTACCATTTTCCATTAATACCTACCCCAGTTTCTATTTACCTATTTATATATTATGTATATAAATAGGTTAAGTCGACCTTACAATATTAGGCAACTTGTTTAAGGAAAATGAAAAAGGGAAATCTCTAAAAGAAGTCCTGCCTAAATCAGATCATCTGCTGTAAGACTACTAAGTATTTTCCTCATTTTCTTAGTACCACAAAAAAGTAGCCGTTGTTTTATCTTTCTTTAAATATAAACATGTTTGAATCTAAAACAAAACATTCGCTAATTAGTTAATTATAGCCACAGATTATAACCATACCTTTTATACTCGTAATTTAGATGATTTTTATGAGGGAACAAAGGGTATCTTCTAATAGAGCGGTGTTGGTCTAGTGGTAGATACCCCGGCTTTCATTCTGAGAGTCGTGGGTTCGAATCCAGACCGACCGCGCACCAATGTCTTTTTCTTTAAGAAAAAGGTATGTGCGCTAATAACATCGCTCTTACGGTGAAGGAAAAACATCGTGAGGAAACCAACATGTCCTAGGACTCACCACGGTCCGAAGACGGGATATTCAGTGTTTTCTATGTATCATATTATTATGTATGTATTTACAAAAAAAAAAAAGTATAATATGTAGTATATCTAGGGTTGCCAACCGTACTATAATATATAGTATTGTACTATATTTCAGCTCAGCGTACTATATATTTTTGAAAGCACATATAGTACGCAATAATACTATATTTCTGGCATCATTTGTAAAAAGTTGTTTCTTTTATAAATTCCTCCTCTCTGCATTTACAGAGGACTGTTTTCTACGTGTAGAGGGAAAAAAAGAAAAGCCATCAAAAAGGTGCTCATAATTTAAAGATTGAATGTCGGGAACATTTTTTTTTAAATTCAAGAAAGAAAGAGTATTTGAAAGTGTGAAAAAAAGGTTAAGTGCAAAAATACGTATTTTTTCGAAATATTCTACAAAACACCGCTCTAATTTTTGTACTATATTTTTTTGGGTCGTACTATATTTTTTAGCCACAAATACTATATTTTTCGAAAAAACTGTTGGCAACCCTAAGTATATCCGTTGTCTAGTACCACAAGCCTAGTGCTTAGTTTGGGGCTAGATTGCGCTGTGTGTAACGTCGTGCAATATTTATATTTATTATATTTAATTAGATATATACTAAGTAAGTAGGTACAACGCAATTAGGTATACCAATCCAAATCAAAATCACTTGTTCAGATTCTTTACCAATAAAATCATCTATTCAATAGATAGGTACCTACCTACATAACATGAAATTGTAACTGAGAACTAAGTGATATCTGTTTTTGGAAGGTACAAAGAAAATCTATTTTTTATGGGCAATAGAACCTACTTTTATGTTTTTCTGTTTGTCTGTGCCTTTGTGCCTACTAATCTCCCGATTTCAACCAAATTCGGTATGCAAACAGCTTTGTACCTCGATTATGATATAGGCTACTTTTAATGCTACAGCCTCGCCTGGCATATCTGTATTAAGATGGGCCACCGCTTAAGTGTGGATTTTTGCACAGCGATCGGTAGCTGTTCGAACAACGCGGAAGAAGTCACGTGTACAGTTAGTAAGGTTAATATAATTGAGATGTACTTTTATTGAATAGACTCAAATATTATACCTATTTCTTTGATATCATTATATTAAATCAAATTCCTACATAGATAAGATGTTACAATCGCTATAATACATCAATCATATTTCACGTCCCAATTCTTTTCAGATTATCAAAGAGCTACTGAAATTGTTTTTAGATTTGCTTGAGGTTATAATATTATATGACATAAACTCAAAATCCATGTCGAGTTCGTCGAAAATTGTTGATCATTTCATGACGAAATGTTGTTTTTTGTGTTGTATTGTTTTTGACATTATTTGCTACAATTTGGTGTAGTTTCAAGACAAATATTATGCCATAAAACCCATATCTGAAATTGAAAAAATCAAAGCGTATTTTTTCCATTGGCCATTGGTCATGGCTAATATAGGACTTATGGCATAAACATATTTTTTCTAATATCTTTATCCAGGGAGGAAACAGTCGACTACGTTTGTATGGAGAAAAGAGTAGGTCCCCTAAAAGCCTATCTATATTTTAGCCAAAACTGTGTCATACATAAATCTTATCTACCCATAGCTATCTATAAAATACTTTGTCCTGACTGACTAACTGATTGATTATCGCACAGCCTATGTAGTAGAAAACTAAAATTTGGAAAGTGTGTCCTTCATGAGGTCATTATTCGGTGTGCGACAACGATACCGCGATCTAGAATGCTTTATAACAGCGCCATCTAGTAATGAATGACCCATACTAAACATGCTTACAAAATGATAGCGCGATCTAGAAGCTACGTTCACTAGCGCCATCTATTGTTGGTAGTAAATAATATGTTGTAGGCATCCGATAAGAAAGGATTTTACAAAATTGCTACGGGATCGGGACTTCCGCAGGTGAAACCGCGGGACATAGATAAGGAATAAATAAATGGGACCCTAAATTTCGTAAATTATTTTAGATACATTGAATACCATACGTTTTCATTATCCATTGTTTTACTAACTAAGACAAAAGGTAGCTTAATCCTCTCAAATTTTCAATCCCCATTCAGAGATAAACCGATAGCCGTGCTTCTGTTACACTTACGAGCAATTTGTTATGCTCACAGCCGAATACAGAAAAGCTACTTAAAATTTGAGGCGTACTCAAATAATAGAGCAGCTTCTAAATTTAATAACTGTATGGAAATTTTTGAATTTGGGTTTCTGTATTCGGCCGTTAGTCTCTCGTATTAATAAACGTAGAATAAGGTCGGATTAAATTTACCACTTTTTGTTCGTGTCTATCAACTTTTAAAGTTCTAGTCACGAAAAAGATATAGCATGTTCTCACTTATCCGACCTTACTCGAAGTTTATTGATGAGAGGGTATATCTACATCAACCTACACTAATTGCCCACACCAATCATCTGCACTAAGAAAATATTAAAAATTGTTGCGTCAACAAATCGAAAATGAAAAAACTAAATATTAAACAACGATTTAAAGGAAAACCAGTATTGTTATTTTTTTTTTATTTTTTTATTTAACGGAAATAAACAAAATTATACAAAATTAAAACTAAATAACATTAAAAAACCAATGAGGTTTATAAAAATGTTACCTTAATCTACATTTGCATTACATTACATTTACAGTTACATTGCTCCTTATTGTAATTATTTAATACATTAAAATATTTTGTAGGTATAGGAAATTTCCAGCGACAGGGAAGGCTGTGTAAAGAATTTCAATGGATTGGGAGTGACGGGAAACCATTTTATTGCATTAAATACGTTGAGAGGCTTCGAGACGAAGAAGCTTTTAGGTTATTTTCGTAAAATCTTGCTCACTTATTGGAGCAGCAATGATGGAAGCGTGGGTTTAAACTTCAAACTCTCCCGGTGGAATTGAACCCACAAATTGCGTTCCGCTTATCCGACCAAATACTGAAACTCTGCTCTTCTTCTTCTCATCCGAGCGATGTTCCCGGTTGCATCCCTCTCGGGAGCCCGGGGTCCGCTAAACCCCAAATTAATTTGGGGTTGGCGCAGCAGGTAAGTCATCATTGACCATACCTTCTGCAATAGATTAGGCAATATTTTTACGGCCGGCCGCCTGCCTGACACCAACCCTCCTAGGGACCAAGCAGTAATATCCGCCACCGCGGAGAGACCTTAAGGTTTGCTAGTCTCCCTCAGCTCAGATCCCTTAGTTGCCTTTTACGACACCTACTGAAACTCTGCTCTGTGGTGTAATTATATAAGCATTCAATTATATATTCTACGTAAGACAAGAATGCAAACGTCACATACCTATTTATAAACATGTGATGTTTGAAATGCATTACATATCTATGCAGGACATGTGATGATACCTAGCTTTAAATTGACTATAAAACCCATATTTTTCGACAATAAATACTCAGTGTTCAACTAACGTTTTGAGTGTTAATTATCCTCCAAGTTCCAACATCACAGCTCAAAAGTTGAGTGCGAACAAGTAAGAGAAAAGTCTACCTTCTCTTTCTCCATACAAACGTTTCCTCCCTGGATAAAGACACCCATCAAAAACATGCTTGTAAAAAAAGCCAAGTCTCGCAACTCAGTTCTTTTACCGTAAAAAGTTGTGAGATCCATGTAATTCCAAGTCGGTTATTTTATTCAGTCCCTAGTTAGGGACCTTCTGTCTTAAGTTATTATTACGTAATAAGCAAATCTAACAAGATCATATAGAGACCATAATAACAATATTTAAAATAAAAGTTATGTTTCAAATAAATTGATTAACTTGGCAACGCTTGTTGTTGCTCGACTTGGCGGGGGCACTGCCGTGCCCCCAGATTAGAGCAAATTATTTTGCTTATGCCATAATACCTATATCTGCCATGACCAATATGCCATAACCCTACCTACATTTTGTACTTTATTTTCAGTTTCTAAAAAAAAATAAAATGAAAATAATCAAAACGTAAGGCCATGGTAATGGCTGATATAGTAGGTTTTATGGCATAACCATATTTTCTCTATTGTCTTCATCCAACAGTCGAATACATTTGTAAAGTTTGGTATGGAGAAAAGAGTTATTTGAACAGATAGACAGACAGAGTTACTTTCGCGCTTGTAATGCTAGTAAGGATTATTTTACAGTGTAGATTATTGCTCCAGTTCCACTATTTTTCAATAATAAATATGCGACAATGTAAATCACATGATTACTGCAAAAAAAAAAACCCCATTAGTTTCTTGTGTCATGCATGAGTTTTTCGTGTCGTCATTGTAGGTCGCGTTCCGAAGACACAGTAGATTAGATATAATAACTGACATTTCTAAGAGATATCTTGCTAATATCCGATTGAATCAACGTATTTTGATTTGGTTTGATTTGAGTAGGTAGACTTAAGCATTAAGCAGCTCCTAAACAAAAGAAAAACTAATACTAATTTTGAATTTGAAATCTTCATAGTTATTTAAGTAAACCTCCAATTTTAAGCAGCATCACAGAATTCAGCCGTTCTTTATCGAAAAGGTCAGTCTAAATCGAGCGTATTTCCCTGAACTCATCGGCTAGGCTATTTTATTTAGAAGCTACGCTATTGGTTAATTTCTATGACGTCATTCTTGACGTCACCAAGACGGTTAGTTTGCCTAGACTGTTTATCGTTGTAGGGTGATTCCTATTTAGTGTCAATTAGGGTTTTAGGCAACCCCATACCGTAAAGTTTTTAGTAAAAAGTAAGAAAAAAATGAATAACAACAACTACAAATATTATAAAACTAATGGCGTCTGCGGTTTCACCCGTAAGTCCCGATCCCGTGGGAATATCGGGATCAAAAGTACTCAGGGTGAATGTAGCTTTATAATGGTGAAAGAATTTTTGAAATCGATGCAGTAGTTTTTGAGTTTATTCATTAGAAAATATAACACATAAAAATACAAATCTTTCCTCTTTATAATATTAGTATAGATATAGTGTAGAGGTGTAAATAACGGGGTATTTACCATGTGTAACTTTGTTTAATAATATTTGTAGTGAAAACAACCATCTTAGTTCAAAATTGTAAATAACAACCAGTTTCAAATCCGTTTCTATTGTCGTCTTTATTTGTTACACTTTTTTTGTAACTTTATTATGTGCATGTCTAACTTAATATTTACTTTTCTTTTCAAGCTGGTTTTTATTAGTTCTCCTTTACTCGAGTGTATTTCTAACGGTTTGAAATCATGCCATTTGCCCGTGACGGGAAACCAAAACACCTTCACCTAAATAAAGCCAAACTTAATCTTTCACGAAAGTTCAAAGACATCGAACTTGTTTGTGTGGCCCTTAGATGAAAACAAAAAGCAGCTGATACGTTACATAATCTCAAAAAATGAGACGATGAAACTGTGTCTAGCTGACGCACTAGCCTTAGTTGTATGTCGAACCTTTGCCGCGTGAGCACGTGCTGTCACACTGCGATTATATTTTTGAAATCTGTCAGAATGCCTTTTTGCTCATTTTATAAATGCCTGAATCATTCTTAAAGACAATTTTTTTTAAATACAATAATTTTATGAAAATAAATGTAGGTGTTGCAATGCATTTTTCGAATACGCAATGTTAGAATATGCCGTATCTACTATTTTAGTTTTCATTTAAGGTGTTGCCCCTTAATTAACTTGCGGAAGTTGGGAAAGATAGTGCAGGGCCTTAAGTTGAGGGTTCTTTGTCGGGCCCTAAGGGGTCCCTGTTGACCCTCATAATGTAGTAGCAACACTTATAACCTTATCTGCTTATACGAAACAGAATTGAGAATGCTTTTCCAATTTTCGGTTCTGACGGGGGTTGATAACCTTTTGCTAACTCTGCATGCATTATCCGAGTCCCACTGGGTGGATACCCAGTACTAAGTGTGGTAAAGATTTATAAAATATATTTTAATAGCCTTATTATTAGACGTGAAGTCAGGTCGGAGTAGTAAGAAATGTTCTTACTACTCCGACCTTACTTCACGTTTTTCTTTTTCTTTTTCCGTGACAATAACTTTCAAAGTTGACAAATAGAAACAAAAAGTGGAAAAATTACTCCGATCTTACTCCACGTTCTAATAAGGCTATAAATGTTTGGGACGCCTGATTTATATCATATCGCGTAATTATTTCTATGTAATATAGAAAAGTACGAGCCGAGTTTGCGTAAGCATCAATTCTTTGCAAATTTGAGGATCAATAAATAGTCACTTATTTATTTTAAGTTTAGATCATGGGAGAAGTTCAAAGTTCCCAAAATGTTAGCTAAATGTCAGGTATTCAATAGAAAATTAATTTTCTTATCATTAAATTTTAAAAACGTATAAGTACAATACCTACCGGTCGGGGTGTACCAATGAAAAACATTGAATTTTTTTTGTTCTAACATTAACCTAACCTATCCAAGTCGGGGTGATCCGTATATTTTTTTCGAAGTTCAAGTAAAATTTTTTTCCAAATGTCAGCAGTACTTTAAAGCCCCTGTAGTCGCACATGATGAGGTTTGACAAAAAAATTGTCTATGGAAACATTGTTCCTGGAGCTCTTCTCAATCGATTGGCATCATACAAAGTGGGGGTTAATAGAATACCACTACCACTCGATTTTTTTCGAAGTTTTTTTTGAAAAAAAAATTACAATTTTCATAAAAAAATATATATCTTTGCGTTTCGTGAATACTTATACCCATTTCCAATAAAAAAATTAGGAAAAAAAAAAGTTACTCTTTACTACACCCTAACCAAGAGAACTCCATACATAAAATTAATGTCACAAACTACAATTTCGTATTTACCTACCACAAAACTTAATTACGTTGTGAAAGTTACGCTCCAATTTTCGCGAAATATATTTTAAAACGAAACTAAATCTCAAAGGGAAAGGTTTTAAATAAAAGGTTGGCCCCGGATGGTAATTAAAAACTCGTTAATGACCAGGATTTTAAATACCTACGTGTTAGCATGCTTGTGTAAAGCCGGTCTGCCATTTACTATGCTAATGGAGACGCTGCCTAGACTTAAAAGGCTATGAAGAAAAATACACATGTAGGAAAGTCAAAAGAAAAATACACATGTAGGAAAGTCAACCTACTCTTTTCTCTATACAAACTTTACAAACGTAGTCGATTGTTTCCTTCCTAGAATGACATTACAGAAAATATTATTATGTTTATGGCATAAAACCTATATCACCCATGACCACGCTTCTTCGTTTAGATTTTTTTCATACTCACTCTAATTTTTCTAAATTTTATTATCTAAATCGAAATAAAAAATGAAAAAAAAAAGTAGGGGCATAGTCACATGATGGCAGATAGGTTTTATGGTATAATAGTAGATTGTATAACAAGGGAGCAAAATAGTATTTTTACGGCGAGGGCGTTACTTTGAATCACGAGCAAAGCGAGGAATTCTAGAATAGAATCCCGAGCGTAGCGAGGGATTCTAACGTAGAATTCTGAGCGCAGCGAGGGATTCAAAGTATACATCGCCCGAGGCAAAAATAATTTGCTCTCGAGTCATATACTCTACTTTTCATCCCCTTCTATGAGAAAATAAATAAGATATGGTGTTACGTAATTCGTGAATATACCTATTTACTTAAACAAAAATGTTGGGTAAAAAATTATAATATCACGTTTATTATACAGAAGCCCTCTATAAATATTTGTTGGTTGTTATAGCGGCTACAGAAATACATCATCTGTGAAAATTTCATATAAATACTAAAAAAATAAGCAAAATAAATAAAACAAATGAAACTAATGAAACTAACGGAACTAACGGAACTAACGAAACTAATGAAACTAACGAAACTAATGAACTAATGAAACTAATTAAACTCATGAAACTAATGAAACTCATAAAACTAATGAAACTAATGATCCTAATGATCCTAATGAAACTAATGAAACTAATGAAACTAATGAAGCTAATGAAACTAATGAAACTAATGAAACTCATGAAACAAATGAAACAAATGAATCTAATGAATCTAATGAAACTAAAGAAACTAATGAAACTAATGAACTAATGAAACTCATGAAACTCATGAAACTCATGAAATTTATGAAACTAACGAAACTAACAAAACTAGCGAAACTAACGAAACTAACGAAACTAAGGAAACTAATGACTCTAATGAAACTAATGAACTAATGAAACAAATGAAACTCATGAAACTAATGAAACAAACGAAACCAATAAAACTAATGAAACTAATGAACCTAATGAAACTAATGAAATTAATGAAACTAATGAACCTGATGAAACTAATGAAACAAATGTAACTAATGAAACTAATGAAGCAAATGAAACTAATGACACTAATGAAACTGAAACTAATAACACTAATGAAACTAATAAAATAAATAAATTCTGTGAACAACACACAGCGCCATCTAGCCCCGTGGTAAGCCAGTAATTCATATAATTTACGTTTGATTTCTATGAATGATACATATGTTCCAAATTCAAATTTACTTTGCTCCCGGCTGTTTTATTTTGCTCCCGGCTGTTTTACTTTGCTCCCGGCTGTTTATCTTAACAGAAAAGAGCTACTTTGGTCGCACTTATAGAGGACCAAAGCGACACTTTTCGAATAGATGGGATGAAAACATATTTGCTATAATGTCTTTATCCAGGGAGGAAACAGTCGACTACGTTTGTATGGAGAATAGTGGGTAGATTTTTCTTTTAAAAAAAAAATCCGGCCAAGTGCGAATCAGACGCTCACTCACTGAGAGTTCTTTACCCATTTCTTTATGAGGAGAAGGGATCGGTACTCGATTAGATTTCGATTTCCATTGTCCTTTGTTTTCTTTCTGATCATCTTCTTTTTCAGTTTCGCTGCGAGCCCAGTTGACCACTACCAAATTAGAGGACTGGGAGTTTTAAAGAAGACGTAACGCGTAACTCAACTGCAATTTTTTTTTTTTTTATTTTTTTTATTGCACGACGTTACACACAGCGCAATCTAGCCCCAAACTAAGCACTAGGCTTGTACTATGGGTACTAGACAACGGATATACTACATATTATACTTTTTTTTTTTTGTAAATACATACATATGATTCATAGAAAACACTGAATATCCCATGTCTTCGGACCGTGGTGAGTCCTAGGACATGTTGGTTTCCTCACGATGTTTTTCCTTCACCGTAAGAGCGATGTTATTAGCGCACATACCTTTTTCTTAAAGAAAAAGACATTGGTGCGCGGTCGGTCTGGATTCGAACCCGCGACTCTCAGAATGAAAGCCGGGGTATCTACCACTAGACCAACACCGCTCATAAATTGTTAATATTTAGTCTTAGCACTTCCCACTAATATGATAAAATATACGAACATTCAGAAGTTTGTTTCGATTTGGCTGTAAGAGTAAGAGGATAACTAACCATTTCTAACAATTATATATTTGCTCATACCTACATTGTATAACTGCATTGATTTTTTGTTCGTGAGATCCTATAATTGGCGTCCTGGTGATACACCTTAATTTATACTTTTGTATTAGCTGTTGGATTTCCTAAATAATAAACAATAACAGTACTAACTAATTTTCAAAAAACAGAACCCGTTTTTTAAACAAAAATAGTTTTTCAAACCCAACAATGATTTAATGAATGTACGATGATTCAAAGGAACAGCTGGCACGACCTTAGTACGCATTCGTGTTCATGCCCCAATACTGGGTTAAACTCAGCAGAGGATATAAAACGTAGCAAGTACCTACTTAGTTACTAAAAAGGTCCATTCGTAACGCTATTGTAGAGAATACATTTCACGAACAACGTTTTGAAAGAGTACCTAAATGCCACAACCTTTTGAAAAACTAGGCACTTTCTCCAACAATGGAATCATAACCTTTTTAACGTTGGAAATAGATCTCTTTTGTATAGAAGTGTCATGCAAGTTATGCCTTTGAAGGGGCTGAATAGATTAATACTTTTTGGCACCGCAGAAAATTGTAAAATTCATTGTCCTGGCTAGTGTCAATAGATCAAGCTTGAATGCCTTAAAAATGAATCAATGAATATATTATTTTATGTAGGGGGGAATCCGCAATAAAACGGACGTGTTTTGAAACGGACACTATCGAAATTATTTAATGTTTTTTGGGTGTTGGCACCATTGATGACCCTAAACCTGTGGGCCTGTGACCATAGACGTGATCATGTGACATCACACAACTTAAAACTAGGTTTCACAATAGGCGGCCTTATCGCTTAAAGCGATCTCTTCCAGGCAACCAAATAATGAATATAAGACATTTTTAAGAGATATTAATTTACGCAGCAAGACAGAAGAAAGCCGAGTGATTTTGTTAGGGTTTATTCATGTTGTATTACGGAACCCTAAAAAAATAAGTTAACGTTTGTCTTAAACTACACACGGTTGGCTATCGGCCAAGAGTAGTATGTAGTTTGTGGTATGAAGTGCTATCTATTTATGACATGGTATAGAGATGGATGGGAGAGAAAGAGGAATTAGGAAAAGAGGGCGCCCTCGAAAGAGATGGATAGAAGATATAAAAGGGATAGCTAGAAGTGAATGGAGAAAGAAAGCTATGGATAGGGAGGTCTGGAAGAAGCTGGAGGAGGCCTTTACCCGAGAAGGGGTTCCGATCAATGGTACTGAAGAAAGTAACGATAGCGAGTAAAAAAGAAAAAAAAATACACTTATGTTTAACACTCATCGCGACACGTTATATTGTAATATATAATATACTAGCTGACCCGGCAAACGTTGTTTTGCCTTATAAGTTATAGCTAGTAGCCGATTCTCAGACCTACTGAATACGCATATAAAATTTCATAAAAATCGGTTAAGCCGTTTCGGAGCAGTACGGTAACTAACATTGTGACATGGAAATGTTATATATTAGAAGATATCATACTTAATAGTATATAAAACAAAAACAACAGTAAACTATTATTTTTATACATAGAGATGGATGAGAACTTTGAGAAAAAAATACGCAAAAGTCATAGGTCCAAGTAATAGTACTTGATAGATTAACACTTTGTTGCGCCAAAACACATAATTCACATCATAAAAAGAATAATTTAAAACTAAAGTGGCACAATGGGCGACCTTATCTCTTCCGGGAACAGTACCAATACTGAACCCTAAAAACTTACTAAGAACCCTAAAAACCCTACAGGTGTTTAGTTTATAAGAGGCCTTCAGGCGACCTGAAAACTCAAATACTAGGTGAGCCACTCTACTATACGAAAACGAAAGAAAATAATTAATATTATTAATTAATTAGAGTGAGACGGATTGATTTCTGAATGACTTAAAGGGAGCATCAAAACGAAGTACAAGTGTTCTTCTTTTTAATGTTTCTGTCTGCATATCCTGACCTGAATCTTAGTCAAATTCATAGGAAATTGCATTTAAATCTATATCTTTAAAATGATTTGTCCTAACTGACTGATAGAATGAATCAACGCATAGTACAAAACTGCAAGTTGGGGGGGGGGGGGGGGGTGTTCTTTATATGGTACTAGTTGCGTCCCGCGGTTTCACTCGCGCAAGTCCCGATCCCGTGGAAATATCAGGATCAAAAGTAGCCTATGTTACTCAGGGTGAATGTAGCATTCTAATGGTGAAATCGGTTTAATAGTTTTTTAGTTTATTCGTTACAAACATACAAACGTACACACACACACAAAAATACAAATCTTTTTTCTTTATAATATTAGTATAGATAGCATCTGATTACAATGCGATTTTGATAATTTTCACGGGATCAAGACCTACGCGTCTGTAACGGTGCAGCTAGTTGACAATATTGCTATTTCACTCCATACGCAGACGTCATTTCTAGTATACTCTGCTCTACGAAAAAACTGAAATATTGATACAAAATCGAATCTCTGACAAAAATAGCAACCTACATTTGTTCCAGCTTCGACTTTAAATCAATATTTCAGTTTTTGACTCTAATCGAGGTAATTTGGTTGACGACTGTTCTATGGATTTTGTATGATTTTTCTATCTATAGAAATGAAATGAAGTGAAATATTCGTATTAGCATACTCATGCTCACACGCTCATGACAGACAACGCTGCAGACAACGGATAACTCAATCTCAATTTGATTCAAATCGACGCAAATAGGCTAGATGTACAGATTTTTGACCAGATCTTTGATTATCCAGTCAAAAGTGCACATCGGTTGCCTGGAAGAGATCGCCCATAGGCGATGAGGCCGCCCGTTGTGCCACTTTAGTTTTAAGTTTTTCTTTTTTATAATTGCTTGTAATTTGTGATTTTGGTACAATAAAGCGTTAGTCTGTCGTTATCTATCTGTAAAGAGATTAAATTTTAGTGTTTATCTGTGTTGTTTTCAGGGTTCAAAAGGTAGTACTTAGTGATCCCTGGAGAGTTACTTCGGTTCGTTTCGATACGACAACGATACGATAATACGATGGTTCTACTGTCACCCTACTATCAGAATGTGACAGTAGAATCATCGAATTATCGTATCGATGTCGTATCGAAACGAACCGCAGTAACCCTCCTGGTACATTATTGCAATTGATTACTATCAAGCTAATTTTCCGTGAGTAGCTTCATTTTGATGAGACGCCCAACATTTTTTCTATACGAAACTCTCGATTGTGGTAGATAACAGAGGTAGGATCTGTACTACTACTTTTGAGCGTAGGACCGGGATAACGTACCACGCAGGACAATATGACTGTTAAATTATATAAATAAATACTAACTTTTTTTGCCGTAATGTTTAATGTTGTTATGTTTGTTTCGTAAGTCGGACCGGAGTTCTCGAGTCGACGTCGAGTTGAAGGCGACGATACAACCGCGGTTGCCTCCCGGGACCGATCGACCAACCTAACGTGCCTTCCAAAGCCCTATAAAATTATTTTGTCACAATGTGTGTGTCACATTAACGTTATAAAGTTGATTATAAACTTAGATGAAAACAAAAAACAGCAGATACGTTACTTAGTCTCGGAAAATGAGACGATAAAACTGCGTCTAGCTGACGCACTAGCCTCAGTCGTATGTCGAACCGTTGCCGCTTGAGCACGTGCTGTCACACTGCAATTATCTTTTTGAAATTCATAAGAATGCCTTTCTGCTTATTTACAAATGCCTCAATCATTCTTAAAGACAAATGTTTTTAAATACAACAATTTTATGAAAATGCATGTAGGTGTTTCTAGCTCATTTTTCGAATACGCAATGTTAGAATATACCGTATCCGTATTTACCGTATTTTTGTTTTCATCTAAGATTATAAAAGATAACTAATATATACCTATAATCAAAGTGTTCATCCAATAATTTCGATCAAAATCAAATCAATCGAAGAAGCGACAAGTTCAATATCTACAATTCAAAACATCAAAGTTATACCTACATTTCTTCAAATAAAGTAACTCGGTATGTTTTGATTGCCGATATTATACCTAGTCCTTGAAATGAAAATTAGGTATTTCGTTTAATACTTCGGCAACGAGTTTCCAATGTTAAGTTTCTTGTGAGATTGAAATTGTAAAAAGGTCACGAAGTCTTATACATTTTGATTAATATTGAAGAAATGAGGCGCCTATTTACCTAGATACCTACTTTGTTTTTTGAATAATAATTGTTATTAGGTGAAGCCACAGAATACATAAATGCCATTGCTTGAGCGACATAAGCAGTTTAAGCAGGAGCTGCATGTCACGGAGATGAAGATGCTGCGCTGGATGTGTGGACTGACGCGAAAAGACCGCGTCAGAAACTCCTGCATCAGGGGCAGCCTTCATGTCCGAGACATTGCAGACAAATTGCAAGACTGCCGCTTACGGTGGTACGGTAACGTTCTACGAAAACCGGCTAGTTACGTGGGTAACAAATGTCTTGCTATGGCGCCTCCGCCCGGCCGCGGCAGATTGGGAAGACCCAAGAAGTGCTGGCTTGACGTTGTAATATCGGATATGCGTGCAAATGGCCTCACTTCGCGGGATGCCGAAGATCGTGCGAAGAGGAGACGTAAAAAAGCGGACCCCGGGCTCTTGAGAGGGATGCAACCGGGAACATCGCTCGGAAGATGATGATGATGATGACAGTATACATAAATGCAGCGCCTGTCAGTGGCATGACTTCGATGGGCGACAGTTTAAGTATGGATTTTCGCGCAGCGGTAAGTAAGGGGCTCACTTATTGTCCTGGTGAAGCTTGATATTTAGACGTTAAAAAATTACATAATTTTATTATCTAATTAAAATAATAATAAAATATAGCATAGTCATGACAGATATAAGTTTTATGGCATAAACATATTTGCTCTAATGTCTTTATCCAGGGAGGAAAATTTAAACTACGTTTGTATGGAGAAAGGGAATGGAGACTATCCTCTTAAACAGCGCCTAGCACGGTAATTTAATTGGAAGGGTGATCGACAATGTGTGTAGCAAAAAAATCATTACGTCGAGCTTCTCCGTGCTTCGAAAGGCACGTTAAGCAGTTAGTCCCGGTTGTTATCTGTGATAGCAGTCTTTGGGTCAAATTAGAGGGTTTAGGGCGACCTGTACAAGCTAACCCTAGGTAAACCACACCACTATACGAAAAGAAGTAGACCATAATTTACAAGGCAAACTCACAATCAAGCATCCTATAATCTTCTCATCCGAGCGATGTTCCCAGTTGCATCCCTCTCGGGAGCCCGGGGTTCGCTAAACCCTAAATTGTTTTTTTTTTATTTTGGGTCTGCGCAGTCGGTAAATCATTGACCATACCTACCTTCTACAATTAGATTTGGCAATGTTTTTACGGCCGGCCGCCTGCCTGACACCAACCCCTTTAAGGATCAAGCAGTTTATCCGCCACCGCGCAGGGAGAACTTAAGGTTTGCTTATCTCCCTCAGATCCCTTAGTCGCCTTTTACGACACCGACGGGATGAGATGGGGTAACCCTATTCTATGCCGGGGCTCGACGCTCCAATCAAGAATCCTATAATGATCCTGTTTTTTATCTCGAACTATGGAACCCTAAAACGTGATTAATATTCATTTAAACTGAGTTGAAAGGCGCGATTCCAATAACCATGAATTTCATTGGAAAAATTGGGATAAAGTCATCACAATAAATAAGCGAAATTCATGTTTCAGGTTTACGTTAGCTTTGTGTGATATTTTTACAGAATTTCAGGAATTCAGAGGGAGTTCAGGTAGTTCTTTTTTTGGGTAAACAATAACGGTGATCTATACGTTGTTTAATTTTTTAATAGTAAAAATTTACACTTTAATTCATAGAAAATATACGTATCTTTGAGATTCTGTTGGTATCCAGTAAGAAACTGCATATAAAAGAGTTTTTTGAAATTCCTGCAAGATCGGGATTAATGCGAGCTAAACCGCGAGACGTAGCTAGTATTGATACAAAGTACAGTGTTCCTATTGTTATTAACTTATTTAAGACTAGCTGCGTCCCGCGGTTTCACGACTGTCCCGTTATCCAGATCCCGATCCCGTGGGAATATCGGGATCAAAAGTAGCCTTTGTTACTCAGGGTGAATGTAGCTTTCTAATGGTGAAATAATTTTTGAAATCGGTTCAGTAGTTTTTAGGTTTATTCATAACAAACCTACAGACACACTCACTTACACACACACACACACACACAAATACTAATCTTTTCTCTTTATAATATTAGTATAGATATAGATAGGATTGATTCGGATATTGGGTAATAATCGAAAGGTTGCCTGAAAGAAATCGCTCTCAGCGATAAGGGCGCCTATTTATGCAATTAAATTTTAAGTATTTACTTTGTGTATAATAATATGGGTTTGTATGTATATGTTGCACAATAATAAAGATATTTTCTGTCTATTTATCTAATCACATGTAATTCTATTAATTTATTCTATTAATCAAAGATTTACTTATTGCTTGTAATGAAAAGATATGAAACTGCGAAACCGATTTTGATAAAACTTAATACATTTGAAAAATGATCTAAATTATATTGCTCATAAGTATGTAATATAATTTAGCAAATGTATTTATTTACCCGATGTAGTAAAACTGATATTATGTTTGTAAAAACTCAATTTGGTTTTTTAACAAAAATTGTATCAAGACCTTGGACATTCAAAGACCTCTGCAGCGCGTTGATCGAATTCCCGACTGCGATACAGAAGGTTGCGGGGTCGATTGTCGCCGGGGATATGTTTATGCTGGCCATAAAAATGTATGTTTCTGGTTCGGGGTTTTTTTCTATTTGTATAATAATATATATTGCTATCCAAAGGGGCAATGCAGCCAGCCTTTTGGGTACCATACCTAAGGACTCATTTTTGGATTTTTAATTTTAATTAGGTATTTAATTTAAATAAATAAAATAAATAAATAAAATAAAGGTAATCTTTAAATTTACTTGGTTTGACATGAATCAAGTAAAAAGTAAAATAAATAATAATATTATGTATGTATTGTATTATATCTGTTGTGTATCCATAATACGAGCCTAGCTGCTGCAGACTGGCAGTATTTTATAATTATTCTTATTGCATCTCAGAATCTAATGTATTTGCAGCTATAAAATTAACTTTTATTAACCTAAAATTAATTTTAAAAAAAACATAGAATCCATATAAACATCTCAAATATAGGTCCTAAATTTTCTTTCACCTTACCTTAAAATCCAAAAACGATCATTAAAAATCTCCAAAAAAATCCACACCAAACCAGTTTTCTTTAAAAAAAAAACCACTTTCACATCACTTGCAACTTGCCAATCAAAGTTCACTTAACTTTTTTTTAATACCCCGTTTTCGTCTAACAAGTACACTCACGACAATTCCGATTCACGACAGACACATTACGTACGCGATTTACCGTCTGAACCACAAACAGCGACAGACCTTGTGAACACGACAGTACCTTGCGGACTACTAACGCACAATCGCCAGGGTTGACGTGTCTATGTGTGAGTAATTCTGTATCCCAACACGCAGTTGCGATAGTGTGCGTGACACCTATACTGTAACCGTCGCATCTGTGTTCCAATTTTCGGTGAGATCTTTCAATGTGTGGGTAAGCGATCACCTAAATGTTTGTCGGTGTGAGTGCTCGGCAGAACCGGGTAGATTTTCGCGCATGCTCAATAAATTGTACAAAAATGTTCTCTTGAACTGACAAGAGATTATAAGTCCATTTTGTATGATTATGTTGTTTGTTAGGTTTACTTATACGGGCGTGGGAATTTTCTTTAAAAAAAAACCTTTAGATTACCCTAGGACCTAGATGATGGGTATGGGACGTTCGAATTTTGATATATCCTTTTTAGGGTTCCGTACCTAAAGGTAAAAACGGGACCCTATTACTGAGACTTCGCTGTCTGTCTGTCTGTCTGTCTGTCTGTCTGTCTGTCTGTCTGTCTGTCTGTCTGTCCGTCCGTCCGTCCGTCCGTCCGTCCGTCCGTCCGTCCGTCCGTCCGTCCGTCCGTCCGTCCGTCCGTCCGTCCGTCCGTCCGTCCGTCCGTCCGTCTGTCCGTCTGTCCGTCTGTCACCAGGCTGTATCTCATGAACCGTAATAGCTAGAAGGTTGAAATTTTCACAGAAGATGTATTTCGGTTGCCGCTACAACAACAAATACTAAAAACAAAATAAAACAATTATTTAAAAGGGGCTCCCATACAACAAACGTGTTTCAAACATAACAAGGAGTCAGGACAGGAAGAGGGACAGGAGGACAAATCGAGTTGGTCATGGAATTCAAAATGGCTGCCCTATCTGTCAAATATACCAGTCTGCCTTCACTTACCAAAGAGTTTCTTTTATGTTTCAGATTTTCTTTGTGCCAAGGTTTTTTTTTTTTTGAGTGATTCGGTCGTTTGATGGGAGTAAGAATCGAAGATAAATATTTCATATTTTCCTATAAAATTTAAAAATTGGTTGTTGTAAACCATTTTAGGGTTCCGTATCCAATTGTGATAGTGGTACGGAACCCTTTATGCGCGAGTGTCGCACTTGCCCCGTTTTTAAAGGTGTGTGAGTAATTTCTCGAACAGTTTGAATTTGGAACTGGCAAAGCAAAGCGAGTTTGAAATGGATCACTATCTGACTACTTTTCTCCTTCGGGTCTCTAATAAACACCATTTATTAAAGACCCGAAGTTCTATGAAAAGACCTTTAAAATTTTGTTTTGTAGCCCTGTAACCCGGGTTAGACTACGTTGGTATTCCCAGCTCGTCGTAAAACCTTACCAAAAGGATTCTTCTTCCTCGATAAAAATGTCTTTAATTTCTTACCAGATTTCCTGAAATAAATCATAACATTTACCGATAACAGGGAGCGACAGGGGTTGCTCACCTAGCATGCCATGAGAACGAAGATGTCACAACTACAGCTTAATGTCCCTTACAAGGAGACAGATCGCAGTACTAAGAGTCAAAAAAAAAAAAAAAAATTTCTTACCAAAAGGGTTTCTTTGTGGAAGGCTTCGGCCGCGACTTGTTACATATCGGCTCGTCCGTGTGCCGATATAAAGACCGGTGCAGCTACTGAGGAAGTCACGGATCTTGTTGCACTACCGTCTTCCTTCTTCTAGATGAGCGATTCTTCTAAATCATATATCACTTTCCATTACTTGTTTTTCTTATATGGCCCGACGGTAGTTTGTGTTTTGTAGGCGACACCAACAGTAACTATGTGTCGCCTGCAAAACACAAACTACAAACTGTACAAAAAGCGAGAGAAAAAGGGTGGGTGCAGTCGGAAGACCAGCGCTGCTGCTATGTTCTTTTTTCTCTAGCAGCAGCATAATGCTGAGGCTGCGCCTATTCGGGCAGCGCACTACTCTCTACGTATATTTTGTTTTTATCTCTAATGTGTCCATTTTGTAAATTACTTTTATATTATTATTATTTTTTTCCTGTTATGTAGTTGTGTGCTTGTCTGAATAAATCAATTTTCTTTCTTTCTTTCTTTCTTACAAACCGCCTGCTTAGTCTATGGGACCAAGCAGCTAGAGAGATTTTTAAGGTCTGCTAGACTCCCTCAGATCCCTTAGTCGCCGTTTACGTCACCCACGGTAAGACATGAGGTAATATGTTAAAGGAACAATACTTCTGCAAAAACACAATGAATTATCGACGGAGAGCGGGATTCGAACCAACAACGCATCTTTACTCAATCCGGGAGCACTGACTTGACCAATTATTCTACCTACGTCGGTGTCTCATACGTCGAATCTAAGCTCCCGTATTGTTCTATATAACACAACTTAGGCATGCTTGCGGCACCCCGATGGCTTGAATTACACCAATGATCGCATCCTGGTTTGTTAAATTAATTAACACACTAGCCAAGAGATGGGGATGTTTTATTTTTAAGTGCTTAGTGCATAGGTATAATATTAAGAGGACAGTCTAGCTATTCTTTTTTCCATACAAACGTAGTCGACTCTTTCCTCCCTGGATAAGGTTTGTCTTCGTCTCGTTTTTGTCTTCTAATTTTTCGGAATTTTATTTCTATTCTAATTAGAAAATGAAAAAAACTAAAACGTAGGGGCATGGTCATGGCAGCTATAGGTTTTATGGCATAAACATATTTGCTCTAATGTCTTTATCCAGGGAGGAACCAGTCGACTACGTTTGTATGGAGAAAGAGTAGGTAGACTGTCCTCTTAAGAGATGAGGCAGCCTTATTCTATGCTACACGTCTAAAAATCATGGTCCTACTTAGCCCAATTATATGACTACGTATAAGCACGGTATGTTTTACGCTAATGTTTTAACCACCGTTATTCATTACATACAGCCTACCATAATTTCTTACGTAAAACATTTTCGGCAACTCAAACATTTTTTCGGCTTTGAACATTCGGCAAATATTTGTGTTGGCTTGCTTGCGTAACAGAAAGTGGATTTGATGAAAATAATATAATGCAAGCGGATTCTAATTTAAACAAGCCAACGAGGTTTTTTTTTTAATAATCTTAAGAGAATCCTGGATGAAACTCGGTTACGCGAAGGTTAGGTGATTTATGGAAAATTCGAATAAAACTAAATATTAGGCTATATGGCAGGCACATTGACATGGCTTTCTGTGTAGACCATATAGCTCGAAAGACTAATAGCCGCTAAATAGTACTGTAAAAGTCCTCGAGTGGCGACCACGATGCAATGTAAAACGGAGTGTTGGAAGACCACCTACTCGATGGACCGACGATATTGAAGCGGTCGCGGGGAGTCGTTGGATGGAGGTGACTTAGGATCGCTGTTTGTGGCGTCGCGTCGTATGGCCTTTGGTATAAAGATAGTTTGAATCTTTGGGTAGGAAGGTAAAACTGGTTTAAAATTAATTAGTTAAATAAATTATGTTTTTGTAAACACTAGCTATGGTAAAACAATGTAACTATGTAGCTACGATTGTAAATGCCAAGACTAACCACCGAGGTTTACGTTGTATATCAAACTCCATGATGAATTGTAATTATGTCCTGTAATAAATCAATAAATAAATAATAATATGTTCAGCAGTGGACAGATAAAGACTGAGATGATGTTAAGAGGATAGTCTCCATTCTCTTTCTCCATCAATCAATCAATCAATCAATCATTTATTCATAATATAGGTATAATGTACAGATGGTAGTAGGTCAACAATAAGTTAGATAAGTTCCTCTATATTGGCCAGTTCGGCATATGAAAACATATAGGTTCTGAAAAACAAATTACTTACATGTCAATAAAATTCATACTAAAACAACACAAACTAAAAACCATAATTAATTAATAAAATAACATTGGAAAATGTCAACAAATAGAAATAAAATACAATACACAAGTCATTCACATACCAGCCACAGACTAAATAACAATAAAAATATTTTCGTTCAAAAATTATATAAATGTCAAATCAATCAGGTAATGTCCGCAAAAAAAGAAATATATTAATTAGTCGAAAATATTACGTCAATACAAAATGATTATTAAGAAAATTAAAAAAATAGTCAGACGAAGATGTAATGTCCGCAAATAAGATAGGTAATATATTATTTAGTCAAAATATTTATTTATGTCAATACAAAATAAAAATAATTTATTGAGAATGTCAAAGGAAAACATCATTATTCGCATCAAATGTAATAATTCACATTTTTTCGTTCAAGTACTCGGATATGGAGTAATACGCTTTTTGCAGAAGAAATGACTTAAGGCTGTATTTAAATTCCTGAAATGGCAATTCTTTAATGGCTGGTGGAAGTTTATTATATATTTCTGGTCCCATGCAAAAAATACTCTTTGTCATCTTTTCAGTTCGTCTATTTACGCTTCGCAATGTATTTGCTAATCTTTTACTCTTAAATGTTGGCAGTTCGTTTATATTTATTTTGACATGTAATGCAGCCTCAAAAATGTATGTAGACGGTATTGTTAGAATTTCATGTTTTCTAAAATATTCTTTGCAGGAATCTTTACTTTTTAATTTAAACATTGCACGTATACATTTTTTTTGGCCAATTAGTGCATCTTCAACATTGGTTGAGTTACCCCAGCATAGTATTCCATACCTAGCTATTGACGATGCATAGGCGTGGTAAGCAATCTTGACAGTCTCTAAACTTGCTACTTTTGTCAGTTGCCTTAACATGTATGAGCACTGCCTTAATTTATTATTTGTATATTCAACGTGTGATTTCCATGTCATGTCCGAATCAATATATACACCTAAAAATTTTGTAGATTTAATTTCTTGTATGTCAATATTATTATATTTTATGTCAATTTTGTTTAACTTTGTGTTTATGTTAGTAAATGTCATTAATTTTGTTTTGTCTAGGTTAATGTGCAAGTTATTGCAATTCATCCATTCAATTATATCCGCCAGAGCTTCGTTAATAATCATTTCTAATTTGTCGGTATTGTTATCAGTAAAAATTACTGTACTATCGTCGGCAAATAATATTACTGGGTGCCTAGTACATTTTGGCATGTCATTTATGTATATTAGAAACAGAAGAGGGCCTAAGATGCTCCCTTGTGGTACACCGAATTTAACATCCTTGAGCTCTGACTTAAATTTCTTTTCTGTAACTGATTTATTAGCTATTCGTAAAATTTCCGTATATTGTTGTCTGTCGGACAGGTAAGATATTATAAGGTCAAGCACATTTCCCCGTATTCCATAGGTTTCCAACTTCCTAATTAATATCCCATGATCTACGTGGTCAAATGCTTTCGACATGTCCATAAATGTTGTAGCAACTCGTCTCTTTGCATCTAAACCTTTTAATATTATATTATAAAATGCCTGCAATGCCATACCAATTGATTTTTCTTTTCTGAACCCAAATTGTTCTTCACAGAATATCTTATTTTTTTCGAAGTATTGGTAAAGATTAGCATACATTACTTTCTCGATAATCTTGCTAAATATTGGAATAAGTGCTACGGGCCTATAGAATTTAATATTGGTCTTGTCTTCCTTTTTAAACAGTGGTATTATGACGGATACCTTTAGTTTCTGAGGAAAAGTTCCAGTTACAAAACATTTATTGACTATGTCACTAAGCACAGGTGCTATGATTATGGCTACTCTCTTTATTATATTTGTCGAGATGTCGTCATACCCTGTGCTGTACGTATTTTTGAGTGATTTTATTATTTGTGTGATGTCATTAGGAGTTGCAGGAGCCATGAAGCATGATGTCAAGGAATTATTTGTCAGTTTATTGTATATCGAGTTAGTATCAGTCAATTTTATTTCATCTATAAAATAATTATTAATATACAAACGTACAACGTAGTTTAAATTTTCCTCCCTGGATAAAGACATTATAGCAAATATGTTTATGCCATAAAACCTATAACTGTCATCATGACAATGCATCTACCTTTTTTTTTTCTAATTAAAATAATAATAAAATGAAAAAAATAAAAAGGTAGATGCATAGTCATGCATGACAGATATAAGTTTTATGGCATAAACATATTTGCTCTAATGTCTTTATCCAGGGATGAAAATTTAAACTACGTTTGTATGGAGAAAGAGAATGGAGACTATCCTCTTAATGATTTTGAAAACCTGAATGAGTTCATCTACTTTTGATTCTACTGTACTATACTCGTAAAACCTGCGATTAGTCATAATACACAGCAGTGCTTAAAACTTAAGCTACAGTTTATGCAAAAAGTAAGGCAATCGCTCTCAACAGCACTCAACTTGAGCACCAGTAAGCCATTGTTTTACTCTACGATTGCATGAACTTTGGTAACGTTTAAAATGCACTTAGTGTGCACAAATTAAGGCGTTTTATGGATTTTTAAATTTAAGTGTATTCGAAATGGTGGTACATTTATCGAAAATGGCTTTAGAGTTCTGTGCGACTTGTAATTTTAAAAATATTTTTTAACAGTGGGGACTTATGCCTCGGAGCAAAATGTACAATAGGTACCTATTCAAAATGAACAGAACGTAAAGTGAATTAATTTTTAAATTGCATAATGTACCTGACAGAACGCAAAATGTACAAGTACAAAAGAAACAAGAACAAATGTACAGACAGACAGACAAGCGACTGATCTTAAAAAACCCCAAGGACCAATAAGCGAAATCCTAGGTCCGAAATTAAGATCAAATTTGTATATACCTTTAAGTTTTTTAGTTTTCATGTTGATTTTGTGATAATTAAACCTATTATAGTTACCGTGTGTTTTTCAAAACAAAATATTCTAAAAAAAAACATTTTAACAATTCTACGGCAGCACTTTAGGTACCGACTGTACAAAACGAATAAAAAATTATAAGTGTAAATTACTAAATAAGCTACTCTCATTCAATATTAAAGCTATCTCATGAATAATTTATGTACTAATTACGTTTTAGAAGTAAATTTTTTTGGGGTCCGCACCCAAAGGGTAAAAACGAAACCCTATTACTGAGACTTCGCTGTCTGTCTGTCTGTCTGTCCGTCTGTCACCAGGCTGTATCTCATGAACCGTAATAGCTAGACGGTTGAAATTTTCACAGAAGATGTGTTTCGGTAGCCGCTACAACAACAAATACTAAAAACAAAATAAAACAAATATTTAAGAGGGGCTTCCATACAACAAACGAGTTTCAAAAACAACAAGGAGTTTTAGTACAATGTGAGGTCGCTTCTGATTGGTCATCACAAATCGAGTAGGTCATGGAATTCAAAATGGCTGCCCTGTCTGTCAAATATACCAGTCTGCCTTCACTTACCAAAGAGTTTCTTATAAGTTTCAGATTTTCTTTGTTCCAAGGTTATTTTTTGGAGTTAAAAAATTGGTTGTTGTAAACCATTTTAGGGTTCCGTACCCAATTGTGATAGTGGTACGGACCCTTTGTGCGCGAGTGTTGCACTTGCCTGGTTTTTTGATAGTTAAGATAGTAGATAAAAAGTTATAACGACTTGTGGGTGTGACTGTACTAATGATTATGTAGGGGACAACTGGTCAAGTCTATGAATTGCGTCAATTGGTCAAATGGTCAAGCGCGTTTTTACCGCAAATTTTATTGTTAATTCGTCAAGCAGTGAAATAGTGCCAATTTGCGAAGTCGTTCATTTGTGTCCATTGGGCAATTGGTTCAAAAAAATTGGGCCATTTAGGCAAGTTGTCATTTGTGTCCATTGGCCAATGCAGATAGTTATAAAATAATGAAAATTTTAACTATCAAGCCATCCCGGTTCCATAGCTATAGGTACAACCTGGTGATAGACATACAGTCGGACAGAGGAGTCTTAGTGAAATGGCCCCGTTTAAAACCTTGAACTACCCCCTTTCAAAAGGTTGCTTTCCAAAAGTTGCCTAGAAGATATCGCTTTTAGCGATAAAGCCGCCCTTGGTACCTGTATTCATTAGTTTTTAGGGTTCCGTACCTAAAGGTAAAAACGGGACCCTATTACTGAGACTTCGCTGTCTGTCTGTCTGTCTGTCTGTCTGTCTGTCTGTCTGTCTGTCTGTCTGTCTGTCCGTCCGTCTGTCCGTCCGTCCGTCCGTCTGTCCGTCTGTCACCAGGCTGTATCTCATGAACCGTAATAGCTAGAAGGTTGAAATTTTCACAGAAGATGTATTTCGGTTGCCGCTACAACAACAAATACTAAAAACGAAATAAAAGAATTATTTAAAAGGGGCTCCCATACAACAAACGTGTTTCAAAAATAACAAGGAGTCGAGTCAGGACAGGAAGAAGGACAGGAGGACAAATCGAGTTGGTCATGGAATTCAAAATGGCTGCCCTATCTGTCAAATATACTAGTCTGCCTTACTTACCAAAGAGTTTATTTTATGTTTCAGATTTTTTTTGTGCCAAGGTTTTTTTTTTTCAGTGATTCGGTCGTTTGATGGGAGTAAGAATCGAAGATAAATATTTCATATTTTCCTATAAAATTTAAAAATTGGTTGTTGTAAACCATTTTAGGGTTCCATATCCAATTGTGATAGTGGTACGGAACCCTTTATGCGCGAGTGTCGCACTTGCCCCGTTTTTTAATTTAATTTATAACAGAAATGTGTTTGTTTAGTTTCTTTATTTTTCTGTCTTTTTTGTATTTTTGTTATTCTTTTTTGTAAATGTTTCTTTTATAATTTACTAGCAGCTACCCGCGGCTTCACCCGCATAAGTCCCGATCCCGTGGGAATATCGGGATCAAAAGTAGCCTATAGCCTTCCTCAATAAATGGACTATCCAACGCCGAAAGAATTTTTCAAATCGGACCAGTGGTTCCTGAGATTAGCGCGTTCAAACAAACAAACAAAAAAACAAACAAACTCTTCCGCTTTATAATAGTAATAGATAGAAATAGATAATAGATTTGTAGTATTATTTTGGTACAATAAAGCATTAAAGCTGTCTATTTTTCCGCTTTATTAAATCACCGTCTTCGAAATACGCGTAGTCACAGGGTATTTTTTTAACAAAAGTCTAGCCAAATGACTTGCAAATAGACTAGTGGTAGACTTTTCCCTTTGATGACGTCACCACAATAGATCGAGAGACGGACAAAACACAGCGAATCACAGCACAGGTTTATTTGTAAATAATCAACACATTTATATTCGAAGAGCGGCGCACCCTAGGGGACTTAGATAGCGAAGTCGGTTTACTGGATGTGGCAACTAGAAAAAGTTGATCCGGCGAACTTTGTTTGAAAAATATGTTAAAGTCCGTCTTCTGGTTCTAAGCTACCTCCCCACCAATTTTGAGCCAAATCGGTTCAGCCGTTCTTGAGTTATAATAGTGTAACTAACACGACTTTCTTTTACATAGATAGATAGATGTAATAAGATTTAAGGGTTTATTAAAGACTAGATGCGTCCCGCGGTTTCACCCGCGAAAGTGGGAATATCGGGTTCAAAAGTATCCTATGTTACTCTTCCTATAATGTAGCTTCTTTTTGGTTAAAGATTTTTTGAAATCGGTCCAGTAGTTTTGCGTTTATTCAAAACAAACATACGACACACACACATTTTTTTTATCCTCTTTATAAGTAATATTAGTTTAGACTACATGCTTCCCGAGGTTTACACCCGGGTAAGTTCCGATCCCGTTGGAATTTCGAGATTAAAAGTAGCTTATGTGTTATGTAGATATCGAACCATCTGCATTCTAAGTTTTATTGCAATCGGCTTAGCAGTTTTTGTATGAAGGCGTCATATAAACACACATACGTACAAAAAACACCGAAATGCTCGTACACCTGCAACTAACAGCTGGAAATACTAGATGGCGCCACCTGTAACTTCTGAATCGCGCTAACGTTACGTCTCCACTAACTGATAACTAGTTTGGCCGAAGACTTAATCTTTACCAAAGTTCATAATGTAACGGATACTAGTCATTTTAGTTTCGTGAAATTATGAACACTAGACACAATTTTTTTTAATTTTTGAAAGCATTTGCCGCTTTATTGAGTAGGCAATGCTAATTATTTTTTAAATAGGTACCTACTACCTACTTAGGCTTGTCATTCTGAGATTTTTTTTAAACATTATTTGTTAAAGATTTGTTAATCCAAAATGATCATTTACCAGCACTCTGAGAAGTTATTTTGTTCATTATCCTATTTTTTATTTTAATAAAAATGTTCACCAGATTTTTTAGGACATTAAAAACTTTCTATATTAAAAAAAATAATGATATTTAACAAAAATAATTTAAAAACTCTTTACCAAATAGATAATCTATGTATTTCCGGAAGTGGGTTAAATTCGAAATTTATATAACGTTATTTTATTTTTCTTATAATTTTAATAGACATAGATAGACAAAATAATGCAAATATAATAATGAATTAATGATTATGCTTGTTACCTTAAAATAAAACAAAATATTTATCACAAAACGCAACAACGCGATTAACACCTGGAACTAACAGCTGGAAAAACTAGATGGCACCACCTGCAATTCTGAATCGCGCTAGCGTTACGTTTTGACTAACTGGTAAATAGTTTGGTGAAATTTTACGTATTTACCAAAGTTCATAATGTAATCGAAACTAGTCATTTTAGTTATCGTGATCATATGAACACTAGACACAACATTTTATAATTTTTAAAAGCATTAGCCGCTTTTATTGAGTAGGCGATGCTATTGCAGAGTTAATAAATAAATAAATTTTGCACGTTACACACAGCGTAATCTAGCCACAAACTAAGCACTAGGCTTGTACTATGGGTACTAGACACCGGATATACTACATATTATACTTTTTTGTTGTTGTAAATAACAACATAATTTCTGTATGATACAAAGAACACACTGTAGATCTTATTAGTACAAAATTATTTTACCACACAGCATTTACTAGCTTCCTATTCGATAAATTTCAGGTGTATTTTTTTTAAATCTTATTCAATCCTAATTTAGAATCCGTATTCTCTAAATAATTGTAACTTTTTTGTTAATTAACATTATTAACAAAAAATAAGAAAAATATAGGAGGTACCTAGTATAGTGAAAATATAGTAGGTAATAGGCAACATAGTAGGTCTATCCGTTGCCTAGTACCCACAGTACGAGCCTAGTTGCTTAGTTTGGTGCTAGATAGCAATTTTATTTCATTTATTTATTTCTCAAACAATATTTACATTGTATCGGAAAATTAGGTTATTGAAATTACTATTAAAATTATTAATTCACTACATTTGAAAGAAAGATAAAATAATAAAAATCAAAATCATTCATTAAAAACTATTATGTCACAATTCAATAAATTTTATCTTATCACTGTCACGCAATGTCTAAAACGTCCTACAATATTTAAAATAAGTAATATTTTATTTTATTACCTGTTGGGGAGTTTTGTGTACAAAATACTAATTCCAAATGTTCGATTATTCGAGGCTACTAATATACTACATCCCTACATTTTATCAGGCTTTTAAACGGGATTTAATTCGCCTATAAGACGAATGAAATCGTTCAGCGAGTTCAAGTTGACTGAAACTTCACAGGTTTCTACATCGGATCTATGAAGTTTTTTCTTAGAGAAAAGCCCCGCGGGGCGCAGTAATCATAAAATTCCAAAAGCAAAAAAAAAACATTACATGCCCAAAGATCATTGTACAACTAGTACAGAGGTACCTAAGGGGAGTCAAATGAAACAGCTAGTTTCTGGGTAAAAGTTTGTTGTATTTTCAAAATTAATCAGTTTGCTAGACACCAAGAGATGAACGTAACGATACCGAGATGTAATTTGTCTAGTGACGCCATCTCTTGGTATTTTTAGACATTAATATATTTTAGTATGCATTTGACTCTACATACCGCCCACTAAGGGCAAAGTTGACCTTTGGCCTTACAAAGTAGTAAGATAACATAAAGTAATATCTGACAAATGACAATGTTTAAATAAAATAAAAAAGTTAAATTAATAAAATTAAATGTTCCTTAAGTTTAACAAAATAATATTTTACACTGAAATTATAAATTAATCAGTGGCAATAGGCAAAATACACAATTTACATGTTGGTCGTTTAAAAGAACCAGATTTGGTTTTTACAGTGACCACTCGCACTATTTGGTCTAAACCAGGATGGACGGCAATTACTCTACCGTAAAGCCAACGGCAGGGAGGAATGTTGTCTTCTTTTATGACAACTATGTCACCGACCTTAGGTTGTTGTGTATTTACTGACCTTGCGCTATACCGTTGAAGGAACCTAGTGAGGTATTCCTGTGACCATTGTCGCCAAAACGATTGAAATACACGTTGAGTGTGTTGCCATCGTCTCAAAGAACTTACGTTTCCAGTTTCAAAGTTTTGGTCAGGCACTGTCAAGATAGCTTCTCCAATTAAAAAGTGTCCTGGAGTAAGAACGGTTATGTTGTCTGAGTCACCCATGACAGCAGACAAAGGACGAGAGTTGAGGCAAGCCTCTATCTGTGAGAGGACGGTTGCCATCTCTTCGTAAGTTAATGTAGAATTACCAATAACCCGGGCTAAGTGGTATTTTACCGACTTAACCCCGGCTTCCCACAATCCACCAAAGTTGGGAGAGTGAGGTGGTATGAAATGCCATTCACAGTGATTGTTTGCCAATGCTTTGGCAACTTCCGTGAGCATTTGTTTTTGCTCTGCAATACACTGCTTCTTGAGCTCTGTTGCAGCTCCTATGAAATTTGTGCCATTGTCGCTCCAGAGATGCGAACAATGACCACGTCTGGCTACAAATCGTTTGAACGCCTGCAGAAACCCTTCTGAGGTTAGGTCACTAACAACCTCCAAGTGAATGGCTCTGGTTGCCATACAGACAAATAAGGCAATGTAGCCTTTGTAAGATTTGTGGCCCCTACCTTTGGTTGTTCTAATTTGAATCGGACCTGCGTAATCGACGCCACTATTGCTGAACGCTCGTGATGGCGTGACTCTAGCAGGTGGTAGCTGACCCATCAAAGGAGATTTAGTAATAGCTGCGGTTTTAACACAAGTGACACATTTACGATAATGTGCTTTCACCAACTGTTTTGCACCGATTATCCAGTACCTTGTCTGAACGTGACTTAAAGTAGCTTTTGGACCTCCATGGAGAGTAGTCTTGTGAGCATCAGCTATAATGAGTTCAGCTAACTTACACTGCTTAGCTATCAAAATGGGATGTTTCCGATTGAAGGTTAACAGATTGGATTGGTTCAATCTTCCACCAACTCTCAATAAGCTGTGTTCGTCAAGATATGGAGTAAGTGACCTAAGTTTTGAAGTTTTTGGTAAGTCTTGTTTTTCTTTAATTTTAAGTATTTCTTTAGGAAAGTTAGTTGATTGACAATCTCTAATGTAAACGTTTAAGGCTTCATTTAGTTCAGTAGTATTAAGGTAAGTAGTTGTAGTTTTAGTTGTATTTTTCTTAGAGTTGTTAATGAATCTTCTACAGTAGGCCATAACTCGCTTCGCTTTTGTTAAGGAAGAGAATTTGTTTAATATATTGTTATCTTCTAAAGTAGTAGTACAATGAGATTTAATAGCTTCCAGCTCTGTCTCTATTGCTTTAGGTTTACTGTAAGTTATAGTTTCGTTAGTTAAGAACTGTGGTCCATTAAACCACATGGTATGGTTCATGAGTTCAGATGGGTGCAAACCTCGTGATGCACAATCCGCTGGGTTATGCTTTGAGGCAACATGAGACCAATTTTCTGGATCTAAATTGGTTAGAATTTCCGACACCCTATTTGCTACAAACACACTCCACTTGCTTGGATGTTTGTTTAGCCATGCCAAAACGACAGTTGAGTCAGTCCAAGCGTGTATGTTGTGTTTGGTAATGTTCAGTACTGTTGCGACTTCCATCAACAACTTGGTAAGTAGTACAGCACCGCTTAGTTCAAGTCTTGGTATAGACACTTGTTTCACAGGTGCTACTCTGGTTTTTGCGGTAATTAATGCAACCTTGATTTTGTTTTCAGAGTTGACAGATCGAATGTACACCGTTGCTGCGAAAGCTGCTTTCGAAGCATCACAAAAACCATGCAATTCTACTAGACGATCGCTGCTGGAAACACCAACCCATCTAGGTATTCGAATGTCGCCAAGTTTTATCTGTTCATCACGGTAAGTTAACCATTCTTTTAATATGTTGTCTGGGACGACTTCATCCCAGTCGATACCTGCAAGCCATAGCTTTTGTATCATTATTTTTGCTAATATTATGCTAGGTCCTACCCACCCTAGTGGGTCGTAAAGACGAGATATGTCTGAAATAATTTTTCTTTTTGTTATAGGTTCCAGTAAGGTTGGAAGATTCACGACGAAGCGGAAGTTGTCTTCGCTGCGGTTGAAGGTAAGTCCCATTATTTTCATTAATTCATCTTCTCTTATTTCCTTATCCTTTCCCTTTGTTATCACCTTATCTTGTTCTTTTCCTTTCATTATTTCCATAAGTTCATTATTGTTGCTATTCCATTTCTGTAGCTCAAATCCACCCTTGCTTAGTAGTTCATTCATTTCAGTAAAAAGCTTGATTCCCTCATTTACGCTTTGAACTCCGGTCATGAAATCATCAACATAGAAATCGTTTAATGTTTTTTGAGCTGCTACAGGGTATTCATCACCGTGGTCACGTGCGACTTGTTGAAGTGCCTTCACGGCCAGGTAAGGTGCGGAAGCTGTGCCGAATGTGACCCTGGTAAGTCTGTAATGTTGTATGTTTTCGTTAGAATCTTTTCTCCACAGGATTCGTTGAAAATCATTATCACGTTCATCTGTTTTCACCTGCCGGTACATTTTGATAATGTCAGCTGACAGACAAATAGGTTGCATTCTCCACTTCATGATGATGTGTCTGAGTTCAGGTTGAATAGTTGGTCCAACTAGTAATTGATTGTTTAATGACAAGTTGTTTTTTCCTTTACAGGAGGCATCAAAAACGACTCTTACTTTCGTAGTTGTTCTGTCATCTCTGACGACTGCGTGATGAGGTAAATATATTGCGTTTGTGTTATTAGTTTCATTTTCTGGAACAGGTTCAATATGGTTAAGTGTTATGTATTCTTCGATTACTTCGGTGTATTTGTTCTTTAAAGTTTCGTCTTTGTTCAATTTATTTTCTAGTGATTTTAGCCTTCTTTCTGCAATTTCTCGCGACGATGTGACACGAGGATCTTCATTTTTGAATGGGAGCCGAACGATGTATCGACCGTCAGTATCTCGATGAGTTGTTTTTATAAAATGCTCTTCACAACGTTGTTCCTCTGGACTGAACAATCGTTGTTTAGGCATTGGAATGTCAGTCTCAAGTTCCCAAAATTTCTTTAAGAAGTTATTGTCGTCGTCGGTGCGATCGTAACAATGGAAGGAGTTTAGTTGAGAACTTGGATTGTCGGAATCGTTGACTACACCAGATATGATCCACCCTAAGCTGGTTGCTTGAGCGAGTGGTGTACCAAGCGGTCCTTTTTTTATACCGTCTTGAATGATTTGCGCATGCACTTCTGCGCCCAAAAGTATGTCGATCTTATTTGGAGTATGGTACTCAGGATCGGCAAGATTTAGGAGTTGTAGTTCATCCCATTGTAGGGCTTCTACCTTTTTGTTGGGTAGAAAAGATGTGATGCATTTATTAATAACATGTGCCTTTACAGTAATAGTAAAATGAGGATCATGAAGAGACTTCAGTTGAATATCAACTATGGCTTTGGATACGACAGTTGCGCCGCCACCTAACCCACATACTCGTCCTGTAGCAGATATCTTTTTTAGCCCCAGGTATTGCACAGTCGCTTCGGTAATGAACGACGCTTGTGAGCCCTGGTCGATCAGAGCACGTAAAATTACGTTTTCTCCGTTTCGAGAAGCTGCCCTGACTAATGCCGTCGCAAGTAACACTCGTTGGAGCATGACTTTACTTGCCGCCACGCATGAGACAAGTTGTGTTGAAATCTCACTTGTAGAGGCAACACTCTCATCTGTGTTGTTACGTACAGTAACGTTATCACCCTTGGGATGCAAGAGCGAGTTGTGTGCGCGCTTGCACATGCGACATTTAATTTTACTGTGGCATTCTTTTATAGAGTGATTGCCACCCAAACAATTGAAGCACAAGTTATTTTCTAATACAAATTTGCGGCGGGTTTCCACAGTTGCTTTGTGAAAATTAGTACATTGATTGATCTTATGATCATTTTTACAAAAGGCGCAACAGTTTGTTGCAACGTGTAATGTTTTTATCTTTGTAGCTATATTAGAACTTTGGTACGATTTGCTATTAGAGTGTGATTTGGAATCAAGGCGGTTAATAGCAGAAAATCGTTCTTTAAGAAAACTCTCAAATAATTGGTAAGTAGGCAGTGCGTTAGAAGTGGTTTTCGCGGTGACGTGGAATTCCCACTGTCGCCGTGTTTCTGGGTCTAACTTTAAGTTCACAATGTGAATGACAATAACATCCCAGGCGCTAGTTTCTACACCTAAACTTTCCAATGATGCAAGGCATTCATTAGTGGTATCAACAAGATCTTTTAATCCACTACCAGATTCTGTAGTTAGGTTTTTCTGGCTCATGAAACGTTTTAAAATGTTATAGCACATCCATTTTTTGTCATTATATCTTTCATTAATAATATCCCAACATCGATCAAAGTTACCCTCTTCTAAAGTTACATGTCTTACTAACTGTTCTGGTTCCCCCCTTAAATATGCCTTTAAGTAATGTAGTTTTTGAACGTCGTCAAAAGATTCGTTGTTTATAATAAGAGACTTAAAAAGAGATTTGAACGATGTCCACTCTTGATAGTTGCCAGTAAAATAAGGAATATTTATTTGTGGATAGTTCACGTTTGTTCTTTTTGAAGGGTTCGAAATCGGTTCATTAGTTTGAGTCACATTTTTAGATTCAAACTTGTTACATATGGTTTTGAGTTCACTTCTATAATCTAAATATAATTCTTCGGCATTATCATATACTTTGTTAATCATATATGAAGTTACGTTAATATCTTTAGCGGCATAGTTTTTCAAAAGATCTTTGTGGCCGGTTAAGAATTCGGACCAAATATTGGCCAAAATTTCTAATCTACCGTTAATGTGCTCCTTAGTTATGCGCTCTTTTGGTAATTTGAAAAAACTTACACTCGCCTTAATCATGTGCTCGTATAAATCATTTTGAAAATTGATAATGTTATCCATTTTTACGCTTGATACAAATAAAAGTTTAGATGAATAAAATTGGAGTTTTTCCTAAGTCTTTTTAATAATTTCAAAAATTTTCAAAGTGTTTGAGATTGCAAATGAATTCTGTGGGAAAACGGGCGTGGATTCCCCGTATGGTCGTTTTTTAGTAAATTATTCTAAGTACCTTTAATATGACTAAGTTAAACTAACACAATTTTGCTAAGTCCAAATTTTCTTCAAAGTTATTTTCTTGTTTTATATAAGGTTCAAAGTACTTACAGTTTTTTCCACGCTCTCACACATTTACACTTCGTAACACCTACACACTCGTTCGACGATATACCCTGAGGGAGGGAAGAGCCCTGACTCCCCTACCACCTCAGGACTATGTGATGTTTCAGCCCTGCTTGCTGATGATGAGCGGGTGCCGCCCACCGTGACCTGACCAGCGTCTTCTTCGTCTTCTTCCGATGACGCGGTCTGAAGCTAACCGATGCAGCACGTAGCTTCGGTTGACTCCTGCAACTTGCGTTGGCAGCGATCCACTGCCCGCTAAGTTCACGACGCGGATTTCGCGCGGTTCGCGGTTGTCGCGGTTGACTTCCGGTTCCGAAGGACCATGTACAACTAGTACAGAGGTACCTAAGGGGAGTCAAATGAAACAGCTAGTTTCTGGGTAAAAGTTTGTTGTATTTTCAAAATTAATCAGTTTGCTAGACACCAAGAGATGAACGTAACGATACCGAGATGTAATTTGTCTAGTGACGCCATCTCTTGGTATTTTTAGACATTAATATATTTTAGTATGCATTTGACTCTACAATCATAATCACATATCCCTATATTTCATCTAAACTAAATTATTTCATAGTGCTTTAAATACCAGTTTATTTTTAATAATATATATATTTATTTTCCTAACCTTAATTCATATTATTATTTTAATGGTTACCTTTTAAATGTCATTTATTCTAATACTTTCATTAGCGTAAAATGTTTCGCAACAGTCAACGAAACACACCAAAAACTGTAAAACTAGATGGCACCACCGGCAACTTCTAAATCGCGCTATCGTTACGTTTTTATTGTTTGGGTAGGTAGTTCTTTGAGCGAAATTTTTCTCCGTAGATTGTACAGATAAATATCTAGTCATATTTATTTTTCTGCAATCGAATAATAACAACTGCCATTTTTATTTTTGGAAGTATTGTTCTCTTTAGAGACGATGCTGAATAAAACCTATGTTTTAATATAAATACAGTATAATATCGGTCTAATATTACTACATTCACCAGCACGGAAAGTGGCCCAAAGATGAGAGTTTAGGATAAAATACCCATACTTCTATACTATATATATACTAATTTTATAAAAGAGGAAAGATTTTTATTTGCGTGTGTGTCTGTCTGAATGTTTGTTATGAATAAACTCAAAAACTACTGTACTGATTTAAAAAATTCTTTCACCATTAGAAAGGGGGCGTCCATAAATTACGTGAGGTGTTTTTTGAAATTTTCTGTCCCTCCCTCCCCCCCTGGTGAGGTGTCGTGAGATTTTATTCAACCCCCTCCCCCATCCTCCAATCTCACGTGAGATTTTTCAAAATGTGGGTTTCTTACGTAAACGCGTTGGATTGTTATTGTAAAAAAATAAAAAAAAAATGCTTCGTGTAAACTGTAAAGTGTGTTCAGTTACTGGAGCAGTAAAATACAGCTCCGGTAGCAGAATTGCGTCGTATACGTCATTCGATGACACTGACTTAATCATAGGTAGATTGCAATTTTCGTTAGATCTCTTACATACTTTTTTCACCAAATGGAAACTAAAGCTAAACGAATCTAAAACGGAGGCTATTATGTTCAGTCGTCATCGTACAGTACCCAAACGAACATTAAAAATAGGAGGGCATGCAATCCCCTGGAGCCGTTCGGTTCGCTATCTCGGTGTAACTATGGACTGCAAGCTTAACTGGACTAAACATACTGAGAATATGCGTATCAGAGGAGCTCGGGCGTTGGGTGCCTTGAGTCCTATTATGAACTGTAAAAGCAAACTAAGCTCGCAAACGAAAATGAGAATTTATAGCACCTTAGTCAGGCCATGTATGACCTATGCATGTCCTGTATGGAGTAGCACTAGCTTTACAAATCTTAAAACTTTGCCTGATTGGTTGCCTGGAAGAGATCGCCCATAGGCGATAAGGCCGCCCATTGTACCACTATAGTTTTAAGTTATTCTTTGTATAATTAGTATTAAGTATGTGTTTTTGGTGCAATAAAGTGTTTATCTATCTATCTATTTATCTAACTTTGCAAGTCGTACAAAACAAGGCGTTAAAAATAGCCTATAACACTCCATTTAAAACTAATTTACTTAAACTACATCTTGAAATTAATTTCCCTACACTAACACATTACATATTAAAATTAACAAAAAACTTTTATTCTAAAAACCACCGTAATAAAAATCCCCTTATTAATTAAATTTGTATAACTGGTCTATCCGACCTACCTTATATCGACAGGTACAGAACGTATCGATTACCACATCACTACCTTTTGTTCCCTCCGAACGACGTCGACCGGACCGGTGAGTAAGCGCATAACCAACTTTGTGATACGCCCTTTGCGCTAGACTTTCACCTCTCGCGCCTACTTGTACGTATGTGAGCGGGGGGTGAGGCTAGGGTTGCCAACCGTACTATAATATATAGTATTGTACTATATTTCAGCTCAGCGTACTATATACTTTTAAAAGCACATATAGTACGCAAAAATACTATATTTCTGGCATATTTTTAAAAATTAGTTTCTTTTATAAATTTCACCCTCAGGACTACATTTACAGAGGAGTGCTTTCTATGTAGAGGGAAAAAAGAAAAGCCATAAAAACGGTGCTCATAATTTAGAGATTGAATGTCGGGAAACATTTTTTTTTAATTCAAGTAAGAAAGAGTGGTTAAAAGTGTGAAAAATGCATTTGCGGTTTTGCAAAAAAAAGGTTAAGTGCAAAAAAAACGTGTTTTTTTTTCGAAATATTCTACAAAACACCGTTCAAATGTTTGTACTATATTTTTTTGGGTCGTACTATGTGTTCTATCCACAAATACTATATTTTTCGAAAAAACTGTTGGCAACCCTAGGTGAGGCAGTTCTCATCGCTGCCCCGAATCTGGACGCACCAATAACTATGTTGAGTACTTAGTTTGTCTTGGTGTCAATCTACTTAAACCTACCCTATCTTTTTATGTAATAAGCGAAGATTTTAGTACTTAAATCCCGCATTTAATTTCATTCTAATCCATTATGTTTATTGTTTACTGGTCAAATTAAATCAAACCTTACTGTTTATAAGCTTTTGTAGGCGTCTCAGCCTGACAAAGTATTTGTAAATCGTGTTAATATCAATCGTAGTTTTAACGTTAGGTATTGTATGTGTTGTATTTTGTGTTAATAAAGATTTTTGAAATTGAAATTGGTAGCAGAATTTTTTTTTCAGTGTGTACAATCTGGATTAAATGGACCAAAACAGTTTAATTTTTTTTTTGTTTCAATCAGAAAAAAAAATTCGTGATATTTGCCGAGACCCTCCCTCTCACCAACGTAAGATTAGATGAGATTTGACTCGACCCCCTCCCCCTTAAACATCTCACGTAATTTATGGACGCCCCCAAAGCTACATTCACTCTGAGTAACAAAGGCTACTTTTGATCCCGATTTTCCCACGAGATCGGGACTTACGCGAGTGAAACCACGGGACGCAGCATTTTTTTATAACTTTATAGGTAACATTACAACGATATTGACCTTATAGTACGATTTTTAATTTCAGACCAAAATCTGACGTTTTGCTTCTTTGTAAGTATATGACATTTTTGTCTTAAGGAATATGTGTCAAATCGTAGTCTACAATAAAAAAACTAATGCTTTAGGTTTTATTTTCGAAGATCGGATAAAATGAGTTCGAATCCCAGCCGGGATGTGCAATAATCACTGAAATGAAACTATACAAGTACGCTGGAATTGCTATACAATACAAAATGACATTAGATCTTTGTGCCGCAAATCAAATTGCGCCATGTTTCGCTGTTAACGCCCGTTTTCTATTGAAAGTGATGGTGGCCGTCCATGGAACTAATAGTTCCATATAAACCCTTAGCGTACGGAACTCTAAAAACCGACCAAGTGCGAGTCGGACTCACACGCGAAGGGTTCCACTATCACAATTGGGTACGACTAGACCAACCACTCCTTGAACGCAACGCAAACGTCAAGTCTATCACTCTATCACTAGATGGCGCTAGTGGCAAAAATATACCACGGTATCGTTGCGTTTTTGTCCCAAAAATCACGTATGTTGTACCTTTAGGATTTTTTTCTTAAATTTTTGTTTTATTTAATTTTATTTTTAGTATTTGTAGTTATAGTGGCAACAGAAATACATCATCTTTCACCGTCTAGCTATTACGGTTCATGAGATCGACCTGGTGACAGACGGACGGACGGACAGATAGCAAAGTCTCAGTAATAGGGCCCCGTTTTTACCCTTAGCATACCCTTAAAACGCCTTTTTATACAACGCGGCTCATCCAGTTCCTAAATAAAGTGAAGTCAACATGCAATAGTCCCGCCTAACCAATAAGTTCCGGGAGTAGCGTGCAGACTGACAGTTACAAACATAATTATTATGAAAACCCAACATTTACTACGTCTAATAACAAGGTGGATGTTTTGACAAAATTCAATATTCTCCCGTAACAACACCATAGCCGCACGAATAACAAATTAGTGTCACTAAATTTCGGTGTTGTTGTTAGGCTACATCGAAATAAAGTAATCCGGATTATCAAATGACAGTACAAAATTTCTGACCATCTATGAAATACGACATATTTTATCGGTGGGAGGCATCTACACTTCGTTTTTCTAATTTCAGACGACGATCTGACGTTTTGTTTCTTTGAATTTGACATTTTTTTAATTAAATAATGTGTGTCAAATCAGTTTACAATAAAATTAAAACACAAAGTACTGCAGTAGGTGTACCTACATAAATTCGTATTTATTTTTTTAAATTGTATTACCTATTTATAAGAGCGGCATCCAGTAATCAATGGCCCATACTAAATATGCTTACACAATGATAGCGCGATCTAGAAACTACGTTTACTAGCGCCATCTATTATAATAAATAATATAATAATAAATTCTGTGAACAACACACAGCGCCATCTAGCCCCGTGGTAAGTGACTAAGCTTGTGTTACGGTGACTAGACAACGGATATAATAATTATATTTATTTTTCTTTTATAAATACATACATATTATACATAGAGGGACACCCAGACCAGACACAAATATTTATTCTATAAGCATAAATACCCGGCGGGAATCGAACCCGCAACCTCCTGCATTGCAGTCGCGCTTTCGCACGACGCGCCACAGAGGTCGTCAACAGAGGTATTGTTGGTAGTACATAATATAATGTTATGTCATGGATAATTGACCACCCATGAAGAACGTGTACTTAAGTACACGTACCTACTTTTCATCCATTAACCAACTCAGTAAAGGCACAGAATAAATAATAGTACTACGTACAGAAGCTGCACGGCTTTGATCTTGAAGAAAGCCGCCATTTTAATAGCCTACAAAATTTCCGACGCACCTGGTGCATTCGAAATCGCGCCTTACTACTGTGTTCATAAGAGCGCAATTCCTTTGTGTTCAGAATTTACCTACGCCTCAGTTCAAGCGTCAGGGTTGTACCATAGAGTGTAGGTATCTTTTTTTTAATATATAAAATTTCCATGTCACAATGTTAGTTACCGTACTCCTCCGAAACGGCTTGACGGATTTTTACCAAATTTTATATGCGTATTCAGTAGGTCTGAGAATCGGCTACCATCTATAATTTATAAGGCAAAACGACGTTTGCCGGGTCAGCTATAATTATATAATAGTTGAGTTGTACATAAGCAAAGTAAAATAAATTACAACACATCATTTATTGTATTTACAATTGTTTAACTTTAATATAGTGTTGTATGTATTTCTTACCATCTCTAAAGTACCTATTTTAAACTTTAATGTTTGTAGGTAGGTACGTATTACGTACGTATTGTATTGTAGGTACGCGTACGAACGAATGGAATTAAAATTTTAGGTATTCTTTAATGAGAAATTTAACAACGTACGCGCGCTTCGCTTGCGACAACCGCACTAAACTTGGATCGCCGGCGGTCCGAGAGCGATCGGCCGGGCGGTAGGTAATTATAGCGCACAAGTACAGTGACGGAGGCCTGGTAAAGGTCGTTCTATGGGATTTTAGTATTCAATTCTTTCCTTGCAGTTATTCATAATCGGACAATACAATAGTATCCGGTCTAGTCCGACATTGATTGGACGGCTGACCTAATCCGATTTGATTGACCCGACTCCGAAAGATCTATGGTAATATAAAGATAATACTCGAATCGTAATACCTACGTAAGTCGGTATAGCTGCCCGGTTGAACTGATTTGAGTTTAAGCAGAAATGGAAATATACAACCTATGGAAATTGAATCCTTTTGTTAAGGACATAATTGTTAGTAATTTTTTTAAACTTACATGATTGGAACTCATACTTTTTATATTTTCCCGGGTCTTAGGCCCGTATTAATAGACCAAACTCAAGTTCGATATCAATCTTGAGTTTGCTCTTGAGTTGTTGCGCTGATTAATAAACCTATCTTGAGATGCGATTACAGAGTGACGTATCACTTGAGTTATACTGTACTAATAAAACAAACTCGGCACTCAAGATGTCTCTCAAGATGCAGTTTCGTGTACTCAAGTTCGATCGTGGGTCATACGTGACTTAAGTAGCTGTTTCGGTGTTTTTGTAATTCAGAAATTAATTATTATGTTGATATTTGGACATGGTTTATTTTAGTTTTGGTGATTATGTTTTTCTTTGTTTTGTTTTGTTAAGTTTTTTTTTATTATTATTTGATAAGTTGATTTTTAGGGCATTATGATGAAGATATATGGCCACGGGGTTATCGAATTAGCTAGCTTAGCTTAGCTTAGTTTAACTTAGCTTCTTACTAATCTAGCTAAACTAAGCTAAGCTAGCTAAACTAAGCTAAGCTAGCTAAACTAAGCCAAGCTAAGCTAAACTTGCAAAACTAAGCTAAGCTAGCTAAACTATGCCAAGCTAAGCTAAACTAGCTAAACTAAGCTAAGCTAGCAAAACTAAGCTAAGCTAGCTAAACTATGCCAAGCTAAGCTAAGCTAGCTAAACTAAGCTAGCTAAACTAAGCTAGCTAAACTAAGCTAAGGTAGCTAAACTAAGCTAAGCTAGCTAAACTAAGCTAGCTAAACTATGCCAAGCTAAGCTAAACTAGCTAAACTAAGCTAAGCTAGCAAAACTAAGCTAGGCTAGCTAAACTATGTCAAGCTAAGCTAAGCTAAGCTAGCACTACTAAGCTAAGCTAGCTAAACTATGTCAAGCTAAGCTAAGCTAAGCTAGCTAAACTAAGCTAGCTAAACTGGCCAAGCTAGCTAAACTAAGCTAAGCTAGCTAAACTAAGCTAAGCTAGCTCTAAGCGCACCTCAGTAAAGAAAATTTATGTGTGATATTAGAAGATAAGACTGATAGGGACATTTTATTCAAATTTGCAAATTATGTTATACATCGTGTTAATTTAAGGAATAAATAAGACTGTGATTTTAGCATTTAAGTTAGTATAAGTATAGTATATAAGACTGACTAGCATAAGACGACCTGTGATAGTAGGCTAGCCCGGGGAAAGTTATAAGTGTAAATGGTGTGTAATATTGTATATTTAGTTTTAAGACTCTGTATGTATGTGATATCTAGCAATAAGAATGTGTATGTAATAGCTATTAAGACTAAATGTATTAGATTTAAGTGATTTGAAAGGAACAAAGCGCAATGCGCTGAAAAGAGCTCAGAATATTTGCATTAAAAAGTCCTGTCACTGTACAGGGAGTAGTGAAAAAAAAAAAAAGCTAAGCTAGCTAAACTAAGCTAGTTAACCTAAGCTAAGGTAGCTAAACTAAGCTAGCAAAACTAAGCCAAGCTAGCTAAACTATGCTTAGCTAAGCAAAGATTGATTTAATTAAGTTAGAATACAATATTTTCACAATAAAAAAAAACAGTAAAATATGAGTAAACTACCTACCATAGTGCAACAACAAAACGTTAACTTTCATTCAAGGTCGCTCTCAAGATCACACTCGAATCTCAAGAGCGATATCAGTTGAGTAGAGCTTGAGTTTTAACTATTAATTAACGCCTAACTTAAGATGGTGACCGCATCTCAAGAGTCGCTCAATTGATACGCACTCAAGATCGATATTGAGTTCGGTTTATTAATACGGGCCTTAGACTATATAAGTGAATTAAAAAGATCTAGGTACATTTTGCGAAATATAGCACTTTAGAAACTAAACATTAATATTGGCACTCAAGGGTAGGTATCAAATAATCAAATTTTTTTGTCACAACCCTTAACTTTCCCTTCGGACCGTTTCTAAGTGCGGCAGTAAACAAAACGCCTAACCCTCCAGGCGTCATATCGGCTTTTAAACCGGTCACTTACGGGACGAAATAAATAAATATTGCAGGACATTACACAGAACGTCGTGGAATTTATATTTATTTATAATAACTCAATGTTGTTATTACAACATTTTTAGGGTTTCGTAGTCAACAAAAAAACCATAAAGTTTTGTCATGTCGTCTGTTTTGGCCGCGGCTTAAAGCAGAGTGGTCGTTTTAAGAATTTAATATTTTGGGGAATTCCACATTTTAGAAATTAAACATATTGCCACTAAAGGGTAATAATTAGAGATGCGCCGAGTACTCGTTACTCGGGTACTTGGCAGTTTTTTACTACTCGTACTCGGCCTCGGTACTCGGTTCCAGAGCCGAGTAACTCGGATATATATAGATATATATATCTGTGTAGGATTTCATCTGTGTGCTGCTTTGGCTTCTTAATTTAGTGTAAAAGTTTATGTATTTGTTTGTTCCTCTTTCACGCTTAAACGGGTCGACCAATTTAGATAAAATTTAAAAAAAAGTTTTCTTAAAGGACCCGCTATCTACACGCTCAAAGTGGCTATGGCCACTTTGAAAGAAGAAAGAAAATAGATTTATTCAGACAAGCGCACAACTACATAACAAGAAAAAGTAAATAACATTATGGACACAATAAAGATAATAACAAAATATACGTAGAGAGTAGTGCGCTGCCCGAATAGGCGCAGCCTCAGTATAATGCTGCTGCTGGTGTAAAATAACATAGCAGCAGCGCTGGTCTTCCGACTGCACCCACCCTTCTTCCCGGCGGCTCACCCTTCTTTGTGCATGTAGATAGCACACCTGTGTAGACAGTCGTATGGTCAAACGGACAGACCAGTGTAAGTACTTGGGATTTGTGCTTCCTGCGTCCGACGACATCGGTTGCTACGTCAAGTCTCGTGTTTCGGCAGCTTGGGCTAAGTGTCGAGAGGTAACTGGTATCATCTGCGACCCCAAAATACCGGTTGATCTAAGAGGAACAAGTGTATAAAACGATCACTAGACCTGTCCTTTTGTACGATAGTGATAGTGGCCAGTGCTTGAGCGACATAAGCAGGAGCTTATGTCACGAAGATGAAAATGCTGCGCTAGATGTGTGGAGTGACGCGAAAAGACCCCGACAGAAACTCCGGCATCAGAGACAGCCTTCATGCCCGAGAAGAATGGCCAATGACCATGCAAGAATGGCGTTTACGATGGTCCGGCTAGTTACGTAGGGAACAAATGTTTTGCAATGGCGCCTCCGCCCGACCGCAGCAGATTGGGAAGATTCAAGAAAGGCTGGCTTGACGGCGAGAGAGCAGATATGCGTGCAAACGGCCTCACTACACGAGATGCCAAAGATCGTGCGAAGTAGAGACGTAAAAGTAGGATAGCGGACTCCGGGCTCCCGAGAGTGTTGATGATGAGATGTTTCCATCAGGAACATCGCTCGGATGATGATGATGATGAACCGCGGGCGTAGCTAGTAAAGAAGAAAACCTGCTTGCTTCGAGTCGCCTCGTCTGTCACGCGTGCCATCTGGAGCGCGTTGCAAACTTGTTTTCTCGGTTATTTAAATGAACCGAGTAACTCGGCAGAGTACTCGACTCGGTAAATTTTGAACCGAGTAATACTCGGTACTCGGTTACTCGGTAAAACTGGTACTCGGCGCATCACTAGTAATAATCAAGATTTTTTATCACAACCCCTAATTCAACTTTCCCTTGTGGAACCGTTTCTAAGTACGGCAGTAAACAAAACGCCTAACCCTCCAGGCGTCATATCGGCTTAAGCCGGTCACTTATTTTGTTCTCGCCATCGGCATCACTTCCGTTTCCTTGTTTACTAATTAAATATTATACACTTGTTATTGTTCACAACAAACTTAACAAAGTTGCTAGTTGAAATGACCTTTAAATTTGTGTTAAAATTATAATGAAGTTGGCGACGAGAGGCGACGATACTGATATTACTGATTTGGTTATAACTATGATGGTGCCGATTACCGTTTCTGATTATTAAGCTAAATATTATTCATCATCATCATATCTGCCACCATCTAAAGAAGTTTGGCGGTCAATTGGTGAAAGTATTTCCGATCTAAAGATCGGAACGAACGAAGATCGGAACAACTCAAAACTGCAGCTAAAGCTGCAGTTCGTCCCTCGCATTACTAACTATCCTATCTCACTTTTTTGGTGATTTGAGTTAAGACTACCAATGTCTTCCTGGATTAATTATCTATGATTCTCACTTACTCACGTGTCTGTATAAGTACATTGGTTCTCGACTTATAGACACTGGTGTTGCTATCGTATCTAAATAATAACTTGAAAAAAATTTGACTAAATGTCGTAACTCATTTAGGGTTTATGTATTTCATCGTTTGTAGCGAGCCAGGGGGCGTTGCACAGTGTTCTTAGTATATAGTTTTGCATACGTTGTATAATCAGTATGTTAGAATTGCTGGCACCGCCCCACAGCTGAATGCCATACATCCAGATTTGTTTGAGGAGGCTCCAGTATAATCAGCAGTTTGTTTTCAAGGGAGAGACGACTATTTCTGCCTAGTATCCAAGTCAGGCTTTTATATTTTACGTTAATTTCATGCCTTTTCTTTTTTACGTGCTGATTCCATGTTAGGCGTTGTTCTAGGTGCAGGCCAAAGTAGCGGACACATTCCTCTTGTGGTAATACTACATCTTCTAGCTGTACAGGAGCTTCGTTTACGTAGGGTAAAGGTAACCGGTACTGACTAAGGTGCACTCGCCTTAATTCTCCACTGCTTCATGCACCTTGATACATCATCATACCTCATCACTCATTGAAGTTTAATTGAGGCTATGGCAGGGTCAGCATCGCAGGCACAGCTGTGTCATCAGCAAATGTGGCGGTAGTTATGTTATCTCCTACGGGCATATCTGAAGTGTAGATTGTGTACAGTACAGGACCGAGCACTGAACCTTGGGGTACACCTGCTTTTATGTCGAAAAAGTCGGAAGTCTTCTCGCCCTCTGCTGCCTGGAAAATTCTTTACGCCAAGTATGATTCAAGGAGTAAGTAGAAGCTGTGTGTGTGCCAAGCTGTTTTTGATCTTACAGAGTAGCCCTCTGTGCCGTACCCATGTCAAAGGCCTGTTGGACGTCTAAGAAGGCTGACGAGCAATATTCTTTCTCCATCAGTGTCTTTCTGATTCTATCGACGACTCTGTGAACTTGCTCTACTGTCATTTAAATGAAAGTTATCCAAGATTATCCAAGGCCAATTAGGTCCAATATTGTGGCCTCCACGTTCGCCTGATCTGAATCCACTTGATTTTTTTTACTGGGGGTGTTTAAAAGAACAAGTATACAAAAAAAATATAACCACAATTGAAGACCTGCGTCTACGCGTCCACGAAGCGGCACAACAAATAGGAGAAACAAAATATAATCGTGTCCTTAAGAGATCATTTATAAAAAGGTTAAGGGCCTGTGTAAGGGCAAGAGGAGGACAATTTGAGCATTTGCTGTAACATTATGACATATTAAATCTTAATAAGTGTCCTTTTTTGTACAATACTTGTTTCAACTTTTTCATGTAAGATAGTACCTTCGATGCATTCATAGCACTAGCTTAGTAACTTATGACAAAAAGTTATTAGTATAATACTGTTTTAGAATCCTTATGAAATAGGCAATTTTTTTCAAAAGTCGGCCAGACAGGTTTCATATATTTTTTTTACACCACAGATGCTCAAACTTAGCAGAAAGTAAAGTTTATAAAACTAAATCTATCTTTGGGGACATCCTGTAAGTTACTAACTATAGTATTAAAAAAAAAATAAGGTGATTTTCAATCATCAATATTAGTGAACACATGGCGAAAAAAAAAACAATGCTATCGCTTAATCTGTGGACGTGATGTGCATGTGCAAAAAAGTAGATATTTTTCAATTTTTACTAAAAAGTGACGTACAGCTCGAACCGTTTGAGATAGAAAAAAAAAACGTATTCTGTATTCTGGGCGGCCAACCCTTCCCCGCCAGCCGCCCGTTCAGGGATATCCACTGGTCTCCGGACACCCTAAATAATATAATATAATAAATAATAATAATATAAATAATGCATTTATAAAAGTATGTAGTACATAGAATGATAGTGCTAACTTTACTCTATATGTATACACCTAAATTTTCTGCCGTGAGGTTCATAAAGTTTAAATTGAATCTAAATTTGAAATTTCAAACTGAAATACCGTGGTTTCTCAAAACTATCAAAACTGAGATAGGATAGTTAGTAATGCGAGGGACGTTTTGAGTTGTTGGTAGTTGAGACCAGTCCAGTATTTTAAGTGGGGTCTCTCCTTTTCACGTAAACTTAATAGTTTTTTGTCATAAACACGAAAGGCTTAACGATTTTAGCATAAATGCATAAAAATGTTTGTCATAAATATTTTATGGTATCACAACTTTGTTTTATAAAAAGAGTAAGTTTTTTTAAGTGCACAACTCATAATAGAAATTTGGCTAAGTTTACAAAACATTACGGAAAAAAAACTATACGGAGCACCCGACAAATAAGTTTATTTGTTTATGGTTTATGAATATTATGCGTTAAAATTTTATGCGTAACGTTTTATGCCTTTCGTGTTTATGACAAAAAAGTTTATGCCAGACGGAGGGGACCCATTTTAAGTCGTCGAACCACGTTTCCCTCTGCCTACCTTGTATCCAAAGGTTGCCTGGAAGAGATCGCTTTAAGCGATAAGGCCGCCCATTGTGCGACTTAGATTTAATTGTTTATGTTTTTCTTTTTATTGTATATTTTTGTTTTTGGTGTTGCAATAAAGAATTAATCTATCCATCTATCTTTCCCTCCAGTAATTGCCCTGGTAAATCATATTGCGCGCCTCTCTGTAGGTGTCCGAAGAAAACATTTTACGTCGTTTGATTGTGCTCATTAGTTTTCTCCGACATCCCGCCATTTTAAAGACTTTTACGTTGGAGATAAAGGTGGTATATAAGATATTATTAATGTTAAATTAATAATGTATGTTTAATCACAGTTGTTGTGCAAGCAGCCCGAAGTTATTTGAAGTTCGATCGAAATAATAAGCAATGTAAACCCGGAAGTTACACAAAACCACAAACACAGAATTTCCTTTCGAAAACTTCGTGATTTCCTCGAGGAGAGAACAAAATAACCGCCCGTTTATCAGCTGACAGAAGAAAATGCTACGCAAGGAATGAGGCCTAAAATGTTGCACGCGGAGCCGACAATTACCTACTTTTTACCCGACTTCAAAATAGAAAGAGGTTCTCAATTTGACCCGTATATTGTTTGTTACGGATTAGCTCTTTGAAGTGGCAGTGGGCAGGACATATAGCACGGAGAGCAGATGGTCGTTGGGGCCGAAAAGTTCTCGAATGGAGACCGCGGATCGGAAAGCGCAGCGTTGGACGTCCACCAACGAGATGGACGGACGACTTAGTTAAGGCCGCGGGTTCACGGTCGATGCAGGCCGCTTATGACCGAAGCATCTGGAGATCTATGAGTGAGGCTTATGTCCAGCAGTGGACTTCTTACAGCTGAAATGATGATGATGATGATTGTTTGTCATAATTACATAACAGACGAGTCCGTTGCACTGTTTGTAAGAGAGGTTATTTTGTCCTTATTTTGAAGTCGTGTTTTGATTTTATTGATTAGTAGCTGACCCGGCAAACGTTGTTTTGCCTTATAAATTATAGATAGTAGCCGATTCTCAGACCTACTGAATACGTATACAAAATCTCATAAAAATCGGTCAAGCTGTTTCGGAGGAGTACGGTAACTAACACTGTGACATGGAAATTTTATATATTAGAAGATTAACCGACTTCCAAAAGAGGAGAAGATGAATCAAATTCGATGTACCTAAGTTTTTTTGTGTGTGTCTAGCGGATGTGAGGTCCGATCGTAATATTTTTTTTTTACATTGGAAAGATACTTATTATCTTCTAGTTTGGTCCCCTCCTATGATCTGTGAAGGTGAAGATCTGATGAAAACCATTGGAATTATGAGAATATCATCCCAGAATTCAGTAGTTCTAAGTCAAAGCACAGGGGCATATAGTAGGTAATGGCTGAAGATAAAGAGAAAAGATTTGTATTTTTGTGTGTGTGTCTGTGTCTAATGAATAATAAACTCAAAAACTACTGGACCGATTTCAAAAATTCTTTCACCAAAAAAAACTACACTATCGAGGAGTAACATAGGCTACTTATGATCCCGATATTCCCACGGGATCGGAACTTACGCGGGTGAAACCACGGGACGCAGCTAGTAGGTTATAATATTATAAACATGTTTTCTCTAATGTCTTTTATCCAGGGAGAAAAAAGTCGACTACGTTTGTCAAGTTTGTATGGAGAAAAGAGTAGATATCCCTTTCCCATGGAAACAAATGTCTTGCTGGGAAACAAATGTCTTGCTGGGAAACAAATGTCTTGTTGGGAAACAAATGTCTTGTTGGGAAACAAATGTCTTGTTGGGAAACAAATGTCTTGTTGGGAAACAAATGTCTTGTTGGGAAACAAATGTCTTGTTGGGAAACAAATGTCTTGCTGGGAAACAAATGTCTTGTTGGGAAACAAATGTCTTGTTGGGAAACAAATGTCTTGTTGGGAAACAAATGTCTTGTTGGGAAACAAATGTCTTGTTGGGAAACAAATGTCTTGCTATGGCGCCTCCGCCCGGCCGCGGCAGATTGGGAAGACCCAAGAAGTGCTGGCTTGACGTTGTAAGATCGGATATGCGTGCAAATGGCTTCACTACGCGGGATGCCGAAGATCGTGCGAAGTGGAGACGTGAAAGTAGGAAAGCGGACCCCGGGCTCTCGAGAGAGATGCAACCGGGAACAACGCTCGGATGATGATGATGATCCCTTTCCCCTGCAAAGTACCTACTACCTTTATTCCATTGCCATTTGGGAGTTAAAATTAAATACATTAAAACATTCTACAAACGTTTCAAATTTCCTACTTAAACATAAATTTCTTAAACATAATTCTCGGTGACGGTTTTTGGATATTCTAAGTAAATGTGGCTAACATTCATCTATCAAAAGTTGCACAAACGCTGCGTAGTTTGCACAATGGATAAGGTATATTATATAAATAATAATAATAAATATTGCACGACGTTACACACAGCGCAATGTAGCCCCAAACTAAGCACTAGGCTTGTACTATGGGTACTAGACAACGGATATACTACATATTATACTTTTTTTTTTTGTAAATACATACATATGATACATAGAAAACACTGAATATCCCATGTCTTCGGACCGTGGTGAGTCCTAGGACATGTTGGTTTCCTCACGATGTTTTTCCTTCACCGTAAGAGCGATGTTATTAGCGCACATACCTTTATCTTAAAGAAAAAGACATTGGTGCGCGTCGGTCTGGATTCGAACCCACGACTCTCAGAATGAAAGCCGGGGTATCTACCACTAGACCAACACCGCTCTCTAATTATATTTGGCAAATAGGGCGTATAATATGCTTTCTTGTAGCACAACAACGATGCTTATGATGATTTTTCTTCACTGTAAGGGAGATGCTATGATGAAGATGAAGAAGAAGAAAAGGCCTGTTCATCTGATTTTTAGAAGATTTATTAGGCTAAATATTATTTTTTAGCGTTTTCCACACTTATATGAGATGTCACTACGAGGCGTTACCTACTCGCAAGAACGTGACATAAATCATCATTTTATTTGGTCCTAAACCAACTTCTTAACACTGGATTGTGCCTAAAATAATTTATTGCAACGCCCCCCAACGCGAGCAAATAAATTAATCACAAACATTTGACTGAAAACTGCATCTAAATCGGTCAAACCGTTTTGGATATAAATGGTATCATTTGATTGCACACACACAAACGAACACACAACCTCTTGCTCTAAATGGTAAAAATATACCTTTTCCGTTCTATCGTGGGTAATAAGTAATAACAAAAAGCAATTGTAATGCAACAACCGACACAAACCAGAAGAAATCAATTCATATTTACCATTTACCTAAAAAATAAAAAAAAGTAAGCGAAACAACCGACTGAAAATGTACAGAAAAATAAAATACCAATTCATTTCCTCGCTTACTAAAAAGTCACCATCTACAAACGGGCAGTAATTGGTTTAAAAATCATTCAATTGAACATCGAGTGGCTTACAGTGACTGTGCAAATTGGCTGTCTGCCCTCCGAGTGCAAGATTCCTGCCGACAGACATACTGTTGATAACGTTTTCAAATTGCTGATTTAACTATGGGTTTATATCACTTGCATAAGGTAGAAACATATTTAACTGACGTGACGTGTCGTGGTGTGTCATTGTTTAATATTATTTTGTACGACATATTTGTGTCACACGACACGATCTACAAATGTGTCTCTGAGCGTACAAAATATATGAAACCGATATCCTAAGCTACGTCTGACGCATCAAACAAAAATAAAAATAAAATAAATTGAGTTATTTTGTTGCTGCTGTTAGGGGCATTGTCAAAGAATTAAAAATAATTGATTTAATAACTAAGCGTCACCGTCCACGGCAGCATAGCGTATCCGTCATTTGCAGCTTGTGTGACGCTACGCTGCCGTGGACAGTGACGCTAAATCTACTTGCAGCTGTATGTGGGCATTGTCAAAATTTAAGTAGTCAGTCAAATTATCAATTTACAATAGTAGCATTATCATATCACAGCTGTACACGGGCTAAAGTCAAAGATTAACATTAAAATTACTTAAATACCTACCAAACAATGTAATGAGATCACAAATTAGGGCATCGTCATTATCTAACTTATTTCGTTTTAAATTTGAAACCGCTTAATAAGCTCAGAATAACTCCGTCCAAGTACTTGACCCAGCCGTCAATTGGCATTTATTGTTCAGAGTTTGACATCGTTAATATTTTTAGACGTTTTTTCCCCCGTCCGCAAATGACAATCAATAAATCGGTTTAGTTAAGAGGCACTTTGTTATTGGTTACAGATCAGTAGAATTAGTGTCCTTACAGGAAAATGTTTAAGAAGTGGATCTTTGTGATAACGGGTATCTTAAGTAGGTCGTTAAGAGACTGGTATCTACCGGTAGGTTCTTTGTGCTCTGTTTATCCTTAAGTGGATACATTGATTTTGTAAATAATGACAAATAGAACTTGTATTTTAACCGACTTACATTTAAGGAGGAGTATTTTGTGTATTTTACCGGATATCTCTGCCGTTTGAGGTCCGATAGCGATGATTTTTGATGTGAAACATCTATAGGCGAGGGTAAACCTATTTGTCATGGCGATACAAGCCGTGGCGATGCCTCGCCGTGCTATATGTACTAGGTATACGTAGCAAGTCGATCTTTTACATCTGTCAGACGTCCCACCCGTGTTTTTCAATTGGAAAGGTATCTAAGCGTACCGCCTAGCGAACACGTCCGTGAACCGATACGTTAGCCAGTGCAGCCACCAAGGAAGACGGGTCGGATCGCGTTCCACTGCCGTCTTCCTTCTTCTAGATGAGCGTGTTACATCTTAGCCCATATAGTGATCAAACGCTCATCTATCGTGTGAAAAAAAACAGCTCACCAAACAGCGATTTAAATTTCACGATTCAAAACTCTATTTTTGTGGAAATTAAAGACATTTTTCGGTTTTAATCGCGTGGTGTTTATAAAAACCGCGATACACGCACGTTTTTAATAAGCGATTAAAACCGAAAAATGTCTTTAATTTCAATACAACATCGCGTAAACAGAACAAAATCATCTATTTTTGTTGTTATTAACTTCCAATTTGTAGGGGTATCTTTAGGGCATAGATAACACAAACATGGGCAAAAGAGCAAGCTTGTAATATGTTTGGTCTCATAGGGTAACTATTATGTAGAATTATTAGCTCAAAGTCTTTAAAAAAAATAGCCACAATCAATTTTAGAACCTTTGAAGTCTGTTCAAAACATGTTCCATCGGAAAGCCGTATCCAAATATTACCTAATCCTCGTATCGATTAATGAAAGTACCAGAATTTCGGGCAAACTGTAATCCGTTTAACACCTAACTTGGGTCAAATTTATGCCAAAGTTTAGAGACCCCTAGGAACGAATTTCCAACTGATTATACCTATTTATTAAATGTGATAAGCAGTTTTATGTATAGAAATAAAATAGGTAAGTAAAATGAAATGGGAGAGAGAATACATCACGTATTTTTTCAAACAATATTCGCTAAAATTCCAAAATGATTCGTGATAAATAATGAGTTTTTAGAATTGGTAGAATCACGTTTCCTCAGTATTCGTTTTTAGTATTTTTATTTCTTTGTATGTTTTTGATGCATGTATTTTTTATGTAACCTACCTATCTATCTATGGATTTCGCATGTTGTTTAAGATGTGTGCATGTCTAAATAAACAATGTTTTGTTTCTTTCTATTTTAAAGTAGAATACCTAACTGAGAAATCCGTCTAAATGGTTTATAATATTGTACTAAATGTACTTTTTTATAGTTTCTTCCTTTATTAATAGCTATAGTATTTATAAGCATACCTACCTATTTTTTTGTTTCCAAGCATCTATTTGAATACGTTCTTTAATCAAATTGTTTTAGTTCAATATTTTTTATACGATTATCTTATTTATCAGTTATTCAGTTTAGCAAGATGAAACTTTAGAATTTATTTGTACAAGTGTAGGGCATACGGGAGTCATAGGGCATACTCCAGATTGGCAAATGTCCCATGAATTCGGACTGTTCCTGTTGTGAGTCCAATGACATGTCGCTTTTCTCGAGATGTTTTCCTTCACTGTAAGAGCTATGTTAATAGCTGAAATAAAAATTTAATATAGAAAAATACATCGCTACGTGACTTGAACCCACGATCCTCGGAATGAAAATCGAGTTATCTTCTACTAGCGCGAAAACGCTTATTACTCAACAGTACAAGGAAACAATCTTGAATTATATATTTTCCTTTCAATTGAAAAGCGTCTGGTGTACTCTCTATGAATTAATTTCAGCTGTTTTATCTATATCAGTTTCTGTCAACTGCGTTATCGGGTACAGGAAAGTTACAGAGTTAAGGTATAAGTTTAACTGTCTGTGAGTTTCGAATTGTTGAATTCGTCAAGACAAAGTTATCATAAAATCATACTTGATTAGAACCAACGAAAGTTGGCCTCCAAATTGAATGAACAGCCATACGATTAAGGGGTCAAGTTTCAATGGTACCGTACCGTTTGTATGTAATGGCTTGTTCCGATTTGTCTTTTGGTTTGAGATAGGTATGTATTGATGTTCAGACAGAGCATGGGAGCCTACTCCAGATTGTCCGTTTGAACCGTGGTGAGTTCTAAGACACGTTGGTTTCCTCAGGATGTACCTAGGTTGGTACGTAGGTACCAACCTAGGTTGGGTTCAGTTTTCTTTTTGCAAATGATGGTTCATTTGCAAAAAGAAAACTGAACACATTAGTAGGGTGCCACGGGAGCCTACTCCAATGCCTTCGAACCGTGGTGAGTCCTAAGACACGTCGGTTTCCTCATGATATACCTAGGTACGTATAAGATAATTTGCAAAAAGTAAACTGAACACTATAGTAGGTGTCACGGGAGCCTAATCTGGATTATCCCATGCCTTCGAGCTGTGGTGAGTCCTAAAACATGTTGGTTTTCTCAGGATGCACCTAGATACCATAATTTGCAAAAAAGAAAACTGAACCCATTAGTAGGTACCATGGGAGCCTACTCCGGATTGTCGAATGCCTTCGGACCGTGGTGAGTCCTTGGACATGTTGGTTTCCTCAGGATGTACCTTGGTACCATAATTTGCAAAAAAAAAAACGAACACAATAGCAGTGTGCCACGGGAGCCTAATCTGGATTGTCGAATGCCATCGAACCGTGGTGAGTCCTAGAACAAGTCGGTTTCCTCACGATGTACCTAGGTACCTAGATAATTTGCAAAAAGTTACGGTGCGACGGGAGCCTACTCCAGATTGTCCAATGTCTTTGAACGGTGGTGAGTCCTAAGACACGTCGGTTTCCTCATGATCTACCTAGGTACATAAAAGATAATTTGCAAAAAGAAAACTGTTCACATCAGTAGGTGCCACGGAAGCCTACACTGGATTATCCAATGCCTTCGGACCGTGGTGAGTCCTAAGACATGTCGGTTTCCTCCCGATGTACCTTGGTACCTACCTATAGATAATTTGCAAAAAGAAAACTGAACACATTAGTAGGTACCGGGCAAGGCGGCCATGTTTGCGTCTTCCCGCATCCCTACAAACTTCCGCCCGCCATCTTTCCCAAGAAAAGTTTCGTAAAGCACATTGTTTTGAAAGTTCCACGCAAGTGGCACTTAGCCAAGTTTCGTCTCAGGTTTTTGCTTTCGATAATCTTAACGAAACTTCCGCTGTTTTGGTAAGCAAAATTGGGGATTTAAGGCAAGTGGTTAGTACCTACGTTGTACAAGATAAATTAAAACTTAGTTTGCCTAGAGGTACCTACCTAGTATTCTATTTATTTTATAAGTTTCTATTATGATGTTGATGCCCTTAATATTAAATAATATAATTATAATGTTACATTTTCCCGGGTCTTAGTCGGGTGATTTTTTCTTCTCTTACCTCGACGTTCCGGGAAAATGTAAAATTATGAGTTCCAGTCGTGTTAGTTTAAATAGTTTAAAATATTATTATGATATGATTTGTATTTATTTATTATCTATTTAAGCAATAAGTTTGTACAGGACTAGCTGCGTCCCGCGGTTTCACCCGCCGCGCCGACGACCACGACCACAGGATCGAGATTTATCCCGATTCCGTGGTAATATCGGGATCAAAAGTAGCCTATGTTACTCATTTATAAGCAAACGAGAACTGAGAGATCTATTTCTACTAAACTTTGCAGTCCCTCTTGAGTCGGGCTTCTTCTTTTTAAACTTCAAAGCCCAATCTTAGTAGACTTCAATGAAAGGAAAAACTAAATTGACATACTAATACACATTCGTCCCACATTTTCGGTCCATCCTACTAATCCTACAAATATTATAAAGCTGAATGTTTGTGAGTATGTATGATATGTGTGTAACTAACTCACGTAAACTCACGTAAAAACGTAAACACACTTTGTAACTAAATCACGTAAAAACCGCTGAACCGATTACCATGAAACTCGGTATGATAGCTGGAGACCTGGAATAACACATAAGCTACTTTTTATCCCGATATTCCAGCGGGATCGTGACTTACACGGGTTAAACCGCGGGACGAAGCTTGTATTGTATAAAACATTGAAAATATTTAATAATTCGTACCTTTTTACAAAAAGCTACAAAAGTACAGTTCGAAAATTAAATAATGTTATTACGGTATTACGAATTTCGGCTTCTGAATTTTTCAAATTACGAGTCAAAAACTTTTAATGGCTTTATTTAAATCTCCGTTCGATTATTGTCCGGTCTCTGATCATTACTGGGAAAGTTGAAATGTCCATTATGACACACAGAGAGGTATTGTTTAAAAATATTATGAATAAATTTACATTTAGGAAAGCTTTCATTTTCCTCCATTGTTTTATATCTACCTTTAGGTACTCAGTATAATCATAAATCAGTCACAGTTTACCTAGTAGTTAACACATCAGAATTCAGTAATTGAAAAACCGACATCTAATATCCAATAAAATACCTCATAATTAACAAAATATTTTTAACCGACAAAAAAAAGGAGAAGGTTCTCAATTTGTCTGCATATATTTTTTGTTCAAATCTTATTAAATCTCCGTTCGACAATTGTCCGGCTCTGATCATTACTGGGAAAGTTAAAAATGTGCATTATGACTATTTATGACATACAAAGAGTAAAAATAATCAAAATTATTATGAATACATTTACATTTAGGAAAAGCCATCCATTGTTAAATACCTACATACATACCTACCTACCTTTGCTCTGTGTATTCAGTGATTGAACATTTGACACAATATATTGTGTACGTACATAGTAACATTTTACCGGGTTTTAAGGTAGAAACTTAATTTACCTAACCTGACGTGTCGTGTCGTGATGTGTCAGTAGCTTATCTGTTTCATATATTTTGTACGCTTAGAGACACATTTGTAGGTCGTGTCGTGTCGTGTGTTCGTAGACACCTACAAATGTGTCTATAAGCGTATCGTTACGACACGTCACGTCAGTTAATTGTTTTCACCTTTAATCGTGTATTATTATTTATTCTCTAACCTCGACGTTTCAACCATGTTGTAATGGTTTTGGTCGCGAAGAGTCGTCGAGGTAAGAGGAAAAATACCAACTAACTTTAGACACAGCATCCAATAAAGTAAGACGTAATTATATCTTTAATTTTATATTGATTTTTTATTACTCTCTGCATTTCATTTGAAATTGATCGATGATAGTTTCAAATGCCAATGATGGCGTTTGTACTTCGCAGGAAAATCAGAACAAATAAATGATCTCCAACATCTACATAAAAAGTTTCATCGCAATCAGTTTTGTAGTGTTTACGTGAATATGTAACAAACATACTTACAAGCATTCACCTCGAATATTATTATGACTTTGAATATTAAGCATTATTTGATTACTATCTCACGAGATGGTCACTAATAATTAATGTCAAGTTTGTATGTACTTAAGTTTATAAGTAAACGAGTATTGGTTCCTAGGAAGAAATCCCCCTTAGGCGATAAGACCGCTCATTGTTCCACATTAGATTTAAGTATTTTTTTGTAATACTTGTAGGTATATTTTAATATTTTGGTGTTAATTTAGGTATCTTTGCTACTCCTTCACGCAAAAACTACTGAACCGATTGCGACGAAACTTGATATGCCTATAGCTAGATATCTGGGTTTACGCAAAAGGCTAAGCTAGACAAAGGTCGTGAAATAGTTAAAGCATTTGTCGTGTTGTTCAACTGTGTGTATTATCCCCAAAAGGGATTAATGTAAAACGTCTGGGGGACGTAAAATCCATTCTATTTAACACCTCGATTAGCTGAATCGAATTATCGACTAACTTCGACCGTTGCTCAAACTGCTTCATATTTCGAAGGCCTTTTGTATAGTGAATAAATAAACAGGTCGTTGGGAGCTTAAAATTAAACAAAACAAAACAAATATATATATTTTTTTCCGGCTTTCGTGGTGTTATTATTAAAATAACTCAATTTTTACGATTTTTGTTATGTTTATTTTTATTTACTCGCGTTCCTTTTATTATATTACTTTAGCTGCGCCTTGTGGTTTTACCTGCGTTACTTCCGATCCCGTGGGAATATTGGGATCAAAAGTAATGTAGCTTTCTGATGGTAAAATAATTTTTGAAATCGGTATACATGCATTCATACTTATGCGTATGTTATCATTCATGCGTATGTTATCTACACTTCTACAATAATACGGGTATTATAAAGCGGAAAGATTTGGATTTTTGTGTATGTGTGTCTGTATGTTTGTTATGAATAAACTCTTAAACTACTAGACCGATTTCAAAAATTCTTAGAAAGCTACATTCACCCTGAGTAACATAGACATAGACATAACATACTTTTGATCCCGATATTCTCACGGGATCAGTTCTTACGCAGCTGAAACCTCGGGAATCTGCTTGAACTAATCACTTACTAGGCACGGAAAGGAAACTAGTCTCTTACTCAACACTTAACACTTAAAACACTTAACACACACCACACTCAACACTTAGAAACACTTTTTATTATACACACACTACTATACACTCTGCTTGAACACTCGGTTAGAAAATCTCGGTTGGAAAACTCAAATTAACATAATCTACGATCTCGGGTCTATACGTAGCTAAACGCAACGATACCGCGATTTAGAAATAACAAGCTTTTGGAGTGCCGCCATCTGTTATCAAAAATATAACATTAAGCGTAAACACTGCTATTATATTATAAGTATACATTTTAAATATAAGCTATTTTTATTTTCATTAAACAAGCGCCCTTTTCACCCTTATTTTATCGTAATATCGAATTTTGTTTCTATTTCAAACAACAGGCCTGAATATTTAATTTACTTTAGTTATTACTTTGTTTTGTGAACGGTTTCGTCGGAGGGCCAAAAGAAATATTTGATTTCGCTCCTACTTTTAATTACAGTTTTGTTAACTTGAAGTTAAAATGTTTTCATTATATTTGTGTGTATTTGCTGGAATCGGACTTGGAATTCTTAGATTTTAATATTTTATGGATCATTCATATTGCGATTTATTCCATTACGTATAATAATAACTATAGCACATGTATGTAACAAAGAAAATAAATAAAACGAAATAAACAAAAAATAGATAAAAAAGTCCAAGGAGCCGTGCGCTGCCATTTTGCTGCCTCGTTGCATTGGGCCACAAATTGGGCCAACGAGGATCTGCCTCGGCATATGTTCTGGCTCCGGAAGAATAAAGGGTTTTGGAAAATGCCTTTTATTTTTAATAATGATTTTTATTTTTGTGTGTCTGTATGTTTGTTATGAATAAACTCAAAAACTTCTGGACCAATTTCAAAAAAAGATTCTCCATTAGAAAGTTTCATTCACCCTGAGTAACATAGGCTACTTTTAGTCCCGATATTCCCACGGGATTTTTGTTTAATTATTACTCTTTGTACTCTGACTCTTCACTATTATATTCACTAACAAAACACAACAGCTTACATAAACACTTTAACTAATTAGTAAGTTTATTATAACACGTACAAACAAACGATAATCCAAGTCACCCCACTCTATTAATAATATCTTTGCAAAATTCCATTTTGGTCCATATGTTGAGGACAAAGAAAAGGGCGTGTTCATAATTTATTAGAGGCGAATACGACAAAACGTTGGACAAAATGTTTGGTTTCATGTTTAAGGTTAAAAGGTACAGATTAAAGGTTTGTTTTGACAATGTTACTATGATACATACATAGTAGGTTGATTCGACTGTATTTTTACCCGACTGCCGAAGGAGGGTGTGCGGTCTCAAACGACTTTCAACAAACAGCTGATCTTGCGACCTAGATGTAGATCACCTAACGACAGTGCATTTACCTCTTACCTCACCTATTTATATCTCTTTCAGGTAACCAATTAATAGAAAGACTTAAGGACGACTTAAGGCTTTATGGCCTATGGACGATATCTTTTAGGGAACCAATTAATAGAAAGACTTAAGGACGACTTAAGGCCTTATGGCCTATGGTCGATCTCTTTTAGGTAACCAATGAATGGAAAGACTTAAGAACGACTTAAGGCTTTTATGGCCTATGGACGATATCTTTTAGGGAACCAATTAATGGAAAGACTTAAGGACGACTTAAGGCCTTATGGCCTATGGACGATCTCTTTCAGGTAACCAATGAATAGAAAGACTTAAGGACGGGGAAGGGTTATATCCTAAAAATTTAAAAATTACAATACGCACATAATATGACCCAGAAAAAGAAATAAAAACAGTAAAATAAGTCCCCTGACATCTGACCCAAGAATAACTAAACTTACTAAGAATTTTATTGAGAGAAAGAATTAAAAATGGAAAATCTTTTTCTCTAATCTGGAATTCCATCGGATAGTGTTGAAACTGCAAATTCTTTGACGTTCATGAAAACGTTTCCATTCGAGTTGAAGTCAAGTGAAACGAACAGTTTGAAGTCGTACTATCAGGATTGGTTTGACAGGATTTTCGTTTTATTTCTAGGACATTTTAGGTAGGTAGGTAATAGTACCTACCTACCTAAACTAGGGACCCTATCCTGTACTAGGGATCCTGTGGACTATAGGGTCCAGGATCCCTAGTACATTTTTGCAATTAATTACTATCAAGCTAATTTTCCATGTGTAGCTTTTTACTACCACAATCGAGAGTTTCGTAGTTACCTGTAAGACCAACTACGACCCAAAATAAAATAACCTGTTTTTTTATGCCCTGTAGCCCCGGTCCTAAAGAATAAGGCTATGTATCCTCTGCCGAGTTAGATGGCGAATGGTCCCCTTCGAAATTGGGACCGGGGCCCAGTCGACACTGCTAATTTTTGTTAGGGGTCGACTGGCCCCACGTTTGTTTAGGATGTGGGCCCATTCGCCACTGCTAATTTTTGTTAGGGGTCGACTGGCCACACGTTTGTTTAGGATGTGGGCCCATTCGCCACTGATAAATTTTGTTAGGGGTTGATTGGGCTCAAATCGAAAGTAAATAAAAAATCGATCGAAACGAAAACAAATGACGATCGAAACAGTAACAAAAGACGAAAGACGATAAAAAAAGGTTCCTTAGTGAGAGGCTTTTAATGCAACTTGTTACCGGTTTTAGTCGTAGCGCCATACGGACTTGTCCGTGTTCCGATACGTTGGCCGGTGCCGCCACTAAGGATAAATTAATGACAAACATTCTCGATTATGCTCTACTTCTTAATAATTAATTAATTAATGCTTTATTTGCACAAAAACAATTTACAATTTCTTAATAATATATTGGTTCAATTTGGCTCCTAAGTAATGTGTGTTGCCTGCTAAACACCAAGATTTGTGAGTCTTTTGGAAACCTAACCCTAACCTAACCTAACCCCACCATGGTAAAAAAAATCCACCATGGTGGTAAAAATGTGGCAATTTTATCTAGTGCATCAGTATTACAATTAGTTAAAAGTAAAACCTGGTACAAATTTCAACAAAGTTTTCCAAACTTTAATACATACGTCGCCAACTATAACTAATTACCTACCTACAGTAGAACGTAATGAAAATCACAACTATCGTGCGATTAGGTTGCCCTTCCGACTAACCGGACAGCTTCCGGACGGCCCGCGACGGTTCCGGCCGGGCGGACGGATCCGGCGACGCATCCGGCCGCCCGATAGCAATCGAATTTCAAATTTCGTGATACCAGTTTCGTGCAATCTAGTCGCCTCTGTTAGACTGTGTTGCAATTTCGACGTGATTTGCATTTTTTAAATCTAGATTACTGTTTGTGAGGATTTTCTATTTTCTAGCTGTTTCCCCGCTTTTTTGTCAGTTTTTTGCGAATTGTTTGGAAGTAATGAAGTTTTAGAGAATTGTTTTAATGTTTTTTGAAATTGTTTTAGCTACAGTAGTCGTATCATAATAGAATATTTTAATAATATGCATTGAGTACATTTTATAACTAAATTAACAATGCAAATTTGCTGATTTGTATGCGAAATAACGCTCATACATTCTATAAAATATCACGTATGTTGTATAAAAGCCCCACTTAATTATTTTTTCTTCGAATGTAGTATTAGTTGTTATAGCGGCAACAAAAACACATCATATGTGAAAATTTCAACTGTCTAGCTATCAGGATTCCTGACTAGGTACCTAACAACAGATATGGTAACCTGGTGACAGACAGACAGAAGCAAGACCCACGGGTATATCCAACTATTTGTGCACTAACTTTCTTCCCAATCGGTAAGGAGAACTTGACTACCGCTCCGGATCGTATTTGATGTAAAATTCTGAAAAGCTATTGCCATACAAAGAGGTAAAAAAGCTGCCAGTACCTATCCTTGGTTCTTTTGCGCCGGTGCGATCAGGGGCGGTTTATTTGGTTGACTATGTCTGTGTGTTTATATTTCTGTTTATGTGAAATTTTAAAAAATATTCCTAACGCATTTCGTTATAATTAAAATAAACACAAACAAATGTGAAATAAATAAAGTAAATTAAATAAACCGCCCTTGATCGTACCCGGCGCAAAGGAGCCGAGGATTCTAGCAGCATTGCCTCTCTGTATGCCAATGGCCAACCTTTGCAATTAATTAATTTTTCATTATAACGAAATGTGTTAGACTTATTATAAACTAAAATTAAAAAATAAAATAAAACAATAGGTATATTATACAAAATTGAAATACAAAAATCCAAACATTTAATCTTTCGCATTTATAATACTAAGTGGGAAGTAAGATCGTGTTTACACAAACGAAGTAAATAACTTTAGTAGGTAAGGTACTAACTTAATTCAATCACGATTTGAATAGCCCCGAAAGACCCCGAATTCAAAACTTTTGACGGACAATCACATTCAGCAATATCCCTTAATTTATAGCCAATTTACACCGGCACCATTAAATCCTGGCTTAATAAACCGTGTTTCGTTTCTAAATCAAATATCAAAGGCTTTATTCGAAGATATTTAATATTTTAATTGCGGAGGTATAACATTTTTAGTCTGTAAGTGGTCGATTTTTCTTAATTGCACTAATAGGAATAAAATTTGAAACGTTGTTTCTTTTAACTAATATTTTTGATGTTAAATTTTTAAATCTGTTTGATTTGAAGTTAAAATTTCTTTGAAGTTTTGACGAAATGGAGCTAGGACACTTTGTTTTTGTTTCACTATCTTTTTAACCCCCGACGGAAAAAGAGGGGTGTTATAAGTTTGACGTGTCTGTCTGTCTGTGTATCTGTCTGTGGCACCGTAGCTCACGAACGGATGAACCGATTTAAATGTAGTTTTTTTTGGTTGATAGGTGACTTTTGTCCGAATGTTCTTAGCTATGTTTGATCAAAATCGGTTCAGCCGTTCATAACATATATTGGTTGAAACTCGGAAATAAAAACCGAATGTTTTCAAATATGCCCGAGTGGGGTATCAAATAAAAGAGCATGACTTTTGTGACAAGAATATGCAAGTTTAATCAAAATCGGCTTAGCCGTTCAAAGTATATGTAGGGTCAAACTCGGAAAAAAACCGAATGTTTTCAAATATACCCGAGAGGGGTATCAAATGAAAGGACTTAACTTTTGTGACAACAATATGCATGTTTAATCAAAATCGCTCTTACAAAAAGGATGAAATAAAAAATTTAAAAAAACCCCGACTTTTGGGAAACATTTTATCAAAAACTAGCTGCGTCCCGCGGTTTCACCCGCGGAAGTCCCGATCTCGTGAGAATATTGAGATTGAAAGTACCCTAGGTTATTTCTCGATAATGTAGCTTTCTTTTGGTGGAAGAATTTTTGAAAACGGTTGAGTAGTTTTTGAGTTTATTCATTACAAACATACGACACACACAAACCAATACAAATCTTTCTTCTTAGTTTAAATAACACGATATTGGCATTGATATTGGTAGTATTTTTTGATACACACACACAGACACCCAAAACCAGAAAAAAATATTTATAAGAAGTTTAAATTCCTGTCGGAAAACAAGCCCGCAATCTTCTGCGTTACAGGCAGTTGTTCGCCCTCCGCGCCACAGAAGTTGTCACTCTATTCCACTGCGTTTTAATATCATTGGCTTTATGCTTTGAAATTGGTAGCAATAAAAGACGGTAAATGGATCACGGTTGCCTTGAAGCGATTTGAAACTTTATTAAAAATCGAATGCATGCACGGTGAGGTTGTACCTACCTACTTGTAGGTTTGGTTGTTTTGGAGATCAGTTTTTGGAAACCATGGATCATGGAGATGGAATCCTATGGATCTCATACTCCCCTTATCCCATTTCGAGAGGAATGCCACTGGGAACGATATTCCCAGTGCTCTCGAAAGACCCTGGAGGGTTACTGCGGTTCGTTTCGATACGACATCGATACTGTCATACGATGATTCTACTGTCACATTCTGATAGTAGGGTGACAGTAGAACCATCGTTATGACAGTATCGTTGTCGTATCGAAACGAACCGAAGTAACCCTCCTGGTATAGTTTCAAGACAAAAACATGTTATTGTTTCATACCCTATCCACACACAAATGACTTTTTTGGCTAAAATATGGATACGCTTCAAAACACCCATCTACATATTTGTCTAGAAAATAAACTTAAATGTAGGAAACAATGCCACCTACAATGAATACCTACATAAAAAAGTCAACAACATTCCGCCATAAAATAATCAACAATTTTCGATGAACCCGACATGGATTTTGAGTTTAGGTCATATAGTCCTCTTAAACTTAAGTAGTAGTCTCTGCACCGCTCTCATGTTTTACTACACGTGGTGTGCAATGAATAAAAAGTTGTACTTTAAGAGAATAGTCTCCATTCTCTTTCTCCATACAAAAGTAGTTTAAATTTTCCTTCCTGGATAAAGACATTAGAGCCAATATGTTTGTGCCATAAAACTTATATCTGTCATGACTAAATTAAAAATAAATTTAAACTACGTTTGTATGGAGAAAGAGAATGGAGACTATCCTCTTAACATTACCTTCCCATTGTTTTCTAAAAGTAAAAAATGTTTTAAAAAAATATACCTACAGCTTTAGAAATGTCACCCGAACCGGGCCAACGAGAGCCACCAGATCCAAATTTCTGCCTTTCGCTTGCTTTGACCACTTGGCTACACGGCTATACGCGATCTCTCCATCCCTATGGTACGTATATAAATTAACCTGTATTTTTCCTGTTTACCATTTTCAACTTCAGCCAGAATTGAGTTACCTGGCGCAAAATTACGAGGAGACCGATCCAGGACAAACTGGGACAAGGGAAGAAAGAACAAAAGTCACCCATCAACCAAAAAAAAATACATTGAAATCGGTTCATCCGTTCGTGAGCTACGATGCCACAGACACACACACACACACACAGACAGACAGGCAGACAGACAGACACGTCAAACTTATAACACCCCTCTTTTTCCGTCGGGGGTTAAAAAGAAGACCATATTCAACTTTAGAACGTACGAACACATCCAACATGAAGCCTAGAGATAAATACATAATTCAAAAAGTTTCCAGAACTCCGAAACCCCAAAAATGTTCCAGAAAATTACCTAAGCTTTGGCTAAAACAATAAATTTTAACTGAACAACATCAGTAACAGTATCTCAAGAAAGAATCCTTTAAAAATGCCATGTTAAAACCAAAATTTATCGCTTGTTTGAACTAAGATAACGACTGTTGTTAATAAAAATAAGATATTACTTATTGTCACTGTTACCTTTTCAAGTTTCAAATCTAGGTACACATATCAGGGTGTTTCCAGAACGGGGTATTAAGCTAAAAGATGGTTGATTTAGAGGTCTAGGTGAACAACTTTTGTTCTACAACTTTTCGAAATTCGAGGTTTTAACGAACATTTGGAGACAAAGTCTTTCTAATATATAAAATTTCCATGTCACAATGTTAGTTACCGTACTTCCTCCGAAACGGCGCGACCGATTTTTACCAAATTTTATATGCGTATTCAGTAGGTCTGAGAATCGGCTACTATCTATAATTTATAAGGCAAAACAACGTTTGCCGGGTCAGTAAGTATTTATATATAATTCAATGTCCTGACTTATTGACCCAACTATATATCAATGCAGAGCCCAAACCGCTGGTCCTAGTGACATGAAATTTGGAGAGTGTGTTCTTTGTGTAACCATCCACTAAGAAAGGGATTTTGAAAAATCCCGGGGAACGGGACTTATGCGGGTGAAACCGCGGGACTCTGCTAGTAAAATACAAAAGTTCTGATTATCTAATTGGACTTTTTATCAACACACAGCCGGTCTGTGTGTTGAGGTCCAGAACTGGTCCTAGAAACATGAAGTTTGGAGAGTATGAGCTTTGTGAGGTATCCACTATGTAATGGTTTTTTGAAATCTTCGCTGGATCGGAAGTTAGAGATGATTCTTGCATAAACTGGACCAAAACCCAAAGATGTCGAAAAATAAACCGAGGAAGATGAATATTCATTAATTCACCGAGTCACATAAGTTTCAGGTGTCTGTACCTGTGTTTCTGTCTGTCGCATCGTAGCCCCCAAGCGGATAAAGCGATTTTCATATAGTTTTAGTTCGAAACTTAGATAGTGTTTACTTAAAATTATTGTCTTAAACCAAGACCTTAAGTGCGTACGTGCTGAAGTGCCCATTTCGAAGGTACTTGCTCTAAACGCAAACTTTTGACCTTGTAAACGTCTTCAACGGTTCAAGTTAGGAATAAGTTTAATAGTTCAAAATGTTCTGATGGAATCGAAGTTGTTAATGCTTGCTTCTGATTGGTTGAATTGATTGTTCTATCAATAGAATAGAGAAGTTTTGAAAATGGATCTTTGGGGGTACGTGATGATGTGTACCTCCCAAGGGAAGATCTTCCACCGGGCAGGTGGTTTTTGCCCGGTAGGCCGCGGCCCGACGATGTCTCATCGGGAGTTGTATATGAGCTTATCTCGGAAAGAATGTTGATAGCGCGATTCAGGATTTCACACTAGTAACGCCATCTAGTTGATTCTGTGGGCGTCCGCCACATCACTCCCCCTCGAGACCGGAGGTCGATGCATGGAGATGGTACGTTGCTGGCCCTGGTGTCATCTGGCGTGAACGGGACGACTCTGGACCTGCTGTCATCTCGGCTTGGCTGCTCGACTGCTGACTCGTCTCTGGCGATATAAGCTGGTTTGACTCTGTCGATTGACACTGTAACCTCTCTGTCTCTCATCGCTAGTGTTATGGTTTTTGGAGTGCGCTCCAACACCTTATAGGGACCGGTGTATGGAGGCTCTAGAGACCGTCTGGCGGCGTCTTGTCTTAGGAAGACGTACTCAGCCGTGGTCAAGTCTTTGGGTATGTAAAATGTCTTCTTTTCGTGTCTGCTAGCGGGCCGTGGAGTCAGTCTCGACATGTGTAGGCGTAGACGCGCAGCGAAGTCGGTGACGTCGTGGTTGACGTCGGCCGCTGGGACGAAGAACTCGCCCGGCAGGCGTAGTGGCTCGCCGAAAACCATCTCTGCAGCAGACGCCTTCACGTCCTCCTTCCAGGCACTGCGTATGCCTAGCAGCACCAGAGGAAGAACTTCTGACCAGCTCGAGGTAGCGTGGCACATAATAGCGGCCTTCATCTGGCGGTGGAGACGCTCCACCATGCCATTGCAGGCAGGGTGATAGGCGGTGGTAGGGCGGTGTTGCATGCCCAGGATGGCAGCCAGGGTGCGAAAGAGCTCGCACTCGAACTGGCGGCCCCTGTCCGTCGTAATCTTCTGGGGACAGCCGAAACGCGCCACCCAGCCAGCGACGAAGGCGCGGGCGCAGGACTCGGCGGTGATGTCTGTGAGCGGATACGCCTCAGGCCATCGTGTGTAACGATCGATGACCGTGAGGCAGTACCTGTAACCAGAAGAAAATGGCAACGGTCCGATAATGTCCATATGGACATGTGAAAACCGTGCGGAAGGGACAGGAAATATGGAAGTCGGAGAGTGGGTAGTAGTGTGGCGGACGCCCACAGAATCAACTAGATGGCGTTACTAGTATGAAATCCTGAATCGCGCTATCAACATTCTTTCCGAGATAAGCTCATATACAACTCCCGATGAGAGAACGTCGGGCCGCGGCCTACCGGGCAAAACCAACCGCCCGGTGGAAGATCTTCCCTTTGGAGGTACACATCATCTCGTACCCCCAAACTGGTGACCCCGCACATGGACAAGAGCGCAACCTTCGCCGACATGAGTTTCAACCCCGCACCACCCTCACCTACCCCCTGCATCCTGCCAGCAGCAGCCGACAACCACTTCTAGCCAAATCGGTTGGACCACGACGCCTGTTTACTACACAAGCACTGGTTCACCCTCCAACGGCTACACCGCATCGCAACTGGGCACCTGCAGCACGCTTCCGAGATCCGGCACTCATCGATTGGCCATCGACACGCTGGATCATCACGTGCTATGCCCCCTTCACACGTCCCGACTCACCGTGGACATCACTGTTCCGACTCACTGGAACAGCATCTTCCCGACTCACCGTGGAATTCAAAGACTCCGACTCACTGGAGCAGCATCCCGACTCACTGGGATATTCCGTCTCGACTCACTGAGACGCACGCAACACAACTGGCACACTGGCAAAAACAATCTGCATCGACCTCCGGTCTCGAGGGGGAGTAGTGTGGCGGACGCCCACAGAATCAACTAGATGGCGTTACTAGTATGAAATCCTGAATCGCGCTATCAACATTCTTTCCGAGATAAGCTCATATACAACTCCCGATGAGAGAACGTCGGGCCGCGGCCTACCGGGCAAAACCAACCGCCCGGTGGAAGATCTTCCCTTTGGAGGTACACATTATCTCGTACCCCCAAAGATCTAATGTCTGATTCACACGAGTCAAGCCGGTTGCCTAGAAAATCTGAAACAGTAAAACAGGATCATTTCGATCGTCCTCTATTTCTGTTTTCAATTCGATCGTCTTTTGTTTCTGTATATTATTTGCTAGCAGTGCTCGCGACTTCGTCCGACTATTTTTTTTTAATACAATATAGCTTATTTATAGCCCTCCTTAATAAATGGACTATCCAACACTGAAATATTTTTTGGCAAATCGCACCAGCGGTTCGTGAGGTTAGTTAGTATTTATAATATAATTTAACAGTCATATTGTCCTACAAATTGCGTGGTACATTATCCCGGTCCTACGCTCAAAAGTAATAGTACAGATCCTATATACCTCTGTTATCTACCACAATCGAGAGTTTCGTATAGGAAATTGTTGGGCGTCTCATCAAAATGAAGCTACTCACGGAAAATTAGCTTGATAGAAATCAATTGCAAAAATGTACCAGGGATCCTGGACTACTAGTGTCAGTGTCAGTTAAAATATAACACTGTACGGAACCCATTGGCGAATATTTTTACGTTTGGTTAAGTTAGTTATCAGTGATACCAATCCGCTGACAGAATCAAAAATTGATTTAGAGTTTGCTCACTGTAAATTCAGATTGATGCATTTATTGAATATCCCTATTTTATTTTAGTGAATATCTAAAAAATAAATACGTTTTTTTGTTAACAACGTAATTTTCAATGTCATATCTATACTTCTACTGTAAATCTACACTTCCACACTATTATATACCTATCTATCCTGGATAGGATTATCGTACTTCCTATCCTACTAATATTATAAACGCAAAATTTTGTATGTATGTCTGTTTGTGACTTCGTTACTCCTTCACGCAAAAACTACAGAACCGATTGCGATGAAACTTGGAATAAAGATAGCTAAAGACCTAGAACAACACAAAAAGTTTAATTAACAACATGTTTATCAAGGACGAACGATTGGGACTGTTACCCTTAACACAGATTGTTTATATATAATCTAGCTAGGGTACAGTTGTGACGTAAGCTATGCAACCTTGCCTTACTCTCTATTATGAATGTACAAACTATATTTGTTATATTTATAACTGTAACTCATTTGTTTAATAATGTGTATTAAACTTATAGCCAGAAACAGGCTATGTTAATTAGTATGTAGTTTTAGTTTCTAAAATGTACTAAGAGATGGCGCCACTCGTAAAGCTAGATCACGCTATCGTTGTGTTCTGATGTTTTATATGGTTATCGAGGCGTTCAATAAATCAGTACCAATTTGAGCTCTATTTCTTTGGTTTCATTTACTTATCCATTTTGGGACGCATACACATTTGTTTATTGTATTTTTGGCACTAATAAATCATTTATTATTATTATTTATTATAAAAAAGGCTAATTTTATCCCAATATTCTCGCGGGATCTGGATTTACGCAGGTGAAACCGCGGGACGCAGCTAGTTATACATATATGAAAAGATTTGTATTTTTGCGTGAGTGTGTGTCGTGTGTTTGTAATGAATAAACCCAAGAACTACTATTCCGATTTCAAAAATTCTTTCACCGAAAAAAAGCTACATTATCGAGGAGTAACATAGGCTACTTTTGATCCCGATATTCCCACGGGATCGGGACTTACGCGGGTAAACTGCGCGACTCATCTAGTTTTATTTAAATAGAAAGTTCGAAAGTAAGATACTTGGTATTTAGTTACTCTTTCAATTAATAATTTATCAACCAATTAATTTGTGTCTTCATTTGATTTGTACTTTATGTAATTTTCTTTGAATATCGTTTTAATAACTCCTTAGTTTATTTCTCATACGAATCTAATCAAGCGTAATAAGGTTGATGACATTCTCAAAGAATAGTGAAAGGTGGGGCATGTTCGATAGAAATTATCGATAGTATCGAAAGTACAGCTTTCGAGCGGTGTTGGTCTAGTATATAGATACCCCGACTTTCATTCCCAAAGACGTGGGTTCGAATCCAGGCCGCGCGGTCGGCCTGGATTCGAACCCACGTCAATGTCTTTTTCTTTAAGAAAAAGGTATGGGCGCTAATAACATCGCTATTACGGTGAAGGAAAACATCGTGAGGAAACCAACATGTCCTAGGACTCACCACGATCCGAAAACATGGGATAATCAGTGTTTTCTATGTATCACAAAAAAAAAGTATAATATGTAGTATATCCGTTGTCTAGTACCCATAGTACAAGCCTAGTGCTTAGTTTGGGGATAGATTGCGCTATGTGTAATGTCGTGCATGTTTTAGAGCTCATCTATACTGACCTCTGTGGCGCGTCGTGCGAAAGCGCGACTGCAATGCAGAAGGTTGCTGGTTTGATTCCCGCCGGGTGCAAGTATTTATGCTTAAAAAATAAATATTTGTATGTATTTACAAAAGAATCTATATTTATTTATAGATTTTTTCTTTATTTTAATTTTTGTATTGTGTAGTGTTTGTTATATTAATAAAGAAAAAGAAATATAAATATTATATCCGTTGTCTAGTCACCGTAACACAGGCTAAGTAGATTACCACGGGGCTAGATGGTGCTGTACACAGAATTTATCTATTACCGATTTATTTTATACTTTATTTTAGAATCTTAGGTAAAAAATGTAAATAAAGAGCTCTTTTTTAAATTTTTGATCTAAGATTCTGAAATTGAGTATAAAATAGGACTGCTGGTATACCTATGTTGTTTAATATGTAAATTATTTCGAACTTATCACCTACTTATTGACTGAATACAATGTCTAGCGATAAGGCCGCCCATTGCACCACACTAGTTTTAAGTTTTTGTCTATGTAACATTTGTTTAATTTTAAGTTATGGATAAAGCATTTATTGATTCATTTTATTCATTCTTACTAAATTATCGATATCGATAAAAATCGAATACGTTTTCACTTCACTAAAAGGGTTCTCACTCCACTCCCTATGATATTGCTTAGTAATTTGCGAGGCGTGTCTACATCAGATCCAGTCCGATAATAATGCATTATGTACCACGTGTCATAAATGTAGCACGATCTATTTGTACACGAAATATGTTATACTAGTAACGCCACGAGATATCACCACATTCATTCATTCATTGAATTAATTTCCTTCATTGAATTAATTTCCTTCATTGAATTAATTTCATTCATTGAATTAATTTTATTCATTTCATTCGTTTCATTCATTTCATAAAAATGAATATTGGAAAAAGTATCTTTTAAAAATAGCTCTTTGTAATTTTGTAACACTAAACCTCAACAATAGCACGTTCTAAATTCAAATGTTCTTCTCCAATTATTCAAATGGTCCGCTTAGACTTCCGTTCTCAGTAACACAACACTACGGGTCGGACCGGGCCGGGCCGTTTCCGTTCCGGCCACAATTATGTGCCGGCCGATGACGGAGCCGTCAATCGATTAAAGGGCATGTGGAGGAAGTAATCAGAGTCTGACGTGACCCTTTCGGTTGGTTGGTGGTACTGTGAAAGTTGTGGGGAATGGGTTAAGTTTCGATTTATCAATATTTTGAAAAGGCCGTTTTTCACTTTTTTAGTTTGAATTATTTTGAAATAGTTAGTTAGGTCGATAGATTATGGCCAATATAAAATAACAATATCGTAAATTATCGTCGTTATCTTAGCTCGTTTTGAATAGTTAATAAGTAGGTAGGTCTCCTCGGCCAAGACTGTTGTAACATTGTTGAAACGTCCAGGTAACAAAATAAATAATGATACGCAATTGAAAACCCGGTAAAATGTAACTAAGTTAACAAATCGTGTGAATTGAAGTTTATTTTGAAATAGTTTTAGTATTATAAATAAAAAATAACCGTTGCAGTTTCTCGACTTTTGAGAAACAGACACGGTTTTTTTTCTCTATCGACAAAACATTTCTCACTAAGAAAGCTCTTAAGCTCAAAATACACGACGACACTTACACCTTCACCTAAAACACACCACACCTACAGCACACATGCACGAAATTTTGTATGTGGTGTGAGCAGTTTTAGGTAAAGTGTAAGATAAAAGTAAAAGATGTAAGTAAAAGATGTAGCGGTTAAACCTATTATTAGCTAAACTTAAACTACAAACTAAAAACACAAAATAAAACTAAAACAGACTAACTAAACTATTATTTTTCCTATTCTAAGTACGAGTAAATAATATCGTATATTTTTTCTTTTTTTTTTTGGTTTTACTAGAGAAGGGTTTAAGTTAGTAAAACGATAAATAATTTAAGCGACAGTCTGCAAACCCTTTTACAGTAGCCTCCACCGCTGTGATGATCGAGCATTTCATTGTGCTGACACGCAGGATTAAAAGGTTCACTCTGAGTTATTGAACGAGTGAACGGAATGAACTGGTGAAAGAATGAATGATATTACGTCGCTGAATTGTACGTATATTTTTTTCTATCTGAAAAAGATACTGGGAGAATTGAGGACTTCTATCTTTTTTGGTTAGGTAGGTATAGAGATTATTTCACTGGATGGATTTTTTTTCGTGGTTTTTTAATAAAAGAAAACTACTGTGTCGATTTCAATAATTCTTTTACCATTAAAAAGCTACATTCACATTATATCCTTTCTTAATTTTTGACGTTTGAATTTGACGACCTCTGTGGCGCGTCGTGCGAGAGCGCGACTGCAATGCAGGAGGTTGCGGGTTCGATTCCCGCCGGGTGCAAGTATTTATGCTTAAAAAATAAATATTTGTGTCTGGTCTGGGTGTCCTTCTATGTATAATATGTATGTATTTACAAAAGAAAAATAAATATAAGTATTATATTATTATCCGTTGTCTAGTCACCGTAACACAAGCTTAGTCGCTTACCACGGGGCTAGATGGCGCTGTGTGTTGTTCGCAGAATTTATTTTATTTATTATTATTTTTTTATTAATAAATGGACTATCCAACATTAAAAGAAAAATTAAAATCGGACCACCGGTTCCTGAGATTAGCGTGTTCAAACAAACAAACAAACTCTTCAGCTTTATAGTAATACTAGCTGCGTTCCGCGGTTCCACCCGCGTAAGTCCCGATCCCGTAAGAATATCAGAATCAAAATAGCCTATGTTACTCAGGGTGAATGTAGCTTTCTGATGGTGAAAGAATTTTTGAAATAGGTCCAGTGGTTTTTGAGTTTATTCATTACAAACTTACAGACACACATACACACAAAAATACAAATCTTTTCTCTTTATAATATTAGTGTAGATGTAGCTAAAGGTAGCTTAATTGCAGTATAGAAGGTTAGCTTTATAATTTTAGTATAGAAGGTTAATAAAATTACTAATTACGCGAGTAAAACCCCGGGACAACGCTAGCAACTCATAATACCGCTTTTGTTTATCAGAGTTTCGCCTACTTATCAACATTTCAAAGACTTTGCGAGCACGTGTAGAATTCTTCTGAATAATATTATATTAATACCAAAATAAACAAAACGCGATTCAAATCTCGATAAACTTGATGAATACATACATGACAAACATAAACAACGCACTCACACTGGAAACTTTTTGTCTGCCGATAGCTCAGATTTCCTTATTTGAAAAAGAACAAACTTGATACTTTCGTAACTACAATCATTCAACCAAAATAATCATGCCTCTTTGGATAGCAATACCTATTCGTTGGCCAAAGTAGGCGCCAGCCCTTTGGTCACCAGAAGCTAATACTAGTAATTTTGAAAAAAAAAAATGCATTCCAAAATACTGGATCTGACAGGACTTGCACCTGTAACTCTTACAGTTTTAGTGTAATGCGTCTGTCCTGGATCCGTCGGACAGGGTGGTTGCCTCCTCGACGCCTCGGAGTAGTTTTCGAAACAACGATACGTTACGACTAAGTCTACCTTGTTACGACTCGTAACGTTACGACTCGTAAGTCTACCTTGTTACGACTCGTATTGTTACGACTCGTAATGTTACGACTCGTAAGTCTACCGGGTTACGACTCGTAGTCTTCTGTCTCTACTCTTCTCTCTTCTCTCTCTCTCTCCTCGGCTTAGTGGACTGTATGTTCGCTCCCTGCTTGTCTGCGCGCTCCCAAATAAAAACGCCTGATGTACTGTATACTTCTTTATTCATAAATGTTCTTAGTTCTATTTGAGTTCTTAGTTCTTAGTTCCAGTCAGGTGTCTTCAGCGCAGTGCAAACAGCTTCTGACTTTTACAAAAATACCCCTGCCTTATATTAGAAATGATTGCGCAACATCTATTACGCATTACATTCGACTGAGGGTCCCACCTTGCATCTCACTTTATTATAGCTCTGACCCTGTCGCACTTGATATAGTCAAACGCGCCCGGTCAGATTTATTACACGAAAACTTATAATTTAACACATAAACTTATAATCTAACACATAAAAGACATCTTAAAGCTATGTACATAAAAAACTATATACTAAGGTCGTCCTGTTCTCAACAGCGTCTTATTTGGACGACTTTTACTTTTGCCACTGGTCCAATTTAAGAGTTTAAGAAGTTCAATCCAACTGTAAGAAACACTTTATAAATCAGATTAAAAGTCAGATTTATTGCAGCAATGGAATTTTCTTCAGGAAAAATGTATGTGCGCATAATGTAGTTACATGTACATCGCTCTTACGTTGAGAGAAAACATCGCGATGAAACCCGCGTCTTAAAATCACGCACAATGGCCCATTTACGAGGCTGCTCAGTGTAGACAGGAAAGAGAGCGAGACCTGGAGGGTTACTGCGGTTCGTTTCGATACGACATCGATACTGTCATACGATGATTCTACTGTCACATTCTGATAGTAGGGTGACAGTAGAACCATCGTTATGACAGTATCGTTGTCGTATCGAAACGAACCGAAGTAACCCTCCTGACCTCAGATTAAATTTATATAAAATAGCAATTCAAATAATATAAGGAGGTACTTATACTGGTTGCCTGGAAAAGATCGTCCTTAGGCGATAAGGCCGCCCATTGTGCCATACCAGATTTAAATTTTTATCTATACTTAATAATCTATTATCTATTATACTATTATAAAGCGGAAGAGTTTGTTTGTTTTTTTGTTTGTTTGTTTGTTTGTTTGAACGCGCTAATCTCAGGAACCACTGGTCCGATTTAAAAAATTCTTTCGGTGTTGGATAGTCCATTTATTGAGAAAGGCTATAGGCTATTTTTGATCTCTATATTCCCACGGGATCGGAACTTATGCGGGTGAAACCGCGAGGAGCTGCTAGTCTTTAATATTTAGTTAATTAAAGTTTTAGTACAATAAAGCATTTCGGTATAAAAGTCAACTATCGTTATTCCTAATTTTTCCTAATTTTGGTACAAAAGTCAACTATCGTTATTTAACAGCCGAATACAGAAACGCAACTCAAAATTTGAGTTCTACTTAAACAACTAAGCACTTCTCAAATTCAAAAATTCCCATACTATTTTTAAATTTAGAAGCTGCTCAATTATTTAAGTACGACTCAAATTTTAAGTGGCGTTTCTTATTTGGCTGTAAGTCTATGACACGCTGACAGTTCGTCTACACTTACCGCTGTTTACGGAAACACACAACAATAAATAAGTTTTATCTAACTTGCCAGTTAGACATCGGCCGAACGAAAGTTCTAAGTCTGATGAGCTTCTAAAGAAATTAATATTTTAAATAAGGTTTTGTTATTATAATTAACAAAATATACCTTTTCATCCCATCTATTCGAAAACAGCTAGTCTAATCCCTGTAAACAAGGCCTGAAGTAACGCTTTGCTGGCGAAGTTCCTAGCAGGGATTTTCATAGCTCATTATTGCCCTGTTTGCAGGGCAATAATGAGATTTGAATTTGGAATGTGAATATTTTTAAAAAGTTTCAATTAACAAAGAGTTCCTATCACCGTACTGCGTGTCTGATAGGTAGGTGATAGGTGATAGACCGAGCAGGTTAAGCAACACATGTGTCTGATAGGTGAGCGATGGGTGTTCGACCGTACAGGTAGAATATTGGTAAAATGCAGGGTTTTGGTAGAAAATGGTAGGTTTTGGTTAGAAATGGTAACGTTCGTAGAAATTGGTAGGTTTGGTGAAAAATGGTAGGTATTGGTAGAAAATGGCAGTTTTTGGTAGAACTAACTCATTTTCTCATAGAGGGTGATGAAAAGTAGAATGTTCACCTCGGGAGCAAACACTATTTTTCGCTCGAGTGAGATACTTTGAATCCCTCGATTCGCTCAGGATTCTACTAAAGAATCCCTCGTTACGCTCGGGATTCTACTCTAGAATCCCTCGCTTCTCTCTGGATTCAAAAAACACTCTCGCCGTAAAAATAGTCTTTTCTCCCTTGGTATACAATCTACTATTACCTACTTATTTAGTAAAAGGTTTGGTATTATGAAATGATTTTACATTTTGCTAAGTGATTTTTTTTTTATTGAAAGGATATAATAGATTGTTGGTTTATCTTTTGGTATTATCTTTTTTGTTGGTTATTTTGTTTTTAATTATAATTTTATTTATGATCGGGTCAGATCTTCTTGTTTCTCTGCCGTCTTCCTTCTTTAAGATGATTGTGTTACATCTTAGACCGTATCGTCCCTTTCCATCAGATGAGATATACCTAGTGGTCAGATAAGAAATGCTAAAACTAATAAACAACACGCGATTAAAACCGAAAAATGAGTTTAATTTTAATACAATATCGCAAAAACTGAGAATTTTTTTAAATATTTTATACATCATTTGATTTTCACTACGATCTCCCATGCGTGCTTTTTTATCAACTAATTCAGAACTAGATTAGATAAAGACAGAAAATTGAATGAAAAATTCACTTCCAACGAATTAATTCCCCTCGCAAAACCTAACAAAAGATATCTACGGAAATGAAATGAAAAAAAGCGAATGCAGTGATCAAGAATAGACGATTTCATTTCTACATTTGTAATCTCACAATAGCAGCCTCAGTGAAAACCGTAAAAAGTAAAAAAAAATCGGGAAAAATGACCAATTTGTAGTGTCGGAGCGAAGGCGATTTTTTCGCCGAAACTGTAATAGATTTTCGGCTTCAACCTTTTGATAAAGGAGTCGGGCGTTGTTTAAACGCTTTTAATATCATGCGACACAAAATGTTTTCCTCGAATCCGTGTGAAATTCTATGATACCTTAATGGACTTTTAGACGGTCCCGATTTCAGAGAAAATCTTTTTACTACCTTACTATCCAATAAGGCAGTACCTAAACTTTTTAAATTCACACGATTTGTTAACATAATTACATTTTCCTGGGTCTTTATCGAGTATTATTATTTATTTTCTTACCTCGACATTTCAACCATGTTACAATGGTCTTGGTCGCGATAAAGACCCGGGAAAATGTAACTATACTAGGGCAGTAAAAATATTATATTTGGGGTTCCGTATCCAAATGGTAAAAACGGGACCTTAATACTGAGACTCCGCTGTCTGTTTGTCCGTCTGTTACTAAGCTGTGACTCATCATGAAGCGTGATAGCTAGACAGTCGGTATTTTCACAAACGATGTATTTCTGTAGCTCCAAATATTTACTAAAAACGTAATAAAGTAAATATTTAAGTGGGGCTTACATACAACAAACGTAACGTGATTATTAAATAGCATTGTTACCGCGATTTATTTTTACCACTGGCGCCATCTAGTAATAAACTGGAGTCAATGTCAGTCAGTCGCTGCGTTTATATGTTTCGCTTGGTCCAGTGTTTATTTTTATGTAAAGTATACATTTTTAATTAGTGTTTTGAGCTGCGAAAAAGAAGCCGAATTTTATCTAAATTTAACCGAAATTTAAACTGAAAATGCAGTCGAATCCCTACCAATTTCTTTCAACCGTCAATGTTACTAGAGCCCTATTCTACTGTCTCACTGATGCTATTCTACCTTATCGTAGAAATGGCTACCTCAATTATATCGCTTTTGTTATTCCCTAGTCGAAAAGATAAATGTAGAATGGAGACTTTTATCGGCCGATGTTTAGGTTTTAGTTTGAGAAGTTAGTTTTAATATTTCTTTATTTTTCCTTGTATAATATTTCAATGTATTTTGCAAAGAATAACTCTGAATAAAGAATATTTTACGAGTTATTTCATAATAATAATTATTCACTTAAGCATTTTCTCGATCTCTTCTGTGCTTCGAAAATCACTTTAAACAGTAAAAAAAATGCTTAAAATGAGGTGTCTTAAAGTGGTATCTGACAGCAGTCGTTAAGTCAAGTTACAGGCCGTAGAGCCACCTTAAAACTCTAACACTAAAGTCACAATACTACACGAAGAGAAGAAAAGTTTTAGAATCTGGTTCTATTTTGGCCACGCAAAGCACCTTATCTGCATTAAAGTTATACCTATTCAAAATTTTTTGTAATATTAATCGCCCAACTATTGCCCGACACAAAAGTGTCTAGTCTACTGAGCCTTGACTAAGAAATTGTCAGACAAGATATTTTTAGCATATAACCGTCGGTTAGTTGCTTTTGTCTTCAAAGATAAAAAGGTTTTATTAAGAGGACAGTCTACCTCCTCTTTTCTCCACACAAATTTTACAAACGTAGTCGACGTACGGGAGGAACCTTCCTGGATAAAGATATTAGAAAAAATATCTTCATGCCATAAGTCCTATTATATCAGCCATGACCATGCCCCTACGTTTAGATTTTTATGATTTTTTAAATTTGTTTTCTTCCAAAACCTTTAATAATTACTTACTACTAAACTGAAAACCGTGCTTTGCAAGGCACGTTAAGCAGTTGGTTCCGGTTGTTATCTCTGATAGCAGTCGTTAGGTCAAATTAGAAGCCTTAGATGGACCTGACAACTCTAACACTAAGAGAGCCACACAACTAGGTATACAAAACGAAGGATGAAGAAAAAGCAACATTTATTATAAAGACTAAAGGTACGAGTTGGCAACGGGCGACATGAGGCGGCAGCGAACGACGTGTCGCGGTGACACTACTGGTTTCTATGTATTTCGATGAAATTCCCTATGCTCGCTCGACGACGCGTCGCTAGCTTCGTGTCGCTGACTACGAAGAGAGTTACATAGAAACCAGTAGTGTCGCCGCGACACGTGTCGTCCACTGCCGCCTCATGTCGCCCGTTGCCAACTCGTACCTTTATATTCATATTATATTCCACATTGAAACCTACTTAAGGTACCTACTTAACATATTTGTTTACCCAACCACTTAAGTGTACAAACACATGGTAAATAAGTATTTACCAACTTAGTTTTCCTTTACATAATATAAGTATAAACCTACTTAAAATAAAGAAAGAAAAGACTGTACGTATTTGTGTTGGGAAATTAATTAAATTGTAAGTGATTAGGGTTTTTTTATTATTCATCCTCTTCTCTTCGTATGGCTAACATAGTGTCATATCATTATTATTAGACACGGGTCTAGATTGCCTTATAGATAAACATTGATTTAAATTACCTCGACGTTTCGGCAAACGGATCACACCGGCCGTGGTCCCGAGAAGACACAAATAAAATTGAAGGACGGAAAACGTGTAAGTTTAAAAAGACAAGTGTGTTACATAGTGTTATAGTTAACAGGTCGTCCTAAAGTCTCTAATTTGACCCAACGACTGCTATCAGAGATAACAACCGGGACCAACTGTTTAACGTGCCGCGCCGAAGCACGGAGAAGCTCGATATTATATTGAATAATAAGTCCTTATTTGGATGGATATTTTTATAATAAGTCTACCTACTTATTGTTTTCAAATAAGTGGATTCAGGTGCTCTGTCAATTAGTATCTAGTTCTTTAGAAGCCTATCCTATCGATAGAAGTGCAAAAACTAGTAATTTACTGCATTCTAGGATGCTATTTTCTGCTCATTATTCCGAAGGTCCTCATCAAATCTTAACCAACATTTTATGGGACCAACTCGGGACTCTCACCTACCAAATACGAATTTTCTTCTTCTTCATAAGACTTCATATGCTGCAGTACGGCGCGGCGTTAACATATACACATACATCCCTACATAAAAAGAATATACGAGTCGAATTGAGAACCTCCACCTTTTTTGAAGTCGGTGAAAACTAGAAAAACAAAATAAACACATATAAACAAATAGGAACGAACTTGAATAAAACCGAAGGTCTTAGCAAGTGATGAATAAATCCCTACTCAATTAATTTCATTTACCTCACGTGGTTTTGTTACGAACATAAGAAGATTTAAATGTTTTGATAGAATAATGGTAGTATTAATTAGGTAGGTAAATATACCTTCTAAATAGGTATTTTAGACCTTTTTATTATATAAATAGGTTTCAAATTGCGTCGTCACATTTAAATTGTTGAAAAAAGTTGTGCCACTGATGGAGCGATAGACTGGCGCCAGTGATCGCATAAATTTTAATGTTTGCGTTGCGTTCACGGATTGGTATGTCCAGTATTCTTTTAGAGGAGTTCTTGAGTTATAAGAAAGTCGTGTTAGTTACACTATTTTAGTGTAACTAACACGACTTTCTTTTAAATACATACATAGGTAGAGAAATTATACCTTAAATTGTGCAAATAAAGCGTCTATCTATCTATGTGCTAGTTAGACTAGACATTTGATATTCGACCGACCTGTAAAACCCCGTGAAAACCCGAATCTTACCGCATCTTAGTAACTAAAGAGAAATTTCTCCCGCAATATTCGAGAATATCCGGCAATTTCAAATCCGTATTCTGTTCGTTCGAAATTTGAAGTTTGTTTGAAGCTGTACCACCGAGTATTAATCCTACAGAGAATCAGCTACATACAAGCCTGCGGGCGTAAGTACTTCACTACATGCGCAGCTATACGTGCGTGACCTCTCTCACCGACAGTGTGCCGACGGGTTCACGTACGTGAGCCGAGTAGGCTTTTCGGGCGGCCTCGGCAAACCCGAGCGGAAAGCGGTGAAAAGTCACGCATACATAGCTGCGCATGTAGTGAAGTACCTACCGCCGGCCGCGGGCTAGTATGAAGCTGTTGCTCTGTAAGATTAATACTCGGTGGCTGTACACTCCGCAGTATGGTAGATAACTATAGAACTCTACAGTTACTGTTGCTTGTAGGTTATTGTTGGGATTTCAGAAAACGGTAGTTAGACAAATTTGTTTTGATTAATTTTGGTAATGGAACCTTGGAGTAGAGGTTGGGTAAACTTAGGGTAGCCTTTTAGGACTGTAGACTAGCCGCAGTCGGCTTTGTTTCACCTGTTTTAGTCGATTTACTTTGGATTTTTATTACTAGTCGAATTTAAAAATAAGTAGATTTCATTTTATTTATTTGCTTTCATATAGTACAATAGATATTACATGGGCATATTTGTTCACATATGAGCTCTGCCAGGCATAGGTACTTGATATAGATAGGTACTTGTTTCTCTATCTATTATATATAGTTATGTTTTACTCATGTAAATCTCGATCCCGTGAGAATCGGGATTAAAAGTATATGTTACTCAGTTTCTAGTTCTACTCGTTTCTCGTTCATCGTCGGCGGTCGGACCAGGGCCTAAAGCCAAACAATAAAAACACATACCACATACGGATATTAAGTGGAATTCATAGATATAAATTCAAGTTTGATAAAACAATCCTTTGAAAGACACCATGGCTTTCCTTCTTTTTAACCCCCGACGGAAAAAGAGGGGTGTTATAAGTTTGACGTGTCTGTCTGTCTGTCTGTCTGTCTGTCTGTCTGTGTATCTGTCTGTGGCATCGTAGCTCACGAACGGATGAACCGATTTGAATGTAGTTTTTTTTGTTTAATAGGTGTCTTTTGCGCGAGTGTTCTTAGCTATGTTTGATCAAAATCGGTTCAGCCGTTCATAATATATGTTGGTTGAAGCTCGGAAATAAAAACCGAATGTTTTCAAATATGCCCGAGTGTGGTATCAAATAAAAGAGCATGACTGTTGTGACAACAATATGCAAGTTTCATCAAAATCGGTTCAGCCGTTCAAAGTATATGTAGGGTCAAACTCGGAAATAAAAACCGAATGTTTTCAAATATACCCGAGTGGGGTATCAAATAAAAGGACGTGACTTTTGTGACAACAATAAGCATGTTTCATCAAAATCGCTTTTACAAAAAGGGTGAAATAAAAAAATTAAATTAAAAATTTAAAAAACCCCCGACTTACAAAATCTTCAAAGTTAAAACAAAACTAAACTTTAAAAAGGCAAAAATAATAACCCGAAAACAAATTTCATGTCTCTGAGTAGGTATGTGGTACCTTACATTCCCGCGTCGGGGGACGCGGGAATGTGTCACAGAAGTTGATGGTAACCGACCCGTGCTTATAGTACCGCGTCCCCCGACGCGGGAACGTAAGGTACCACATACCTACTCAGAGACATGAAATTTGTTTTCGGGTTATTATTTTTGCCTTTTTAAAGTTTAGTTTTGTTTTAACTTTGAAGATTTTGTAAGTCGGGGGTTTTTTAAATTTTTAATTTAATTTGTTCATTCATTAAAGTGGAAAGATTTATTTGAACAGGCTCCGAAACTACAGAATCGATTTCAAAAATTCTTTCACCAATAGAAAGCTACATTATCGAGGACTAACGTAGGCTATTTTCAATCTCAATATTTCCACGGGATCCGGACTTACGCAGGTAAACCCGTGGGACGAAAATGTTCCTGATATTTAAAATGTTCATACCAAAATTCAAAACAATGTCGGTGAGAAGGTTGATCTAAAGGTACCTACTTCAAACTTACAGGTGTTACAATAGGGTTGTCATGCAATTTCGTCTCGACACATGTTACATGTTTTGTTAGAATAAAATGCAATGTCAGACGTATTGCACACCCCTTGTTGTGGCGTTATGGTGGCTCGTAAATCTTAAAGGGTCACCTTTGAGAAGGTTTGTCTTGCGGGGTGGGGGTTGTATCGATAAATTCTATTGTCGATAAATAAACACTTAAATATTCAATTTATAAATCATCAAACTAATATTATATACTGGGGATGTTATTCTCCTGGTTCTAAGCTACCTCCCCACCAATTTTCAACAAATCGGTTCAGCAAAAGCAAAAGCAAAGCGGTTCAAAGGGTCTCGAAAAGTTGAGCATTAAAACAATGCTAAAAGTAGTAAACACCACGCAACTAAAACCAAAAAATAAATTTAATTACGTCAAAAGGTTTCTGAAACATAAGCAAGTAAAAATAAAATTAATAAATCCTTGCCAATTTTATTATTTCGGTACTAAATATTCAAAACTTAACTTGAAAATTAACAGAAAAACAGTTATTTTGAAAAATGTACCGTATAACTTTGCTACTATAGGTAATTATGCCGCTATTAAAGCGATCAAACATTTATTTAATAGGAGTATAGGTACCTATAGGGGAACAAAGTAGAAACATACGGTATGGTATAAGCCTTTAAAAGTTAACTACTTAATCTAAATAGGTAGATTAGGTACTCCGAAAGCGAAGTGCGAAAAATAATACCGTTTTTACTTTTAAAATGTCTATAGGTCTCAAATAAAAATACCTATTAAAAAGTTAGGTGAGGTGCCTACCTACGCTTAAAGTTTTTATGAAATAAATAAAGGTATTTTCTGACCAAACGAATATATCTCTTGATACGAAATATTATAAGAAATATAAAAGAAAACTAAACCTTCTTCAATATCATCAATCAAAACTTTATTCGTAAGTTTCATCACTCAAAACTTTCGAAGTCAGTTACAGGCAAAACTATTTTGTTCGAATTATTTAGTTTCATTTAAATTATTTTTATACGAGGTTATTTAATTCCAAATAATCCCCGTATTAATATACAAAACTGATTTAATTCAAAATTTGGCAAACGCGAGGTTAAAACTTAAAACTTGGATATTGTTCATCGAAAACTATTGATTACTTCATGGCGAAATGTCATATTTCTTTTGTGTGTATGGATTGTAAGTTACATTTAATATTATTTAAAATCGAGTAGAAACCTTAAGTTATATGTTACTCTAAATGCACTAAATCTCAATTTTCAAGTTTTATTAGATTTGGATTAGTAATTCGATTATAAATAATTCGCGGAAGCTATAAACGCTATAACTATAATAAATTTTTAGAATTAGTTAACCTAATTAATTCAGCCATAAAACCCTAATAAAAATAGGATTTTAAAATAATTCGATATTTTTATCGATAGTCGATACAAATTAGAGTAAAGCGTCCCATCACTACAGAGCAAGGCTAGTTCCGTCATACGAAATAACAGCCGTCATACCGTCGTCCTTACGTACATAACATACACATGTACATAAACGAAGTTATATAGGTACTCCGTACAGTATCTATGTAAACGATTTTAAAGTTACATGGTTGTTTTCACTACAATAAGCAAAAGAGCAATAAGAAACGAATTACGAAATATTCTATTTTGAGTGCCTAAAAGCCTGCATTGGGCTTTCTTAGAAATATTTTAAAGAACCAATACTTCTGCAAACCAATTAGTCTACCGACGCCGGTAGACTAATTGGTTCAAGTCGTACTCCTGGTTTGAGTAAGATGCGGGTTCGAATCCAGCCCTGCGTCTATCGTGCGTTGTGTTTTTGCAGAAGTATTAGTTCTTTAAAATATTTCTAATTACGAAATAATTAATACGTAACTATTTCCTTTAAATAATTCCAATGCCTATTCTATTAGAAATATTTAAAGGAAAGATACGTTTTAAAAAAATCATTAGATGCGAGACTCGAACTCGCGTCTTTGTGTCAGTATCCCAACGTCTATACCAACTAGACCACACGAGCTCACACGTCGAGTGACGAATTTAAGAACCCTAATCCTAAATATAGGAAATGTGGAAAAATACTTAACCAAGAGCATACAATATAAGAAAACCACGAATTAAATGTGGAATTAAAATACATATTCTCTCTTTCACACCATAATTTAAACTTCTCTGATTTACAAATAAATAAACATTCATCACAAAAAAAAGGAAAATCAAAGAAAAAAAGAATATCACCGCCTTGGGACGTCAATTCAACTTTTTAAATTAAAACAAACGAAAGAAATCCACGCAAATGTGTAATGGGAGAAACACTTGAATAAAGTTTTTTATATAAATGAGAATTGAGGATTTGTCGAGATGTTTCTGTCATTTGTGGCTTGTGATGTGACCGGGTAGCGTATTTCCCTTTACGTCTCCAATGAATGAGAGACAATGCTGCCTCGAAACGTACGGGTCCATATTGCGTTGCATTAAAAGGCATAACGTTTTTTTGGCATTCTCTTCGTTTAGCATAACGTTCATACATGATAAATTATCTTTAGACGTAGGTATACCAATTATGTCCTTTACATTTAAGCTGTTTAAAATTATGATAAAGAAGATTAGAGTAAGTTAACATTATGCCAATGAAACCATTCTGCGATTATAACACTCTGCTTATCATTATTTATGTGGGAATAATATAATTCAAGTCCTAACTGATTTAAAAAAAAAAAGAATAGATGATTATAGCTGTCACTGTCAGATATATTTTATTATTGTCAAATGTAGGAAACGGAAGTTGTAGAAAAAAGAATGAGATTGTTGTTGAGAGATTGCTCTGTGCGCCGTGCCATGAAAATGTTCCCTTGTGATTTTGTGATTTTGTAAATGGAAAATAAAGTTGATTCAAAGTTAAAAGAAGGTTGCGTTCGTATTCCCACAACTTTTGGGGGCTCGTCCGGGATACAAATAACAAATCAACACACCAAGGATATCGGACGCAACAAATTCTCGTTTTCCAAAGAAAAGACGCCGTGTGCTTTGAAAAAATGCCGCAAAACTAACTTTTTATTACGAAGATTTTCACTGAAGATGCTTTATGACGACTAACGATTGCGGATTAATGACGACTCCATGACGACGACTTTCTTTTTGTACCAAAGACGCTACAAGACGTACCAGAAGTAAAACAATTTTCACGATGCCACCGAAGAAAGACGCGAAGACGGTAACAGATGAAGTTGAAGACGAAGAATATGACGTGCAAATATCATTTTCCGACCTAGAGAAGTCCATGACACCTTTTACCGGCGATGATACCTACCCTGTCGCCGCATTTCTTGAAGAATTTGAAGACACCGCTCAGATTATGCACTGGACGTCTGTTGAAAAACTGATTTATGCCAAGAGATTACTGAATGGAACAGCTAAGTTATTTTTGAGATCATTAGGAAGAATAAAAGACTATGCAACTTTAAAGAAGGCTTTGAAAGAAGAGTTCGGTCCAAAAATTAACAGTGCTTTAATCCACAAGAAGTTAACCTCGAGAAAGATGAGAAACGATGAAACTCTTCAACAGTATTTTTTAACGATGAAAGAATTGGCTTTTCATGGCAGAGTCGAAGATGCTGCACTGATCGAGTATGTCATAGACGGAATCAAAGATGCTGAAACAAATAAAGCTATGCTGTACGGAGCATCAGACTTAAAAGAATTTCGTAAGAAACTTGATGTTTATAATGACTTTCGAAGGAAGGTGTCACACACCTCAATTTCTACAAGACCACACACACACACGAGTACATCACACTCATCTGCTAGTCATTCAACCCGTAAAATGAATGTTAAACGATGCTACAACTGCGGAGACCAAGACCACCAAGCAACTACTTGTCCGAAGGGAATAAAATGCTTTAGATGCAACGAGTTTGGCCACAAATCCACAGATTGTCCAAACAACAAGCCTAAGAAGACGTTAAACATTGAAGTTACCAACCAGATTATAGACAAAACAGAAAAAAGTCCCTATAAGAAGATTGAAATAGGCGATGTACAGATGATGGCTCTAATAGACACCGGAAGCGACGTGAACATAATGATAAGAACAGAATTTGAGAAGATAAAAGAAAGAGTTCATAATTTTAACACAGATTTGACAAGTTTAACCGGAATAGCTGAGAACAAGTTATATACAGAAGGTACATTCACAGTTAACACAAAGATTGAAAATTACTACACAGATATAAAGTTTCATGTTTTGAAGGATAATGAGATACCAGTAAATGTGATCATTGGAAACCCAATACTAAAAGATTTTGAAGTCAGTTTTACTCCTGATGGTGTTCACTTACAGAAGATTATGCACCTAACACTCCTAATTGAAGAAGATGATAAACCAAAGTATGATATAGAAGATTCTCAATACACAGAAGAAATTTACAAGATGTGCGAAGACTATAAACCTGAAAAGAAGAAAGAAAGCAATGTAGAACTACGAATTATACTCACTGATGAAGAACCTGTCTACCAGAATCCACGACGCCTATCTCCACTAGAATTGAAGGCAGTAAATAAACAAATAGAAGAATGGTTAACCGACGGAATAATTCAACGTAGCAAATCTGACTTTGCATGCCCTGTTGTGCTGGCTACTAAAAGAGATGGTTCCCTACGTATGTGTATGGATTACAGAAGACTAAACAAAAAGGTGATAAGAGAGAGATTTCCTCTACCAATTATAGAAGACCAGATTGACAGATTGAAAGAAGCTAAACTATTCAATTCTCTTGATTTAAGAAATGGATTTATGCATGTGAACGTCCATAAAGATAGCCAGAAGTACACAGCCTTCGTTACACCTCAAGGCCAATACGAATTTCTAAAAATGCCATTTGGTCTGTGTACGGCACCATCTGTATTTCAAAGATTTGTAAATGATATCTTTAACGACCTGATAGCTGATGGAACTGTAACCCTATATCTTGACGATCTGATATCCCCTGCTACTACAGAAGAAGAAGCAATAATGAAGTTAAAGAAGATTCTAAAGAGAGCAGAAGAATTTGGTCTAGAGTTTAACTGGAAAAAATGTCATTTCATGAAGAAAGAGATAGAATACCTAGGCTACATTATTCAAGACAATGAGGTAAGACCTTCTAATACTAAAATTAACGCTGTTGCAAAGTTTAAGAAGCCTACAACTGTGAAAGCTGTTCAGTCATTCCTAGGACTCACCGGTTATTTCAGAAAATTCATCAAAGACTATTCTCTGATTGCAAAACCACTGACTGACTTATTAAAGAAAGATGCACCATTTATATTTGAAGACAAGTGTGAAAGAGCTTTTGAAGAATTAAAACAAATATTATGTAATTCACCTGTACTCCGTATTTACAGCCCAGATCTGCAGACTGAACTACACACAGATGCAAGTGCTGATGGGTATGGTTCTGTATTATTACAAAGAAGCCCTAAAGATGACAAACTTCACCCAATACACTACATGAGTAAGAAGACTACCCCAGCCCAAAGAAACTACCATAGTTACCATTTAGAAATCTTAGCCATTGTAGAAGCTATAAAGAAATTTAGAGTTTACCTTCAAGGAATACACTTCAAGATTATAACTGACTGCTCTGCTTTAACTATGACCCTACAGAAGAAAGACTTAGCACCAAGAGTTGCTCGTTGGGCACTACTTCTACAAGAATATGACTATGAGATTGAGCATAGACCAGGCACGCGCATGAAGCATGTAGACGCCCTAAGTCGCCATCCAGTTTGCCTAATTATCACCGAGACGACGGCACGTATCAAAAGAGCACAAGATGAAGATGAACTCATTCAAACACTTAAGATTGTTTTAAACAAAGAACCCTACAAAGACTACATTTTACAGAATGACATACTTTACAAACAAAAAGACAACAATAAACTACTTGTAATACCTAAGAAGATGCAAGATGAAATAATCAAAAAGAACCATGATAAAGGACATTTTGGACAGAAGAAGACTGAAGAACTGATTAATAGAGAATTTTACATAGAGAACTTACAAGATAAGATAAGAAATGTCATAAACAACTGCGTAGAGTGCATTTTAATATCAAATAAAAGAGGGAAAAAAGAAGGACTCCTACACCCGATAGACAAAGGAGATGTACCTCTGTCAACCTATCATATCGATCATCTAGGACCACTAACTTCTACGAATAAGAATTATAAGTACATTCTAACTGTTGTCGATGCTTATACGAAGTTTACTTGGATTTATGCTGTGAAGACATTAACCACTCAAGAGACACTAGACAAACTAAGACTACAACAACAGACTTTTGGTTCACCTGAGAGAATAATATCTGATCGCAATGCTGCTTTTACTGGAAATGACTTTCAAGACTACTGCAAAGAAGAAAACATAACCCACTATACGATTACTACAGGACAGCCAAGAGGAAATGGGCAAGTTGAAAGAACTCACCAAATAATCATTGCCGTATTAAGCAAACTAAGTGCAGAAGATCCAACAAAGTGGTATCGAAGAATTTCCAATGTTCAACGCTGTATAAACTCCTCCTACCAAAGAAGCATCGGGATGACACCATTTGAGTTGCTATTTGGCACCAAGATGAGAGACGAAGACAAAGAACTTAAGAACATGATAGAAAGAGAAAACATACAACTTTATAATGAAGAACGAGAAGAACTAAGGAAGAAAGCAAAAGAATCAATCAGAAAGATACAGGAAGAAAATACCAAAACCTATAACAAGAAAAGAAAGGATGCTATTTCCTACGAAGTCGGAGAGTTAGTAGCAATTAAGAAGACACAGTTCTCAACTGGTTCGAAGCTGTATCCGAAATACTTGGGTCCTTATGAGATAACAGAAAAGAAAGGAAATGAACGTTATGATGTACGAAGAGTTGGAGTAACTGAAGGCCCACTGAAGACCTCTACCTCTGCGGACTACATGAAGCCCTGGCTGTCATCTGGGACAGATGATATGTAGGATGGCCGTGTGGGAATAATATAATTCAAGTCCTAACTAATTTAAAAAAAAAAAGAATAGATGATTATAGCTGTCACTGTCAGATATATTTTATTATTGTCAAATGTAGGAAACGGAAGTTGTAGAAAAAAGAATGAGATTGTTGTTGAGAGATTGCTCTGTGCGCCGTGCCATGAAAATGTTCCCTTGTGATTTTGTGATTTTGTAAATGGAAAATAAAGTTGATTCAAAGTTAAAAGAAGTTTGCGTTCGTATTCCCACATTTATGCGAAAAAACTTTAAGCTGAAACTGTTATGTCAATCTACATTATGAACAAAAAGATTAGGCGACCGAAAGAGCACCCGAAACGTACTCGGGTTTGTCACTTAAAACTCCCTTTTGAAACTAGTGTACCTACAAACTAATGTAAGACATGAGTGCACGAGTTTGTAAAAGGCATGCCACACGCAGTTCGGAACGCTCCAATGTCACCGTAACCTAAATCTACGAATATTTTGTAGGTACAGGGTTTTTTAATTAACTTTTCTAGAACTAGGATGTTCTCAATTTATGATATTTTAGGACGTTTAATTAAAAACAACTGCAACTGGCTTGCCCACGACGAGCTATTGGTGAGCAAGACCTATTGGTGAAATATCGAACTCTAAAAAAAACCAATTAAAACATAACTATAAATTCTAAATATGCGACAGTGTAAATCACTTTATCACTGAAAAAAACTATGGGTTTCTTGTGTTTTCTTCTTGTTGAAGGTCGCGTTCCGAGGACACACTACGATCATGTGAATGTCATAATGGATAAACATATTTACACGTTTCACGTTGTTAATAGGTAGGTAGGTACTCGTAACATACATTTTGCCTTTATTTAATTTCTATTATCGATACTATCGATGCCATTGCTGCTGAATATTGCAAAAGCAACCGTTTTTGTCGATAGTATCGATACTTTTGATAGTTTTATATCGACATTTTCTTCAAACGTTTTGGTTGGAGTACGTAGCTATTGAATAACAGCCTACTATAAGAATAAGAATATTTTTATTGCTATAACTGTGTACATTGGAGGTCTTAAAATATAAATAGTTTCAACAGTTTACTCATTTCGAGCATGCAATAAGGTGAGGTGACAGGTAGGGTCTTAAATTATAATTTTAATCTAAAGAAGAACATAACAATATTAATTTTATATTACCTTTCGTTGTTATCGAAAAATTCTGCAAGATTATAAAATACCTTAGAGATAAGCCAAGCTTTCAATTTGTTTTGGAATGTAACTTTATGTGTAGGGGTAAATGATTATAAATTTTTATTGCGGTGTAATATGAACTTTTATAAAATGTATGATTGTTTACTTGAGGTATGCTTATATTATATTTATGTTTGTGTCTTTGACTGTCAGACCTAATAATCGATTGTATCGATACTATCGATAGACCTATCGATATAAGGTGTACCTAGATGATTTTCGAAGTCAGTTATCGATAGTCAAACTATTGATAGTTTGGCAACACTAGTTAAAATAATAAAATTTTCATAAGCCTAAAAATGCGATCCATGAATTTACCCACTTTTACTATTTATTAACTGTTACTGTTAACTATTTATTAAAAGGAATATAAAAGTTTACAATCGCACAGTGAAAAACTTGTGAGCCTCAATAAAATCTATAGGAAAGTACATACTTACCTACCTTCGTAAGGAATCGATTAAATGAAGAGATTGGGTTTGCTCATCGTGACACTGTGGTTTTCATTTCACGGTATTTTAGTAGGATGGCTATGACTTCAAAGGACGAGCGACGAATTTGAAGATTGAGGAAAGCACGCGGTGCAGATTTTTTTCACTTCCTCTCTCTCTCGCTCTCTTCCTGAGCTTGTGTCAAAATGTATAGTGTTGAAAGTAATGCATGCGAATTTTATATAATTTAGGCAGCGCACGCAACTTTTAATGGACATTGAAAAGACAAGTTAAAACAATTAAAAGTAGGAAACCGAACCCCGGGCTCCCGAGAGGGATGCAACCGGTAAAATCGCTAAGATGATGATGATGATGATGACGATTTATTGCAACCACATGGGAGCATTTTTTAATAACGCGATAATTCCGTGGTTAGTACTGTAGTTTTGATTTCACTACACTCGTTATCTTTCGCGGAACTAAATTGATCAATTTGCCACCAAAACTAAACAATTTGCATGCAAATAACTAGGTTTCAAGAAAGTGAAACTCTAGGCCTCGCGTTCACCAAGACGTCTCAAACAGTCCACTTCCCACTCTTCAAACATCAAACCATTAATACGAAATAATATCCGACATTATCCTGCAACCGCGGTCACCGTATTGACACGGATGTGTGGGCAGCCTTTATTATTTCCCGATAGTAGGAGGGTAGTAATAAATCATCTACGTTATAAATGTGTAAACTATATAGGTGAAGCTAGTTGAGTCCCACGGGTTTACCACTATAGATTTACCAGGTTTACGGCCGAAACCGAGTATAAGGGGACAGTCTACCTACTCTTTTCTCCATACGATTAGGTAGTATGACTTATGTCCGAACGTGCCATTCTTTCTTTCTAATCGGTTCAAAACAATGTTTCGAATAAAAAACCTTCAGAAACCCGCACTTATTTGCGGGACTTATGAGGACAGTCTACCCTACTCTTTCTCCATACAATCGTAGTCGACTGGATGAAGATATTAGAAAAAATATGTTTATGCCATAAGTCCTATTATCAGCCATGATCATACGTTTTTTGCCCTTAAGTACGTTTTTTTATTTTTTATTTTCTAATTGTTCTGAATTTTATTTCTATTCTAATTTAGAAAATAAAAAAAACGTAGGGGCATAGTCATTAGTCTAGTCATGTCAGATATAGGTTTTATGGCATAAACATATTTGCTCTAATGACGACCTCAGTGGCGCGTCGGGGGAATGCCCGACTGCAATGCAGGAGGTTGCGGGTTCTATTCCCGCCGGGTGCAAGTATTTATGCTTAAATAAAATAAATATTTTTATCTGGTCTGGGTGTTTTATATGTATCATATGTATGTATTTACAAAAAAAAAGTATAATATTTAGTATATCCGTTGTCTAGCACCCATAGTACAAGCCTAGAGCTTAGTTTGGGGCTAGATTGCGCAGTGTGTAACGTCATGCAATATAAAAAAAAAAAAAATAGATGTCTTCATCTAGGGAGAAATCAGTCGACTAATATTGTATGGAGAAGGAGTAGGGTAGACTGTCCTCATACGTCCCGCAAATAAGTGCGGGTTTCTGGAGTATTTTTTATTTGAAACATTGTTTTGAACCGATTAGAAAGAAAGAATGGTACGTTCGGGCATAAGCCATTCTATATACCTACTCTATCTCCATACAAACGGAGTCGGAGTCTGTTTCCTCCCTGGATAAAGACATTAGAGCAAATATATTTATGCCATAAAGTCGACATCTGCCTTGACGATGCTCCTGCGTTTTTTTTTCCTTTTCTAACTAGAATAAAATTAAAATTTAGAAAAATTAGAAAAACAAAATGTATGGTCATGGCTGATATAGGTTTTATGGCATATCTAAACATATTTCTATAATGTCTTTGTCCAGTGAAACAGTCGACTACGTTGGTAAAGTTTGTATGGAGAAAAGAGTAGGTAGACTTTCCCCCTGAAGTCCTTTCTCCTTTTAACTGTTCAGAGACCTTCTAAAGGCGTTTTATAATAAAATCGTTCTTGTTTGACCAGCGGGGCTATTCTCTGAGAAAAAACAACATAGATTCGATGTAGAAATCTGTGAAGTTCCAGTCAACTAAACTTTTCTAAAACTATGTTGAAACCTGTCAACTACTGTCAAGGTAACTCGCTATTCTGCAAGCCAATGACGTCACACAAATATTACCAAGTTTTGTGGTAAAAACGGTGATCAAAGAAAAAGATTATTTGTACAGAATACGCGAACCGTGTAGAAGCCAGCCGGCGCGGCGTCTACACGGTTTTTTCTTAGAGCATTTCTGCTATTTTTACCCGACTCTAGCAAAGGCAAAACGAAGGGTACTGATTTTGATAGTCTATATAAGTACCTAGATATGTAGGTATGTATGTTACACCAAACGTCTATTACCAAAAATTAACCAACTATCTATTAATTACGAACTCACCGACAAACTTCCCCATTAACATTATTAGTAACGAAACATCGACACAATAAGTAACTTTTGTATGGCTATTATTGAAGGAAACTGCCTATTACGACCCACTCCGCCTATTTATTGACAACATTTGACAACTATTAGAACTACCTGCGGCTTTGTTAGGAGATATGTTAATTAATTAAACTTAGAGGAACAGTAGCAGAGACCCGCGGTTTCACCCGTGTAAGTTCCAATCCCGCGGGATTTATTGCACGACGTTACACACAGCGCAATCTAGCCCCATACTAAGCACTAGGCTTGTACTATGGGTACTAGACAACCAACGGTGCATCGGGTGTACTATATATTTTACTTTTTTTTGTAAATACTTACAAATGATACATAGAAAACCCCCTAGACCACAAACAAATATTTATTTTAAGCAAAAATATTTGCACCCGGCGGGAATCGAGCCCGCAACCTTCTGCATTGCAATCGGGCCTTCGCTCGACGCGTCGCAGAGGCCGTCAAATAGGATTCAAACAACATGTTGTCAAAGCAAATAGTCGATATAATAATATAACTGTTAGGTACTTACTACTGACCTCCATGATGATGGTACAAGTCGCTGGATAGGACATAGCGCACTGAATTCTGTGCCTATTTGATCTGCGCCATGTTGCGCTGTTGTCGCGCGCTGTGTGTAAAGTGATGGTCACCATCACACTCACAAAATGCAACATGGCGCAAATCAAATCGGCACAAAGATCTAATGATTTGTATGGTATACCAATTCCAGCGTACTTGTATAGTTTCATTTCAGTGGTACTCACATACTAATATGTACCCATTGAGTTATATGTACCCTTAGATGAAAACAAAATTAGTAGATACGGTATTTCCCGTTTTTAAAAACATTTGTCTTTAAGAATGATTCAGGCATTTGTAAATAAGCTTAAAGGCATTCTTATGGATTTCAAATAGATAATCGCAGTGTGACAGCACGTGCTCACGCGGCAACGGTTCGACATACGATTGATATAGTGCGTCCAGCTAGACGCAGTTTTATCGTCTCTTTTTCCGGGACTAGGTACCGTATCTTTAGTTTTTTGTTTTAATCTAAGATTGTAGATAGTTATTGATCTCAAAACAAAAGCTCTCAGAGAAATGACTTCCCCTTTGACGTCAATCAAAACTAAGTAAGAAAAGTCGAACAAAAATAGGATTTTTTTGGTAAAAATCTGTTATAATAAGTCTTGGGGGCAAACACGGAAGCCACAGACTTCTATTAAATTTCACAAGTCACAAAGCAATAGACTTTTATCGCATATTATAACATTAAATACTAGCGGTTTCACCCGCGTAAGTGTCGATCTTGCGGGAAGATCGGGATGATTAGATAGGCTATATGTTATTCTAGGTCTCCAGCTATCTATATTCCAAGTTTCATCAAGACCCCCGAAAATACCCGAAAAGCGTGAATGTGAGGAGTTTCTCGCCTTCTCGTTCTCGCGCTCGTCTGTTCTTCGATCGGTGTCGGTATTTTAGACCAAGACTAACGCAGCGTCCTACGTGGACGATTGGATGCGAACGAGATTGCGATCCGATCCGATCCGGTGCGATGCGGTGTGACGCGGCGACTCTGTCCTACGTGCGCGCGTATCGTCCTCCCAAAATATGGTGTCGGCGGCGCGGCGTCCGTCGCATCTAGTTGGGACGTAAATGTCAAGTCGACAGATCGCGTTCGCATCAATTCGTGCCGCGCCGCAACGCAGCCTACGCACGTAGGCCACTTCAATGGCTATCAACTGTTTGTTTTTTCCGCATCGCACCGGATCGGATCGCGTTCGCATCCAATCGTCCACGTAGTACGCTGCGTAAGGATCTCTCTCATCACAACTGAGAAAAATGAGAGTGTGGATAATTTGCTTGTTCTACGAGAAGTCTCGGCGAACTTCCCGCCCAGCCTTGTCGTCTTGAGTCTGCGGAGGGGGCTATAGAGTTATATCGATTCGACTCAAAGTCTACTGCTACCATGTTCGGCCGTTGTTGCTTTGGAAACTGTCGAACCGACACGAGACATCTCTTCGAACGACAACGAGTAATCCCAAATCAGCTTGCATTTTAGAACAAAAAGGAAAAAAGCAATATTTGTCATCAATATGTATAACAATAAATAAATACTAACTTCAAAATAATAGACGATTTAGCTCCCACGCACGCACATAATATATCTACACGATGTTCTATAACCATTATGCTTTAGGTTGTGGTGTGTCTACTAAGAAAGGGTTTAAAAAAAACCCGCGGGTTCGGAACGTACGCGGGTAAAACCGCGGGACTTATAGGGACGTGACGCGGGTCATTGCAGATATAGGTTTTTGTCGTGGCAGATTTTGGTTTTTTGCATGGCAGATATAGCAAAACATTATTCGTTCTAATGTCTTTATACAGCGAGGAAACTGCCGACTTCATTTGTATCGAGAAAGAATAATTTCTATAAAAATTGAACATTTCATTTTCTATACGACAAAAAATGTGATCAAAATGAAACTAAAATCTTGCATAAGTGTTACTGCGATTTCTCCGCAAAGTACAGAATTAGTGTCTCGCCCTCGGCATTCTGATTTCAACGGCGGGCGGTTCTCGTATCCATTAGTCGTAGCTTCCTCTTACTTACTCTACTTATTTTAGAAGAGAAAATTTCGATTACAGCACTTTATGATTTAGCCGTGTAGCTCATAGAAAAGTACTACTCCATCTCTTCCCGTGAAAAGGGTACTAAGGGTTGTTCCCTTAGTACCCTTTTCACGACACCCTGTAACAACTGATTAACGTAGGTATAGGTAATATTATAGTACCCGGCGGGATTCGAACCCGCGAGAACTGGTAATCCGAACCAGCGCGTTTGACCGCTTCGCCACACTTCCTCTTGTTCTTGCGAGTAAGGCCTCGTAGTGACATCTACCGGTGAAGTTTACAGCAACTGCAAAGTTCGACGGTTTGAACTTTGCTTTGCTTTAATATTCTATTTTAAGTGTGTTTAAGCCTGCACTGGGCTTTCATAGAAATATTTTAAAGAAACAATACTTCTGCAAAAACACGAACGAACACTGGATTCGAACCCGCATCTTACTCAATCCGGGAGCACGACTTGACCAATTTTTTGTTTTGCTTTTTTCAAATAAGCTGTATTTCCTAAGTGTGGTAAACTCTAAGAAATAACTACCTATACAAATACCTACAGAAAATCAATGAAAATAAAAGTTATTTTTGACGCCAGTCTATCACTCCATCACTAGATGACGCTGGTGGTAAAACACCTGTCTAGCTATCACGGTTAATGAGATACAGCCTGGTGACAGACGAACAGACAGACAGACAGACAGACGGACAGACAGCTGATTCTCAGTAATAGGGTTCCGTTTTTACCCTTTGGCTACGGAACCCTAAACCAACAAAACCAATAACTAATAACAAAATTTAAAGTTCACACTCGTCGTTCAAACACATTAAAAAAAGTAAAACTGCTAATAAACTACTCTTCAAAGGTATTAAAATATTCCACGAAAATCTTTCAGAGAGGACAGTCTACCTACTCTGTTCTCTATACAAACTTTACAAACGTAGTCGACTGTTACCTCCCTGGATAAAGATATAAGAAAAAATATGTTTATGCCATAAGTCCCACATCAGCCATGACCATGCCCCTACGTTTTTACTACTAATCTTTCTGAATTTTATTTCTATTTTAATTAAAAAATGAAAAAATCCACAACGTAAGAGCATGGGCATGGTAGATATAGGTTTTATGGTATCAACATATTTACTATAATCTCTTTATCCAGGGAGTAAACAGTCGACTACGTTTGTATGGAGAAAGAGTAGGTAGACTGTCCTCTTAAAATTAGCCTGATTTAGTCCAACAAAACCGTCTAACTAATTTGTCCTCGAAATTACCCGACAAATAGTTTCGGAATGGCAACCTTGTTAAGTTTAACTACATTATAAAGCAACTGTTAAAACTATACTGGCAACACTTTTGGCAATCAACACTTGCACTAAAACTGGAGAATTAATTGAAACTGAGTTGGTATTTAATCGTGATAAACTTAATTAGAAATACTGTTTCTGTATTTTGTTTTCTTTTTAATCTTACTATTGAAATGAAACTATACAAGTACGCTGGAATTGCTATACCATACAAAATGACATTAGATCTTTGTGCCGATTTGATCTGCGCCATGTTGCGCTGTTGTCGCGCGTTATTGAAAGTGATGGTGACCGTCCATGGGACTAATAGTTCCGGAGACGGTCACCATCACTTTCATTAGAAACGCGCGACAACAGCGCAACATGGCGCAGATCAAATCGGCACAAAATTCAGTGCGCTATGTTCTGTCCAGTTGTAATGGAGGTCAGTGCTATTGACCTTCTTCTTCTTCGTCGTGTCGATGGCACATATTGGACCATGTTAGAACCGCCCATTCTAGCACACTGCGAGGTTCCTGGCTTTGCTGTTGGCTGCCATCAAATCAGCCAGCGTACAGTTGTTAGGGCTAGAGGGACAGGTCAAAAGGTGTCGCATGGTTGACCTTAGGTCTAAAACTACTTAGGTTACGAATGGCGGTTTATGGGAGCGTGAAGTAAATCATTATTATATGGTTTTTTTCCTGACTGACTCTTGACTGGATCGTGCGTTGATCCATCAGGCAAGAGAGAATATTAGCCTAAACCGTTTATAGTAGAGAGCTGTTTGGAGAATGTGTTATTTACTCGTATACTTATTTTTTTTATTATTACATATCATATCCACACTTTACAACTGTCTTATGTATATCTACACACTACTTAAACGTTTAATATTTCCATATAATTATTATTATATAACCTATATTTTTATATATTTTTAAGTGAATGTGTTTAATCTACATAAAAGCACTCCTGGTTTTCGCATTGGTAATATAATATTTTAGTCTCTAATATAATACTAATGAATGATATAACTCGCGTCAGTAAATTTAAACAACATAATATAAAAAATGTAAATCCTTTATTGGCTGTAAGATTTTTTTTTTGTATTACTAGCATTAAGAGCTGTGGATTTTGTTAAATAAATAAATAAAATAATATGACGTAGGCATCCAATAGGAAAGGCTTTGCGAAATTCCCACAAGTTCGGGACTGCTGATTTACAAGTAAACTCAAAATATTCGAACACTAACGGACGAATACAGAAACGCAACTCAAAGTTTGAGTTCTACTCAAACAACTAAGCGCCTCTCAAGTTCAAAAATCGCATTACTATTTTTAAATTTAGAAGCTACTCAATTATTTAAGTACGCCTCAAATTTTGAATGGCGTTTCTGTATTCGGCTGTAAGTATTTCAAACTAAAAAAATAAGGTAAAAAGTTGTTCATCTAGACGTGTAGAGCCACGTATATAGAAGCAACTACTCCATATATTCCAACACCCTGTATAAATGTACACACAAAAAATAGCAACAACCGAATTAAGAACCTCCTCCTTTTTTGAAGTCGGTAAAAAAGACAACGTCTGCCGAAACCTAATAAATTGTACCCAATGAAAGTAGGTAATGTTCGAAACTTCGAGAAGGAAGCGTATTTCGCCCAATTCCCTTCATCTACAGCACCTTGTCAATATTAACGAACAAAAGAAAACCGTTAATTCCCATCTCTATAGGAAATTCAAGCCACGTACGAAAAAAGGTCCCAGACGAAACCCCGCAAAATCGATTCGAATTGCCAACACTAAGGAATTCGTATAAACGCATACCGATTATTATTATGCATCGATATAAATCGAATAAAACTCGAGATATCGCGGAGGCAAGAGGGACGTGCGAAGATTTGCGACGATTTCTCGATTGAAGAGTTTGTATGTGTTTGAAGAATTTAATAGGAATAAAATGGTATTGAAAGCAGAGACTTAAAAATTACGTTGTAAGGACAAGCCTTTAGTTAATATTATAGACTTTTTTCGACCTCACTTGACCTTTTAACAAAGCCTTATATAATTAGCTGATTAAGGAGCAGGCTTTTAGGAAGCAGAAGCATGAAAGTTATGAAACAGGTGAAAACTGACATTTTATTGGATGAAGCATAATTTAGATCAGGGGTTCCCTAACTTATTTGAGACGCGCCCCCTTTCGACCATAAAAAAATACCCCCTTCTGCAGTCCAGATTATCAGGTCAGAATAAAAAATATATGGCCCTATAGCCGCTAAACTCAAAATCCCTGTCGGGCTCATGGAAAATTGTTGATTACTTCATGACGGAATGTCGTAAAACTTTTTTTGTGCTTGGATTGTAGGTGAGATTATTGTTGGTGTAGTTTTAAGACAAAAACCTCCTATTGGTGCAAAGCCTACCCAAATTTTAGACAAAACATTAAGACATTTTGGCTAAAATGCTGATAGGCTCCAACACGTTTCGACATATTTGTCTGGAAACTGCACTAAAATGTCGGAAACAATGTCGATTACAATCCATACACAAAAAAAAAGTTTAACAACATTCTGTCATGAAATAATCAACAATTTTCGATGAACCCGACATGGATTTTGAGTTTAGCGGCTATAGGGCTCTTAATAAAACAACTATTTTTTGCTTATTTAAGTTTTGCAAAGTCACACAAAAGGTATTTGATAGCGCCTGTGAGGTGGCCGCGGGGCCAGTCTAAGGGCCGTTAAGGTTCTTAACAGCCCAGCCCACTGAGGAATCAGTATTATGTTCTTGACAGGCGTCAATTTCAGATAATTTCATTGGTCGTATCGAGCAGTCTAGAATGCATTCTCTCATCGATCTCAGGTTTTTATAGGGTAGGGCGGGGCTAGTTAAGCATAGGGGCAAGTTGGGCAATCGAAAAATCTCGTAAACTAGCCACCGCACGCATAAGCATCGTATAGCGGAAAGAAGGAGTCGCGGAAGGGAAATTCATCGCGCTACCGCCAGTGACGGCTCGATGAGCGAGTGAAGCACGAGTGCGCTATGTTTATTTTGTGACCAAAAAGTAAAAAAATCGTTTACCGCAAGTTTTCGTCTGTATTCGTCAAATATTATTTGTTTTCAATCAGGTAAGTGTTAATCTTTCCTAAATTTATTGTATTTCTGATATGTATAGACGTTCTGGGTATAATTCTTACCGTTTTTTCATAACCTCACATTTGTTTTAAAATTTCGGGTTGGGGTTAGTTGAGCTATACTAGTTGGTCAACTACCCCACGACTTGGAACTAAGTATTACGTTTTTTTAGGGTGCACTCATAAAAGTACTCCAGTCAAGTGACGAAAGCAACGATGATGATTATTGCTGTCTTATTTGTTGCGAAGACTATACTGAAAGTTTACCAGGAGAACCTTGGATCCAGTGTCAAGTTTGCTAGGAATGGGCACATACAAAATGTGTGCCAGGTGTTGGTGCTAATAGACTATAAATAAAGAGTTGATTGTCAAAGATCCATTTTATTTTATCTTTAGTTAACATTGAACCAATGGTTTGGCTAGATATTCTAAGTGCTCAACTTTCCCCATCCCCTTGCTCAACTTACCTCACCTAAGGGGTACGTTGAGCATGCTTGACTTTCTGCATTTAAACAGCTGTAGCTCTTAAATTCAACTTTTAAGAAACTCATTACTATAGACATTTTGCAAAGGGATAAATTACTCATTCATTAGATTGCATTTCAACCCAACCAATTGACACTTATAGTTGAGGAGCTATATCCGCTCAAGTTAAAAATTGCTCAACTAGCCCCGCCCTATCCTACTTAACTACACAGGTGGCCCGCGCCCCCCTGAAAAGGGCTCTGCGCCCCCCCTGGGGGGCGCGCCCCCCACTTAGGGAACCCCTGATTTAGATTGAATAGCAACGAATCTTTCAACAAACAAAATAAGTACAAGATGGTGTTTGATTGTGCGACTTGAGGAGTTTTTATTGATTTACTTACTATATTAAATAAATACCTACTTCATTTACTAAAAAATGACTTTTATTTACAAGAAGTTAACTTCAGCTTTAGATAGCTAAATACAATTATGATCTCATTTATTTGGTTTCAGTAAACATCGGGAAAAGTACGGTTCACACCTTAAGATACCAGTATTTTTTATTGCATTCGGCAGATCATAATATTAGTATATTTATACCTATATATTTATAGTGAATAGGAGTTTATAGGTTCGAATCCCACTTTGAACAATGTATGTACATTTTTTTTACCTAAAACCACGGCTTTACATCTTTGATTAGTTTCTACATACCTACATTACCTTTCCTTTTATCTTGATTCACTTCTTGTCCATCCAAAGGTTGCCTGAATGAGATCGCTTCAAGCGACAAGGCCACCTATTCTGCCACCTAGATTGAAGTTGTTCATGTTTTCTTTTATGGTTGTTATTTTATTTGGTCTTCCATCTTCCTTATGGCCTATCCTTACGAAACAAGATATAAGTCTATGATTGAAGGTAAAGCGAGGTCAAAATGAGTCGTTTGATTATTGACTCGAAAGGCTCTGTCTTCCTTTAAGCCAAGTCAATGACTTCTCAATAAATATTTGCGGAGATCTTATTTCTTGGAATTTTTAGTGACGTTGTTTTTTTTCAGTCATACTCAGTATAAATTACTGTTGAAGATTGGTAATTATGTTTTATAGGGTTCCGTACCAAAGGGTAAAAACACGATCATATCACTAAGACTCCGCTGTCTGTTTGCTTGTCCGTCTGTCTATCGGTCTGACACCAGCCTGTATCTTATACATGATTCATGAACCAGGTTAGTTAGACTGTTGAAAATTTCACTGTTTATTTTTTTCTGTAGGCACTATAACAACAAATACAAATTTCTATTATCTTTTCAATTTTTAGGTTAGGTAACTGCGGACACCCGTGGAATAGCCCTAACAGAAAATGATTTTAATGTCACACACATTAACAGTCACCCATCCAAGTAATAACCACACCATGCGTTGCTTAACCCGCACATTAGCACAAGATCGCAGCTAGCCCAGTGAGTTTATCTCGCATTGATACGGCGACGAAGATGGCGATTAATGATCTACTAAAGCCTCTGTGGCGAGTCGGGTAACGTACCGGCTGCAATGCAGAAGATTGCGGGTTCGATTGCCGCAGGGTGCAAATGTTAATGCTTAAAAATAAATATTTGTTTCCTGTCTGAATGTTTTCTATGTATCAAATGTATGTATTTACAAAAAAAAATGTGAGCCGTCACAGGACACCTGGCAGATGTGAAACATCGACTCGCTACTAGCTACGTATAAAATAGTAAATATTATATCCCATCGTATAGGCAGGTATATAATACTTATTGCGTGGCGAGGCGTCGCCATGGCCTAAATCGCCACGCGAATTTATAGGTTTACCCGCGCCTGTAGATGTTTCACATAAAAAAGTATATAATCGTTTCCCATAGTAGGTACAAGCCTAGTGCTTTGTTAAGGGCTAGATTGCGCTGTGTGTAACGTCGCACAATATTTAAAACCCCTAAATCAAAACTAAAAGCATAAGTTAAATATCTGAGTTAACCTAAATAGTTATATTTATCCATACATCCTTTAACCCCTAGATACAATACAAAGGATAGAGCCCTTTATTTCACTCCGGTCTCTGATAGGAGATCCCAACAATTTGCTCGTTGTAAATTTAACGATCTTGACTTAGTATGGCACGACAGTGTTTGAAACTTTGGATCGCCATAGATCTGTGAGTTTGAAATGAATCTGACTGAAATTGAAACTTACTTTCACTTTCGAAAGTCAGTTTCATCAGTGTCGCTCACTTTCCAGCAAAAAGTGAGTTTAATGTCAATTTTATCCAAAATCGAGAAAACAGGAAGAATATGTAGGTAACTTTATAAACCTGTCTCTCAAAAGTGAAAGTTCATTGCTATTCAGTTTTGATGAAATCAGTAAACTTTTGTGCTATATGTATGTGTGGATAGGTTGTCATATTTATCCATTAGTCCTTTAACCTTTAGAAAGTATAGAGCCCTTTATTTCACTCCGGTCTCTGATAGGAGTATCCCAACAATTTGCTCGTTGTAAATTTAACGATCTTGACTTTGTACTGTACGACAGTGTTAAGGTACGAGTTGGCAACGGGCGACATGAGGCGGCAGCGGACGACGCGTCGCGGAGACAGTACTAGTTTCTATGTATTTCTATAAAATTCCCTACGCTCGCTCGACGACGCGTCGCCAGCTGGGTGTCACTGATTACGTAGGGAGTTTCATAGAAATGCATAGAAACCAGTAGTGTCGCCGCGACACGTCGTCCGCTACCGCCACATGTCGCCCGTTGCCGCCACATGTCGCCCGTTGCCAACTCGTACCTTTAGTAACTTTGGATCGCTATCCGTTCCCATAGATCTGTGAGTTTGAAATGAAACTGACTGAAATTAAACTAATTTTTCAGTTACTTTCACTTTTGAAAGTCAGTATCATCCATCACTTCATGAGTGTCGCTATTTTTTCTCATTTTTCTGGTTTTAATCGCATTGCTTTTACAACGCGATTAACTGTCTAGGTTTGCATGCACACAAAGTTTTTTTATTCATGCAAAAGGAAAATATTTCCTATGCATGAGTAAAAAAAAACTTTGCTTTTGTGAAATGTGTAACTGAAAATGTAGGTATTGTTTTTGAAAGGATACGAAATCCTTATCCTTTCAAAAACAATATTTCGCAAGTGAGGGTTGATACTTTAAGAAATTATGTTCTGATGTTTGGAATCCATCAGTTGTAAAAATGTTTATGTAAAAAGATATCCTCCATTTTAAAAGTCGGCTAAAAGGTGAGGCTAAAATGTTCAGTCTATTCCAGTCTTTGTTTTCTGTTAGTTTTCCGGTAGGTTTAATAGGTAGCTACCCGTCGAAGGAATTTTGACCTCAAACTAAATTTTGTTTTGTTTTACCATTTCCACGTTTATGGTGCTTAAGTTATAGGTAGGTAATTTGAAAGTCAAATTGTGTAAATTGCGTAAAAACATCGTTTTGTTGTAATATGTAATTTATTACTATACTAATATTATAAAAAAATTAAAGATTTGTATTTGTGTGTGTGTGTGTGTGTGTGTGTATGTTTGTAATGAATAAACTCAAAAACTACTGGACCGATTTCAAAAATTCTTTCACCATTAGAAAGCTACATTCACCCTGAGTAACATAGACTACAGTACTTTGATCCCGATATTCCCCCCGAATCTGGAATCACGTGGGTGAAACCCCGGGACGCAGCTAGTCAGTAATAAAATAGTGATACTACAAACGGTAGATCTCGCTCAAGTGAACTTCAGGATTGACTGGGGAATCCTCAAGTGAGTCCTCCTCTGGATCAGTCAATCCTGATGAAATGACCTGTAATAAACTCGAAACGTTGAGCCTTGAAACAATACTAAAAGTAATAAACACCACGCGATTAAAACCGAAAAATATCTATAATTTCTATATAATTAATTCTCCAAAACAGCATTATTATTAGAGAGTTAAAACTAAAACTAAAACTTTACCGGCGAATTACTTTGTACAGTGTACAAAATAAACTTCCAATGTTATTAGAGCAACCAGGGTCTAGTATTGTTAATTACAGTTTCGTAACAAGTTTATTGTTATTTGACCCGTAGTTAAAGTTACAGAGGTAATGTATAAGGGTTTGAGTCGATATAAACATTCCCGGTTACTTGTTGGTTAAGCGTAGTTTGTATGGAAACTTGGGAGGAAAGCCTACCTACTCTTTCTCTATACAAACGTACCTAGTCGACTGTTTCCGCCTTGGATGCATCCCGCGTTTTCACCCGCGTAAGTAAGTCCCGATCTCGTATATCAGGATTAAAAGTACCCTATGTTACTCAGGGTGAATGAAGCTTTCTAATGGTGAAAGAATTTTTGAAATCGGTTCAGTAGTTTTCGAGTTTATACAAACATACGACACATACACACACCCACACAAATATTGGCCTGGCCTGTCAACTATTTAGCCATTTTGCACTGACCTGTCAATTATTTAGCCATTTTGCAGTAGCTTGTCAATTATTCAGCCATTTTGCACTGCCTTTCTGCGTAGCAGTCGAGTGCTCGCCCAACGCAGCAGAGAGGTCGAGACTTGGAATTTAAAACCTCAAATAATATTATTTTATATTTACCGTGGGGAAAATTATAATTGAATGTGGTTAACGAAAACATTTTCAATTATTTAATTAAGGATTATTTAACATTACGTTCAGTATTCAAATATTTTGGTTATGGTATTTAGAGAGAAAATTTCAACGATTCCTATAAAATAAAGCAGAGGTCCGCGGTTTCACCCGCATAAGTCCCGATCCCCCGGGATTTTTCAAAATGTATTTTTATTTGATCAATACAAACTACAAAGAACTAATTTTCCAATTTTTTTGTCTCTAGGACCAGCGGGTTGGGCTTGCGTTAATAATCACATACCTAATATTACACTAATATCATGTCCTTAAGAGGGTTGGTGTCCGGCAAGCGGCCGGCCGTAAAAATATTGCCAAATCTATTTGCAGAAGGGATGGAGCGATTTCAAAAATTCTTTCACAATTAGAAAGCTACATTCACCCAGAGTAATATAGGCTACTTTTGATCCCAATATTCCCACAGGATCGAGATTTACGCTAGTAAAACCGCGGGCCGCAGCTAGTAGAGTATAAGTCAGTCAGAACATTGAAATTAAAGACATTTTTCGGTTTGAATCGCGTGGTTTTTATTACTTTTAGCATTGTTACAACGCTCAACGTTTCGAGACCTTTCCAGGTCTCTTCTTCAGGATTCTTGTGTCTATCTTGAAGAACAGACCTGGAAAGGTCTCGAAACATTGAGCGTTGTAACAATGCTAAAAGTAATAAAAACCACGCGATTCAAACCAAAAAATGTCTTTAATTTCAATACAACATCGCGAAAACAGAAGAAGAATCCAGAACATTGAATTTTATTCCTAACAAAATATTGCAAAGTTAAACCAATCCATCGGTTTATCTGCGATAAAAATCTTCATGTTCACGCGACTGGCTTTGACATGCATGCCATTCAATGTTGACGGAACATTTTGTATCGCTTTTCATACTTTTTTTATTGGAAAGGAATTTTCGATTAAATGTTGACTGTAAGTTTATATCGCTTGGTTCAAGGGTGGAAAGAATACGATATAGTAGGAAAGCAAGCTCGCCTTTCTGAACAAGTACCTATCAGTTATCTGAAAACGGGCTTTAATAAAGTAATGTGTCGAAGAAGTTCGCGAGAACTCAAAAACTACTGGACCAATTTCAATTTTTTTTTCACTATTAGAAAGCTACATTCACCCTGAGTAACATAGGCTTTTGATCCCGATATTTCCACAGGACTACGCGAGTGAAACCACGGGGCGCAGCTATTTCGAAATAAAAATATAAACCATTTTTGTGTCAGAAAAAAAATACCCCGAAACAATATTCCGATAGGACACCGAAACCTGTCTATATTTCATTGTGATAGCGGTATAGAATAATATTGAATTTAGCGGTCAGTTATAGCCACTGAAATGAAACTATACGAGTACCTACGCTGGAATTGGTATACCATACAAAATGACATTAGCCGTGTATCCCCGGCATAGAATAGGGTTACCCCATCTCTTCCCGTGGGTAAAAGGCGACTAAGGGATTTAGGGGGGACTACCAAAACTTAAGTTCTTCCCGCGCGGTGGCGTATAAACTGCTTAGTCCCTAGAAGGGTTGGTGTCAGGCAGGCGGCCGGCCGTAAAAATATTGCCAAATCTATTAGCAGAAGGTATTGTCAATGATGATTTATTGACTGCGCCGACCCCAAATTTAAAAAAAAAACAGTTTAGGGTATAGCGGACCCCGGGCTCCCGAGCGATGTACATCCCGTAATCGGGAACATCGCTCGGATGAGAAAACAAAATGACATTAGATTTGTGCCGATTTGGTTAGCGCCATGTTGCGCTGTTGTCGCGCGTTTTTTATTGAAAGTGATGGTGGCCGTACGTGGAATTAATAGTTCCGTGGACGGTCACCATCACTTTCAACAGAAAACACGCGACAACAACGCAACATGGCGCAGATCAAATAGGCACAAAATTCAGTGCGCTATGACCTGTCCAGCTACTTGTAGGTACCATGGAGGTCAGTGTTTGGTTATAGCACAGTTTACCTAGTGAAGTGCACTATATAACAGTAAAAAGTGAAGTCAGATAAAACAGTTCGAGAATAAATAAATAAATATTGCATTACGTAACACACAGCACAATCTAGCCCTAAACTAAGCACTAGGCTTGTACTATGGGTACTAGATAATGCGTATGCTACATATCATACTTTTTTTTTAACTACATGCATATGATATACAGGATAAACCATTTATATCATTTATTTTATTTAGGGGGATATCCTAACCTATAAGAGATAGCGAAAAATGCTGAAAGAAGTCGAGTCCCCGATTTTGTCAAAAACTAAAATGGCATATTTAGATTTTTGAAAAATTAATTACATCCCTAGTCAGGAATCGAACCTTGCCATTTTGCAAAAAAAATAAACAACGTATATTTTTGTACCGATATCTTTGCTGATAAAGATCAAATCTTAGAAACAAACATAGTGTAAATCGAGAAAAAAATCTATTTTTTAATACAAATAGAAATGAAAATGAAATAGTCGAGTATTCTGTACAGTACAAAAAATATTTTTCATCATGAATACTTGCACTCGTCGAGAATCGAACCCGCAACCTTCTGCATTGCAGTGGGCCTGCGCCCGATGCGCCCTAGAGGCCGTCAAAATAGAAAAGATAGATAGATAGCTAAACGCTTTATTTGCACAACTTAAAGTACAATACAGTTACACTCGTATTACAATTCATTAAGTATAGAAACACAAAAAGCTTAAAAATAGAACGTTGCACAAATGGGCGGCCTTATCGCTAAAAGCGATTTCTTCCAGGCAACCTTAGGATGGAGATGAACTGAAAACTATTTGTTCTAACAATAACATCACCACATTGTCGTACTAAAACCTTTTACTCCTAATAAAAGTAGATCAATTGACTAGAAATTTAATTAAGCGTACTTGTAGAACGGGGCCGGAAACCTTTGTTTCAGACTTGTATTTCCGGTTAACAATGGTCGGGTACTTTGGGAAATAAGGCCTTATCTATCTTCTATCTATATATATAAAAATGAAACCCGTTCCGTTGTCACGACATTACGCGTTTGTCAACGGCTGGACCGATTTCGATAATTCTTTTTTTGTCGTGTTTGCTATTGTCAGGAGAAGGTTCTTATGAAAGAAAAAATGCTGAACCGATTTTGATGAATTTTATTTTTTTATACTAAACGACAGGACAACGTCTGTCGGGTCAGCTAGTTGGCTTCTATAAATGGATTAATGCAGGTTAGAGAGATGTTACTATTTTTGTTCTGTACTTGTGTGTGAACGTTACAGAAATAGAGACTTTACTTTTAGAAGGTATTTTTGGTTCTTAAAAACGTGGCGACTGTTACCATTTCCATATAAACTTAATATCAAAATAAATTATGAAAAATTTAGTTTTCTACCTTAATATCGATATTATTCGGATTAAGATTTTACTTTTAAAGGATCCCCACCACAAGGTTTTCCAAAATATTCATTCGAAATGAAATAAAACGGAGAAACATTTTTTTTTCATTTTTCCAGCGTAAATTACTAGTTTACATCTCATTTACATCTCATTTGTTTTATATTATTCCCAATAAAAAGTAATTTACGCTGTAAAAATGAAAAAAAAAATGTTTCTCCGTTTTATTTAATTTCGAATGAATATTTTGGAAATCCTTGTGGTGGGGACCCTATAAAAGTAAAATCTTAATCCGAATAATATCGATATTAAGGTAGAAAACTAAATTTTTCATAATTTATTTTGTTATTAATTTTGTATGGAAATGGTAACAGTCGCCACGTTCTTAAGGGCACAGTCTACCTACTATTCTCCATACAAACTTTACAAACGTAGTCAACTGTTTCCTTTCTGGATAAAGACATTAGAGCAAATATGTCTATGACGTAAGTCCTATATCAGTCATGGCCCCTAACGTTTTGTTTTTTTTTCGTTTTCTAATTTTCTGAATTTTATTTCTATTCTAATATTTTAACTACAGTAAGTCAGGACAGTGCGTGAACCTAAACTGTACCTATACTGTACTGACGAAGTACTGACCCTGACATGCGTTAGCACTTCGTCGAGGTAACTATTGCAAATTGTTGCAATAATGTGGCTGCACTAACGTTCAACGGCCATCATCGCGATAATAATTAACGGCATTTCCCTTCACTGTGGCCGGGTAAAGAAAGAGTCGAAAGAGCCATTTCTCTTTGGCAATAGAAACTCGATTTTTCTTCTGTTTTCGCGATGTTATATTGTTGTGTTGTCAGTCACTTCTGAAGAAGTGACCTGGGGGGTTACTTCGGTTCGTTTCGATACGATAACAATACTGTCATAACGATGGTTCTACTGTCACCCTACTATCAGAATGTGACAGTAGAATCATCGTATAACAGTATCGATGTCGTATCGATGAAACGAACCGCAGTAACCCTCCTGGAACGGTCTCGAAACGTTGAGAGTTGAAACAATGCTAAAAGTAATAAACCCCACGCGATTAAAACCGAAAAATTTCTTTAATTTCAATAGAAACTCGGTTTAATTATTCCTTAAACACACACAACCCTTTGCAACTAGTCATTCGTAATCGGCAAGTAAACAATATCAGCCAGAAATCTGCTTATGACGTATGTAAACAAACCGTTTACGGATTTAGGTCGTGCGTGATGTAGGTTTGTTTGACTGTCTTGGACACAGATGAGGGAAATTTAGTTGGACGATTCTTTGATCGAATCCCCGTTTAGCCCCGCCATGCCTATTATTGACGCACACAGACGAGCGCTAACGGCACCATTGACTTAACTGTCAAGTCATAAATGAATAAAAAAATGAAATGTGAATAAAAATAATAATAGCCCGTTAATTTGTCCCACTGCAGGGCAAGGGGTCCTCTAAGAGGGCAGTAAGACACCACGGGAGCCTCCGGATTGGCGAAGTCCCATGCCTTCGGACCATGGTGAGTCCTAGGACATGTCGGTTTTCTCACGATGTTTTCCTTCACCGTAAGAGCGTTGTTATTTACGCACATAACTTTGTCTTAAAGTAAAAGACATTGGTGCGCGTTTAGCTTGGTTTCGAAACCGCGACCCTCGGAATGAAAGCAGGGGTATCTACCACTAGACCAACACCGCTCGGACAAATGAATCAATAAATAAAATATTAAAATGATTTTTTTAAATATCGGTCGGTTTTTCGGTTTCATCCGCGTAACTCTCGGGCTCGACATTCCAGGATATCGGTATAAAAAGTAGCCTACGTGTTATTCCAGTTTTCCTCCTATATCACCGTACCGATTGTAGTCTCTACAAGATCGACTGATTAAAATTGGCAGTCTGCTTTTGAGCTAATACATTAGACTCCCAGATGACGAAGCATGGATTCTTGATTGAAGAGTTTTGGAGAGATTAGTTATTACCGAGTGATTTCTTTAGGTAGGGAAAGGGATAAGGTCAATATAAACAAGTGCGAGTTGGACTCGCGCATGAAAGGTTCCGTACCACTATCACGATTGGGTACGGAACCCTAAAATAAAGTATGAACCAACAAATCCGTGAACGCACCGTTAAAATTAATTTTACCACTGGCGCTAGTCTATCATTCAATTACTAGATGGCGCCAGTGGTAAAAACAAAAATCAAGTTTGTAAAGTGGTAATATAAATATTTGTTTTATTTTATTTTTAATATATGCTGTTATAGCGGCTACAGAAGTACACATCTTCTGTGAAAATTTCAACTATCTAGCTAGCTCGAGTTGCGACGTAGCCGCGTCGTAAGCGCGAAAACAGTATTTCTAGTTTAGTGGTTTAATTATAATTGTTAATTAGGTAAAACTGTATTTAATTACCAATATGAAGTATAGATTACTACTAATAAATACAGGAAAACCCAATGTTCCGTTTTGTTGTAAAAAGAAAATCTCTGTTTTTAACAAGCCGTTTATTTATATTTTGTGTTGTAAAAGATAATTAATCGTGTAAATAAAACTACCTAAATGAAGGATAAATGTAATATCAAAAAAATATGGTTTGTTGTTTTTTTTGTAATTAATGAAATATTAAATTGACATCTGTAATTCTACAATAAACTTTTCAAATTCACACGATTTGTTAATAATAATACGCAATTAAGACGCGATTAAGATCTATTCTACAAATTCTTCAAGTCGTCATCTTAAAGTCCCTTCGGGAGCATTTAATTTTGGAACAAAAAGGACTTTTTCTTATTATTAGTCTAGTCTATTAGTCTATATCAGAAAGCTCATAACGACCTAGATATAAAGTCTTGAAATTAAAGACATTTTTCCTACCTAAATTGCAAGTTAAATAAAAGCTTAAAAATGTCTTTCATTTCAATCCAATATCGCGAAAACAGAAGAAACATCTACATAAAATCTTCGCATAATTAATTAATTAATTCCAATTAAGTATGAGTCAATTAACAGTCAATTATACAAATATTTATGTACGACTTACATTACACACACGCATGTTTCTATAATTGACGTTTTAGTTTTTTCCTTAAATTACAGACAGTTAGTTTTTTTTTTACAGACAGTTTTTATAATCCTCCAATGTTTTCTTTAATTTATATTTAATTTGAAATCTTTTTTAAGGTGAGGCCAGGCATCGCATGCCTAGCTAAAACAAAAAACTATGTTCTCTGCTCTGTAAAAGAATAATATTTAGTTTTTAGTCCCGACACCCGACTAGTGTTATAACACAGCGTGCAGTGTGCAGCTTGCAACAAAGAGCACCACCCTCCCACCGCTCTTTGCATGCGGCAGAAATATGCTTTAGTGTTAGTGACACCAATCATTAACCATGCTTCGACGCGTTTCGGCTTTAAAAAGCCATCATCAGGAACGTAGACTCTGACCGAACTGTGAGGGCGACAAAAATTAGTAAAGACGCCGCTCGCACGACACTGTTGACTTGCCGACAGCTGGAACAAGAGTGAGCGAACAACGCTGTACCCCCACCACTATACGTCGGAAAGTAACGCCTAATACAATCAATTATCAATCAAAAAACTATGTTAGTAAAGGCAGTTATAAACGAACAGTTTTACTTTCAGTTCCATCTGACTGGATTAGCTGGAATAGAATTCGTGTTTTTACGAAGCTGGATGAAATTTCAAAGCTATTGAATAACATCGACCCAACCATGGAGTGTACGGATTTTGTCAGTGCAGTTTGCAGTTTACCTCCACACCTATACGAAAAATAGGTGTGGATTATTTAATAGTAAGTACTTATAATGTTTTAGTCGATAGAAATTATTTTATCACCATTTTGAAGGCATAATTTTTTTAGACCAAAATACTCATCCTCGCAAATCTTATGAATAGACTATGAAACCCAACCATTACCAGGTTTGGCGCGTTATCGACTAGCGTATATCGAGCGGATTCTAGCAGGAAGACTGTAGCATGCACCCATTGCACCCGTCCCGAGCTGTGAGGGTATTCACAGCCCCAGATCCAACGCCGATGATAGAAATGACCATGTCTTTATCATATCGAATCGCGCATCGGGATACGTATCCAGCGACGACTTCGCTGTGGGGCGTCTGAGATTTCGCCCTAAATCATAAACGTATGGATAAATAAAATAAAGAATTTTTATACATATTACGGTCGTTTTATTCAAAGAATAGTGCTCATTATAACATTAGTGCTCAACGTAACACCAAAGTAGACACATAACATCAACTTTACTCATGTTTATGCCAATCTTCTTTAATCATATCTGCAGCTTTTTCACCAATCATAGTTGCTGGTGCATTTGTATTAGCTCGCACCATAACTGGTATTATAGAATTATCAACTACTCTCAAATGTTTAATACCATATACTTTCAATCGTGGATCAACGACAGCCGTTTTGTCCCATTCTGGGCCCATTTTACAAGTTCCAACAGGATGGTATAAGGTTGAAGTGTATTTCACCAGTAAACATCTGAAATAGTCATCACTGCCCCAATGGTAGCGTTTGCAAGCCTCAACAGGTTTTCTAACAAATTTAGCACCGTTATGCTTGAAGGCTTCAGTGTTTTCAAGACTTATAACGTATTTAAGACCTTCAAGAATTGGGTTCATGTCTTTTTCCTCTGTAAAGAACCCTGAATAAATCATTGGCATTCCGAAAATGGGGTTCGTATAGTTTAGTTTAACTATTCCTCTACTTTTAGGTGTTAAAAGTAAAGGCCTAGCGGAAAGACTGTCGTAAAATGACAATGGGAACACTTTGGTAGCCAAATAAGTTGGAGTATCAGCATAGAAGTCCTTAACCTTACGACCTTCGAAATGGAATTGTATATCAGGGGCGTTCTCAGTGGCATATTTAGTTTTTATAAACGCAGTTGCACTTAGAGTACCAGCTGCTGAAAGTGGTCCCCGTTTCTTCTCGCCTTGTCTATGATAATCGTCTATTTCTTCCAATAAGTCTTTACCTTCGAGCCATGTTGACGTTTTATTTAGGCCAATAGTAAGACCGTCGGTTGAGACTTGATCTTGCAAATTGTATCCTACATGTAAATCGGATAGGACAGGTATGTGAAAGCTTTCAAGATGTTTTTTGGGTCCAACACCAGATAACATGAGGGTTTTTGGAGAGTTAAGAGTTCCAGTGCTCACTATAACTTCTTTCTTGGCAATCGCATGTTTTACATGTCCGTCTTTGATATATTCTACTCCGTACGCGATCTTAGTTTTATGATCAATCAGAACTTTAGTAACAAATGCTAGATTTTTGATAATCAGATTGTTTCTCTTGTATCTTATTGGTCTAATAAAAGCTGCGTTGTTAGAATAGCGCTGACCATTAAGAGACATTGATTGAGCTAAATTCGTTCCTATTTGATTGGCTCCATTAAAGTCGGTAAGTGGTAGACCCCGCTGGTGGAATCCCTTTACAAGCATAACAGTGTTTGCATCTGCGTATGGATAACGTTCTACGTTCAAAGGTCCTCCTGTTGCGTGATGATATGTGTCATGAGCTTCTACGTCTCGATTATTTTCGGATTTTTTGAAGTATGGTAATACCTAGACAAAAAGAATATTATGAGTTTGATTTCATTATGTTGTGTTAAGTGTGACTTGGAATGTGTTAACAAACGTTGTAATGATCAGTGTTTAATAAATATTTTTTCATATATTTTGTTTTTCACTTTAACCGTTAGATGCTTCTTAGAGGTCCAAAATTTAGTAACTTTGATTTAAGGGTTTGGTCTCATAACTTGGCTTGGTCATTGAACATATTACCAATCATTTTTACTGTGGCATTCTTGTGTACCAAATAAACCATAAATGTTTTCAGTAATTGTATATTGTAAGACTTACTTCTTTATAGCTCCAGCCATGGTTTCCAAGTTCAGACCAACCATCATAGTCTCTCCTGTTACCTCTCATGTAGACCATGTAGTTGATTGAACTTGATCCTCCCATTTGTCTGCCTCTGTATTTAAATTCATTTTTATTAATATCATCTAACGAATTTAGTATTAAAACGCTTGCGATATAATTCTTGAAGTCTCTGGTAATTTCAATCGATGTGTATCAAATAGATCGATTAATCTTTACATATAATAATTAAAAGTTTTTTCTTACCTATACCAAATACAGCCTTCTTCCCTCAGAGCTCGGCAAGCTCGCTTCTCAGGTTGCGATCGGTATATCCAATCTATGTTCGATCGCTGAAGAGCAGTCGCCAGTCCAGGTACTGCTGACAATTCTACTTCTTCTGGTCCTGCTTCCAGTAATAACACCTTCAGAAAAATAAGTATGGAATATTAAACATTGGTATGAATTACTTAGAACGATTTTGGTTTAGGTGATGCATGAGTTGGAACATAAATCTTTGTATGACTCAATGTTATTTTGCCTATTTGTTATAAGATTCCGAAGATCGTGCAAAGTGGAGAAGTTAAAGTAGGAAAGCGGACCCCGGGCTCTCTCGAGAGATGCAACCGGGAACATCGTTCGAATGATGGAGTTATTGATCAAAATTATTGATTTTCTATAGTTTTGTACTAAGCCTTTGAGCCATGGCAGCGGTGCCATCGCCTGAACAATAATTCCACGGAACTGTTTTGATTGAGATTGATAGTTAGCGATCTCCAGATGTATACTTATTACACTGTGAAGTAATAATACAATGACAATACTAACCTTCCAGTGCTTATTCTCAGATAAACGACTCGCGACAACACTTCCCGAAGATCCGGCCCCAACAATTATAAAATCATATTCATTATCCTCTTTTTTTTCTTCTTTCAAATGCCGCTTGTGATGATAATGTACTGACGGTGTTACGTACTTTTCACCATAAAGTCCTTCGTAGGCATGGGGACGGTGTGAATACTGTTGATGTTTCGAGTAATCGAATTCCCAAGAGTGAGGATTTGGAGCTGGGGCATGGTATGGGATTGGGTTATGATCTGGTTTGTGGATAGGTTCAACCTTTTTGACAGGTTCAACCTTTTTGGCAGGTTCAGGCTCTTTGGAATGTTTCCTCAATGGCCCATGAGGAAGTTCATGAATATAATGATCATCATAATTATCTGACAGTTTCCCGATTGGTATCTTGATAGGCCCCAAAGTATAGCTCTTTGGTTCATGTTGCTTCTTCTCTGGTTCCTTGTGTGGAGCTGGTTCAGGTTGCTTTTTCTCTGGTTCAGGGTGCGGCTTTGGTTCATTATGTTCATGGTACTTGTACTCCGGTCCGTATCTAAACGGTTGAAGTTTCTTGCTATAATATTCCAAATCTTCAGCTTGTTGAGCCACACCGCGGTAGTCCGTAAAATGGTCTTTATGGACACTGTCTAAAGAACTTCCAAAAAGTTGGGTTAATAGAGACAGATATAGGTATCCAAGATGGGAACATTGCGTTAGATGCGCGTGAGTTTCGGCACAAATCGGAGCAATATTAGGCGGGGCCCAAATTTGAACGCGAGTCATTTTGAAAAACGCGCGTTCGATCCACGCGCTAAAACTAAAATGAAAATATTGGTTAGTGCTTATAATACATCAAGCATTTATGTTTAGTTTCTAAATATTTCATGCAAAAAACGTAATTCACTGAAGAATTATAATCCAAAAGGAAACACCTTATTAGTTAAATGCATAAGTTAGTTTCACTCGCAAAGAATACTTGAAAATAATGATAATGGACTAGTAAAGAGTGTGTGAAACATGCACTAAATAAGGTTCCGTATAAAAAACGTGTGTTCACAGTTGGTCAATTAATAAACCTACCGTGACAGTTTATTATTGTGTTAGTTAAAATAAAACCTTTGGTGAATATAGGTAGTTTTTAGATACTTAGGTTTATGTATAGCGAAATTCCATGTCACCTTAATGTACACAGTTATTCAATAAATTTTCTTGATTCTTGATTCTTAGGGTTCCGTACCCAAAGGGTAAAAACTGGATCCCATTACTGAGACTTTGCTGTCTGTCTGTCTGTCACCAGGCTGTATCTCATAAACCTTGATAGCTATACAGTTGACACTTTTCACAGAAGATGTAATTATGTAGCCGCTAGAACAATATATAGGCCTACTAAGAAACAAAATAAAACAAATATTTAAAGGGGGCTCCCTTACAATAAACGTGATTGTTGACATTTCGTTTCGTATCCAATTGTGATAGTAATACGGAACCCTTCGTATGCGAGTCCGATACGCAGTTGGTTTTTTATAAATATTAGGTTTTACAACATTTTGAAGTTTGCAGGAGCAAGCACGCCCGCCCGTCTGTCCTTATCGAAAATATCTAATACCTATCAATTAAAAAGACAAAGTAGGTATATAGCGAAACTATATGAACCTCTTACCTAAAGAACCCTAAAAAACATTTTATAGTTTCATTTTTTTTTATATTAAGTTTATCTTAGAATTTCGCAATAAGCAGACCGAATTAATTATTTAGCATTTGAATTACCTACATTTATTCTTTTTGTTTTAGTCTTATTTATTGGTCTAGTTAACTACATACTAAACTTTAATTTAAGTGACACGATTTTTAAACTTACACGATTTCTGCCCATATTAATTATAGAACTTCGGGTCTAGATCGCGTTATCGACAACAATATTTTTAATTACCGACCGTGGTCCCGAGACGTGACTTCTCGTGACCACAGTCGGTGTAACTCGTTTGCCGAAACGTCGAGGTAATTAAAAACATAGTTGTCTATAACGCGATCAAGACCCGTAGTTCTAAAATTGATATGAATTTGAGTTGTTGGAAATTTGGGCAAATTTTTGCTAATTATTAGGTTAAAAAATATTTATTTTTGGGCTAATTTTAAACCGTTAATTTGTCCCACTGCATGACAAGGGCCTCCTCTAAAAAGGGGTTAGGCAGTAAGACGCCACGGGAGCCTACTTCAGATTGCTTCTTCATGCTGGATAATAATAACTCAAAAACTCATTCTCACTGGTCAGTGTTGGTATGCGGGCTTGAGTGGGCTCATGCGCAAAATGTCTCTTTTGCTATTCGCAAAACGTCTCTTTCGCACAATGTCTCTTTCGCAGAAGGTCTCTTTCGCACAATGTCTCTTTCGCATATTGTCTCTTTCGCAAAATGTCGCGACGGGGACTTTGAAATAAATTGCGTTTTCGCAAAATGTCTCTTTCGCACAATGACTCTTTCGCACATTGTCTCTTTCGCAAAATGTCTCGACAGGGACTTAGAATAAAATTTCGATTTTATCTGAAAAATCAATTTTTAACAACTTAACTGTCCAGTGAGTCACATACGACTCATACTGAACTTTAGGAATACGTTCAGGAGTCACAGGTGACTCGTTTTTTTATACAATTTTAAGACATATTTTTGGTATGAGCGTTGAATAATATACAGGGTGCTCCGAGGATATTAAGCCGAAAGGGGGTTGTTCTAGAGGTCTAGGCGAACAACTTTTGTTCAATTTTCAACAAGTTTTGGAGATTCGAAGTAGTTTTCGAAAATTGTCAGTTTAAAGTTTGCATGAAAATCAGCTGTTTTTTAGAGTTTGAGGTCATTGGCATTGAGGTGCCCTTTTATTTAGTTTGGACCACAACATTTTATACATTAATTGCCTTTTTTTTTACAAAAACAGCTATTTTTTTTAGTGATACAACTGTAAAATTTTCGAAAAAAAAGTTCGAATTTCCAAAAGTCGTAAAATAAAAGTTATTCGCCTAGACCTCTAGAACAACCCCCTTTCGGCTTAATACCCCCTCGTCGAAACATCCTGTATACTAATAAAAAATACGTGAACGTTAAGCAAAAAAAACACTTTGGCACTCGGGGACTGTCGGGGATTGCTATGCAATAACTTTACCGCGATACATGGTAGGCGGAGTGAGGGGTGTAAGTTTTTATTTTCGTTACAGAATTTCTTGATTCGGTCGCCAAGCTCAAAGCCCGCGATAAAAGCTATGCAAAAGCTTAAAGTTATAATTTTTTACAAATGTTCAAATAGTAAATAAGTAAGTACAGGTACATTTTGTATTCTATTAATTAAAATTTAGATTTTTTTGTTTGGCAATCTATCATTTTTTATCATTTTCAACAAAAGTAATTTTAGAAGTAAAAAATATTTTATTGCTACAATGACGATAATTTATGATTATTTTTGTAAAATTACGTTTCAGTTGTTTTTTTGTTTACAATCAAAGTTAATTTTATACCCAAAATGAAAAGATATTTTATGTTTCTGATAATATTGAGATTTTTAGAGTAAGGTTTTATTTACGTTACGGAATTTCTTGATTCGGTCGCCAAGCTCAAAGCCCGCGATAAAAGCTATGCAAAAGCTTAAAATTATATTTTTTTACAAATGTTCAAATAGTAAATAAGTAGGTACAGGTACATTTTGTATTCTATTAATTAAAATTTAGATTTTTTTTGTTTGGCAATCTATCATTTTTTATCATTTTCAACAAAAGTAATTTTAGAAGTAAAAAATATTTTATTGCTAAAATGACGATAATTTATGATTATTTTTGTAAAATTACGTTTCAGTTGTTTTTTTGTTTACAATCAAAGTTAATTTTATACCCAAAATGAAAAGATATTTTATGTTTCTGATAATATTGAGATTTTTCTAATCAAAATATTTTGTTTGGTACAACATTTTATTAACTATACAGCGTGTTTCGAGGCCGGCGATTTAAACCGTAAGGAGGTTGTAACAACTTTTGAACACCTCTAGAACAATCCCCTTTTTATTTAATTACCGTTCCCGAAACACACTGTACTTTTTTTTACTATGTAACTTTAATATATGATTTTTCTGATAAAATCGAAATTTTATTCTAAGTCCCTATCGAGACATTTTGCGAAAGAGACATTGTGCGAAAGAGACAATGTGCGAAAGAGACATTGTGCGAAAGAGACAATGTGCGAAAGAGTCATTGTGCGAAAGAGACATTTTGCGAAAACGCAATTTATTTCAAAGTCCCCGTCGCGACATTTTGCGAAAGAGACAATATGCGAAAGAGACATTGTGCGAAAGAGACCTTCTGCGAAAGAGACATTGTGCGAAAGAGACGTTTTGCGAATAGCAAAAGAGACATTTTGCGCATGAGCCCTTGAGTGGTTCGATGGAATAGGTTAACCGGCTAAGTTCAATTGCGAATTTGCAGTCGCTCAAGCGACCGTGCCTACCCACATCTGTGCAACTGCATCTGCGTAGGTACCTACTCGATGCGTAGTTTGTTGATACTGTGTACTTCTTTAATAAGTTGAGTTATAGTTGCGAAACCAATTCACATTAGTTTAGATAAATAATTATAACTATTATTTATAATAATTATAATTATTTATCTAAACTGACGTCCGTTAAAACTTTATTGAGTTTATGTGGCGTCTTTTTATATATATTGTAACACAAACTGTTTATTCAAAAATATCCCGACGAATTGAGAACCTCCTCCTTTTTTTGGAAGTCGGTTAATAAATAAATAAATAATAAATAATAATTGGCGAATGTCCCATGCCTTCGGACCGTGGTGAAACATGGCGGTTATGTTACCATTCAAATTCCTATTTTTTTTTAATAAACTAGCTGTGTCTCGCGGTTTCACCCGCATACAAACGATCAAATGTCACGTCATTTTCTAAATTGATAATGGTGGCACATCACTTAGCATTATTCTGCCGTGCGATATCTAGAAGGCGCCAAAGTTAAATAGCAAAATTGAAACTAGAGGCGAAAAACGAAGGAATATTTTTTAAATGATCCAGTTTTTTGTTATACATTTTTAGATAATGTTTCCGATATTAAAATATAGGCTTTTTATTAAAATTCTATAATATTTTTTGTAGGTATTTGTTTATTTTATTTTATTTTGTCATGAATACATTTTAAATCAACCGAATAGGCAGAACTGATTAGCCTGTCCAGTTTATTTTAGCCTGTAACACCGCACTCCTACGCAACGTATTCCACAAGAAAACTAAGGTTACCCGAGCGCGCCAATAGATGGCGCCACCGGAAAAGTTAGATCACGCTATCATTGCGTTCTGTTAATTTACCTAGGCTCGTAAGAGATTTTGTTTGGTGAATTCCTTTTGCCTTGGGAAAGCTTGAGTTTGGCTTCGGTAGTACCTACTGAACCTAACTTGACTACCTAAACGCAAAATCTGCTTATTGGGAAAACGCTTCCACGCTAGTGGGACGTTTTCTTAGACAGGTTTCCCTTAGTGATGGGTCAACTCGGAATAAACGTAACTCGAGTCAACTCGAGTTAAAATGCACGTAACTCGAGTTGGTAGGCATGAGTAACCCAATTAATTATTTTATAAACTTTGCCGCTTTACGCCAAAAAAACCAAACCGATTTTGATGAGACTTAGAATGTAATTAGCTGGAGACTTAAATTATTACATACATACATTTTTATCGCAATATTCCCACGTAATCTAAATTTTTCAATTTCAATATTTCAGCAAGAACGAGGCTTACACAATGTGAAACCACGACATGTAGTTTTTTACATTTTAATCCTTCGGTCCTTACCGAGATTAGGCAATAGGACCGAAATAAAAATTAATTTATCGAATAAAATAAACACCAATTATGCGTTTTTAGGACCAGTTCTCACGGCTACTGCAGCACATTTCACACCGACCGTCCAACTCGACCTGTCCTGTAACTTACGATGGGAAAAAGGACACCAAGTCAGTAGAAGCTTTCTTGTGCGCACTGAAACTTTTTATAAAAAAGGAAAAGGTTCCTGAGAGCGAAGTGATAGAAAGCCTACCATTAATTTTACGCGATGATGCTGCGGAATGGTGGCTAGGCGTGAAAGACGAAATCCAAGACCTCGTAGAATTCGAAAGCCAATTAAGGAAAAATTTTGCACCGCAAACGCCAGCGTACCTACTGTATGCTGACATATGTACGAAGAGGCAAGGACCGACTGAAAGCACCGAAGATTTTATTTCTCGCAAGAGGGCGCTATTTTCGTTAGTTCCGGAGCCGAAACACATAGAACGGCAACAAATCGACATGATTTTTGACCTAATGCGCGTCGAAATTAAAGATAAAGTTTTGAGATCGTCAATTAGAACATTCGAGGAGCTTCTCGATGCAGCACGTTCCATCGAAGAGATCCTCCGAGAAAAGAGCAGGGGCGTCTCCGTTTTTATGCCACGGACAGGCAAGGTCAAATGTAGCTTCTGCCGAAACCCAGGACATACAGTCGACGCCTGTCGTAAAAAGATGAAGGCTGAGGGTAATACAGCAACTACATCAAACACAATAAAAGCTACCCAGGCACCGTCTCCGACGCAGCCAAAATTTTCATGTTACGGTTGTGGGACGCCGGGAGTAGTCAGGTCAAACTGCCCAAATTGTGCCAGCAAGTCGTCTAACACTGCAATGAAAGAAGAAGTATCATTTTGCGCAATAAATATTCGATTCGGACCGAAGCCACGTCCTATGGTATACATAACGGTGAACGGAATATTTGGCAGTGCGTTTGTAGATACATGTGCTAAGACAAACGTTGCGTCATATTCCCTCTACTGCAAACTAGTCAAACAAGGTTGCACTTTTCGAAAGCAATATGGACACGTGACATTGGCAGATGGCGTGCCAAAACAACAAGAAATATTCACTGTAGAGACTGATGTACTGATAAATGGCCGAATCCTGCCCACCAGCTTTATTGTCCTACCAGATGCAAGAGAGAATACGACACTCCTCGGTGTGGGGTTCATCCAACAAGCTTTGATGGTACTAAACCTTGCACAGTATACCTATAGCTTCCTGGATGATGAACAAAATATATTCGAACTGTACACTGAAGATTTCGTGACATTCAAGCAGGGACCAGCTTCTCCTGTCTCGCCTATAAGCAACACCATTGCTCCGGTATCAATAGAGGATGCTCCACAGAAGCGAAAACCGGAAGATGTTTATTTCCCGCAGAATAGAGAGCGCAACATACAAGGAATAATACCTACTAAAGGAGCAAGTACCGGTAATGGGTCTAACTACCAGCTAAAACGTATTAAGTCGAATACTCCAGATATTACTCCGCTCTTTGATGGGTACTCCCCACAATGGGACTACATGCTAAGGGATGCCCAAATCAATATTCATCGAGAGGATATTCTGCTTTCACCACATTCCATGTCACTTTTTCCAGACAATAGTGATATTGCACTGAATGCGATCAACGTAGACTTTACGAAATTGGTGGTGAATAACAGCGTCAATTAGTTCAGCTCATACATGAACATGAAGGAGTTTTTACCCCAAATCGCAGCCATTTTCGACTTACCGCCACTAACCTTCGTCATCTAGTCTCGTTTCTACAAACGTGCTCATGGTACCGTCACTTTATAAAGGATTTTTCGCATACTGCTGAACCTCTCACTAAGTTGCTACAGGTCCAATCCTTCGACAAACCGATGAAACCCAAACCTATATCATAAAAACTGATGCTAGCGCATACGCCTTAGGGGCTGTTTTAGTCCAGGGGGAGGGTGACAATGAGCACCCCGTAGAATACGCGAGCCGCCTGCTGACACCCGCTAAGCGCAATTATTCCACCACAGAACGTGGCCGCCCTAAAGCAACTCCACATTAACACCGCATTGTCCAGGTCTCCTCGTCGGAGGGGGAGATTGTAACACCGCACTCCTACGCAACGTATTCCACAAGAAAACTAAGGTTACCCGAGCGCGCCAATAGATGGCGCCACCGGAAAAGTTAGATCACGCTATCATTGCGTTCTGTTAATTTACCTAGGCTCGTAAGAGATTTTGTTTTGTGAATTCCATTTGCCTTGGGAAAGCTTGAGTTTGGCTTCGGTAGTACCTACTGAACCTAACTTGACTACCTAAACGCAAAATCTGTTTTTTTAGGAAAACGCTTCCACGCTAGTGGGACGTTTTCTTAGACAGGTGAAAGCGCGCCGTATCATTGATTACGCCAAGAAACCCCCCCCCCCCCCCCCCCCCCCGTACCGTAGGTAAAGCTCTGCACTTAAGGGTGGAGCGACCCCCGATTACAAGCCTTTTTTATAGGTACGCAGGCTTCGATAGTGGTTATATTAATTGTGTGGTGAATCAATTTTTTTTTATACCAGTTTGATAATCTTATATGTAAAATTTCCATGTCACAGTGTTAGTTACCGTACTCCTCCGAAACGGCTTCACCGATCTCCACCAAACTTCACGTACGCATTCAGTAGGTCTGAGAATCGGCTACTATCTATAATTTATAAGGCAAAACAACGTTTGCCGGGTCAGCTAGTAATTTATAATATTGCGGATGGTGAGGTAAATGAAAGTGCATACCTACCTAAAACAAACTTAGATAAAATAATTATTTTAAAAATGAATTATTTTAATCGTTCCTGTGGCGTTAATGAAACCTTAAAATACAAATGTACATTTGTAGTATTTCTCCTTTGTAACAATGATTATGATAAAACGCTTTGTATTTTTTTTATCAAAAATAAAATTAAATCTAGATTAAAAACCCTAGATAAAAAGAAAAAATCATTTATAAGGGATAGTGTTTTTAGGCAAAGCTACTCGTACGTATTCAAACAAATCGTACGAGTTGACTATAAAGCCTAACTGTCACCAAATGAGTTAGGGCAACAACGCGACGTCTCTATGGCATAATAATATGAGGTATTACCAAAAATTACTAATCGAATGTTTTTTATTTTTATATATTATTAAGATCATTTTATTCAAATTTAGTGCACATAATAACATTATTGTTCAACATAACACCAAAGTATATATATATTTTTTTTTTTTTAATTTGAAATAATTTTATAAAATACTTAAAAAAAACAAAATGCAGGCCGTAAATCTCGAGGATTTGTCTGGCGTGCTGATAATCATCTAGGTATTAAGACTACATTCGCAATTAATTCTAAACAAAACATCAAAAGAAATACAATGCAAAGTTTTCATTAAAAACATTTAACTTACGCATCACCATACAATAATTACATAACATCAACCTTACTCATGTTTATACCAATCTTCTTTAATCATATCTGCAGCTTTTTCAGCAATCATAGTTGCTGGTGCGTTTGTATTACCTCGCACGATAACTGGTATTATAGAACAATCAACCACTCTCAAGTGTTTGATACCATACACTTTCAATCTTGGGTCAACCACAGCTGTTTTGTCCCATTCTGGACCCATTTTACAAGTTCCAACAGGATGGTTGAAGGGAGAAGTGTATTTTACCAGTAAACATCTGAAATAGTTATCACTGCCCCAATGATAGCGTTTGCAACCCTCAACACGTTTTCTAACAAATTTAGCGCCGTTATTTTTGAAGGCTTCAGTGTTTTCAAGACTTATTACGTATTTAATACCTTCAAGAATTGGGTTCATATCTTTTTCTTCAGTAAAGTATCCTGAATAAATAATTGGCATTCCGAAAAAAGGGTTCGTAGAGTTAAGTCTAATTAGTCCTCTACTTTTAGGAGTTAAAATTACAGGTCTAGCGAAAAGACCATCGTAAAATGACAATGGGAACACTTTGGTAGCCAAATAAGTAGAAGAATCAGCATAGAAATCCTTAACCTTACAACCTTCAAAATGGATTTGTATATCAGGGGCGTTCTCAGTAGCATATTTAGTTTTTATAAATGCAGCGGCACTTAAACTACCAACTGCTGAAAGTGGTCCCCGTTTCTTCTCGCCTTGTTTATAGTAATCGTCTATTTTTTCCAATAATTCTTTACCGTCAAGCCATGTTGACGTTTTATTTAGACCAATAATAAGGCCGCCGGTTGTGACATGATCTTGCAAATTGTATCCTACATGTAAATCAGATAAGACAGAAATGCGAAAGCTTTCGAGATGTTTTCTGGGTCCAACACCAGATAACATGAGCGTTTTTGGAGAGTTAAAAGTTCCAGCGCTTACTACAACTTCTTTTTTGGCAATAGCATGTTTCACATGTCCGTCTTTGATATATTCTACTCCGTACGCGATCTTAGTTTTAGGATCAATTAGAACTTTAGTAACAAATGCTAGATTTTTAATAATGAGATTGTTTCTCTTGTATCTAATAGGTCTAATAAAAGCTGCGTTATTAGAACAACGCTGGCCATTTAGAGACGTTGATTGAGCTATATTCGTTCCTATTTGATTATCTCCATTGAAATCTGTTAGTGGTAGACCCCGTTGATGGAATCCCTTTACAAGCATAATACTGTTTGCATCTGTGTAAGGATAACGTTCTACGTCCAAAGGTCCTGCTGTTCCATGATGATATGTGTCATGAGCTTCTACGTCTCGATTATTTTCGGATTTTTTGAAGTATGGTAATACCTAGACAAAAATAATGAGTTTGATTTGTTTATGTTGTGTCAAGTTTGACTTGGATTGTGTTTACAAACGTTAGAAACTTAACGATTATTTAAAATGCACTACCTTGGTTTCGTGTCTTCGGCCTCGTAACTTAGTATGGTTATTGAACCTCCATATTACCAATTATTTTTACTGTGGCTTTCTTGTTGTACCAAATTAAGCAAGGTTTTTTCAGTAATTTTATGTTATAAGACTTACTTCTTTATAGCTCCACCCATGGTTTCCAAGATCAGCCCAACCATCATAGTCTCTTTTGTTACCTCTCATGTAAACCATGTAGTTGATTGAACTTGATCCTCCCATTTGTCTGCCTCTATATTGAAATTGATATTAGGTAATAAAATCTAACGGACTTAGTATTAAAACACTTGCATGTATACTGTATGTGTATCAAATAGATCGATTAATAATTAGCTTAAAAGTTTTAACTTACCTATACCAAACACATCTATGTTGTCTCACTGCTCTGCAAGCTCGTTTTTCAGGTTGTGCTTGGAACACCCAATCTATGTTTGACTGCTGTAGAGCAGTAGCCAGTCCAGGTACTGATGATAGTTCTACTTCTTCTGGTCCTGCTTCCAGCAATAACACCTTCAGAAATATAGGTATAGGTACTAAATCTTCGACTCCTCTGACTCAGATGAACAAACGAGTAACTAAGGACGGACGCGATAACTAGCTACATAATGAGTGTGATGGCATAAGTGTCATCGCCTGAACAAAAATTTGGTGGCACTGTTTTAATTGAGATTGATGGATGGCCATCTCTAGATTGACTGATTTAACTGTGAAGTAATAATACAAAGACGTTACTAACCTTCCAGTGCTTATTCTCAGATAAACGACTTGCGACAACACATCCCGAAGATCCGGCCCCAACAATTATAAAATCATATTCGTTATCCTCTTGGCTAGCTTCTTTTTTTTCTTTCAAATGCCGTTTGTGATTATAATGTACGGTCGGTGTTACGTACTTTTCACCATAAAGGTCTTCATAGCCTTGGGGATGGTGTGAATACTGCTGACGTTTTGAATAGTCAAATTCCCAAGAGTGAGGATTTGAAGTTGGGGCATGATCTGGGGTATGCGTGTGTTCAACTTTTTTGACATGTTTTGGACTTTTGCAATATTTTTTCAATGGCTCATGAGGAAGTTCATGAACATGGTGATCATCACGATGATCTGAGAGTTTCCGGATGGGTACCTTGACAGGTCCTAAAGTATACTCTTCTGTTTTATGATGATTGTGCTCCGGTTCATGGTGCTCATGCTGCGGCGTTGGTTCATGATGTTCATGAAACTTATGCTCAGGTCCGTATGGATACGGTTGAAGTTTATTGCTATAATGTTGTAAATCTTCAGCTTGTTGAGCCACACCACGGTATTCCGTAAAATGGTCCTTATGGACACTGTCTAAAGAACTTCCAAAAAGTTGGGCTAATAAAGACAGATATAGGTATCCTAGATGGGAACATTGCGTTAGATGCGCATGAGTTTCGGCACAAATCGGAGCAATATTAGGCGGAGCCCAAAGTTGAACGCGAGTCATTTTGCTAAAATGAAAATAAAACCAAATAAAAATATTTTTTAGAGCAATTAATAAGAGTAGATATACATCATGTACAAATGTTTCGTTTCTAAATATTTTATTGAAAACGTAATTACCTAAACAATTGTAATCCAAGACGAAACACCTTAACTCTTCGACGGGCATTGAGCGCCGGGCATTTACATAAATGCTTAATTAAACTGATGATAATACACTAGTCAAGACTATTATGAACTACTATTTGAACTATACCTACACTAAATATGGTTCCGTACGAAAATATTTTATAAATATTTTTAATGTGTGTGTTTTAAAAAACCTGGAGGGTTACTTCGGTTCGTTTCGATCCGACAACGATACTGTCACGATACGATGGTTCTACTGTCACCCTAGTATCAGAATGTGACAGTAGAATCATCGTATGACAGTATCGATGTCGTATCGAAACGAACCGCAGTAACCCTCCTGTGCCAGTGTTTCTTTTGACTAATGTAGCTATATAGTTATTAATATATGGATATTGCAAAATTTTGACACAACAATGTTGAGCTCCACCACAACAAGTAGATTTTTCGAGCAGTTGGATACTTTGGACAATTTCATTACTTCTGCGACGCTACAACCCTTTGTGGGTCTGGGCTTGCGCCACTCGCTCGAGCGAAAATGTAGAGGAGGGCCAAGTGGTCGACTACTTGGCAATCCTCCGCCGGTTGGTAAAGCGTCCCATAGCGCTCAGTTCGTCTTCGAGGTCGTCTTCATTTCAGACTACTGAACAAACTTTTACTACGTTTAAAGCAAAAATAATGGTTTCAATAGTTCAAACCCGCGACTACTGATAATCCGATCCTAGGTTTTACATTTTGAAAGTTTGTGAGTGCTTGTCAAAAAAATAAATATAATATTTGTAGAGGAGGGCCAAGTGGTCGACTACTTGGCAATCCTCCGCCGGTTGGTAAAGCGTTCCATAGCGCTCAGTTCGTCTTCGAGGTCGTCTTCATTTCAGACTACCGAACAAACTTTTACCACGTTTAAAGCAAAAATAATGGTTTCAATAGTTCAAACCCGCGACTACTGATAATCCGATCCTAGGTTTTACATTTGAAAGTTTGTGAGTCCTTGTCAAAAAAATATAAATATTCTTTTTAAAACATTATTCTACATTACCTACCTACTTTTTGTTTAGAGCAGGCGCGTAATACGAGGCAAAACTATAAGAATTCCTTACCTAAGGAATCCCTTTTTTATAAGTTTATCTCAGAATTTCGCAATAACCGGGCCTATTTAATTATGATAGCATTTGAATTACCTTCATTTTTTTTTAATTCTTTTTGTCTTCATTTTTGGTTTAGTTAGCTACTAAATTATTTTCTTACGTTCGATGCATCCACAGACTTGATTTGCAACATGATTGTGACATTTTTTCGTAATTTTTTGACATTGTTTTTTTTTTTTTTTTAATTTAAATTACCTACTTTTGACGGTTTTTCTTTTCTATTCTTATTTTTATTTCGTAATTTATTTATAACCATATTTGCAACATGATTTTGACATTTTCTCGTAATTTTTTGACATTGTTTTATTTTTTTTTTACATTTTTTTTCTAAATTACTTTTGACGGTTTTTCTTTTTTATTTTCATTTTTATTTTTATTTCGTAATTTCTATGACATGACATTGTTTAATTTATTTTATTTTTGCACGTAATACTTATGTACTGTACCCATTTATGGATCAAGCTATCTGAAATAAATGAATTTTAATTTAATTTAATTCAAAAATGAATTGAAGTAGTTGATAGACATGACTGTTGCAATTGTAATGAAAAGGACTTGACCCTCCATTTTAATTATTATTATTCAAATTTCTATTTTTTAATAATAAACTAGCTATGTCTCGCGGTTTCACCCGCATACAAACGATATCAAATGTCACGTCAACTTTGTCAGACTAAATTGATAATGGTGGCACATCACTCCCTCTCGTCGTGCGTCCACCTTGCCGTGGTGAGAGGGCTCAGTAACCGCCCACCATAGCAATCCAGCTATGTTGGGCGGTGAAGCGAAGAGGCGCACCGGGCGGGTATACTTCGCACACACTCTTTTGGTGTGTGCGGAGTATACCCGCCTGAATTGGAGGTGGGTGCCTTGCCTTCACTGGCCGGGCACGTGGGTGGAGGGCTCCCGCGCGACCCGCGGTGGGTGATGGGGGCCTTGCCTTTACCGGCCGGGCCCTGCAGAGCACACTGCCTCACCAAAGCGGCAGAGCACACTGCCTGACCAAAGCGGCAGAGGACACTGCCTTACCAAACCAGAGAGGGGGAACGGGCCCGCGAGTTGCTCCCCGGCACTCATGGGCCCAAAAGTTCCAGATAAAGGGCGGGCAACGTAGGTTGCCGCCCTAACCCGGCTCTTGGCGGCTGACTCGGGGGGGTCAGTCGCCAACTATTGAGCCCGAGATGGCAGCGGCGTGTCAACGCCGCCTCTCGCGAGGGTTGGCCCTTTTAAGGGCCAGAGAGGAGGCCTGAAAAGGCCGCCCGCAGTTGGGGCTGACGGAATTTTTGCTACCGCAGTTACCGTTGGCCCCGACACTTTGCGGAGCGTAGGACACCGTTGGTTTTTAGTGGGTATACCCCGGCCACCCCCACCTCGGCCTGGGGGACCCCCACTCACCGGGCCGCCCTCCCCCGAGGGCGGCCTGATGGTCTTAATTAGATTTTCCAACGTAAAAAAAAAAAAAATAAAAAAAAAAAAAATGGTGGCACATCACTAAACATAATTTGCCGTGTGATATCTAGAAGGCGGCAAAGTAACAAAAGCATATTTTAGGCTAGATTCGAAAAACGAGGAAATATTTTTGAATTATACTAGTAATTTTTTATAAATTTTTAAATAATATGTTAGAGATCAAAATTCAGTCTTATTAAATAAAATTTTATATGAACTCTTTGGATACGTAGCCTTCAAACACACCACTACAGAGTCTAAGGGTCCGTTGACACGGACCGGCTCGGAGAGGAGAGCAGATTTTTAACACGTTTAAAACAGAGTTTTGAGTTATTGTAATAAGGTTTTTTTTTACATGTCACTTCTTTCAAGGTTTGCTCTCAAGCAATCTCTATAATATAAGTGTCATATAAAAATAAACCTTTTAACAATAACTCAAAACTCTGTTTTAATCGTGAAAAAAAATCTGCTCTCCTTTCCGAACCAGTCTGTGTGAACGTTTATGATTTGGGCTCTAAATCATAAACGTATGGATAAATAAAATGAAGAATTTTTTACATATTATTATGGTCGTTTTATTCATATATATTGCGCATTAAAACATTAGTGCTTAACATAACACCAAAGTGAATACATAACAAAACATAACATCAACCTTACTCATGTTTATGCCAATCTTCTTTAATCATATCTGCAGCTTTTTCAGCAATCATAGTTGCTGGTGCATTTGTATTACCTCGCACGATAACTGGCATTATAGAACAATCAACCACTCTCAAGTGTTTGATACCATACACTTTCAATCGTGGATCAACGACAGCTGTTTGGTCCCATTCTGGACCCATTTTACAAGTTCCAACAGGGTGGTTTAAGGTAGAAGTGTATTTTACCAGTAAACATCTGAAATAGTCATCACTGCCCCAGTGGTAGCGTTTGCAAGCCTCAACAGGTTTTCTAATAAATTTAGCGCCATTATGCTTGAAGGCTTCAGTGTTTTCAAGGCTAATTACGTATTTAAGACCTTCAAGAATTGGGTTCATGTCTTCTTCTTCAGTAAAGTATCCTGAATAAATAATTGGCATTCCGAAAATAGGGTTCGTAGAGTTTAGTTTAACTATTCCTCTACTTTTAGGTTTTAAAATTATAGGTCTAGCGGAAAGACTATCGTAAAATGACAATGGGAACACTTTGGTAGCCAAATAAGTTGTAGTATCAGCGTAAAAATCCTTAACATTACGACCTTCGAAATGGAATTGTATATCAGGGGCATTCTCAGTAGCATATTTAGTTTTTATAAACGCAGTTGCACTTATAGTCCCAGCTGCTGAAAGTGGTCCCCGTTTCTTCTCGCCTTGTCTATGGTAATCGTCTATTTCTTCCAATAAGTATTTACTTTCAAGTAAGGTTGACGTTTTATTTAGGCCAATAGTAAGAGCATCGGTTGAGACATGATCTTGCAAATTGTATCCTACATGTAAGTCAGACAGGACAGGTATGTGAAAGCTTTCGAGGTGTTTTTTGGGTCCAACACCAGATAACATGAGCATTTTTGGAGAGTTAAAACTTCCAGCGCTTACTACAACTTCTTTTTTGGCAATCGCATGTTTCACATGTCCATCTTTGATATATTCTACTCCGTACGCTATCTTAGTTTTAGGATGAATCAGAACTTTAGTAACAAGTGCTAGATTTTTGATAATGAGATTGTTTCTCTTGTATCTAATAGGTCTAATAAAAGCTGCGTTATTAGAATGGCGCTGACCATTTATAGACGTTGATTGAGCTATATTCGTTCCTATTTGATTATCTCCATTGAAATCGGTAAATGGTAGACCCCGTTGGTGGAATCCCTTTACAAGCATAACCGTGTTTTCATCTGCATATGGATAACGTTCTACGTTCAAAGGTCCTGCTGTTCCATGATGATATTTGTCATGAGCTTCTACGTCTCGATTATTTTCGGATTTTTTGAAGTATGGTAATACCTAGACAAAAATAATATTATGAGTTTGATTTCCTAATGTTTTGTCAAGTTTAACTTGGAATGTGTAAAAAAACATTAGATGCTTATTGAATGTTAAAAATTTACTAACTCTGATCGAAGGGTTTGGCCTCGTACCTTTGCATGATAATTTATAATACATCGTTTTTACTGTGTTCGTGTGTACCAAGTAACGCAGACTGTTTTCAGTAATCATTATGTTGTAAGACTTACTTCTTTAAAGCTCCACCCATGGTTTCCAAGTTCAGCCCAATCATCATAGTCTTTTCTGTTACCTCTTATGTAGACCATGTAGTTGATTGAACTTGATCCTCCCATTTGTCTGCCTCTGAATGTAAAATTGTTTTTTGTTAACAAAATCTAGTGGCCTTAGTTTTTTTTTTTTTCTTCTGTTTTCATGATGTTAGATAGAAATTAAACCCACTTTCGGGGTTTTAATCTCGTAGTGTTTATTACTTTTAGAATTGATTCAATGTTCAACGTTTCGAGAACTTTAAGAGGTGTCTTCTTCAGAATAGTGCTTAGTTTTGTAACGCTTTCAATACAATGCTTGAATCTGGTAATGTTAATCGATGGTTTTGATGTTTAATATGCTCAAAAAAACACTTACCTAGGCCATACACAGCCATGTTGCCTCAGGGCTCTGCAAGCTCGCTTCTCAGGTTGCGATCGGAACACCCAATCTATGTTCGACTGCAGTAGAGCAGGCGCCAGCCCAGGTACTGATGATAGTTCTACTTCTTCTGGACCTGCTTCCAGCAACAACACCTTCAGAAAAATAGGTATGGAATATTAAACATTATCATGACTAATATTTCTTATGTTTTTATTGCTCAAGGCATTTTTACTAGAAAACCAAAACCGAGCCTTAGTCGGTAAACAGTGAGAAATCATAATAAAAAGTTCACCATGACACGTGGGTTCCCGTGTAGCGCAGCGGTAGCGCACTCGTCCGGCAAGCGAGGGGCACAGGTTCGAATCCTGTCATGGGAGGATTTTTGATGATGTATTTCTCCTTGTAAAAATATTTTCTATTATCATGCATGACTTACAATAATTTTAGGTGTTAGTAATTACAATTATGTAGAATTATCATTATTATTTACCTAATACTATGCGGCTTGACAGCTTCTAGTAACTATGTACGAAAGTTATGACAATGATACTTTGCGATTAATTACTGATCTACATAATTTGGTTTCAATTGTTATGTACTAAATATTCGCATATGACTGAAATAGACAAATTAGAAACTAGGGTCACGATAACTGATAGATACTTTTTATGATGGCAGTGTTGTCATTCCCTGAACAATAATACGGTGGCACTATTTTAATTGAAATTCATAGATCTTCAGATGGACTGAATCCACCGTGAAGTAATAATACAATGACAATGATATGTACTAACCTTCCAGTGCTTGTTTTCAGATAAACGACTCGCCACAACACTTCCCGAAGATCCTGCCCCAACAATTATAAAATCATATTCCTCATGGCTTGCTTCTCTTTTTTCTTTCAAATGCCGTTTGTGATGATGATGTATTGTTGGTGTTAGGTACTTTCCACTATAAAATCCTTTATAACCTTGTGGATGATGAGAATAGTGTTGATGTTTTGAGTAGTCAAATTCCCAAGAGTGAGGATTTGGAGTTGGGGCATGGTCTGGTGCTGGGGCATGATCTGGTTTATGAGTATGTTCAACCTTTTTGACAGGTTGAACCTTTTTGACAGGTTCGACCTTTTTGACAGGTTCAGGCTTTTTGGAATGTTTTTGCAATGGCCCATGAGGGAGTACATGAAAATGAGGATAATCATGATGATCTGAGATTATCCCAATCGGTATTTTGATAGGTCCCAAAGAATAGCTTCCTGTATCAGGTTGCTTTTTCTCTGGTTCATGGTTTGGAGCTGGTTCATGTTGCTTTTTATCTGGTTCATGATGTGGAGCTGGTTCATGTTGCTTTTTATCTGGTTCATGGTGCGGCTTTGGTTCATGATGTTCATGATACTTGTACTCCGTACCGTATCTATACGGTTGAAGTTTCTTGCTATAATATTCCAAATCTTCAGCTTGTTGAGCCACACCGCGGTAGTCCGTAAAATGGTCTTTATGGACACTGTCTAAAGAACTCCCAAAAAGTTGGGCTAATAGAGACAGATAGAGGTATCCTGTATGGGAACATTGCGTTAGATGCGCATGAGTTTCCGCACAGACCGGCGCAATATTAGGCGGATTCCAAATTTGAACGCGAGTCATTTTGAAAACTGCGCGTTCGACCCACGCGCTAAATCCAGATTGAAAACATTTGTTAGTGCCATCAAGCACTTATGTTTCGTTTCTAAATACTTCATGCAAAAACAATTTTAACTAAAGATTTATAATCCAAGAGGAAACAGTTTATTAATTACATGCTTAAGTTAGTTTCACCTGCAAAGATTACTTGGAAATAATATGAAGAACCATGTACAAAATCAGGTTCCGTATTCAAATTGTGTGTTCACATTTTGTCAATTTATAAGTACCTATACTGTGACAAAGTTATTAATATTATATAATAAATAATAAATATATTGCACGACGTTACACACAGCGCAATCTAGCCCCAAACTAAGCACTAGGCTTATACTATGGGTACTAGACAACGGATATACTACATATTATACTTTTTTTTGTAAATACATAGGTACATATGATACATAGAAAACACTGAATATGAATGTCCTAGGACATGTTGGTTTCCTCACGATGTTTTTCCTTCACCGTATTATGCTTGTAAAATATAACTATAGGTATGTAGGTACCGACTTATAGCAAAATTTTGACACAACAAAAGTTACCTCTACTACATTAAGCAGCTTCTTAGTCTAAGGGCGGGGAATGGTCAAACGACTTCTTATACATTTTCTTCCTGAATATTGCCTCCAGGAGGGTTACTGCGGTTCGTTTCGATACGATAATACGATGATTCTACTGTCACATTCTGATAGTAGGGTAACAGTAAAACCATCGTATTATCGTATCGTATCGTAATATTAGGTTCCTCCTTTTTTATAAATATTAGGTTAACAACATTTTGAAAGTTTGTAAGAGCAAGCGCCCTATTTGCCCATATTACCTACTTTTTTAGGGTTCCGTACCTAAGGGTAAAAACGGGAACCCATTACTGAGACTTCGCTGTCTGTCTGTCTGTTTATATAATGCCTAGGTACCTTGTGAAACTATAAGAATTTCTTACCTAAGAAACCAGTTGTGGTAAAGTCTCACCGGGTCTCAATGGCGTATTATTATTTATTTTCCTACCTTGTTGTTTTAACTATGTTACAACAGTCTTGGTCGCAAAGAAATAAACAGGGAAAGGGGCAAATGGGGAAAAGGAGGATGTAAAGACAAATTGTGTCCCATGGCTTCACCCGCTTACAAAGGATCAAACGTCACGCCATCTTTCAACAGAAGAAATTCATAATGGTGGCACATCACACATTAATGTGTTCGCGTTTATTTGAATCGATTTCAAATCAGTCTGAGACGGCATAAACACTTAAGTGGATAGTCTCCATTCTCTTTCTCCATACAAACCTAGTTTACATTTTCCTCCCTGGATAAAGACATTAGACCAAATATGTTTATGCCATAAAACCTATATCTGTCATGACTATGCATCTACCTTGTTATTTTTTTCATTTTATTATTTTTTATTATTATTTTAATTAAAAAAATAAAAAGGTAGATGCATTGTCATGCATGACAGATATACCTAGGTGTTTATGGCATAAACGTATTTGCTCTAATGTCTTTATCCAGGGAGGAAAATATAAACTACGTTTGTATGGAGAAAGAGAATGGAGACTATCCTCTTAAATATGCCAACAGCAAATAAATCGATTCCTGATAAAACCAATTTAATTCAGTGATGTGTAAAGTGATGTGTGACAACAAACTAATAAGCGGTCGGAAACTTACCAATCAATCTACACTTCTACACTAATATTATAATGAGAAAAGATTTGTATTTTTGTATGTGAGGGTGTGTGTCGTATATGTTTGTAACGAATAAACTCAAAAACTACATGACCGATTTTAAAAATTCTTTCACCAAAAGAAAGCTACCTAGCTAGCTTTTGTATATGTGTTTTGTATTTTCTTTGTTTATGTTGTGCAAATAAATATTTCTATCTATCTAACTATCTATCTACATTATCGAGGAGTAAAATGGGCTACTTTTGATCCCGATATTCCCACGGGATCAGGACTTACACATGTGAAATCGCGAGACGCAGCTAGTTTTAAATAAAGAAATACTTAACTGAATGTTTTTGTTTTTTTTTGTCTATGGATTGTAGATTTCCTAGACAAACATTTCTTGTTGTTTGAAAGCCTATCCACATTTTAGACAAAAACTGAGGTTTTTGGCTAAAATTTGTATAGGTTTTAATACCCTTTTTTTGACATATTTGTCTAATATTTTGATTCATACATAACAAAAATATATATGCATTCCGTCATGTACCTAATAGAGGTAATCAACAACTTTCGCTGAACCCGACATGAATTTTGAGTCTAGTTCTTATATTTAATGTAAGTATACCTCTTAAATAATTTTTGGTTTTATAATAAAAAAAACGCTTTACAGGAAATTCGTAATTACAAGTAATTCGTGTAATAATTAAACAATATTAAAATTCTAAAAATAATTAATCAAATACATATTTTTAATTACCAACCGAACTTATCAAATTATGCTATTATCATAGTTCATTGAATTAACTAATTTATGTAGGAACGTACATAAATTCAAATCAAATTATTTTGCTATTTCTAAACTGAGTTTTTAATTCAATTTAACTATGCACTAACTATGGATATGTGCATAAGAATTGTGCACATATTTATATTAAACACATTTTTGGGATTTAATTACGTGGTGTTTATTACTTTTAGCATTGTTTAAACGCTGAACGTTTCGAGACTTTTACAGGTCCCTTCTTCAGGATTGACTGACCAATTCTGATGTAGGGACCTGTAAAGGTCTAAGTTGCTATTTAAACCAAACCAAATCTTTAATTTCCATACAACATCGCGAAAACAGAAGAAAAATCCACATATTAAGAGAATAGTCTACCTATTCTTTTCTCAATACAAATTTTCAAACGTAGTCGACTGTTTCCGACCTGTTTGTTAAGGATATTAGAAAAAATATGTTAATGCTATATCGGCCATGACCATGCCCCTACGTTTTTCAAATTTTTCTGAATTTTATTTCGTGTGTGTGTGTCGTATTTTTGTTATGAATAAACTCAAAAACCACTGAGCCGATATCAAAAATTCTTTCACCAAAAGAAAGCTACATTATCGAAAAGTAATATAGGCTACTTTTGATCCCGACATTCACACGGGATCGGGACTTACGCGGGTGAAACCGCGGGACGAAGCTAGTTAATAATAAATGTAGCATGCCTGCATACAATAAACCTCTTCACTCTAGACTTGAAGACTCCAAGGTTGATCTTACATTAGGTACTGTAACTAAATGGATAGCATAATCTCGACGAGGGACTACTTCTAGTAGGCTGACTCTAAAAAAACTACACAGCTCAAAATCTCAGCACACTGAGCGGCATGTGCGCAAGTATCTAGTTCATCCTACCAATATTATAAAGCTGAAAGTTTAGGAGTATGTATCTGTGTGTGTGTTTGTTACTATATCAAGTAGAAACCGCTGAACCGATTACCATGAAACTCGGTATGTAGATAGCTGGAGACCTGGAATAATACATAGGCTACTTTTGATCCCGATATTCGGGATCAAATCGGGACTCGGGTGAAACCGCGGGTCGCAGCTAGTTAAATAAAGTCAGCTAGCTGTATATAGCTACATAGTAGTCAGGCAGATACTTCCCGAATTAGATTTTTAGGGTCCACGTCCAAAAAGTACGGAAAGTTTTGCAGCTAAATAAGTAGCAATAAAAACAAACTGCGGAGAAATATGATTCTTAATTTTAATTGTTTCTAAAATCAAATTAAAGTATTAGTTGCATTTTTAAAACTGTATATTGCAATTAACATGATTTAATTTAAATAAATTAATTGCATATGCAACGAACAGTTCAATTGCAATTAAATCAATTGTGATTAAGTTAATTGTCAAAAAATTAATTGCAATTCATTCTTCAATCTATTACTGCTATGATTAAAATAATTATTGATTAATTTAATTGAAATACACCTAAAAAAAACAATTGATTAATTTTACGATTTTTTAATAATCAATGAACCAATTATTATTTTTAATTGTACCTTGCAATTAAATTTTGCCCAACACTGGTTAGTAGTCCTCCCGTGTGCGGTCTCGGTTGTTATCTCTGAAAGCAGTCGATAGGTTAAGGGCCCTATTCTGAAAAACTGAAAATCCATGTCGGGCGCATCGAAAATTGTTGATTATTTCATGACGGAATGTCGTAGAACTTTTTTTTGTGTACAGATTGTAGGCGACATTGTTTCCGATATTTTAGTGCAGTTTCCATACAAATATGTCGAAACGTATTGAAGCCTATCGACATTTTAGCCAAATCAGACATTTTTTGTCTAAAATTTGGATAGGCTTTGCACCAATAGGAGGTTCTTGTCTTAAAACTACACCAAAATGTAGGAAACAATGTCACCTACAATCTGTGCACAAAAAAAAGTTCTACGACATTCCGTCATGAAATAATCAACAATTTTCGATGAGCCCGACAGGGATTTTCAGTTTCAAGGTCGTTGGCGTATATACTCCTCTTAAGTTAGAGTCCTTAGGGTCACTTGAAAACTCTAATACTAGGTGAGCCACACTACTGTGGGCAATGTGATAGTAGAACGGAACCCTTCGTTCGCGAGTCCGACTCATACTTGGCCAAATTTTAAGACAAGACGAGTCAGCCTACTATGTATTCTTGTACAGTGTCAGTGTAGAGAACTTAAGGAGACAGTTTCCTCATACAAACTTTACAAACGTAGTCGACTGTTTCCTCCCTGGATAAAGATATTAGAAAAAATATTTTTATGCCTAAGTAAGTCCCATATCAGCCATGACCATGATAGGCTTAAGGATAGACGTAAGGAACGTTTTGATTTTTTTCATTTTCTTATTTTTCTGAATTTTATTTCCATTCTAATTAGAAAATGAACAAAACCAAAACGTAGGGGCATGGTCATGGCAGATATAGGTTTTATGGCATAAAAATATTTGATCTAATGTCATTATCCAGGGAGGAAACAGTCGACTACGTTTGTATGGAGAAAGCGTAGGTAGACCGTCCTCGACACGTCGAGTCAGCTTACTATGTAATCTTGTACAGTGTCAGTGTAACAGGAGAGAACTAAAAGTCAAAACAAATATTGTAACAACAGAAATAACGAAGTTTATGATACGTGCAACAATTCGAAGTGTTCGATTTATTTATATCTATTGAGTACAATGGAATAACTTGAATATCACTATGTTGTTGCTCTATGCTTTTATGTTCGAACTAGCTGCGCCCCTCCGTTACTTTTATTTATTTAATACCATTATTATAACATTAACTAGTACCATTATTGTTAGATACTTAATTAGATTAAGATACCTATGGGACTTTTCCTGAAATCAAAGAATATTACAATTGTTATTTAAATAAATAAATAAATATAAATAAATATTGCACGACGTTACACACTGCGCAATCTAGCCCCAAACTAAGGTCTAGGCTTGTACTATGGGTGCTAGACAACGGATATACTACATATTATACTTTTTTTTTTTTGTAAATACATACATAATATGATACATAGAAAACACCCAGACCAGATACAAATATTTATTTTAAGCATAAAAACTTGTACCCGGCGGGAATCGAACCCGCAACCTCCTGCATTGCAGTCGGGCATTCCCCCGACGCGCCACTGAGGTCGTCAATTTGTTGCTACCATTTCTGATACTCGGGGCTATGGAGCACCCGGACCTTTGGAAGGCATGCGTGGGGCCGAAATCAACACGTAGAGGCCCGTTTTAGTAACATTTTAACTTCAAATTTTGTTATTATTAATTATTTATTGTAAAATTCAACAGCTGTTACGCTCCGCCGTTTTCAAACGCGTAAGTTCCGATACAGCCAAAATATCGGGATAAATAATGGCTTAGGTGTTAATCTAGATTTCCAGCTATCTGCACACCAAGTTTCATTGCAATCGGCTCAGTAGTTTTTGCGTAAAGGAATGACAAAGTTACATACACATACTTATATAATAAATAGTATTGTACTAACGTACAGTGTTGTTCAAAAATCAAGACACACCGTAGAGTTTTAAATTTGCTATTTACAATATGAGAATATTAAGTGCCCATTCTTACTTTGCGTATGGATATGATATAAAGTTGCAAAGTATAAAGCATGTAAAGTTTGACAATAAATATTGTATTATTTATTATTTAAGTAATATTTATTTATTTATATTGAATATTATAACATTGAAGTGTTCAATCAGATTAATAATGCTCAGCACTACCACGGCCCGCTGTGGTTTCCAGGCAACCTTCCAATGGTCTGCCTTAATAACTGTAGGTAGGCACAGTCAGGCTTCATAAAAAGTGGTTCCAGAAAAAGTATGCTTGTTGCTGTCTGCCACTGAGAGCGATTTCTTCAAGGCAACCTTATGGTCTGCGATTATCCCTAATAAATTGTAGGTAGGCACAGTCAGCCTATTCGTTACAAACAAACAAATAAATCGCTTCTCTTTTTAAAATTAGTATAGAATGAATAAATGTCAATTATTTTGAATGAATGATTTAATTACATTTTAGTACGTAGGTTTTATTGTAGAATTTTAGATTACAATATGCTTATATCAGGTAGAAGTGCAAAATATTTACAATGGATGGTGGATCTGCAAATATTTGTCTACCATACATTTCTTCATTGAACCAATTAATCATACCAACAATTCAATAAATACTGCAGATTTCTCCAAAAAACGTAAAAAAAGATAAGAGTCAACAAATATCCCCTCCATAAACACCGACGAATAAAAATCTTAAGGTTAGTCTGCAAATATGGATCCAACCGTACCTTTGTTCATTGAAGCAATTAATTACACCAACAATTCAATAAAAACAGCAGATTTCTCCAACAAACGGAAAACATAAAAAAGTCAAAGGAACAGCCCGCTACGGATACCAGTTTATTAGGTTAAATTATTTTGGTTTATGAAAATAATATTACAAATGGTTCTCAAGGACGATCTATTGTTTTCGACTTGATCGCATTTCAATGATAAATAAAAGAATAATAGCACACAGCGCCATCTAGTTTGAAATAAAAATATTTTGACATTGCTATATTGAAAAATCTAGAACCGAAAACAAATTCTATAGGTTAAACAAATACAATGTGTTTGTCTAAACGTCTCCGATAATGAGTATCTTCGGAATGTTGAACAGAATAAAAATAAAATAAAATAAAGTTTATTTGCACAATAATAACATCCCTGAATGCGGTAAATTATTACTTTATGGACGAATAGAATCGGCTTTTGAAGAACTAGGTACAGATTAATAGAACACCTGAAACCACCTTCTCATCAGAAAATCCTCAGTGATTAAAGCTACCTATGGTTACAATTTTGATGATTTTTAGTGGCATCAGAAAGTATCTACACTAAGAAGGATGAAATAAAAAAATATATTAAACCAAATTAAAAACCGATTTCAAAAAAAGCATAAAATAACGTCACCTACATACAGTGTCACCGACTTATCTGTTATGTAATCTGAAGTCGGGCAGTTTTACTGGGTAGGTCGAGATTGGGTAGTTTAACTGCCCGACTTCGCATTACATAACAGACTAGTCGGTGTGGCACTGTATGTATGTGAGGTTATTTTATACTTTTTTGAAGTCGGTTATTTTTTTTTTAATATTTTAGAATAATAAAAAAGTTTGAGTATCGTAATTCGAAATATTAGCTATTTTGGAAATTCACAATGTTTTTTTTTTTTTTGAAAATTTTGATGACAAATTTTTGAGCCAACCTAGGCCAACAAAACAGCAATTAATGTTTCAAAAGGTCATAAACCAATTATAACACCCCTCTTTTTCCGTCGGGGGTTAAAAACATTTACAAAATCCATCATATAATAAACAACAATATCACCCGAAAACCCCGCAATAAAATTTTACAAACCACTCTATTACCCCAAAACTTTCCCGGGCCAGTTATTATACATTAAAAATTTAAAACAAAAATACCAACGCGAATTCACACTCCAGAGAACAATATGTATCTCCCATAATGTGACATGTAATTTAAGGTTCTTTTTGGTCGGGAAATGTTGGAATAATGGACAATGTGGAACCATTTTTACGTGTTATTTGCAGTTTCTGAATGAGTTTTTGAAATTCGAGATAGAAATTTAGTAGCATAACCTATCTATACTTCGTTTGTTAAATTTCAGGCTAGGAAGTTTCTTTGAGTTTCAGTTAGTTTCTTTGTATTTGACGTTTTTTCTTCAGGAAGATGTGTCAAATGATAGTCTACAATCAAATAACTAAGTATACTTCGTTTCTTAGCTAATAGCTGCCTAATAAGCTTTATTGTACAAACAAAATGGTACAGTTTCAGAAATCAATCTAAGAAATTCACTGACATTCGGTCAGTCTGTGACTGTGAACAGAGTGCCAGCATCTTATGTACTAAATTATAAAAATATTTTGAGCTGTAATCTTATAAATGAATAGTCTCTGTCACCTATACTAGGATAACCCTGTACTATAAAGGTCATAGCCCACTTACACGACTCTGCTCCCACCCGACAAAAATAATATAATTCAAATATGGGCTTTAAATATTGCTCTTTAGATATATTTTACATTGGCATTGTAAATTAGCAGACAGCTCGCTTTCAGCGACTGCTCGTCAGCCAGTGTAAAATATATCTAAAGAGCAATATTTAAAGCCCATATTTGAATTATATTATTTTTGCCGGGTGGGAGCAGAGTCGTGTAAGTGGGCGTGTAAGAGTCGTGTAAGTTAGTTAGTTTCTAAGATTCACAAATAGGTACATACCTAATTATTTCTTAAGCTTCTTAGAAACATTTGCCTGTCGGACAAGTACCTACCTACTTTGTAAACAAAGACTATAGAACCAATTGACTGCTAATACCGCGAATTTTTCTACAAAACACAACTCAGCATTGCCTTTTTTTTTTTTAAATAAAGTAATAATCAAACTGAAATCAAATTCAAAACGAAAATCTCTGTTTTGGACAAAGTGTTTTAATTTTTTTTATGTTGAAAAAACTAAACATATTTTTATTTCTTTTTTCTCGATATTGGATTGAAATTAAACTCACTTTTCGGTTTTAATCGCGTGCTGTTTATTACTTTTAGCATTGTTGTTTTTTTTTTTGATAAAGTAAAGCAATTTATGTAAGTAAGAAGAATTAATTACCTCAATGAAGGTCAGAAGAAAGATAATTCTTACCCTAACCAACCCATTGAACACAAATGGGTTGGTCAAAATTATAGTATACACTGAGTTCATTGAACCTAGAATGTGCGTTCTATGGTTAATGAAAATGTGTCGTTAGAATATTTGTTTTTTTTTTAGGGTTCCGTACCAAAATAGCGCCAGCGCTAGCTTGCTAGCTAGCTCGGCTAGCAACATGCTGGGTTAAAGACCTATTTGCAACAAAGAAGTGTTTGGGTTTTTCTTTTTTTCTTTCAAAATGGTACAAACTAGACCCTTTTAGTCAGATTCCACTGTACATCTGGACAATGTGATCTGGTAGTGCCATTTTCTGCACGAGGCAGCTCTCCTTTAAGAGAACCAAATCTAGCTGCCGTCAAGGATCTGCTTTAGACAATCTGTCTAAAACAGATCCTTGACGGTTGCTCTTCGGAGTGGTGAGTGATGGTACAGCGGACCCCTATCTGCATACCCAAAGTGGTCTTAGTCGGGGACGCAATGGCAAATATTTAATAGGTTTTAGTGTTCGAGGTCCCGTTGTCCATCTGGACATACTTACGCGTCTATATCATAAGATTCATAAGCAGCAAGATAGATTAGTAATGGAAGGGATTATCCGTCTGTCTGTCTGTCAATAGGTTATATCTCTTGAACCGTGATAGATAGACAGTTAAAATTTTCACAGGTGATGTTTTTCTGTTACCGCTACAATAACAAAAACTAAAAATAGGATAAAATAAAAGAGAATAATAATACCTACTTTTATTTAATTCGAAATAATTTTATAAAATACTTATAAAATAAAATGCAGGCCGTAAATCTCGAGAATTTGCTGCCGTATGGGCTCCCATGCAACAAACCAGATTTTTTTGTAAGAATGTTACGGAACCCCTCGGGCGCCAGTCTGACTCGCTCTTGACCGGTTTTAATAAAAAAAACAAACAAGCAAGGTAAAGCTCGTGAAACGTTTTGGTTCATTGTAAATTTGTAACTTTGTATGTTTGTTCGACGATACTTTAGTACCTTGAGCTCTGATCTTTATGATTTTACCTACAGGTAGGTATAGAGTTATGTTCAGTAACATTAATGGGAACATATATACAACAAACGAGATTTTTTTTTGAGAATGGTACGGAACCCTTCGGGCGGCAGTCTGACTCGCCCTTGGCCGGGTTTAGTAAAAACAAACAAACAAGGTAAAGATGGTTCTGTTTTCACGATCTTGTATTGTTGTAAGACGGTAGTTTGGCTTATGCCCAAACGGGCCATTCTTTTTTCCTGTTCGGGCCAAAACAATTTCACTGTAACTTTTTGATACATTTGAATGACAAATCACATCTCAGTCAATCCTGGTCAATTCTGAAGAAGGGATCTGTAATGTCGTTGAACGTTGAAACAATGCTAAAAGTAATAAACACCACGCGATTAAAACCGAAAAATGTCTTAACGTTTTGTATCATTGTAAATTTGTAACTTTGTATGTTTGTTCGACGATACTTTAGTACCTTGAGCTCTGATCTTTATGATTTAGCTACAGGTAACGTATTATTATAGTTATGTTCAGTCCACTACTCTGTAAAAGAATAATATTTAGTTTTTAGTCCCGACACCCGACTAGTGTTATAACACAGCGTGCAGTGTGCAGCTTGCAAAGAGCACCACCCTCCCACCGCTCTTTGCATGCGGCAGAAATAGTTATGAAAAATGTTAGAATGTTAGAATAAATGTTAGAATTAGTTATGTTCAGTTACATGTATGGGATAGTACATGAACGAGATTGGTTTCAAGATTATTCGCTTCGGGATAACTAATCATAAATTCTAGAATCTAAGCTTGCTACAATGTGGACTAGGTATAATGTAGATCTACTTTAGGCTTAGCACGCACTGCGATTAAACGCCTGCGTTTTCCCGTAGGTCTGAAACCGCAAAAAATGCAACACATAGCTTTCTGTTAGAGATGGGCCAACTAGGGATTCTGCCGACTAGCAGACTAGCCGACTAGTCGGTTCCAAAATTGCCGGCAACTCAAATCATTATAATTCCGAAGTTTGGGTTCATCATGACCACTCAGCGATTGTTGGTATTTTTGGATAAATATTTGCTCCTAAGCAAGCGGTAGCGAAACTTCAAAAACAGGTTTAATTAAATAAAAAAAAAGGTGGATTTTTTTTTATGGAGCTGAGACATGGTCATGACATTTTAGATGTATGATGTTTAGATGATGTATGTAGGCTATGACGTGTTTTGTTTATGTTTTTAGGGTTCCGTACCTAAAGGTAAAAACGGGACCCTATTACTGAGACTTCGCTGTCTGTCTGTCTGTCTGTCTGTCTGTCTGTCTGTCTGTCTGTCTGTCTGTCTGTCTGTCTGTCTGTCTGTCTGTCCGTCCGTCCGTCCGTCCGTCCGTCTGTCACCAGGCTGTATCTCATGAACCGTAATAGCTAGAAGGTTGAAATTTTCACAGAAGATGTATTTCGGTTGCCGCTACAACAACAAATACTAAAAACAAAATAAAACAATTATTTAAAAGGGGCTCCCATACAATAAACGTGTTTCAAAAATAACAAGGAGTTTAGTACAATGTGCTAAACTCCTTCTGATTGGTCAGGACAAATCGAGTTGGTCATGGAATTCAAAATGGCTGCCCTATCTGTCAAATATACCAGTCTGCCTTACTTATTTTAATTACCCGCATACCTTCTAACTGTACTACTAGTAATTCAATAAATATTGGTTTTTACAGCACCGATATCTGACTTTCGTAGCGGTCTACGTGTCGGAACACACACAAAAATACAAATCTTTCGTCTTCATAATATTATTAGTGTAGATTACTACAATAGTAAAAAACTAAATACAAAGTACAAAGTGTCAAACCTAGGAACCATCCAGTACAGTAGGTACCTACAATCCAGGCAACTGGACAAACACACGCAAACTTCTTAGAAACTTGTTCGCTTAGAAACAGCAAACAACAGCTCTAAATCGCACAACTTCCTTCTGAAGACCTTTTAAAATCACTTTAACTTCCAAGATTTATATCTTTCTTCTAGATTGTACACCTCGATTAAACCTTTTTTTTAAACTGCAGCCTTATGCACCATTACGCCAATCTTGCGGACCTCGATTAAACCTGCATAGATTCACCTTCAAGGGTTTCCAAAAACCCTTTCTTGTTTTCCGACACCTTACAAAATAAATAAAAAACAAATATTGATACAAAAATGTTTATTTGCATTAATAAAAAACTTGAATCTCGAATCGTTCTGCAATAAAACGACATTGTGGCACCCTCAACTGTAATGCAGCAGTTATTGAAATAGTACTTTGAAGCACATTTCGCTAACAGAGACAATGCAAAGTGGTTTCGCGACAGTCTTTCATATTGTGCAACTATTTGTTGTCGAAAGTGAAGCGTTTTACCCGACTGCGCGACGTAAAAAAACGGGGCAAGTGCGACACTCGCGCATAAAGGGTTCCGTACCACTATCACAATTGGATATGGAACCCTAAAATGGTTTACAACAACCAATTTTTAAATTTTATAGGAAAATATGAAATATTTATCTTCGATTCTTACTCCCATCAAACGACCGAATCACTGAAAAAAAAAACCTTGGCACAAAGAAAATCTGAAACATAAAATAAACTCTTTGGTAAGTAAGGCAGACTGGTATATTTGACAGATAGGGCAGCCATTTTGAATTCCATGACCAACTCGATTTGTCCTCCTGTCCTTCTTCCTGTCCTGACTCGACTCCTTGTTATTTTTGAAACACGTTTGTTGTATGGGAGCCCCTTTTAAATAATTGTTTTATTTCGTTTTTAGTATTTGTTGTTGTAGCGGCAACCGAAATACATCTTCTGTGAAAATTTCAACCTTCTAGCTATTACGGTTCATGAGATACAGCCTGGTGACAGACGGACAGACGGACAGACGGACGGACGGACGGACGGACGGACGGACGGACGGACGGACGGACGGACAGACAGACAGACAGACAGACAGACAGACAGCGAAGTCTCAGTAATAGGGTCCCGTTTTTACCTTTAGGTACGGAACCCTAAAAAGAGTTATTGTTGGTTTTGTTTGATTCTAACTAAACTAAGAAACCGGCTAAGTGCGACTCGGACTCGCGCACAAAGGATTCGGTACCCCTATCATAGTTGGGTACGGAACCCTAAAATTATCACTAGACCAACCAATCCGTGAATGCAACGCGAACGTTACAATTAGTTAATCCACAAGATGGGAACCAGAAACCCATCGGGCGTCCGATAGTTCCGATTCCATCTGGTTATGTGGTCTATCACTCTATCATAAGATGGCGCTAGTGGGAAAAATACATCGCGGTATCGTTGCGTTTTTATATGTCAAAAATCACGTTCGTTATATGGGAGCCCCCTTTAAATATTTGTTTTATTTTATTGTGAGTACCTGCCACTAAATTAACTATTTGTTAATTTAGTGGCAACGGAAATGCATCCTCTGTGATAATTCCAACCATTTAGCTATCACGGTTCATAAAATACAGCCTGGTGACAGACGGAAAGACAGACACACACCGAAATCTCAGTAATAGGGTCCCGTTTTTACCCTTCGGGTCCGGAACCCTAAAAAACTAATAAGACAATATTTAAAACTAGCTGACCAGGCGAACTTTCTTCCGCCTAATAGGCATAAAAAAATGTCCTATTTTTGTCTCCTGGTTCTATCGGGATTTACGCGGGTAAAACCTCGGGGCGCAGCTAGTTTGTATATATGAACAAAACCAAACCAACCACCCGTTTTAACCGACTTCCAAAAAAGGAGGCGGTTCTCAATTCGTCGGGATATATTTTCCTCGGAACCTCGCCTACATACAGTGCCACCGACTTATCTGTTATGTAATCTGAAGTCGGGCAGCTAAACTACAAACCCACCCCACTTAGTTAATCTGCCCCACATAGTTAATTACATAACAGATAAGTCGGTGGCACTGTATCTAGGCGAGGTTTTTTTAAAGCTTTTTTTTTGAAGTAGGTTTTTATTTCAATTTTTAATTATTTTTTATATGAACGAAACGAAACCAACCGTTTTCGTTTTACCGAATACCTAAACTCTCACACAAACTTTAGAGCGTTATTCGACAAGCATTAGTTGAAGTGTCTGTAGATATTTCCCGCTGGACTAGACTAAACGTAGTTTTCGTTTAATTAAACTTACATCTAATTAAAACACAGGTACAATCAAATGGGCAGCCTTATCTAAAGTCCTGACTGATCTATATATCAACGCGGAGCCCAACGCGAAACCGCTGGTCTTAAATAAATGAAATTTGGAGAGTGTGTTCTTTGTGATATGTAGGCATCCACTAAGAAAGAGTTTCTTGGAAAATCCTGCGGGATCGGGACTTACGCGGGTGCAAACGCGAGACTCTGCTAGTATATATATAAAATTGAAAGTCTTGACTGATCTATAAACGCAGAGCAAGAGTGTGTTCTTTGTAATGTGTAAGTAACTAGGAAAGGGTTTTTGAAAAATCCCGCGGGATCGTGACTTATGCGGGTGAAACCACGGGGCGCAGCTAGTTTATTTATACAAAACCAAACCAACCGACCGTTTCATCGAATACCTAAACTCTCGTACAAACTGTAGAGCGCTATTCGAGAACCATTAGTAGAAGTGTCTGTAGATATTTCCCGCTGGACTAGACTAAACGTAGTTTTCGTTAAAATGACTCGTTGCCAGCCACTTTTGCATGCAATCGTATCTGTCTGTGTTGGAGCTAAATATTTGATGAATATTTTAAAGGAATGCTTCGAAATAGGTTGCTTTATTTTAAAATATTATCGGTCGAAAATCATTCTAGGGTCTTGAAAAATGTGTAAGGTAAGGCACATTTTTAGAAAATATCAACATTCTAAGGTATACTTGATATCTCCGCTACTTGATCCTATTTCTATTATTCTTTTATTCAATCAAAGATGGCGAAGATCTGATGAGGTTAGTAGAAGTGATGAGCAGTAAACCCTTCTAGATACAGTAAATTGCTCGCTTTTCGACTTATTCAATTGCTACTACATTGCTGGCACTCCTGGAACCACCTTTTCATCACAACTTCCTCACTCAAATACTTTTTGGGATTTGAAGGTGGTCTAGTGTGTGGTGACTTAGTGTCAAGAGTTTTCAGGACGCCCTAACGACTGCTATTATTAGAGAAAATAACCGGGATAAACTGCTTAACGTGCCTTCCGAAGCACGGAGGAGCTCGAGAAGGTAATTTTTTGCCACACAAATTATTGGTCACTCTCAAATAATGACCGCACATCGCTAGGTGCAGTTAGGTCGTATGAGCCCCTTAATAACAGACGGTTCTTTCATACAAGTGCTCGCGAGGTCTATTGTTCGCAGAACTACTAATTAGTAGGTATGTATTTACCGACCTCGTAGTGTGTTTGACGACCTCTGACAAACGTCAGAGTCCAGAGCTCTTCGGAAGCGGAAGATTGAAGGTTGATTCCCATCGGGAATAAGTAATTTTGCTGACTATTTGCGTCTGGCCCTTGTTTCCTCCATTAAATATGTAGGTATTTAAAAAAAAATAGTTAGATTAATGCTAGTATGCTCGTATGGCAGTAGCTTGGCTGGCCTTCTGTCTACACAATACATATCACTCCCACGCTTACGTGCGATTGAAACAGTGCGAGTTAGTTACTCAGTAGCAGGGACTGAATAACCGGAAAAATATGGGTTGAAACGGTAACCTTTAAATTTCGATACCTTAAAATAAAGGTACCGACAAAAATATCGGTAGACCCAGATAGATGTATGACGTAATACCGTTATAATTAAAACGGTTTGACGTCACACTCGCACCTAGTCCGAAGGAGTCACCGAAGAAGCTTCGTACAATAACGGTAGCGTAAAAAATAAAGGTATCCCTATTAGTAGTTAAAACAGTAGGTACCACTACCGAATTACTCAACCATTAATTTGTTCTAACTTTAAATCGAAACGGTACCGTAATCCTATACCGGTACCATACCATACCATACCTCTACCGCTTTCAGCCCCTGCTGTCGTTAGGTCAAGTTAGAGGCCTTAGGGCGATCTGAAAACTCTAACACTACACCACTACGCGAAAAGAAAGAAAGAAAGCCCCTGCTCAGCAGTCTTTACGCCAGCTCGCACTATGTAAAAGAGCTATGAAACAATTTCATATTTTCATTCGTTCTGTCCATGTTTGCGACCACGTTTGCCTGAGCCCTGATTGGTTTTCAACAACAAAAAAATATAAAGGCCATCAACTCCACAGCCAATCAACCCGTCAAATCCTAGCATATTCCGAAAGACGGAGAAGCGAACGACCTACGAAATTAACTTCAAACCTCGAAACAAACATGCTACAAACTGTACGGAACAAAAAATACGAGAAAAACCACATGTCGGGCCGTTTCCCGTAACATTTTGTGGTAGTAATGGTTTTAGAGTCTTTAGACGGACGACATAAGTTACTGTGCGACTGCAGTTCGCTTCTAGAATTCAGTTCCCTGTTCATAAAAAAACTAGCTGCGTCCCGCGGTTTCACTCGCGTAAGTACCGATCCCATGGAATAAAAGTAGCTTATGTTACTCCCCGATAATGTAGCTTTCTTTTGGTAAAATAATTTTTGAAATCGTTCCAGTAGTTTTTGACTTTATGAATTACAAACATACGACAAACACAACAAACAAAAAAAAAATCTTTCCTCTTTATAATACAAGTGTAGATTATGAATAGAAGTATAGAATAAAATTGACAGAATTTGAGCAGAATTTGCTTCCCTTAAACCCGACAGAATTTGAACCCGAAACCCTTACAAATCCATCGACAATAAATAAAACATTTTGTTTTTGTTTCCAGTCTATGACAAACCTGCCGCATGTCTCGACTGCAACAGACCAATGCAGTTTAGCAGTTGGTCTACGTTCCTCCATAAGCGTATTGGAGCAGGATGGCCATGCTTGGTTTATGGTACAAACGTTCCCGAAACGGTTATGACTTCAACTTACGTAACGTTGAATTGAAACAGGTGTGGTTTGAAATTTGAATCTTTTCCTCGGTAACCAGGTCTGGAGCCTTATTTTTGAATCGCTCGTACCATTTCAGGCTATTTAAGCAGCTCGGTTTCTGCTGATTTTTGTTCCATGTCGGGCTCCTGCGGCGAGTGATTAAGGGGACAGCCTACCTACTCTTTTCTCCATACAAACTTTACAAATGTAGTCGACTGTTTCCTCCGTGGATAAAGTTATTAGAAAAAATATGTTTATGTCATAAGTCCTATATCAGCCAAGACCATGCCTCTACGTTTTATTTTATTCATTTTCTAATTTTTCTGAATTTTATTTTTATTCTAAATTGAAAATGAAAAAAAAAACAAAACGTAGGGGCATGGTCATGGCAGATATAAGTTTTATAAATAAATAAAAATAAAAAATAAAATAAAATACATTTATTTCAGACCATTGATCCATAGGGGTTAGTAATGCAAATAGTAAATGATAAAACTTACAAACTAATGTTAATGTTAAATAAAATTATAATGACGCACTGGATGTGAATACGATCTCATTTCGCACTCAATGTGAATACGATCACATTTCTTCATGTACGGACAGTCTAACCCCGTGGTCGTCAAACTGCGGCCCGCGGGCCGCATGCGGCCCGCGGCCGGTTTTTGTGCGGCCCGCGCGCGACAAAACAAATTATATCAATAGTCAATTAAGTAAAGGTTTGGGATTTTGACGCGAATTTGTATGTGTATGCTGAAGGCACGCGAGCTCTTACTGACAACATACTTGATACAAGGACAATAAAGCTACCTACATAATTAAGCTAAACCGGCGCTCGTGAGATACAAGGCTACATAAAAAATATCAAAACAGATTTGATTTTGGAAAAAGTACCTAGCAACTAAAAACGTTTACCTACAAGACTGCACACAATTTGTTTTAACTTTATTTCCTTGGACTTATCTCTGTGAGACTTCATTTTCGAAAATAAGTTTCTTGAAAAACAAATACCGCAGTCGTCTTTCAACTAATTTAGAAGACACAATGAGGATTGCATGTAGTCCCAAAGATATCGATATACACAAGCAATAATTAAAAAGTTCAAAAACATAATTATTAAATTATAATTACATTATTTATAATTATTTTTTTCTAATGATTCTAAAAAAAAGCCTACTTCGAAAACGAAAACTAATAAAAAACCGTAAAATAACGCCTTAAGTTTAAAGTCGTGCAGTTTTACGTAGGATTTGTTTATAATTCATCTGCCCGACTTCAGACTTTACTGATTTTTTTACGAATTTCTATTATTTTTCTTCGTATTTGAAGTTGGTTTTTAATTTTATTAAATTATTTTTTATTTTATCAGTTATAGCGCAATCTGCTCAAAATTAAAGCCCTTTGATCGAAAATGAAATATTTACTAGATTTTGTGGACCAATCTGGTTCGGTTCGATCTGCGATGATCAGGGGCTCTATTTTTGAATCGTTTGTGCCACTTCGACTGATTTAAATAGCTCGATTTCTTCTGATTTTCGTTCATTTTCGTTTTCGTTGATTTTCGTTTTCATTTTTAAATCGCACGAGCGATTCAAAAATAAGGGTCCAGATCAGGTCAGATCCATTTCGGGCCCAATTCGAAGCTTCCCATCTTGCAATTAAAAAAAATAATCATCTCAATCAGTCAAGCCGTCTAAAAGTAATCGGTGAACAACATCGAAAAAAAAACATACGCGACGAATTGAGAACCTCCTCGTTTTTTTTGAAGGCGGTTAAAAATATGTATGATTTTGTTTTCAATTTTCCTAAGGCGAAATAAATAACAGAATTAACCGAATACGTATAAGTAGGCAAACGCCTCTACTCTGCGGCCCGGTGCTGATACCCACATTGTCCTGTGTGGCCCTTGGCCAGAAAAGTGTGACGACCGCTGGTCTAACCTATTTATGCCATAAACATATTTGCTCTAATGTATTTATCCAGGGAAGAAATATTCGACTACTTTTTTATGGAGAAAGAGTAGGTCTGTCTTCTTAAGACCACTCGTTGCAGTCGTGTGATTCACATAGAAAAAAATCCGATATCGAACGAAAGTCAGAAGAAATCGTGCTATTTAAATCGCTCTAAGAGGCAAAAGCGATTCAAAAATAGAGCCCTGTTCATGTCTGATGGTAGTAAAACTAGTTGGCCAAGGTGGTTGGATTCTAATTTTCTTTAGTGACATTTACACAAATGTGCTTGTCCAAATAAATGATTTTTCTTTCTTTCTTAATACTAATGAAGCAATATCCTTAAAATTATCCTTCAAATGCATAAACATTATCGTTAAAGTTACCTTGAGGCCATATTATGGCCAAATTACCATAAAATAATAAGAACATTTCCGCCACACCATGAAGATAACCGTTCACTTTAATGATCCCACAAACGGATAGGTGTCAGTCCGGGGGTTCTATGCGGGTAGTTCTATGCGATATTTCACCCGCGTAAGTCCCGATCCTGTGGCAATATCGGGATCAAAAGTAGCCTATGTTACTCCTCGATAATGTAGCTTTCTTTTAGTGAAAGTACTTGTACTATTTATGTATTCTGTGGTGAAAGAGTTATTGAAATCGGTCCAATAGTTTTTGAGTTTATTAATTATAGTTGTGTCCCGCGGTTTCACCCGCGTAAGTCTCGATCCTGTGGCAATATCAAAAGCCTATGTTACTCAAGGTGAATGTAGCTTTCTAGTGGTGAAAGAATTTTTATCGGTTTAGTAGTTTTTGAATTTAATAATTACAAACATACGACACACAAACACACACACTAAAATACAAATCTTCCCTCTTTATAATATTGGTGTAGATTTTTTATAAGCGAATTAGGTACAGGGTAGGTAAATATCCCTATTTCAAAAACTTAGATTAAAAAGGTAAACAAAATCCCATACATTTCACAGCTCTTTGTTTACTTTTCTGAAAAAGGGTTCCGTCAATATTCATTTGAATCACTGAAATTAAACTATATAAATACGCTGGGATTTTTATACCATACAAAATGACATTAGATCTTTGTGCCGATGTGATTTGCGGTTGCGGTTTGCGGCATGTTGCGCTGTTGTCGCGCGTATTTAAAGTGATGGTGACCGTCTCCGGAACTATTAGTTCCATGGAAGGCCACCATCACTTTCAATAGAAAACGCGCGATAACAGCGCAACATGGCGCAGATCAAATAGGCACAAAATTCAGTGCGAGACCTCAGTGATTTAAATATTACTGAACGAAAACAATTGATTTGACGGCCCCTGTGGCGTGTCGGGGGTAAGCCCGACGACGGGGTCCCGTTTTTACTCTTTGGGTGCGGATCCCTAAAAAAGCAATCATTTCGGAAGAGTACTCCAAACAAAGTGAAGCCTTTCATCTCTAATTACATTTCAGATTTCATAAATCAGAAGTACAAAATTATTCATTTAAAATTAAAACCCTATTTCCATACCTAAATTTACAAATTTGTCTCGTCTAATAGACTTGTGTACTGTTTTGTAATTAATATCTTATAGCCTTATTAATAAACGATATGTGGTACTAAAGCCTTGTTAGCATTGAGCTAATATTTTAGTCCAGGTAGCGAGTAATTTAGTAGTTAAACGTGTCTGAACAACAAAAATTTAGTCGAGTAATTTAGTCGAGTCGATCCATTTTATTCTATTTTTTCACATTCACATATTCACTGGCACTTACTGCTTAGTTTGGAGTTAGATTGCGCTGTATAAAAAACTGACTATGTGTACCTATATGGGTACGGAACCCTGGGCGCCCGAGGCCGACTTGCACTCGGTCGGTTATTTTTTAAATTTATTTACGTAAAATTTAAACGCATTGTAGCATTTCTGCGAATCGCCTAGCCTATTCATTTATTGTATGTGAACCAACATGGACCAAAATTCCAATGAAACCCTTAGATGAAAACAAATTGCGTATTCGAAAAATAAGCTAGAAACACCTACCTACATGGATTTTCATAAAATTATTGTATGTAAAATCATTTGTGTAAAATCATTCAAAATCAATCAATCATAAGAATGATTTAGGCATTTGTAAATAAGCAAAAAGGCATTCTTATAGATTTCAAAAAGATAATCGCAGTGTGACAGCACGTGCTCACGCGGTATCGGTTCGACATACGACTGAGGCTAGTGCGTCAGCTAGACGTAGTTTTATCGTCTCATTTTCCGAGACTAGGTAACGTATCTGCTGTTTTTTGTTTTCATCTAAGATAAAACCAAATAAAGAGGTTATTTATTTATAAAATAAAAACAAAAACCTCAACCGGTATCAAATCGTAATCGTATTTACATGGCATATTCATCATCAATCTACATAAATGCTTCCGATTTGAATGAAACCTGTTTCTGATTTGAATTTATGTATGTATTTACCTCCTTTTAACACAAAACGTATTTTTAATTGTTGTATTTTTAAGGGGCCATATAACTCTAATTGCATGACAGGGATAGCGCTAGCGAATTTCAAATGAATTAATGATGGACGTAAGATGCTAGTATGCAACATTTTAGAGCGTAAAATTTAACAATTATTGGTAATTAGGTACTAATAACACGATAAGAAACCATTTGAATTTCAAATCGTAGATGCTGAGATTTAACCAAGATCAGTTTATCTACAAAGTTTTATTAGTAAAGTAATATATTGACTGACTAATTCTATTTACTTGTAAAATGTAGAGTGAAGTTAGTGATTTTTCTATCGAAAAAAAAATTCTGTTATCGTTTTTCACAACATACAGGACCTAGTAAATTTTTAATTTAGATATTAAAACAAAATAATAAATTAAGAAGAAATATTTTTATGTTAACAGTACAATTGCTGTTAGGTAGTTTTTTCTTTCAATTATATTTATTGGGGGGAATCGACATTGGGGGGAATCGCAACGAACCCCTTAATAAATATCCTCAACTTTAATAAGCATTGTTTTCAAAACTGATGTTTCAAATAAATTTTATAGTGAAGATAGATAGATAGATTAATTCTTGAACCGTCCGAGAAAACTCTTATTTGGTATAATCTAGCCTAAGTCAGTCTATCTACACTAATATTATAAAGAGGTAACGTAGGTAACATTTATGTATGTAGTAGGTATTAGGTACTTTGTATTTTCCGGCTAATCTCTGAAACCACTAAACCGATTCCAAAAAATCTTGCACCAGTAGAAAGTTACACTATCAAGAAATAATAAAGGCTTTTTTGATCCCGATATTCCCACGGGATCGAGACTTACGCGGGAGTAACCGCGAGACTCTGCTAGTCTACACTTCTACACTAATATTATAAAGAGGAATGAATTATTTTTTTGTATGATGTGTGTTTGTAATGAATAAACTCAAAAACTACTGGACCGTTTCCTAAAATTTTTTCACTAACAGAAAGCTACATTATCTAAAAATAACATAGGTTACTTTTGATCCCAATATTTCTACAGAACCGGAACTTACGCGGGTTTAACCGCGGGACTCTGCTAGTTAAAAGTAAATAAATTTAACTACATACTTAAACAAACTTATAAGTAGGTAGGTACTTACCGTTTGTTACCTTGTGTAACCGGGTACCAAAAACTCAGCTGTTACCAAGTAATTAGTGAATAAAAAATGTCACGAGAGCAAGTAACCCGTGTGCGAGTTGGTAATTAGCGTAGCGTAACATTTGGTACCTACTGACCGCAAAAACAACTAGCTTGTCTAGATGTTATTGCTATGTATTATATGCTTTTTAGAAGAATATAGTTAATATTTCTTATGTTTTTAGTTGCTCAATGCATTTTACTTGAAATATTTTACAAGGCCGACCCGTTTGCCGAAACGCGATCTAGACCTGTATCTAATAATAATGATATTTCGTTTTGATTTGGCGAAGAAGTATCTAATGTGTGTAGGTAAAGTACGCAAAATATGACAATTTTACTATTTTATCCGCTCTATTGAGACACGATTGTGATAGCAGACTTGGGACCCAGGTCATCAGAATGTGTCAAAATTGTTTTATTAAGCTATTGCATAGCTTTAATCGCGGGCTTTGAGCGCGGCGACCGAATCAAGAAATTCCGTCACGAAAATAAAACTTAAAATCCCCCCACTCCGCCTACCATGTAGAATAAGAAAAAAAAAGCTATGCAATAGCTTTACCGCGGCAGTCCCCGAGTGCCACACGTTTTTTTTTTTTTCTAAATTTGCATGTTAATTAATCATATATTATATTTCTTACCTCCTACTCTCCTTACCTAAAAACGATTATTAACTTATGACTAAGTTACGTAACGTTTGTCTGCCAACTTTAAAACATCAAGTCACAGTAAAAGTTAAACGATACATAGTTTATGCAGATGTTATTCAGCGTTTATTAATAAGGGGGTTGAACTTCAACCTCTAGTTCTATCGTTAAATCCAGTGCAAATTGCTTCTATGCCAAATGCATTTAATAATTTATGAGGCGTTATAGCATAGTTAAACTGGTTGCTCAGAACTTTTACAAGTTTATCTAGTTTGGGGTTGAATCTCATGAATCACAAAGGCCTAATTCGACCAAACTAGAATTAGCAATGAATAACAATTCTTCGCAAAAATTTGCATATTTTTCGACTGGACAGCTGAGTATCTCGAAAAATTTACGTTTTATGCGTAAAGCGCAATACACACTGAGCCCGCCGGGCCGCCGACATAGCCCGCCGATACAACCCGGCGGCCTATATGAAAAAAAACATGTCGCCAACATGTGTTGCCCGCCGTCACGTCGCCACGCCGCCGGCGGCTTGCGTACGCCTGCGCTCAGTTGCCCGGCGACGCGACAAAATTTTCCGACTTGCAATAAGTGAAGCCGCCAACTAGCCCGCCGACAAAAAGTTGCCGACATAGGTCGGCGGCCCGGCGGGCTCAGTGTGTATTGCGCTTAAAATTTGCTATGAGTTGCTTAATCCAGTTTGGTCAAATCGATCCCAAAGTATGTTCTACTTATACCTACTCTATTTCAGAATATAATTTTTACCAACATTTAAGAGGATAGTCCCCATTCTCTTTCTCCATACAAACGTAGTTTAAAGTTTTTCTTCCTGGATAAAGACTTTTTATGCCATAAAACTTGTATCTGTCATGACTATGCATCTACCTTTTTATTTATTCATTTTATTATTTTTTTATTTTTTATTATTATTTTAATTAGAAAATAAAAAAAAATAAAAATGTAGATGCATTGTCATGACAGATATAGGTTTTATGGCATAAACATATTTACTCTAATGTCTTTATCCAGGGAGGAAAATTTAAACTACGTTTGTATGGAGAAAGAGAATGGAGACTATCCTCTTAAACATAATTTATTTGATTTGCTTCATATCGTTTTTAACAATTTCTTAGAACAATATATTTCATCGATCCATGTTTAACTTTTTTAGCGTTGTTTAAATAGAATTACAAAAATGTAACAAATTGCTACTGCGAAATAATGTTATAATATGTTTTATTTTCATTGCATTAAGTTGATTTACAATCTATTTTATACTATTATAAAGCGGAAGAGTTTGTTTGTTTGTTGGAACGCGCTAATCTCAGGAACCACTGGTCCGATTTGAAAAATTCCTTCGGTTTTGGATAGTCCATTTATTGAGGAAGGCTATAGGCTACTTTTAATCCCTATATTCCCACGGGATCGGGACTTATGCGGGTGAAACCGCGGGGAGCTGCTAGTGTACTTAAATACCTATCAGGGTATTTAAGGGGGTATATAAAATGCTTTGTCCTGACTGACTGACTAATCAATGCACAGCCCACTGATAGTCGAGAGCTGAAATTTAGATAAGTACATAGTATATTCCTCCGATCTAAAGTATTTTTGAAAAATTCCAAGGGATCTGTACATATGCGGGTAAAACCGCGCGATACAGCTAGTTTAATACAAAATCACGTGAAACTAAAATCAGAATACACTAATAATAAAAAAACTAACAGACAGCCAGAAGCGACTTTGTTATATACCTACTATGTAATGATATTTGTTGTCTATACTACCCATAGTACAAGAATAGTTTGCTTAATTACGCTGTGTGCGTCGTGCGTCCTGCAATATTTATTTATTTATTATTTCGATCCTAATACGACCCGACCACGTAATAATCTAAAGGTACTAGTTGGCAACGGACGACATGAGGCAGCAGCAGACGACGTGTCGCAGCGACACTACTGGTTTCTATGTATAGCTAGCGACGCGTCGTCGAGAGTTTTTTTTTTTTTTTTTGTATTGTGGTGTGGCTCACCTAGTGTTAGAGTTTTAAGGTCACCCTAAAACCACTAACTTGACCTAACGACTGCTATCGCAGATAACAATCGGGACCAACTGCTTAACGTGCCTTAGCGTTCTCTACGCTCGCTCGACGACGCGTCGTTAGCTTCGAGTCGCTAACTACGTAGAGAATAAAATAAATAAATTGTGTCAACAAAACACAGCGCCATCTAGCCCCGTAGTAAGCTACTAAGCTTGTGTTGCGGTGACTAGACAACGGATATAATACTTATATTTATTTTTCTTTTGAATAAATAAATAAATAAATAAAATAAATAAATTCTGTGAACAACACACAGCGCCATCTAGCCCCGTGGTAAGCGACTAAGCTTGTGTTACGGTGACTAGACAACGGATATAATACTAGACACAAATAGACCAGACACAAATATTTATTTTTTAAACATAAATACTTGCACCCGGCCGGAATCGAACCCGCAACCTTCTGCATTGCAGTCGTGCTTTCGCACGACGCGCCACAGCGGTCGTTTTAATTTTATAGAAATACATAGAAGCCAGTACTGTCGCTGCGACAAGTCGTCCGCGCCGCCTCATGTCGTCCGTTGCCAACTCGCACCTTTATACAAAATCACGTGAAGCCAAATCAGAATAGAGTAAAAAAAGCTAAACGTTCAAACAAAGCAATCCGCCGACCACATATGTCCCGATGGTAATGCAAGGTCGTTTATCATTTTTACGATAGCCCACGCGCTGTGGTGCTTAGGTAAAGGGGCTTTTACATGGGTATGATCACTTTTTGAATCAGTCACTTATTTATTTACTAGCTGTGCCCGCGACTTCGTCAGCGTTTTTCGGACTACCTACCCATCGCTGTGCAAAAGTCTACACTTGAACGGATAACCAGGGAAGTCTGTTGCTGAACAGAAGAGAATCATGGCACAGTCTATTTAAGTGTAGATTTTGCACAGCGCAGCGGTAGGTAACGTGTTGCATGCTTATTCGCATTACTTATTATAAGAAGTAGCCTTTATCGAAAATATAAAAAAAAATCAAAACCCGACTTCGAAAAAAAGGACAAAACAATAAAAATAAGCTCTCCTACATACAGTGCAACCGACTTATCTGTTATGTAAGCTGAAGTCGGGCAGCTTAACTACATGATATCTTTTTTATTACATGGGTAATGCGCCTTATGCACCGTCAGGCCACTCTCGTTGGGCTCCCTACCATAGGTTTATAATCTAAGCCCCCATGGTGTCCTTCGCTCCACAAGTGTCGAGGCCAGTGGGAATTCCTTATGGACTACATCCTGACAACGGTGGCCTTTCCAAGCCTCATCTCTGCCTCTGCCCGATAGACAATCTCTCTCCATCTTCCCTCCCTCGGCATGGTCACGCCACCGTCTCGAGGTCCCCAAAGCCGGTGATAAAGCCCCCCACCGAGTTCACCACCAGAGGCTGAGGTGATTTTTTATAGTGGTTGTCTTCCACGCGGCCCCTTTCTTGCGGAAAGGACCCCGAGCCCGCTGACGCGGGATTACGGATTAGAAGCCAGGCAAGCCCGGTTTCCCACGTCGTGCTCCTCTTGGTTTGCAGCTACTGAGTCCCCTCACAACGGCAAGGTGGACGACCATCTGGAGGGCAAAACGTAACGTCGTGTCCGGGACTCGGGACTCGAACGCGCAGCCCTCGAATCGGAAGCCATCATTCGGCTCGGCAGGCCACCGTTTCTTAAAAAGGGAGTGCGGTCTGTGATACAAACGCGGAACCCTCGACTCGGAATCCACAGCTGCCATCGTGCCACGTAAACTACATGCAATCTGAATCTACCCAGTAAAACTTCCCGATTACAGCTATATTTTTTAATCATTTTTATTGCATCTTCGACTGCCACTAAAAATGATCAAAATTGCTATTACTGTTGCGTTAAAGTTACGGTTACAACTTTAATCACTGAGGGATTTTTGAGAAGGTGGTTTCAGGAGGTCCATCAATTTGTACCTAGTTCTTTATAAGCCGATTCTATTGATGAAAGTCCAAAAATTAGTAATTTACAGCATTGTGGGATGCTATTCTGCTTATCATTCCGAACGTTCTCATCAGATCTTCACCAACAATTTATGGGACCAACTTTCCAAATAAAAAATAAATGATCGAAACCGGACTTTATTTGCCGGAGTACGGTGTGAACATATTCACATACAAACAGTATGCGGCTAGAATTGAGCACCTCCTGTTTTTTTTAAAGTCGGTTAAAAACAGCCATTATAAAGAATTTCCGTATGTCCGAAGGATCCGGATATGTGGAGGTCTCTCCACATATCCGGATCCTTCGTATACCTGTCTAGGTATACGGTATTTTAGAAATTTCCTGAAAAAAAAACTGGATATCCGGTTTTTTTATTTTCGACCGGATATCCGGTTAATCATGGGTTGATTCCACACAACGTATTTCTTCAATACAACATTCAAACTAATTAAGTAAAAGCAGAAAAAACTCTTTATCCGGATAACCGGATTAAATATCCGGATAAAAAATAGCCTATATGTTAATCGGGGTCTAAAGCTATCTGCATACCAAATTTGGTTAAAATCGGATAAGCCGTTTCTGAGATTAGCGGGCACAAAGGCACACACAAACAGACAAACAGATAAACAGACAAACAGACAACCAGAAAAACAGAAAAATAGGTTCTGCTGCGTTAATAGATACCCATACAATTTATATTTTTTTTATATCTTCCAAAAACAGACACCGCTGAGTTACGATTTTATTATATGTATAGATTATTAATTTATTTTATTTATTCAGTACACAAGAGAAATCACAAAACAAAACAGATATTATACAATTATATACTAAGGTGAGTCTAACCCTGCAAGAGTTTTCTCCCGACAGACCTCAATGGAAAGGAGAGAACATAGCTTAAGGTAGTGAAGTGTACAAAGTAAAAAGTAAAATCAGTACTACAATTTGAATATTGATAATAATAAAGTAGATTTCATATACTATACTTAACATAAAATACATCTAAATAAAAACATAAGTACAAAATACATAAACATATACTTAGATACGAAATATATATGGGGGTTCTAGTAAAATTCCAAATTTCATTGCAATCGGCTCAATAGTTTTTGCGTGAAGGAGTAACAAAGTCACATACAGACAAACATACATACATACAAACTTTCGCGTTTATAATATTAAGTAGGATAGGAAGTAGGATTATAACAGAGAGACACCCAGACCTGAAATAAATATTTATTTATAAGCATAAATACTCACAATGGAAGTATTGATTTAAGAGTTTCTTCATTGCTCCAAAAACGTTTTTAGTTTCTAATTTTAATTTAATTTAATTTTAATTTTTTTTTACCTCGTCTACCTACATGTCTTGTTTTAGAGAAAGATACTGGTTGACCCAAGTAAATATAACTCTGAACGGAGTCTATCATAATCTTATTGACTCTTATTGGTATAGTATGGTGGTTCGTATTTTAAAAATCTCATGGCGTGACCGAGTAACCAATATAGAAGTCCTTGGCAGATGCAAAAAGAAGGTAGAGCTTGTGAACACCATCAAATGTCGAAAATTGTCGTACTTTGGTCACGTCATGAGAAATGACAAGTACAAGTTACTCCAGCTCATCATCCAGGGAAAAATCGCTGGAAAAAGATGTGTCGGCCGGAGACGCCACTCTTGGCTGAAGAACCTAAGAGATTGGTTCGGCTGCAGTACCACCACTCTTTTTAGAGCTGCAGTCTCTAAAATAAAAATTGCCCTGATGTTGTCCAACCTCCGATAGGAGTGAAACAAGAAGAAGAAGAGGTGGTTTGTCATGACTTTAGTCTTGGAAGTATTAAGAGGATAGTCTCCATTCTCTTTCTCCATACAAACGTAGTTTAAATTTTCCTCCCTGGATAAAGACATTAGAGCAAATATGTTTATGCCATAAAACCTATATCTGTCATGACAATGCATCTACCTTTTTATTTTTTCTAATTAAAATAATATAATAGAAAATTAAAAAAAAAGATGCAAAGTCATGACAGATATAAGTTTTATGGCATGGCATCCAGGGAGGAATAGTTAAACTACGTTTGTATGGAGAAAGAGAATGGAGACTATCCTCTTAAGTTCAAGGCCGATCGTATTGATTACATCATTTAGTTCTTTAATCATTTCCTGTAACTGGGATGCTGTTTCAGAGAACAGTATGATATCATCCGCGCCTATAATAAACACCCTTTAAACCGCTATACTCTATTTCAGAATCTTAGATGTACTTAAACAAAAATGTAAACAAAGAATTGCTAGAAAATTTATTTTAAAGGAAAAATAGCATTCAAAAATGTTCACTTGCGGCGAGGCTTGAACTCGTGTCTTTGGGTCGGTACCCCAACGTCTGTTCCAACTAGACTACGCAAGTCCACAAAAATTTTCACTTGCGGCGAGGCATGAACTCGCGTCTTTGGGTCGGTACCCCAACGTCTGTTCCAACTAGACTACGCAAGTCCACGCTGCGTGCCGTGAAAACTTCCAATGCTATATTCTCCTCTGAAGAAAAGAAAAGAAAAAAAGAAAGAAAGAAAAGAAAGAATTGCTGTCAATATCAAAGGAAAAAGTAAATAAAGAGCTGTCTTTCAAATAAAATGAGTTTATTGTTTCCATTTTTGACCTAAGATTCTGAAATAGAGTATTTATTTATTTATTTATTTATTCAAAGAAAACATACAGCTTCTTATATTACTTATAGATAAAGTTATAATATAAATATTACGCTAGCCAAAACAGTTTTCAACTCTAAAAAATACATAGTTATGAAAGACTACAAAAATACGGGTGACAATGAGCATTTTCGTTATATTAATTTAAATTGGAATAGGGACAGAAACAAACTAACTTTGGAAGATAAGACATAAAAATATGCCAACAACATAATTTTACCCAAAATCAAAATTGATATATATATTATAAATATTGTTCTACATTTATATTATATGAAACAAAAAATGTAGGTACTTAAATGAAATTTATGAATTTATAGAAGTGATTTGCCTTTTACTCTTCTGACACTTGAAATAAAACTATTTATTTTACAGAAAAATATATCTATGTGATGATAACGGTTGTTATGTGTTATGCAAGCTCTAATGAGAAATCTATTTTCCGAATATCGAGTATTACAAATAGGTACAGAAAATACAGCTGTGTTGGAGCGTGTTCTAGGATTGGAACACCTGAATAAAATACGACTCATTAGAAATGGAGAATCAATAATGTTATTAACTATTTTATATAAAAATATCTGATCCCTGTGTTCACGCCTCAGTTCCAATGTTTCTAGCCCAGGAGTAGAACCTTTCACCCTATAACCCAATCTTTTCAAAAACTTGTTCTGGATCGCTTTAACCTGGTCTATATAGGTAGCATAGAAAGGGTTCCATACTGTAGAAGCGTATTCCAAGTGGGCTCTAACCAAGGAGTTATATAACATAATGTAGGTGTTGACATTTTTAAAGTTCTTGCATTGCCGGAATACAAAACCCAACATCCTATAAGCCTTGGCTGTAACCTGGTCTATGTGAGTAGCAAAATCCAGCTCACTGTCAAGGTAGACACCAAGGTCCCTCACCCCGGCCACTCTTTCTATTGTAGTATTATTAAATTTGTAATCATAATTAATTGAACGTTTTTTACGGGAATAGGTTATTAAGTGGCATTTACTAATATTCAACTTAAGCTCATTTACTGTACAATATTCATAAAATTTATCTAATTCATTCTGAAATAAGTGACAATGTTCAACAGATTTGACAAAAGTGTATATTTTAGTATCATCCGCATATAATAATCCTTTGGCATGATGAAAACAATGTATAACATCATTGATAAATATATTAAATAGAAGAGGACCAAGATGGGCCCTGTGGTACCCCAGACGAGACAGGAACGAAACTAGACGTATATCCCTTAATTGCAACTGCCTGAGACCTGTCTCGCAAATAGGAGGTTAACCATCTCAAAAGATCACCATGTATACCGACCTTCTCCAGTTTATTTATTAACAAACTAGCTGACCCGGGAAACGTTGTTTTGCCTTATAGATAGTATAGATAGTAGCCGATTCTCAGACCTACTGAATACGAAAATAAAATTTCATAAAAATCGGTCAAGCCGTTTCGGAGGAGTACGGTAACTAACACTCCTCCGAAACGGCTTGACCAATTTTTATGAGATCGGTTCAGCGGTTTAGGCGTGAAAGCGCTGTTACCTAAGTCCCGATCCCGCGGGATTTACGGGATCAAAAGTAACCTATGTCCTTCTCCGAGGTCCCATCTATCTCTATACCAAAATTTATCAAAATCGGTTCAGGTATACGACCTAAGTCCCGATCCCGCGGGATTTACGGGATCAAAATTAGCCTATGTCCTTCTCCGAGGTCTCATCTATCTCTATACCAAAATTTATCAAAATCGGTTCAGCGGTTTAGGCGTGAAAGCGCTGTTATCTAAGTCCCGATCCCGCGGGATTTACGGGATCAAAGTTAGCCTATGTCCTTCTCCGAGGTCCCATCTATCTCTATACCAAAATTTATCAAAATCGGTTAAAGCGGTTTTGGCGGAAAGCGCTGTTACCTAAGACCCGATCCCGCGGGATTTACGGGATCAAAAGTAGCCTATGTCTTTCTCCGAGGTCCCATCTATCTCTATACCAAAATTTATCAAAATCGGTTCAGGTATACGACCTAAGTCCCGATCCCGCGGGATTTACGGGCTCAAAAGTAGCCTATGTCCTTCTCCGAGGTCCCATCTATCTCTATACCAAAATTTATCAAAATCGGTTCAGCGGTTTAGGCGTGAAAGCGTAACAGACAGACAGACAGAGTTACTTTCGCATTTATAATATTAGTAAGATTATTAAGTATATTAAGTATATTAAGTATTAAGTATTAAGTATATTAAGTATTAAGTATTAAGTATATTAAGTATTAAGTAATTAAGTAATTAAGTAATTAAGTAATTAAGTAATTAAGTAATTAAGTAATTAAGTAATTAAGTATATTAAGTATATTAAGTATTAAGTATTAAGTATATTAAGTATATTAAGTAAGGAAGGATGATGCGAAATTTTATCAAACGCCTTAGAAAAGTCGGTATATACAGCGTCCACCTGATATTCCCTCTCCATTGCCTCTAAGGTCTGATGAATAAACTCACAGAGATTTGATTCAGTAGACCTGCCACTAACGAACCCGTGCTGACTGGGAGCCAACAGTGGTCTAATTGCTGGAAATAAGTTATCATAAACAATTTTTTCAAAAAGTTTAGGTATAACGGATAGTTTGGAGATACCTCGATAGTTAGCAATATTGTGCTTGTCACCATTTTTAAAAATTGGAACTATGGTTGATTTCTTCCAAATTTTAGGCATAATGCCTGTTCTCAAAGAAGCACCAAAAATCATTGCAAGAGGCTCTGCTAATTGTTTATGACAATGCTTTAGAAAGATGGGATGGACTCCATCAGGACCGATTCCTTTATTAACGTCAAGTTTCTTTAGGTATTTTACGACAACAGAGCTATCGACGTACACAGAATCAACAACGCAGTTTCCACTCAGTGCATTTTTAGGTAAAGCACTATGTGATGGTGGTTCAAAAACAGATAAGAAAAAAGTATTAAAAAGATCAGCGATTAACTGACCATCAGATGCATGAGTATCACCTAGATAAAGCGTGTCAGGGACACCACCGGCGCTTCGCTTAGATTTAATGAATGTCCAAAAATACTTGGTGTACGACTGAATATTTTCCTCAGCATGCTCTATGTACTCATCAAAACATCGAATCTCTAGATCCTTGACATCGCGCCGAGCTTTAGAGAAATTATCATAGTCACTTTGTCTACCATATATTTTCCATTTTTTATGGAGGTTCATTTTTCGATTAATTAGTTTGATTAATTGTTTATTGAACCAAACCGGGTACTTGCTATTATTTTTAACCAACTTGTGAGGGACAAACTTATTAATTATATCATTAACAATTTTATAAAACTCATCTACTGCAATTTCAATGTTATTGGTATCCAGACAGGCTTCCCAATCAACCTTTGACAATTCAAAATTAATTACGTCATAGTTGGCAGCATGAAAACGTCGTACCACCGACGTTTTCATGCTGCCGAAACTCGACGTGTAATTGATATTAATATCGATGCAGAGAGAGGGGTGGTGTCCATCCTCCGGCAGTGACAAAGGCTTATCACGCCGCACCGAACACTCAGAGTCAGATATCACTAGATCTAACTTTCTGTTGTTTATATTATGAATGTAATTAAATTGAGTCAAGTTGTTAAAACATAAGAAAGCAAATAATTGAGATGTTAAGTTGTCTTCATAAGGATTTTCAAGTAACATTTTATTATCAGAGATACTGAGATCAGCGGCCCATCGAGCAACTCTAATATTAAAGTCTCCTATTAACAAGAATTTGTCACTGGGAAACTCAATTTTAAGATCAGAAATATAATCATAAAACGCTAGTTCGGCTTCATCTTGGTTATCGTTTTGTGGAAAGTAGCAGCAAAATACTCGTAACAAAATAGTACTTGGCGCTTGACCCAATAAGATATTTACACTAGTGACGTCAGCATCATACATACACGGCAAAACACGTAAACCTTTCATACTTACACTTACCCCTCGACGAACAGCAATCAAAGTGCCGCCGCCCATTTGTACTCCCAAACTGGCATAATCACGATCAGTTCGATATACGTTGTATCGAGCATCAAATAATTCTGCAACATGTATTCCAGGGTACAGCCAGGTCTCAGTCAAACACACAATATCATAGTCAGAGTTCAGCATATTTCGGTAAAAAATCTTATCTTTCGTGCGCAGACCTCTAACATTTTGATAAAACACGCTAAGAACCATTGTGAACAGCAAGAGCCAATAACATTTCCTTTAAGAATATTGGGAGTAAAGTCGTATTTAAAAATGTATAATATAACATAATATTTTTTATATCATATCTTAGTAAAATCCTGCAAATATTATTTGACTCCAACACTTCGAGACTTAATACATACACATAACAAATCAATCCTTTTAACAGTAATATTAATGCTTGCATCATCACAGTCACATTGATAATCCAATAAATATTGTTTTGTAAATTATTACCTAACTTAAAAGAGTAATTAACAAATGCTTGCAAAAGCGTGAAAAAACAAAAATTACTAAGGAATATAATATTAGTCCTACAAATTCATTTCTGCACTCATACGCTAGAATAAATGCCATAAATACACCTACTAACAGATACCATATTAATAATAAAAATAAGCAGAAATGAGCCACGAGAATAGCTCTCATACTATCTTGTTTAACGACTCGGTTGAAGTAACATGAATAATAGAAGAATGATCACTGCGACGCACCATAACTGTGCAGTTTTTAACCCAACAGTACGCATAGCCTTTTTCTTTAGCCAGCCGCTTAGCTTCTTTGAGTAGATACTTATTTCGTGCGGATAGATGGTCATTGAAGAATATTTTCCTTGCACTCTCAGAATCCAAGATACCTATATCGCCTGCCGTGCAATTCTTTAATTTACGTAGCGCTAACAAAAAATCATCTTTTTTATATCTTGAATGCATTTTCACGATTATCGGCTTAGGTGTTTTATTATCAGCGTCATTCTAAACAGCTACTTGCGTAATAAAATCGATGTCGGTCTCTACGTTGATTGCAAAATTATACTTCTGCGCTAAAGATTTAGCCAAATTCAAAAGGTTCTCACTCTTCTTCTCGGGTATACCGTTAATCTGTATATTTGACCGTCGGACCCACTGTTCATTGCGGTGGTTACTGTCCGAAATATCATTTATATTAGAACGTAGATCGACGAGCTCCTGTTTTAATTTATCATTCTCTTCTTTAAGATCAGAAATTTGTGCGTTGACCGATGAGATGGTGGACGCAAACCCGTTTATCTTAGTCTCCCATGCATCATCCGTGGCAGAAAGTTTCATCAGCTGATCATTAACATCGGTTTTTAGAGAATCGATGGCTAACTGCAACGCATTAAACTTCGTATCCAAGTGTTCCATAATAGTATTCGCATCGATGTTGATTATTGAATGAGATAAATCGTACTCTGAACGGGCAGCCGGGCTATTATTACTATTTTTCTTTCCCGGTTTACAAGATGGACATTTCCATTTTAACTTGTTCATAGGTAATATCTTTCTATAATCTACTTCATTCATCCCTACACATGCGTAATGAAATGTTCCATGACATGAAGAACATTTAATCAGGTCCTCCGTCTTCAAAACTTCCGTACATTTCCCACAGTCCATAGTGCAATAGATAATCAAAAGGGATTGATTTTTAACAAAATATAAATACTAAGTTGTTGGTAGGTAGGTAGGTTAGGAGATCTCGAATTCGCCGGTAACCGATGAAAGCTCGCGGCCAAAGGAGCGTAAGCGCCGCGCCGTGGAGATTACGTCGCTTACGTGTTTCGACAGAAAGATCTTATAATTCACTACTTCACTTGTTTTTTGGTAATTTAACTGTTTTTAATTGGAAAAATAAAGAATATTTTTATTTCACTCTGTAGTTAAGTACTATATGTCACCCACTGAGCAGTCTTTTCACTCCAAAAACACTTATTTACCGGTATTTACAAATAAAAATCGTAACTTAGATGTGTCTCGTGTAAACGTATACGCGGATGTAGAGGTTCATGTTTGGAACCACATTCAACGAGTAACGTCTTCACAGTTTGCATAACTTTTTAAATTCACACGATATGACATCAGGTCTTAGGGTGCTTTTAATGGGGTGGCACACGCAAAGCTGTGAGCAGATGGCGCTGGCATCGGATGATCTTTTTTTTTTTTGTTGATGGTCCCCCACGAATGAAAACGCCGAGTTTTTTTTTTCTTTCGGTCTGAGACTGATATGGCCAATTTGGCGCCGAGAGTTGTATAAAGCACCTTTTTGACAGTTCTTAATTCAAACCTAAGATCATTCGACTAACGCCCTCTGCCGGGATAAAAAGTTAGTGTTCCTCCTCATTGAGACGTTTTCTGTCGCACGTTTACCGTGCCGCTGGTTAGAACCCGCTGCCATGCCGCTGCAGTGCGATAGAAGTCAGATACCAAACGCCTTAATTGAAAGCGTATCTGACTGCCCTGCGGTTGTATGCTAGTGCTGTTTTAATTCATTTGACAGCAGTTATGCCATGGACTCGTGGTGCGAAAAGAACATATAGTGCTTGTGACGTTGCCGTCCTGTCGTCGAGCGTTCTCGGTACCGACGCCGCGCTGTTGCCGCTCCGTGCACTTTGTATGAAAACAAATGACCGTCCGTGCTCCATACGACAAACGCACCGCTTCGGCACTGCTGCGGTCCTAATCGTATTCAAATATTTATTTTCACACCTCGACGTTTCAACTATGTATGTTCCAATTGTCTTGGTCGCGAGGAGATTGAGTTCGAGCTAAAGAAATAAATAAAAATACGCGATTAAAACTCTAAAATATTATAGGTCGTAATTTATGAATCTTCCAATTGTAAATACCCCTTTACGAGGTCGCTATGTTCATTATGTATCTGTAATGTTTTGTACGTGAACTCGACTGTAATGTGTTTAAGGTCGTCGTTTTCATATTGTTGAAGCGTAGCTCTGTAGGTATTATTAAAGAGTTATGTTGCTAATAGCTTTACACTTTCTTTCTACTTTATTAGCCTAGTTTTAGCTTCATTTAGTATTCTCAAGAACTTTATAGAAGACGTGTTTGGACAAGCAGTGTCAAATTTGACACATTTGACAGTCAAATAACTAAATTTATACTTAAACTAGCTGCGTTCCCGCGGTTTTACCCGCGTTAGCCCCGATCCCGTAGGAATATCGGCTCAAAGTTACCCCTATGTTACTCAAGGTGAATGTAGCTTTCTAATGGTGAAATAATTATTGATCGATCAGTTTTTGAATTTATTCATTACAAACATACACACACATACAAAACTTTCCTCTTTATAATATTAGTGTAGTAGTGTTATTTTATTTTACCACTAAATCTATACTAACATTATACCTACAGGTAGAGAAAATATTTATTTGTTTGTTTGATTGTAACGACTAGGCTCCGAAACTACTATACCGATTTCAAAAATTCTTTCACCAATAGAAAGCTACATTAGTACACTACACAAGTAACATAGGCTACTTTTGACCGCAATATTCGGGTGTCTTACGCGGGTTAAACCCCGGTACAAAGCTAGTTATATATAAAGTTTGTTACTAAACACTGAACAGTAAGGAAGGAAGAACCTAGTAACTTCGAAGCTTACACAGTACTTATGTACTATATATTTAAGACCTAACAATAATTTGAGTATGAAACAGAAAGTTGAAAGACAAAGGGAAACACAATATCTCGGGACTCATAACTAAGGGGATACGAAATGAGCGGTAAATGTATTGAATTTTAGCATTAATATTAGAGAAAATACTTTTTTCCCAAATTCAATGCTTCCTTTGGGAATTTACCCGCCACCGCGCGGGGAGAACTCCAGCGACTCCATCTAATACCTATTATTGCTAATGCTATAATATAACTAAATCTAGCTCCAGTCTAGACCCTATTACTGAGGCTCTGCTGTCTGTCCGTCTATCAGCAGGATGTATCTTATGAACCGTGGTAAGACAGTTGATATTTTTACAGATGATGTATTTGTGTAGCCGCTATAACATACAAAACCAGTGTTTATTTTAGAGATTCAATTGTGATAATGGTTACGAAGGGTTCCGTACCGCAAGCTGACTCGCACTTGGCCGGTTTATAATAGCGGCTTTTACATCTAAAAGTAATCTAGATTTTGTTTTAAGTATAGTACCAGTGTATGGCCGTGGCCCTTTAGCTGTGGCTGTGGCCCTTTAGGTTTCAATGGTCACATTTTAGTAGAAAATGAAAAAAAATACCCATATTTCCAAAAAAATTGCGGAATACATGGGGGTGATTCGTGTGCCCCTTATAAGTTCCTTTACCTTTGAACTTTCGCTAGACAGTACTCACTAGGACACCCTGTAAATAGAGTAATATTCCATATCACCTATTTCCCAGAGGAAAGGAAATCATGCCAATATTTTCCCTTAATATAATTCTTTTACATAACCCGACTAATAGAACTTGTTTGTCTAGCACTTAAACTCAAAACTTATTATCACCTTATCGAACCATAAAAAACGTCCTTACTAAACATCTATTTTGTTACCAATAAAACGCTAATTTCATAGCTTTCAGAAGACCCATCTGCCGTTTCTACACCCCCATTATCTGTTGCCATAAACCACTATGAGGCAAACAATCTGTACTAAGATTCTGTCTTCACTCTTAGATCAAAACCAGTCTAGTAAGGCCTCTTACACTTCGAAGTTTCAATCAACTTCGAAGAATGTTCGGAAGAAGTGCACGCTCACTAGAGACCAAGTAAAAATGGGCTGTGTTATAAATTTTACAGCTCCATAGACTTAAAACTTCATCAAACAGCTATAAATTGGCAGAGAGGCTCAATCGCTTGAACATTATGAGTACGTAGTTTTAGCAGTCAATATTATATGGGTGGGTGATTGAACTATAAAATTTATCCATAAATATATTTTAAACTCATTTTGACGGAGATTGGCTAAACCTAGCCCAGGACCGAACTGCTTGGAAGGATGCTAGGGAGACCTTTGCCCAGCAATATATATATAAAAAACTAGCTGACCCGGCAAACGTTGTTTTGCCTTATAAAATATAGATAGTAGCCGATTCTCAGACCTACTGAATACGTATACAAAATTTCAAAACAATCGGTCAAGCCGTTTCGGAGGAGTGCGGTAACTAACACTGGGACATGGAAATTTTATATATTAGAGATATAGGTACCTAAATAAAAAACAATAAATAAAACTCATTTTTAGGTTTTAATCACGTGGTGTTTATTCTTTTCGCATTGTTTCAATTCTCAGAGAGACTTCGAGACTTTTACAGATGTCTTTGTATGTTTAATTGAATAGGTCTGTAAGAGTCTCGAAACGTTGACCATTGAAACAATGCTAAAAGTTAATAAACACCACGCGATTAAAACCGATTAATTATTTTTTATAACTAACAATGAAGTAACTCACTTATTTCATAGAAAATATTTTTAATAAAATTATAAATTAGGTGTATGTACCTAAGTACTATTCGTTTACAAGTTTTTATGATTAAAACTTTAAACTTTACTAACATTAATTTAATATTAGCAAAATATCATGATTTTCACAATTATTTTCTTTTCTTATTTACAAAACAGAATTAGTTTAGTAAATTTTTAATTTGGTATATTGCCAAATCAAATCAATGTCAAAAGTATAATAGTTGTACTTTTGTCATTGGTTTGAAAATTGATTACATTATTCTCATGATTACACATACCCCAAATCATAGTCAAACATTTAAACACTATTTAATTAGCACCGCATAAAATTGAACCCGGTGCAAAAGTACCCACAGAAGGATTATCTCGCTGTATGTCAAATCACCTTATTAATTCATTCTAAGAAATTTGAGTTAATATGGTAATCATATGGTACTAATGAAGACTGAAATAAACGCGTACGTGGCTTGGTTGTCAATGAAAAAAAAATTTTGAAGTTGACGAAAAGAATCACATCATATTCCCGCCAGAACGACCTTCATACGTGTTTATTAATAGTCCTGATATAGTTTATTTAATCCATTCTTCTTTTATCATATCCGAAGTTTTTTCAGCTATCATTATAGTAGGTGCATTTGTATTACCTCTTACAATTTTTGGCATAATAGACGCATCTACTACTCTTAATTTATGAACACCATATACTTTTAATCTAGGATCTACAACTGCCTCTCTATCCCATTTAGGTCCCATCTTACATGTTCCTACGGGATGGTATATCGTAGAAGTGTATTGAGTTAATAAACAGAAGAAATATTCATCACTACCCCAAGGATATGCGACACAAGCTTTTAAAGGCACTTTAACAAATCTAGCTCCACTATATTTAAATGCATCAGTATCTTCTAAACTAACAGCGTATCTCATACCTTCTAATAATACACTAATGTCTTCCTTTTCCGTGAAAAATCTTGAGTATATGAGTGGAGGACCAAAAACTGGATCTGTACTGTTTAGTAAGATATAACCACGGCTTTTAGGTGTTAATAATAAAGATCTTACTGATAAGCCGTCGTAGAAAGACAATGGAAAAACATTTGACGCGTAATAATTAGTAGGATCAGAATAAGTTTCTTTGATATTTCTACCATCAAAATGAAATTGTAAATCTGGAGCGTCTTCTTCAGCATATGTTGATTTAATAAAACCAATACCACTAAGTGTCCCAGAAGCTGATAGAGGTCCGTTTTTTTTCTCTATCTGAGCATCGTAGCTATATACTTCATTAATCAATGTTTGTCCATTCACGGCCGTTGACGTTTTATTAGATAAAGCTAATAATAGGGAATCAGTTGAAACATGATCTTGCAAGTTGTAACCGACACGTAAATCTGAAATGACAGGTATGCCCAAACTATCTAAATGGTGTTTTGGTCCAATTCCAGATAACATTAGTAGTTTTGGAGAATTAATACTGCCACCACTAACTACAACTTCTTTTCTAGCTTCTACAGTGTGATAAATGCCATCTTTAAGAAACTGTATACCGAAAGCAGACTTCGAAATAGGATCAATCAAAATTTTAGTAACAAATGCATTTGTAATAATTTTCAAATTGGGTCTTTTGTGTCTTATTGGTCGAATATAAGCAGTATTAGTTGAATATCTTCGACCATTTTTCGAGGTAGATTGAGCTATATCAGTTCCGAATTGGTTTTCACCGTTAAAATCAGTTACAGGTAGACCTTTCTCTTTCAATGCCTCTACAATCATTACAGTATTTATATCAATGTATGGGAATCGTTCAACATTTAAGGGACCACCAACAGAATGATATTGTTTATTTCTTGATTCAATATCTTGATTGTTTTCAGCCTTCTTGAAATATGGCAGAACCTGGAAATAAATACAATAGTATCAGTTACACATCATAGATAAGGTTAACTACCATAAAAAAATATAGTAGGATTATATTACATCTCGATAGCTCCATCCGGCATTTCCAAGTTCCGCCCAGCCATCATAATCTCTTCTGTTGCCTCTTATATACACCAAGTAGTTTATTGCACTTGATCCTCCCATTGTTTTGCCTCTGGAAATTATAAATATAGTGAAAGCTTCAAGATAAATGGTAAACTATTTTACAGTGACCGGCAGATAAGTTGAAAAGTTTTGTCGTGGAAGGGGAAGTTCGCGCAGTACATTTTACATGCGCTTTCTATAAAAAATCGACTTCTGCGCATCCGCCATTTTGTTTTAACTAATCTGCCGCCTACTGTAACGGTGCTACTACTATTTATGTGTTCTCTACTTTTTACCATGATATAAAAAAATACGTGCTTGTGAAGAAGATAATTACATTTTGGCCATGGTAACAAACAGAACAGATACGCTGACAGAAACTACTGTGGTTGCTTCTACTGAAGTGTGTGAAATAGATGTGAACACTGAACAATACTTTAAAAACAATATATTTTTATAGATTTACTACATGGCGAAAGAGATTGTCTATTGCTTTACATGTGTTAGTAAGGACTAATAAAATTAGGTAAAGGTATTATATATGTTACAGTCAAAACTCATAACCAGTCAAAACCACTTTTGACTGCAAAAAATAGGCAAAAGTGGTTTTGACCGATACCCTTAGTTAAAAACGTTTTTGACTGATTTTCGCAGTCAAAAGTGGTTTTAACTAAGGGCATCGGTTAAAACTACTTTTAACTGCAGAAAAACAGTCAAAAGTGGTTTTGACTGATTTAAAATTTAGATTGTCAGTCAAAACTCATAAAAAGTTGAGGTGGCTAGTGAAAATTACAGGAAAATCATCAAAATAGTGTTATGAAACAATTTTGAAGTTTAAAGTTTACGTACTTTGAAATTCTATCGGCATTATTTTAAGATAATGATAACATGTTATTATGACGTATTAGGTAGGTAACTTTGGGTCTGTATGAGGTTCACTAAGATCGTTGGGCCCAAGCCAACCTCACCTGCCCACCTCACCCTCAGTCTCGGAGGGCCAGTATGGTTCCGGTCATGGTACCATAGACCCTATTTCGCCCTAAGGATCGTTATGGAGAAATACAGAACGAAGTATACGCCTCGGCATTTTCTGTTCCTGGACTTGCAGAAGGCCTTCGATTGTGTCTCTCGCATGATGATCTGGTAGGCGTTGCGGTCCAAAGGGGTACTAGAAATTTGTATTGAAACCATCAGAGCCATGTACCGAATTTCCAATTCTATGGTGCGAACTGCTGTTGGTGACACTAAATCTTTCCCCATTACAGTCGGAGTCCACCAAGGATCCGTTCTCAGTCCGTTTCTGTTTAGAGTAATACTGGACGCACTGTCCGTAATCATCCGAAACGCACACGAGCAGCCTCCGTAAATGCTCATGTATGCTGATGATATTGCGCTAGCGGATTCGGATAAGAGACGGCTTGGAAGACGTATGAATGCGTGGAAAGAGTCGCTTGAGAATGGCGGCGGTTTGCAAGTCAACGTAGCGAAGACCGAATACTTGGCTAGCAATACCACAGATCCCACACCTGTCTGCGTAGACGGTCACATGGTCGAGCGGACAGACCAGTTTAAGTACTTGGGATCTGTGCTTCATACGTCCGGCGACATCGATTGCGGCGTCAAGGCCCTCATTTCGGCAGCTTGGGCTAAGTGACGAGAGGTAACTGGTGTCATCTGTGACCCTAAAATGCCGGTTAAACTGAAGGGGCAGGTCTCTAAAACTATCATTAGACCTGGAATCATGGAATTTCAAACCACGTAAACTTTAAAATTGTTTCATAACACTATTTTGATGATTTTGTGTAATACAATGTAATTTTCACTAGCCACCACAACTTTTTATGAGTTTTGACTGACAATCTAAATTTTAAATTAGTCAAAACCACTTTTGACTGTTTTTCTGCAGTTAAAAGTACTTTTGACCGATGCCCTTAGTTAAAACCACTTTTGACTGCAAAAATCAGTCAAAAACGTTTTTAACTAAGGGCATCGGTCAAAACCACTTTTGCCTATTTTTTTCAGTCAAAAGTGGTTTTAACTGGTTATGAGTTTTGACTGTAACATATACAATGTTTGTTGGTACAGTGAAGTCAAAATGACTCTGTGAACTGAAACTACAAATGCAGTATTACAAAATATAAGACATTGTGATTGTGTGCTCATTTTGCATTATAACGGGCATTATTTGTAATTGACTCACCGATAAAATTTGTACGATTTTTCGATTTCTACCTTATCGTTTATTGTATTACGTAAAATACGTATTGCATTGTATGTAAAATAACAAAACTAACATTTTTAATATTTTTAATTTAATAAATAATAATTTAATGGTTATTATCTAAGTGTAGGAAACACTTAAAAAATAAATTAAGGTTATAATTTACAAATAAATTATATTTACACATTTTTGACAGACAAAAATAATTTCAAATAAACTGGCTTATGAAGGTCCACTTTCCATAACTATTTAGTGTACTTTAGGCAAACTTAAAGCTTCATAATATCAATAAATTTTAGAGTTACAACTCGATCATTACTAATTTGAAATGCTCTTAGATTTCTTATAGTGCTTCCAGTCTTCTTTTATCATGTCAGATAGTTTTTCTCCAATCATAATAACTGGGGCGTTAGTGTTCCCACGAACAATACTCGGCATTATTGACGCATCAGCTACTCTCAAATGTTTCACACCATACACTTTTAATCTTGAATTCACAACCGCTTCTTTATCACCTTCGGGCCCCATTTTACAAGTACCCGCTGGGTGGTATATGGTACCAGTGTAGGTTGTAAATAGACAGGCAAAATATTCATAAGTCCCCCATTTGTGGTCATCACATCCTTTTACTGGGTCTTTGATAAACTTGACTCCATTTCTTTTAAAAGCCTCAGTATTTTCTAATTTGGTAGCAAATCTCAACCCTGCTACTAGTGTGTCTAAATCTTTTTTAACAGTGAAAAATTTGGGATATATTAATGGTCGCCCAAATACAGGGTCTGTCTTATTTAGTGTTAGGTAACCCCTGCTTTCAGGTTTTAGCAATATAGGTCTCACATTAATACTATCATAGTAGGACAGTGGAAGCACATTTGTTTCCATATAAGTTGTCGGATCTGAGTAGAATTCTTTGAAATTTCTACCGTCAAAGTGAAATTGTATATCAGGTAACGTTTTATCTTTTGGTGCATATTTCGTTCTTATAAATGCAGTTGCAGATAACGGACCTATAGTAGATAACGGTCCATATTTTAGATTCACATAATGATATTCTTTTAAATTTCTCATAACATTTTCCATATTGAGAAGCGTTGAAGTATTTGTTAGTTTCATTAACATAGCATTTGTAGTGGCATGATCTTGAAGATTTTTTCCAACCTGAAGATTTTTAATAACAGGTATTTTTAATGATTCTAAATCCATTCTTGGTCCTATACCAGATAGCATAAGTATTTTTGGGGTACTTAAAGCCCCAGCACTTAGAATTACTTCTTTCTTTGCACGGACCTCATGCCAGCCATCTTCATGAGAGAAATATTTAATCCCATACGCCATTTGTTTCTTCGGCTCAATCAGAATCTTAGTTACTAAAGCATTTGTTATGATAGCTAAATTATTTCTGTCTCTCTTGATTGGTTTTATATATGCTGTATTAGTTGACACTCTTATTCCATTTTTTGTAGTAGTTTGTGTAATCATTGTTCCTATTTGTCTTTTGCCATTTAGATCAACTAACGGCAGTCCTTTTTGTATAAAAGCATTAACCAGCATTTCTACATTTCTATCTGTATACTCGAACCGTTCAACATTTAATGGCCCATTGACACTGTGCAATTGTGTTTCTTTAGCTATGATATCTTTATTATTTTCCGATTTTCTGAAGTACGGTAGTACCTGAAAATTGTTTCAACCGGTAAAAATAGTATTTTAGTGTTTATTACTTGAAAATCTAGATAAACTAGTAAGTACTTCTCTATAGCTCCATCCTTTATTCCCGTTTTCGGCCCATTCGTCATAATCTTTTTTATTTCCTCGCATGTAAACTAAATAATTTATAGAACTGGATCCTCCCATAACTTTTCCGCTGCAAATTACAATCATTAAGTTAAATTTAGGTAGGAAGAAAATTAAATATTTAGAATATTGATTTCGACTCGGAACTTTGATTCAAAAGAAGATACACAAGATCTGAAATGTAGAAACAAAATCTGAAATTCAAAAACCATTTTGTGCCTAAAATAAGAACAAAATATCTTTGAAATTGCGCAATAAAATAAATATCGTTCAGACTTTAAATAAAATTATTGCGCTTGCAATAATTTAAAGCTGCGCTTTGCACTTTTAATTGCGCATTTTGCGCTTTTAATTATCAAGCTTGCTCCGGTCTCGGGTGTTTTTGAGCTAGAAGAACTGGAATCGCAAAGGAAAACCAACTTTAAATCCTTCGTGCTCCAGTTCCCAGCGTCGGTGAAAGATGTTTTGTTTTCTGCCGACTTCTGGCCGGCTGGCATTGTGTACCGCCGCTTTAGGGAAGCGCGTCCGATTTTAGAAAACCCTAAACTCTAATTTTAGTTTATATTATCTGTATGTATGTTAGTCTATAAGGTATATATTTATATGAATAATTATTAAATGTCATCTTCATTTTTATATTGGTATCTCGGTTACTGCGATACAAGCTGTGCTTAGTGTGGAACTGATTTATAATGTAATTTGGGAAATGTTTAATAAGTTTAATAATAATAAATAAATATTGTATTGTATTGTTGTATTGTATTTCTATCTATATTTATCAAAGGTTTCACTATAGAATTAAAAATAATTCTAATTTCTACTTCGTTATAAAATAAACCCTTCAAAATTTGAATATTATTAAATTCTCCTTCATTACAATATCTTACAATTTTACCCTACAAGCTCCTGTTTTGTTAACTAGTGACTCGCTACGGATTCGAGATTTTCGACGTTATTTTATTTGTCTCATATCTTGACGACACGTCTCGTCGCCGTCGTTGCGTCGGTCATCGCCGCTACTTGCGTCTCGCTTCATGTCGCGTCCACAAAAAAGGTATCCCATTTTCCCTTCTTCTCATCCGAGCGATGTTTTCGATTGCATCCCTCTCGGGAGCCCGGGGTTCAAAATTAATTTGGGGTCGGCGCAGTAGGTAAGTCATCATTGACTTTGCAGAAGGTATGGCTTCTGCAAATAGATTTGGCAATATTTTTTACGGCCGGCCACCGGCATGACACCAACCCTCCTATGGACCAAGCAGTTTAACCGCCACTGCGCTGAGAGAACTTAAGGTTCGCTAGTCTCCCTCAGATCCCTTAGTCGCCTATTACGACACCCACGGGAAGAGATGAGGTAGCCCTATTCTATGCCGGGGCTACACGGCAAGGCCTCTAACTTGACGTAACGACTACTATCTGAGGCAACAACCGAGACCAACTGCTTATCGTGCCTTCGTGCCGAAGCACGGAGTAGGTACATACAGATTCACGCCACAACGTAAGCCACAATCAATTACAAAGATTGTATTATATTTTCGGTTACGTATCATAATAACTACAATTCATCTGCACTATATTTAACTTAACTACGGTCGATTGGACTACAGTTTAACTCAACTACGGTCGATTCATATATGTTTGTTTAAACTATTGGATGACTAACCTACTGGACGACTCAACTACGGTTTATTGAACTACATTCAATTTACCTACGGTTGACCGAACTACCGAACAATTTAACTACTATCGTTATATTATCGCGCGTTTTACTCTAACTTAACTACGGAAAAAAGCAGTCGGTGGACCCCGACTAGGGTAGGTTAGGTTATTATTAGAACATGATTACGCGCAGCGCTTTGGCGAGCGAGCGTAGCGAGCGTGCCGCGGCAGCGGTCGCCAAAGCGCCTAATACTATAAATAAAAAAAGTGTAATGTATAAAATCAAACTTTAATATGAAATAAACATTTTAAGTACTATATTATAACCTTTTTTATTTATAGTATAAAGCGCTGCGCGTAATCATGTTCTAATAATAACCTAACCTACCCTAGTCGGGGTGCTCTGTTTTGCTTTTTGTGGGCCTAATATTTTAATAAAGCGTGATATATAGAAATCGAACTTTATTTGAAAAACACTTAATTATACAAAAATAATGGGGGAAGGGGAAAGGAATTCAGGGAATTTATTTTTATACTAGCAGCTCCCCGCGGTTTCACCCTTTCACTCCCCCTCTTTGCATTTTCAATAATTTCACAATATTTTCAGCCATAATTACTATATTTATATCAATTTCTACTGTCACATAAAACGCAAGTAAATGTAATGTGAAACAGGATTGACACATGACAATAATATAACATGTACATCATGTCTTGCGCTAACCCCATTTTATTAAACAAAATCGGCGCGCAGTAGTCGAGTCGTCCGTAGTTGAAAAATCCAATAGTTTAAACAACCGTAGTTTAATCAAACTTAGGGGAGTTAAACTGTAGTTCAGGCGACCAGTATTCGAAATGACCGTAGTCGAGTCGACCGTAGTTCAGTTAAAAATAGTGCAGATGAAAATAGTCATTATGATACGTAACCATATTTTCGCGTCGTATCGCGCGCGTCGTGTTGCCGTGTTTGCCGTTCACCTCGGATGACAGTTTAGGGCGGTCGTGTTGACCTTGGATGAAGAAACTGGGCTATCAGTAAATAGGTACGCGGCTAATTAATAGACAATACAGGTAACATTTCGGTTTCATAAAAATACCTATTAGTAACGGTAAAAAGAACTCTGCAACCTTGTACCTTGTAATTACTACTAATAATTAGATATTTCTTATTAAAAGGTTATCCGTTCGTATCTTGTTCATTGTTTTTCCTGAAATAATGCTGCTAAATTAGGAGAATCCTACTAATATCATAATTTGTAAAGGTTATGTGTAAGTAAGCGAGCAAACGAGTATGTTTGGTACTCGTTCACGCAAAAACTACTAAGCCGATTGCAATAAAACTTGGTTTGCTGAGAGATGAAGATCTGGATTAACACATTATAGGCCTCTTTTATCCCAAAATTCTTGCAGGATAGAGATTTACGCGGGTAAAACCGCGCAGCTATACTTGTTGTTGATAAGGCACGTGTTTCATCAAACAATGAAAACAAAAGAACGGAATTGAAAAAAAAAGTGTGGGCGTCCAATAATAATTAAAACTGGCGAAGGTTTTTTTTTATAAATAAAGAAATATAGGTAGATATGTTGGTTTATGTACCTACCTAGATGTAATCTAGTGACATTTTACCGGACCTTGCGCTGGTTGCTCAGACCACTACTTTTGAAGAAACTGAAAAAGAGCTGACGGTTGCGTTGGAAACACTGGACAGGCATTATACCGAGAAGAACACCCTTAGACCTAACCCGGCTAAAACTCAGTCGTGCGCTTTTCATTTGCGCAACCATCAAGCCAAACGAGCGCGAGGAGTCAATATCAAGCACTGCTCTCGCCCGCGCTATCTGGGAGTCACCCAAGACAGGTCACTGACTTTTAAGGGACACTGACACAATCTTCTAAATGACCTTGACCTTGACCACGTCCTCTTAAGGGAGCTTTCCCGAATGTTCTGAGAACCACAGGTCCTGCACTGTTCTTCTTTGTGGGCGAGTATGCATTCCCATTGTGGCTGCATCCTGTTATGGTTCTGCAAGTCTTTTTGAGTGCATTATCAATTTCCTTAGCATGCTAAACCAATGCTTGAAACCAACACCCTTGAACCTGTTATATCCCCTCGCAGGAATTGCCACACCCGATGTACGCCGACAAGTGACTTGCGAGATAGATAAACGTCAACCGAAATCTGACTTCCGACACCCACTGTTGGCCATGAGGCAACGGAAGCCCATTTGAAGAGTCGAAAAAGTTTTCTGAGCGCCACGGCGCCCATAACACTCTTTCCTAAAGAAGCTAGCACGTCCCCGTCGACTTTGTCCCACCCGTCGAACATCTGCCCGGGTTCTTATGTGCAGTGGCCTACCTGGCGGACTCTTCACAGGCTCCGTTCTGGGGTGGGCCGCTGCAGATCGAATCTGGTTCGCTGGTTCCACGAAACAAGAAAGTGGAAAAAGTGGTGCTTCCGTGCAGGATATGACCTACTTACTGTCTTGTCCACTATGCCCTGATACCTGCACTAGGAGCGCCCTGATGGAGGCCACTGGTAGATGTGGCTGATTTCTGGTTCTCAAAAATGTGACCTTTGGGAGAGCTACAAATGCCTTTGTTAAGACGAAGAAGAAGGCCGGGTCTTAATCGCCTATTATTAGGAAGATGGTTCGACCCTTATTTATTAGAGTACCTACTGAGTTTCCCGAACCTACCTAGTTACCTAGTTTTTGTTTTTGTAATGTGTTTTGTTAATTTTTGGTGCAATAAAGTTTTTATCTATCTATCTATCTGAGTAAACAGTTTTTTATGAAGATAATTATGAATGAATAAGTAATAAAAATTGGATACTTATACCAAAAAAAAATTCTTAATGAATGTCGAAACCAAACATAACTGATTTGAAAAATGGTATTAAATCGATTGAATATTTTTGTAATTATATAGGTCAAAGGGTTATTAGCCCTTATTAGTTCATTTGAATGAATGGAATATCAGTTTAGCTACCTTACCTAAACCAGCTGCAAGTCTGTCCTCTATGAGCTCTGCAGGTCATTTCTTCAGGTTGAGTCCTGTACATCCAATCGATGTTGGAATTAGCAAGAACTGGCGCCAGACCTGGAACGCTAGTTACATCTGGTTCTTCTGGACCTGCTTCTATTAACAGCACCTGAAATTTTCAAAACAATAAAACGTTAAATTAATTTATATTTAGTAGGATTGCCAAGGTGAATTCGAACAACATGTTTTTAAGTTTCCTAAGATTGACTATTTTTTAAACAAAAGATAGGAATCTTCTTCTCGTCTGAGCGAATATGTTCCCGATTGCAACACTCTCGGGAGCCCGGAGTCCACTAAACCCAAAAAGTTTTTTTTTTAATTTGGGGTCGGCAAATTAATTTGGCAATATATTTACGGGCGGCAGCCGGGATCGATTGCTTAACTTGCCTTCCGAAGCACGGAGCCGAGGAGCTCGAGAAACGATTTTTTGCCACACAAACTATCGGTGACCCATCCAAGTAATGACCGCACCAAGCGTTGCTTAACCCGCACAACCATTCAAGATCGGCAGTTGCAGCTAGGCCAATGAGCTACATTTTAACTACAATGGCTCTGGTGTAACCTTGACGATTTTCATATCTAATCGTGAAATATGCGACAGTAAACACGCGTAAACTTTAATTTATGAATGAATAGCGTGCGTATTAACATTAATTGGTAAAGCATGCAAGCGAAAAATAATGCACATGCGTTTTGAGAAAGCGACTTCCTATGGTAATCAAAGATGTTGTGTAACTAGATACATTTCGTTTCCTTTAACTGTTTCTCCATTCTCCATTTAGGGTTCCGTACCCAAAGGATAAAAATAAGACCCTGTTACTAAGACTCCACTGACCGTCTATTCGTCTGTTACTACGTCTCTACAGCTAGACAGTTACAATTTTCACAGATGATGTACTATTTCTGTTACCGCAAATTAGATCCTTCGCGACCTGTTTTAAAAAGTTGCATTTACATATTTTCGTTAAAAGTTTCGAAATGCAATTTTTTTTTTAAATTCTATTCTATTCTATTCTACCTCCTCTGTAGTACCTACCTACAATCTGCAGTCCTACAACCGCTTTCAAATAAAAATATTTTTTTAGATTTACTTAAAAAGTAACTGTAATTTACTATTGATAGAAGTTCACAAATAAGTATCCTACTTTTCATTCCTAAGACACTCTTTAGTTTACACCATCACCAAGATTTTATGGGACCAACTCGGGACTCTCGCCTTTAAAACAAAATAAGAATTATCGCAATCGGACTTCATATGCCGGAAAATCGGCACAGTAGTTTTTGAGGTTATTTATAACAAACATACAGACACACACACACACAACCACATACACATACAAAAATACAAATCTTTCCTCTTTATAATATTATTGTACATGTGGATATAGGGGGTCGTATATGAGAATATCCTCCTTTTTTATTAAAAGTCAGTTAATAACGCTCAGTTAGTTTGTCTGCATAGTTAGTTATTTCTAACTAGTTTTTAAAGCTAACATTTTCACAGTAAACTAATCAACTGCTCCGGCTTAAAAAACTATTATCTCCTCGGCGGCAAAGTTTGATTAACTTCTAAACTATGAAAATTAAATTAATTGCCGTCATCCGAGCGCCAGCGCTGTTGATAAATTATACTTTGTTTCTTTTTAGAGTTTATTATTAGTTGTCTGTTTTTAGGGATCCGTACTGAAAGGGTAAAAACGGGACCCTTTTGAAGGTGCTTATAGATAAAAATAAAATAAATATAAATATTTGTGTCTGGTCTGGGTGTCCCTCTATGTATAATATGTATGTATTTACAAAAGAAAAATAAATATAAGTATTATATCCGTTGTCTAGTCACCGTAACACAAGCTTAGTCGCTTACCACGGGGCTAGATGGCACTGTGTGTTGTTCACAGAATTTATTTATTTAAACATTTTGTACTAATCATAATTCTAAACATGGTAAATACCCCGTTATAGTCCATAGCCAATATACCAGGGATCCTGGACTATTAGGTGTATTTTTAACACTCTTTCATTGTGTTTTCTATGTATCATATTATGTCTGTATTTATTTACAAATAAAAAAGTACAAGTAATAGTACACAGATTGATAAAAAAAGTATAATATGATATGTAGTATATCCGTTATCTAGTCCCACAGTACAAGCCTAGTGCTTAGTTTGGAGCTAGATTGCGCTGTGTGTAACGTCGTGCAATATTTATTTATTTATTGTTTCCAATTTCCTTTAAGACAAAACAAAACTTTCAACTTTAAAAGGTCGTAAAAGTCAAAACACCTGAAATCTCTTGTAAAACATATCTCCCATGCTCACCGAAGCAGACCATTTATTTAAAATGAATAATATAATATTGTAATCGTATAAAATACAGCTTGAAACACAAATATAACTGGCTGAAACATTTACTGAAGTATTATTTATTCTACGGACGATAATACTAGCGTTATTGAAAGAAAACGGATGAAATAGCCCACTTAAAATTGTAGGTTATTTAAAAACCTAGTGTTAACAACCACGTCCAACACTCCATCATAAATCAACCTATAACGTAGTGGTTATAATCTTTTTGGTAATGTCGAGTATTAGTATCAACTATTGTTTATGATTTTAAAAATGGACATTATGATGTCAATGGACAAACGTGAATAATATAATATTGTAATCGTATAAAATACAGCTTGAAACACAAATATAACTGGCTGAAACATTTACTGAAGTATTGTTTATTCTACGGACGATAATACTAGCGATTATTGAAAGAAAACGGATGAAATAGCCCACTTAAAATTGTAGGTTAGATTTTTTCCACCTTTATTCCTTCAGAATGGGTTCGATATATTTTCCCTTATCCCATAGGAGAGGGAAACCCTTTCTTTAGATGCCAATAAAACTATCAATCCAAAGGAACTGACAAGTTCTCACTAAAACGTCGGTAAATCTGTGAGTTTGTTTTTATTACGATTTTTGTTTCGGATTCTCGTTGTTTTGTACTAGTGATTTGTTGCGGTTTCATTTGTTTGATTTTTTACATTTTTAGACATATTTAGTAAGAAATTTAAGGGTAAGTATTACTTACCCTTAAATTTCTTTAAAATTTTTGTATGTAGCTCAAGGCTATTTTATTTAGAAAAAAATATTTTCGCCTCGCCGCAAGTGAAAATTTTTGAATGCTATTTTTCCTTTAAAAATAAATTTTCATACTTACCCTTTTTAAACTTACACGATTTCCGTCCATCATTATTATTAGACACGGGTCTAGATCGCGTTATAGATAATCATTGTTATTTCTATTTTAAGAAATATTTTCTAAAACATACCTATATGTATTTCTAGATGAAAGCCCAGTCTAGGTAAAAATACTGGATTGTTGTATTGGAGCCCCCCTTTAATGTGTGTTTTATTTTGTTTTTAGTATTTGTTGTTATAGCGGCTACAGAAATAATATATTCAGATACAGCCTGGTGACAGACGGACAGAGAGAACTGATAGACAGAGAAGTCTCAGTAATAGGTTCCCGTTTTTGCCCTTTAAATACGGAACCCTAAAAATAGAAACTCATTTTTTTTAGGTTCTAGCCTGTCGATTCTGTAGAAAACATACGGCTATCATATGCGGACTCCGCGGTGAATTCTAAATTGACAATCTGTGAACATTAAGGAATCGAAAGCGCGTAAGACGGGCAGCTCGGGCAAGTTACGCTAAAGCTAGAGCGATTGGGAATATCTTTGGTCCATAATGAATCGTGAGCGGAGTGTGAGTGAAGACGAAAGTTACTAGCGAAGTTTTATTCGAATTTTATAAAAAAAAAAAGTGTGGCACTCAGAGACTGCCGTGGTAAAGCTATTCAAATACCTAAGTAAAAGTAATTTTAACAACCGGCCAAGTGCGAGTCGGACTCGCGTACGAAGGGTGCCGTACCATTATCACAATTGGGTAATGGAACCTTAAAATAAACACTGGATCACGCGAAATTTGATTAAGCAACAACGATGCCGTTTCCATTTCTCTTTACCACTGACGCCAATTTTTAGTAATAAGGTTTTTTTATTGTTTTTACGGTTCCGTACAACCCTAAAAACAACAACCTTGTTAAAGTCCCTGATAAAATGCAACATTGAAATAACTACCTAGATTGTTAATTACGTACCTACTGTGACAACATTGCACAATAGCTAATAATATTTTTATGTCACGTTTCTCCTAGTTTTGCAAGAGACATAAGTTGTTATTATAAATTTAATGTAAGAGTAGATTGGAGACTTAAATATTTAAGTAGCCGATTTTATCTACACTATAATATTAAAAGACTAAAGATTTGTATTTTTGTATGTGAGTGTGTGTATGTGTGACTGTATGTTTGTAATGAATAAACTGAAAAACTACTGTGCCGATTTCATAAACTCTTTCACCATTAGAAAGCTACATTCACCCTGAGTAACATAGGCTACTTTTGATCCCGATATTCCCACGGGATCGGGGCTATGCGGGTAAATCCGCGGGACGCAACTGCGTCCCTACCTAGTCGTTACCTAGTAGTTGTTGTTGGTAAATGTAGCAATTTTTCTCATCTAAGCGACGTTCCCGGTTGCACCCCTCTCGGGAGCCCGGGGTCCGCTCAACCCGGGGTTTAGCTTACAATTAATTAATGATGAATTAATTTGGGATTAAGCGGACCCTGGAAGGAGAAGAGAAGAAGATGGTCAATAAGACTTATTTAATTTGTTAAAACAGACCCCTGTCGAGAGGGATGCAACCGAGAACAACTTGAGGATAAGAAGGAATAGGTAATGAATGAATCTGATGCTGCATTATAATTAACATAGTTTCAATAATTTTAACTCTTTTTTAAGTTTTAATCGCGTGGTGTTAAGTTTTAGCATTATTTCAAATGCTCAACGTTTCGAAACTTTTACAGGTCTCTTCTTCAGGATTAAATCAATCCAACATTGCAAAAACAAAAGAAAAAATCTAAACTTAGTTTATTAAGTTTTTTATGTAGATATTTTGTCTGTACCTACTTATAATAAGACCTAGTTAGTTTCTACAGGTAGGTAATATTCAACCTTGTAGGTATTTTATTTCGCAATTTTATTTAAGACAAGTGAATATTATACCTAGGTTTCGTATTTATCGCCCTTGGTAGAATAATGCAATAGGGCTACAAACAAAGCATGTTTTTTTATTATATTTTTAAATCAAATAGGTAACTACAGAGCAGTGAAAATAGTATTTTACTTTGCAGCCAGATTCACCCAGCGTCTTTTGTTTCTATCATGTCTGATCAGAACTAAAGTTCCGAGCAAGTCTTGCATGCAATTTTACCCGCGTAGGTCCCGATCCCTCTGGATTTACGGGATCAAAAGTCTAAGTTCTTCTCCAAGGTCCCATCTATATCTACATCAAAATTCATCAAAATCGGCTCAGCAGATAAATAATAATAATAATAAATAAATAATAAATAAATAAATTCTGTGAACAACACACAGCGCCATCTAGCCCCGTGGTAAGCGACTAAGCTTGTGTTACGGTGACTAGACAACGGATATAATACTTATATTTATTTTTCTTTTGTAAATACATACATATTATACATAGAAGGACACCCAGACCAGACACAAATATTTATTTTTAAGCATAAATACTTGCACCCGGCGGGAATCGAACCGGCAACCTCCTGCATTGCAGTCGCGCTCTCGCACGACGCGCCACAGAGGTCGTCTTAAAGCGTTACAGACAGACACACTGAGTTACTTTCCCATTTATTATATTATTAGTAAGACATTTTAAGATAAGTTTGGTGCAATACATTGTTTTGGTAGTAGGTAAATCGCTTAGTTTTTGAGTAATAAATGGCATTTAGAAAGTATACGTTCAACTGTAGGTACCTACTCCACGTGAGATTGTAGTTAAGTGCACTTTACTGAGGTTAAGAAATATAGATTGATTGCACAATGTGATATTAACAGCCTTATAGCCGCTAAACTCTAATAGCCTTATTAATAAACGTAGAGTAAGGTCGGAATATTTTTTCCACTTTTTGTTTCTGTCTGTCAACTTTGAAAGTTCTTGTCACAGAAAAAGACAAAGTATGTTCTCTCTACTCCGGCCTTACTCCGCGTTTATTAATAAGGCTAAAAATGTCGGGTTCATCAAAAATTGTTGATTATTTCATGACTGAATGTTGTTGAACTTTTTTTTGTGTATGGTTGGTAATGGACTTGGATATTGTTTCCGACATTTTAGTGCAGTTTCCAAACAAATATGTCGAAACGTGTTAAAGGCTATCGACATTAAAGCCAAGACAGACATTTTTGTCTAAAATTTGATATGGCTCTGCACCAATAGGAGGTTTTTGTCTTAAAACTACACCAAAATGTAGGAAACAATGTCACCTACAATCCATACACAAAAAAAAAGTTCTACGACATTCCGTCATGAAATAATCAACAATTTTCGATGAGCCCGACAGGGATTTTGAGATTACCAGCTAGGGCTCTTAATAGACAAATAGAAAGTGGCCATTCAGCGGGAAAACGCAGTCAGCATAATGGGCACTTTTAGCTGTAATGGACTTTGTCAATATATTTTTATCTTTATATGTATTGTGTTTTTAATAGATTTAATTTAGTTTTCAGTACACTAGACATTATAGTACATGAAAAATAGATATTAGTAGATCCGTTGTCTAGTACCCAGAGTACAAGTCTAGTGCCTAGTTTGGGGCTAGATTGCGGTGTGTAAATGGATTATTTATTTATCTATACTAATATTATAAAGAGGTAACATTCGTAACATGTATACCTAATAAATAAAATAAAAAAAAACTGTCAACACACAGCGCCATCTAGCCCCGTGGTAAGCGACTAAGCTTGTGTTACGGTGACTAGACAACGGATATAATACTTATATTTATTTTTCTTTTGTAAATACATACATATTAAACAGAATTATCAGAAAACTACCGTTTCCTGACAATACTGTTCGAACACAACAGGCTCCGAGCTTAATATTTCAATTAGTTTGCAGAAATATTTAAAACTTTGAATTGCTACTTGAGTTGCAGTGCTAGGTACTTATTTATTATGAAACTTAGTATTTTGCGCCGTATTCAGTGATTTCGTATTGGATTAAAACGACACCGGTACGCGCCACGAAATTTAGGGACAAATCAGTGAAGTAAAAATGTTGTCACTTTTTCTCAAACGACGAAGAAATGAGACGACACTTTTTGGTCGATTGTCCTATAGGTTAACAATGATAAGGAACACTAACTTTTTATACCGGCAGAGGGCGCTAGTCGACTGATCTTAGGTTTGAATTAAGAACTCTAAGAATTAAGTCAAACAGGTGTTTTTTTACAACTCTCGGCGCCAAATTGGCCATATCGGTCTCAGACCGGAAGAAAAAAAAAACTTGGCGTTTTCATTCGTGGGGGACCATCAACAAAAAAAAAAGATCATCCGAGGCCAGCGCCATCTGCTCACAGCTTTGCGTGTGCCACCCCATTGAAAAATACGCTACTGCGTAGGCTTGTGTAGAAAGATATGTGTTGCATTTTTTTGCCGTTTCAGACGGGAAAACGCAGACGTTGATTCGCAGTGCGTACAAAGCCATAAGTACTCTATTTCAGACACTGAAGATCAAAAATGTAAACAAAGAACTCTCAATTTTTAAGGAAACAATAAATAGAGAGCTGTCACTTTCCAATAAATATATGTGACTTTGGGAGTATATAGATGCTTGGTACATTGGACATTCATGGTACAAGTCGCTGGACACGTCTCATAGCGCACTGAATTTATATGAATTAATCAAATCGGCATAAAGATCTAATGTCATTTTGTATGGTACCTATACCAATTCCAGCGTACCTACTTGTATAATTTCATTTCAGTGCCCGCAATAGTTATCGATTTCTTCTCATCCGAGCGATGTTCCCGGTTGTATCCCTCTCAGGACCCCGGGTCCGCTATTTTATTTGGGGTTCACGCAGTAGGTAACTCATCATTGACTATACCAGATACCTTCTGCAAATAGATTTAGCAATATTATTATGGCACGCGGAGAGAACTTTAGGTTTGCTAGTCTCCCTCAGATCCCTTAGTCGCCTTTTACGACACCCAGGGGGAAAATATGGGGTAACCCTATTCTATGCCGGAGCTACATGATTATTTATCGTATCGTCATCGTATTCATGTCGTTGTTGTGTTATGAAAATTCACTCAATGGGTAAATTGTACTGCGAAAGCTCGATTGTAAAAGTTTTCCGCTTTGAGACTTCCAGTTTCATTGTATCAGTTTTGGTTAAAGTTGCGAGCTTATTGTTTGTTGTATATGATACGGATATTTTTATTTATTTTATTATACCTATAAATGGGGGCGCTTTGTGGTTCCACCTGCTTAGTAAAGTTCCGATTAGGTATCAAAATAAAATCTGTCTTTGAAGCCTTTTAGGGTGAGTAAGTCGATAGGTCTCATCCCCGGACTGATGACATTTACCTTTTTTGACTATCCTTCGTTTAGAAGAAACTTAATTGAATACGACCTGAGATTGATAACGAAGTGCTATTTAGACAAGTTTCCAGTTGCTTTTTAGACGAGTTGCTACGTTAGACTACCCGAGATTTAGACAAAGTGCTTTTTAGATAAGTTACCAGTTGCGTTTGAGAAAAGTTGCTACATTAGATTACCTACCTGAGATTAAGACGATTCGATACTTACATCTTTTATGATAGGTACCGCATAAAAGAATTATTTGTGTCTAAATATCTATCTATATAAAATATTTATTATCTAAGGACGGCTGAACCGATTTGGGTGACAATTGGGTGGGTAGGTAGCTTAGAACCAGGAGACGAACATAGGACTCTTTTTGCCTCTAAGGCGGAACAAAGTTCGCCGGGTCAGCTAGTTTTATAATATAATAATACTTGAAGTAATAGTATAATTATTTACCCAAGAACAACCCTAGTTTAATACCAACTCAAACTACAAAATGAACTAAACAAACTTCAAGTTATACATAGTTTTAGTCCGAGTTATTTTATTGTTTGATTAACCACACTACAAAATTCACTCGTCCTAAGGTATTAATATTATTTCTCAGTCCGTCTAGCTAGTAACTTAGTTAGACTTAGTTTTAAAATTAATATCAGACTTGTTTTGTGAGGATGCTGCTTGCTAGATTTACAAAGTTCTAATAGCGAATTCAAACAGAATTAAAATGCGCGATATTGCGCGTATTTCACGCGCGAAAATTTGTATTACTAGCATTTTGGAGATATTTTACCTACTTTTGAAAGCCCGGGGTCCGCTAAACCCCAAATTATTTGGGGTCGGCGCAGTAGGTATCTAAGTCATCATTGACCATATCTACTGCAAAATAGATTTGGTAATATTATTACGGCAGGCCGCCTGCCTGACACATACCCTCCCAGAGACCAAGCAGTTTATCGGCCACCACGCTGGGAGAACTTAAGATTTGCTTCAGTCTTCCTCAGATCCCTTTGGGCCCGTGCACACAGACCGGCTGATAGAGGAGAGCAGATTTTTTATCACGTTTAAAACAGAGTTTTCAGTTATTCTAATAAGCTTTATTTTTACATGTCGCTTCTTTCAAGGATTGCTCTCAAGCAATCTCAATAATAAAAGAAGTGACATGTAAAAATAAACCTTATTACAATAATTCAAAACTCTGTTTTAAACGTGATAAAAAAACTGCTCTCCTCTCCGAGCCGATCTGTGTGAACGAACCCTTAGTCGCCTTTTACGACACCAACGGTAAGATATGGGGTAACCCTATTCTATGCCGGGACTACAAACCAAGTAGGTACGATAGGTTTAGTTATCTATTTGCATATAATGCAAGTAGGTAGGTATTAGGTAGGTAATAATGTAGCTTTCTTTTGGTGAAAGAATTTTAGAAATCGGTCCAGTAGTTTTTGAGTTTGTTCATAACATGCGACACACATACACACAAAAATACAAATCTCCATTCTATACAATATTAGTGTAGATGTAGGTAGACATTATATTATTCTATGACGTCATAAAAGCATAATTCCTATAATATTATTCTACTTAGGTGTGAAAATAGTAATTATAGTAAATTATAAAATTGTTATACCTTCCTATACGAATTTTCTAATTTCAAAAAAAGGTAGCCTATCACTAAGAATACCTAAAAAGCACGAACGAACGAAAAACGAAAATTCCAGAAGAAAATCTGTCATCCATCCGTCCGAAAATTTTATTTTCTGATCGGTTTTCAAGGACGGTTCACAGATTTTCTTTCGTTTCGTTTTTCGTTCGTAGAAATAAAGTAGAGGCCCTGGTTTTGGAGTTTTCAGGTCGCTCTAAGGTCTCTAACTTGACAGATCATTGCAGTTGGGCCTTCCCCCGATGCGCAACAGAGGCCTTTAAAACATAGGTAGGTAACAAGAATCAGTAAATCCACATAAATGTGACGTCCATCGCTTATTCCCAGCAGATTCCCAATTAACACGCTTAAAGCGTTCGCTGCTGGCTTTTGTAATGCAGGTCTCGAACAATGAAACATTATTTATTGAGGTCAATTCGAACGAAACTGGCTACACATTAATGTCGCGATTTTAAAGAAAAATATGACTGGATTTCATAAATACATGGCGTTTTTATGGAAAAAGTGTTTTTAAATAAATAAATATTGCACGATGTTACACACAGCGCAATCTAGCCCCAAACTAAGCACTAGGCTTGTACTATGGGTACTAGACAACGGATGTACTACATAATATACTTTTTTTTGTAAATACATACATATTATGATACATAAAAACACCCAGACCAAAAACAGATTTCACCCGACGCGGACGCGGGCCTTATGGATTGCAGTCATCTCGCGACCACGGCCGTTTGCTGAAACGTCGAGGAAATCAATAACAATGATTTCTATTCTAGTTCTAGTTCATCTAGATTCTAGTAACATTACATCAGAAGTTGTTCCATGAACCAAGGGTGAACCTTCAACAATGCGATCAAGAACCAATAACAATAACGATCAATAACAAAATGTGTGTTACATAATATTTGCCTATCGGAAGCCAGTTAATAATAAACAATGGTTTACGCATCATAAAAAGTAGGTAAGTAGTTTAGATAATGAAAAAAACTTCATACATATTGTAATCATTTCATTGAGTAAATCACTCAAGTAGGAAGTCACACGCGAACACTGAGCAATTATAGCTTACGCATAGAGCTAACATGGAAGTTTTTTATATAACAAATATTGTGGGAGGTAAACTTTTTTTTAACCACTTTATCGGCGTAAACAATATGGAGTTCGATTTGATCTTGACCGATTTTTGTGAGGGAAACATGAGGAAACACAAAGGTGAATGTTAATCTATTTTATTTTGTTATTAGTATTTTTTGTTACATCGGTAACCGATATACTGTAATCTGATATCTGAAAAATTTCAACTGTCTAGCTATCACTGTTTTAAGATATATACAGCCTAGTGACAGACAGATGGACAGACGGAGAGTGGAGTTTTAGTAAACGTGACTCGTTTTTACCCTTGGGGTACGGAATCCTAAAAATGTAATAGTTTTTCGTTGATTCTTTATTTTATAGATTTCAAATTAATTTTTGATTGGCTGACTGTGGTAGATGGCAGCGCAACACTTGATTTTGGTGCGAAAAATATTAACAGTGATGTCTGCTCTTGATATTTAGCTCAATGTATGCGGTCTACACGATTTGAATGCTAATTATAAAAATAATTGAATTATTTCCTATTGTCGGTTATTGTGTTTCTATGTACCTAAATACCTTTTGATTCAACGTTTAATAGTAACATGATGTATCGTATAAATCGTATTTTACCACAGTTTATCTACAATTATAAAATTAATGAAGATACACAGATAATTTTGTTAAATTCATTTAATAATATTGATTCAAATAACTGAATTCCAAAACTAAAAAAATAACGTAACTAATCTAAAAGATTAGATTAAACCGATCTTCTTAATAAAATAAAATTAAATATTGCCAAACGTTACCCACAGCTAAAATCTAGCCATAAGACCATAAGATCTTTATGTATTGTATTCTAGCAAATAAATGATTTTATCTTTTTTTTTTATCTTTAGCCCCAAACTAAGCACTAGGCATGTACTATGGGTACGAGACAACGGAGATAAATATTATACTTTTGTTTTTGTAAATACATAGATACATTAGAATACTAGAAATAACACAGACCAGAAACAAATATTTATTTTTAAGTATAAACACTTTTAAAGTTTTTTTAACTTTTTACTTTTTTTTTATAAGTATTTGTATACAACGGGGCAATGCAGCCAGTATTCTGGGCACTTTTCCCTCCACCAAAAGTTTAGCTGATTTAGATTTATTTTAGTTTTTAGTTAGTTTTATTTTAATCAGTTTTAGTTTTAATTTAGTTTTTAATTTTTAATTATGTTTTATAGGTGTTTGGTTTCATAATAAAATAATATTAGTAATATAATAGTAACACTTGTACCCGGCGGGAATCGTACCCGCAACCTTCTGCATTGCAGTCGAGCCCTCGGCTGCCGCGCCACAGAGGCCGTAATAAAATCTTACCCCTCACTACCCCAACCACTTAAAGTATCAACAGCCACGGGAACAAAAATGTAGTTGGGGGAGAGCGAAGCGTATTAGATACCTAATTATTTTTTAGGAATATTTTAACTGTATCGCCCCGGCACAGAATAGGGATACGCCATCTTTTCCTATGGATATCGTAAAAGGCGACTCAGACATCTGGGGGAGACGAGCAAACCTGGATTTCTCCCCGCGTGGTAGCGGGTAAACTGCTTGGTCCTAAAGTGTCAGTCAGGCAGGCTCCCGGTCGCAAAAATATTGTCAAATTCATTTGCAGTTGATTAGGAGTAGTCACTTACCTACTGCGCCGACCCCTAATAATTTGGCGAACCGCGATGGCGCATAATCGAATAATTTGATGACGAATTATCTCTGGAGCCTGGCGTTTTAGCGAACCGAGAACACCAATCGAATCGAATTTCCAAAAGTCTCCGAATATTCAAAACTGATTTGCTTGAAATTTGACAATCAGGCATACTACGACTCACCTTCACTTAGCCTACTGCACAAGCTATAATGACCTTCTCCATCTAAAGGTTGCCTGGAAGAAATCGCTTTTAGCGATAAGGCCGCCCATTTGTGAACCGTTTTTAGTTTTAAGCTTTCTGTGTGTAGTTGTCTTACATAATTAATGTTATTTTGTATAGGTATTGTTTATTGTGCAAATAAAGCGTCCATCTATCTATATATGTATCTATCTATCTACGTTTTTTTAATTCTAGACGTTTTGGTGTGTTGTATTTTAAATATTTTCTTCAGGAAGATGTGTCAAACAGTAGTCTACAATAATAAAAACAGACAGACAGACGGGCAGACAGCGAAGTCTCAGAAGGAATAGGGTTCCGTTTTTACCCTTTGGGTATGGAACCCTAAAAAGGTTTGGGTTTAAACTTATAACCTGGATTAACACAATATAAATTTGTCACGGTATTCTCACTGCGCGGGTAAACTGACTTGACGGTTCCAGTGGCGGGTCCAATACAGAAGGTTGCGGATTCGATTCCCGCCCGGTGCAAGTATTTATGCTTAAAATAAATATATATTTCTAGTCTGAGTGTTTTTTACGTAAAATCTTCTTATATATAAAATTTCCATGTCACAATGTTAGTTACCGTACTCCTCCGAAACGGCTTTACCGATTTTTACCAAATTTTATATGCGTATTCAGTAGGTCTGAGAATCGGCTACTATCTATAATTTATAAGGCAAAACAACGTTTGCCGGGTCAGCTAGTAATTATGTAAAAAAAAAGTATAATATCTACCCGTTTTCTAGTAACTACCCATAGTACAAGCATAGTGCTTAGTTTTTTGGCCCTCCTTCAAAACCCTTACATAAAAAACTCAAAGAAGGCGCATCTAAAACAATTTGACACATCACTGGGTACAACAAAATAAAAATAGCAAACATACCTTCCATTTCTTAACTTCAGACAGCCTATTAGCCACCACACATCCTGCCGATCCCGCACCAACAACAATGAAATCAAACTCTTCAACCGCTTGCCTCTTCGCTCTCTTACTCTTCATCTTCTCTTTCTTTTCATTCACTTTCGAATCAGCCACATCTGGATCCTCAAACCCTTGAAAATCGTACCGGGAACCAAACATGTCGTACGACTTTTTAGTCAAAGGCGAATCGTTTGAAAAAGGATTTTTATAGTAGAACGATGTTTCTGAAACACCACGGCTTCCTCCCGGACCATAGCTGTCGGTTTTTATTTCGTGACTTATTGAGTAATCGGTTTGTAGTCCTGGACCAAACTCCTGTCCGGTAGAAGTTCCACCAGTTAGACCTGAGCGAATTCCACTCGGTGATTCGTAATTCTGAGAGCTAGATAGAGGCGGATATGCTGTGTATGGTGTATGATCTTGAATCCCAGAAAATGTCGATCTATATAAATTCGATTCGATCCCTGAAGACGACGGCGGGGTTCCGAAGTTCGCGAAATCGCTTTGATATGTCGCGTCTTGAGATTTCCCGAATAACTGGGAGATTAATGTCAGAAACATATACCCAAGTTGGGAGCACTGGGTTAGAGGTGCGATGGCTTCGGAGCAAGGGGCGGATATATCTGGCGGGACCCATATTTGGGCCATTTTTGGACCGCACTTTACACGCTTACCGCTGAGACACTACTGACATAGCTAACTCTTTAGGCGTGTCGTTGAAGTACTTCGGGTAAGAATTGAAAGTAAGTGGGAACTTATTGCTTGGAAATAGAAACAATTATTTATTGTCTGAGAGGTAGGTAGGTAAGCTGTAGGTATGAAAAAGTAATGGTACAGTCGCAGAATTTTCTAATTTTCTTGGTGGGAGGCTTCGACTGCGTCTAACACACTTACTTATAAACGATGTCTAAGTTATTATTAGACACGGGTCTAGATCGCGTTATAGATAATTATTGTGTCTTCTCGGGACCACGTCCGGTGTGACCCGTTTGCCGAAACGTCGAGGTAATTAATAGCAATGATTTTCTACGTCTACACTATCTACACTAATATTATAAAGAGGAAAAATTTTCTATTTGTGTGTGTGTGTGTGTGTGTGTGTGTGTCTGTATGATTGTAATGAATAAACTCATAAACTACTGGACCGATTTCAAAAATTCTTTGACCATTAGAAAGCTACATTCACCCTGAGTAACATAGGCTACTTTTGATCCCAATATTCCCACGGGGTCGGGACTTAAGCGGGTGAAACCACGGGACGCAGCTAGTTATCTATAACGCGATCTAGACCCGTATCTAATAATAATGAATGATGGAAGGAAATCCAAGAGTTAAAATTTAACACCTTCGCTACGCTCGGCAGTTAACTCTAGCGTGCTTTGTTACGCTTTGGATTTAATATGACGCCCTCAGGGCTCTGGTACTTAGTGCATAAACTATTATTACGTATTCTATTTTAAGTGCTTAAAAACCTGCACTGGGCTTTCATAGAAATATTTTAAAGAAGCAATACTTCTGCAACAACACAACGCTTGCTAGACGCAGGGCTGGATTCGAACCCGCATCTTACTCAAACCGGGAGTACGACTTCAACCAATTAGTCTACCGGCTTCGGTGACTCGTACGCTGTATTATTACGTAATTAATTTAAGTAGTTACAACATGATTGTCAAATAAAGTATAGATTTTATTGCTCAAAGAGACATTGAAGTGTCAGTACAACAATAAATTCAATTATTTTCTTTATAAAGTTACTTCTTAATAAATCCTGTCCATTAGATCCTAACCTATTTATATAACTGACTAATTAATTTATTTCATTCTCGATAAGATAACTGACAGTCTTCTTTTTCTTCTTTTTTATAACTGACACTTCAATAATATCTATACCTATACTAATATTTACTTATCTACACTAATATTATGAAGAGGAAAGATTTGTATTTTTGTGTGTGTGTGTCTGTAATTAATAAACTCAAAAACCACTTGACCGATTTCAAAAATTCTTTCACTATTAGAAAGCTACATTCACCCTGAGAAACATAGGCTACTTTAAATCCTTGATATTCCCACGGGATCAGGACTTATGCGGGTGAAACCGCGGGACGCAGCTAGTACTTAATATTATAAAGGGGTAACGTTGGTAACATTTATGTATGTAGGTAGGTATATAGAATATAACCACCCCACTCCCCACCATATTAGCATAGATACCCCCCTACTTTACCTTAGTGGTTTTGATTGTTAATTTAACTATTACATGTTTTTTAAGTTGTTTTTAATTAATAATCAATGGTAAAAAAAACAAATCTAAGATTGCAATATATCGATTCTACTACCAAATAAATTATTACAAATCCACAGTATGTAAGATACTTGATACTGATATTCAAATGCAGTGCACTGTCAAGTACAGTTTAGACCGAATATAGACCGAAACTATATTGTTGCATGGTTTAATTATGTTTCAATATCTGTGGTCATGGCCTAGACATCTATTTGTTTACAGGGTGTTCTGAGGAGGGGGTATTAAAGCCGAAAGGGGTTGTTCTAGACGACTAGAAATGTTTCGTGAAAGTTTTAAAGTTATTTCAAAGAAAAAAAACCAGCTGATTTTTACATCAGCTACACTAATATTATAAAGAATCTTTCCTCTCTGTATTTGTGTGTGTGTGTGTGTGTTTGTATGTTTGTATGTTTGTAATGAATAAACTCAAAAACCAATGGAAAGATTTTAAATATTCTTTCACCATTAGAAAGCTACGTTTACCCTGAGTAACATAGGCTACTTTAGATCCCGATATTTCCACGATATCGGGACTTACGCGGGAAAGCGGACCCCGGGATCTCGAGCGGGATGAAACCGGGAACATCGCTCGGATGATGATGAGTAGGTAAAATATTCAACAAGATAGCCAGTATCATTTTGTATGCCAATTCCCATTGAAAAAATATTCTTTAGCCAACTCTGAGAAAAATATAATAGTTTGACGTAAATTGTTATACCTACAGTCAAATAAAATGCTTAAATAATTGGCAATTAATGTGATTTTTACAATAAATAAAACAATGAAGGTCGAAAAATAAAAACTTAAGACCCTAAAATTTGTTTTTTTTAAACCAAACACATTTTTTGTATCTAAACAAATTAATGCTAAAATATAATAAAAATAAAATTAACTACCCTTAACAATAAAATAATATACCATTAAAATTAATTACCTACGTACTAAATTAGGAATAAATAATACATGACGATATATAAAAATATTATATAATTTTATTTATCTTCCTTAATAACAAGATTTTTTTAAGTTACTATACTATCACCTACTACGAAAAAAAACTTAAATTTCAAATAAACCATACTGTCGCTAATCGTTTGATCTATTTTGTGTACTTATGTAGCCACTTATGTACTTATATATCCACTAGTTTCACCCGCATAAGTCCCGATCCCGCGGGATTTACAGGATCAAAAGTATCCTATGTCCTTCTCCCGGTTTTAAGAGGAGTATACGACCAACGACCTTGAAACTGAAAATCCCTGTCGAGCTCAGCGAAAATTGTTGATTATTTCATGACGGGATGTCGTAGAACTTTTTTTTGTGCACAGATTGTAGGTGACATTGTTTCCTACATTTTGGTGTAGTTTTAAGACAAGAACCTCCTATTGGTGCAAAGCCTATCCAAATTTTAGATAAAAAATGTCTGATTTGGCTAAAATGTCGATAGGCTTCGATACGTTTTGACATATTTGTATGGAAACTGCAGTAAAATATCGGAAACAATGTCGCCTACAATCTGTACACAAAAAAAAGTTCTACGACATTCCGTCATGAAATAATCAACAATTTTCGATGCGCCCGACATGGATTTTCAGTTTTTCAGAATAGGGCCCTTAAGCAATCTCCCCACCAATATTAAACCAAGTGCGTTTAGCCGTTCTTGAGTTTTATATGGTGTATGTAACTAACACGACTTTCTTTTATCTATAGGTACCTACTAATATAGCTGACCCGGCAAACGTTGTTTTGCCTTATAAATTATAGATAGTAGCCGATTCTCAGACCTACTGAATATGTATACAAAATTTCATAAAAATCGGTCAAGCCGTTTCGGAGGAGTACGGTAACTAACACTGTGACATGGAAATTTTATATATTAGACAAGCTGACCCGGCAAACGTTGTTTTGCCTTATAAATTATAGATAGTAGCCGATTCTCAGACCTACTGAATACGTATACAAAATCTCATAAAAGTCGGTCAAGCCGTTTCGGAGGAGTACGGTAACTAACACTGTGACATGTAAATTTTATATATTAGATTAGATTATAATGAGAAAATATTTATATATATTTATGTGTGTGTGCGTCTGTATGTTTGTAATGAATAAACTCAAAAACTACTGGACCGATTTCAAAAATTCTTTCACCATTAAATAGCTACATTTACCCTGAGTAACATAGGCTACCCGATAATATTCGCACGGGATCGGGCCTTATGATGGTGAAACCTCGGAACGCAGCTAGTTTAAAATATAGTCGTAAGTACATTTGTTACAAACAAACTTATTTTACCATTTTTAGGGTTCCGTACCTAAAGGTAAAAACGGGACCCTATTACTGAGACTTCGCTGTCTGTCTGTCTGTCTGTCTGTCTGTCTGTCTGTCTGTCCGTCCGTCCGTCCGTCCGTCCGTCCGTCTGTCACCAGGCTGTATCTCATGAACCGTAATAGCTAGAAGGTTGAAATTTTCACAGAAGATGTATTTCGGTTGCCGCTACAACAACAAATACTAAAAACGAAATAAAACAATTATTTAAAAGGGGCTCTCATACAACAAACGTGTTTCAAAAATAACAAGGAGTCGAGTCAGGACAGGAAGGACAGGAGGACAAATCGAGTTGGTCATGGAATTCAAAATGGTTGCCCTATCTGTCAAATATACTAGTCTGCCTTACTTACCAAAGAGTTTATTTTATGTTTCAGATTTTCTTTGTGCCAAGGTTTTTTTTTTTTCAGTGATTCGGTCGTTTGATGGGAGTAAGAATCGAAGATAAATATTTCATATTTTCCTATAAAATTTAAAAATTGGTTGTTGTAAACCATTTTAGGGTTCCGTATCCAATTGTGATAGTGGTACGGAACCCTTTATGCGCGAGTGTCGCACTTGTTTATTGTTTAGTTTTAGTTAGTTTTAGGATTTTTAATTTTAGCATTGTTTTATTTGTATTGTATATGATTGGATTTAAATAATGTATTATTTTGATTTATCAATAAATTTTAAGAATTACAATTATTATTACAAAATAAATATTTTAACTTACGAAAGAATTAATTTAATCATGGAAAATAAATATTTTATTGTGTACAAACAAACTAGATTTAATTCTCAAATTTAAAACTTATAATTATGTTCTTTCTCCAGTATGTAACGATTGAGTGCACTTTATTACTGCCACTGTCAAGTAATATTGATGGCGATACGCAGTGGCGACGGGTCAACTCTATCATTTTTGAACTACTGAATTCGAAAATAAAATAAAGAACAAATAATTCACAGTATTTGTTATCAAACAATATGTTAATTTACTCGTATTTAACTCAATACTGCCTCTTAATTATTACAATTTTATTCTGTGAATAAATTACAGTATGTACCTATCTATTTGACCTATTTGACGACCTCTGTGGCGCGTCGTGCGAAAGCGCGACTGCAATGCAGGAGGTTGCGGGTTCGATTCCCGCCGGGTGCAAGTATTTATGCTTATAAAATAAATATTTGTGTCTGGTCTGGGTGTCCCTCTATGTATAATATGTATGTATTTACAAAAGAAAAATAAATATAAGTATTATATCCGTTGTCTAGTCACCGTAACACAAGCTTAGTCGCTTACCACGGGGCTAGATGGCGCTGTGTGTTGTTCACAGAATTTATTTATTTTATTTATTTATCTATGTATACGTATAGTGTATACCTACTACATAGCAACGATTCGCGTTTTAAGTCCCGATCCCGCAGGAATATCGGAATAATTTACATTTACAAAAAAAAAAAAAAGTATAATATGTAGTATATCCGTTGTCTAGTACCCATAGTACAAGCCTAGTGCTTAGTTTGGGGCTAGATTGCGCTGTGTGTAACGTCGTGCAATATTTATTAAAAGTAGCCTATGTTACCTACTCCTTTCTGTTGGTAAAATAATTTTTGAAATCGATCCAGTAGTTTCGGGGCCTATTCGTTACAAACAAATAAATAGATATTTCCCCCTAAATTAGTAGGTGTAAATTGCTATGCAGCTGTTAATTTTTTTTCTCGGTCTTTAACCGATAATGGCAATTAAGTGTCAAGTATTTAGAGGAGCTTATTAGCCTAGCTGCACCTACCGATCTCAAATGTTCTTGGCATAAATACAGTTCTAACGATAAGTAAGAGGATATATCAACATTGTCTTAAGTGTTCTACAATACCGTCACCGTTAAATGAGCGAGGTAGTTGAATAACTACCCTAGTATCAGTAACCCTAATATCAGTAGGTACAGTTGAAATATTAAGAAAGAGGATATATCGACATTGTCTTAACGAAGCGGCATAATTGCGTCATATAAGTGTGCTTCAATACCGTCACCTGTAAATGAGCGAGGTAGTTGAATAACTACCCTAGTATAAGTAACCCTAATATTAGTACAGTTCAAATATCAAGTGAGAGGATAATATATCGATATTATCTTAACGAAGCGGCTTAGTTGCGTGATAGAAGTGTGCCTCAATACCGTCACCGGTAAATGAGCGAGGTAGTTGAATAACTACCCTAGTATATAACCCTAATATTAGTACAGTTCAAATATCAAGTGAGAGGATAATATATCGATATTATCTTAACGAAGCGGCTTAGTTGCGTGATAGAAGTGTGCCTCAATACCGTCACCGGTAAATGAGCGAGGTAGTTGAATAACTACCCTAGTATAAGTAGGTACAGTTGAAATATGAAGTAAAAGGAAATATCGACATTGTCTTAACGAAGCGGTATAGTTGCCCCATAGAAGTGAGCTTCGATACCGTCACCGGTAAATGAGCGAGGTAGTTGAATAACTACCCCAATATCAGTACAGTTGAAATATTAAGTAAGAGGATATATCGACACTGTCTTAACGAAGCGGCTTAGTTGCATCATAGAAGTGTGCCTCAATACCGTCACCGGTAAATGAGCGAGGTAGTTAAATAACTACCCTAGTATAAGTAACCCTAGTATAAGTACAGTTGAAATATTAAGTAAGAGGATATATCGACACTGTCTTAACGAAGCGGCTTAGTTGCGTCATAGAAGTGTACCTCAATACCGTCACCGGTAAATGAGCGAGGTAGTTGAATAACTACCCTAGTATAAGTCACCCTAATATCAGTACAGTTGAAATATTAAGTAAGAGGATATATCGACATTGTCTTAACGAAGCGGCTTAGTTGCGTCATAGAAGTGTGCCTCAATACCGTCACCGGTAAATGAGCGAGGTAGTTGAATAACTACCCTAGTATAAGTCACCCTAATATCAGTACAGTTGAAATATTAAGTAAGAGGATATATCGACATTGTCTTAACGAAGCGGCTTAGTTGCGTCATAGAAGTGTGCTTCGATACCGTCACCGGTAAATGAGCGAGGTAGTTGAATAACTACCCTAGTATCGTCCAGTTCAATTACAACTCAAAGCTGCAGGTGCCTACTCGTGCACGTAAATTGTGCGGCTTAAGTCATGGAGTTTTAGCGGGAAGTTAGGTATTAGGTCCCACACTTTAAAGCCCTTATTAATAAACGTGAAGTAGGGTTGGAGTAGTTAACCGGTTTTTTGTTCTTGTCTGTCAAGTTCTTGTCGCGGAAAAAGACAAATGTTCTTGCTATTCCAACCTTACTAAACGTTTATTAATAAGGCTGTAATAGTTTGCCGGCAGATATACCGATGCGGAGACCAGTGCAGCCTATCATGGAAGACGGGTTGGATCTTGTTCCACTGCAGTCTTCCTTCTTGCATGTTATATCTTAGATCGTATTCTATGATGATCACTTACTATCAGGTAAGATAGGTACCTACTAAACATAAATACAACATTATGCTTGAATCATTTTTTTAATAAAAATTACTGTTAGAGTAGGAGTGGCAGATTTTTGAACCATTTACCATCCGAGTTTGCAGTTAAAGGTCAAGTTATATCGGTTAAGGAAAATTTACTGGTTGTAAATGATCTTTGACTGATAGAATTTGGCCTCTCTTTTAGATAGGTACCTCGAATGGACGGCCTTATCGCCTAAGTGCAATATTTTCCAGGCAACCAATTTTTGATTCTTTGAATTTTTTCCTACTATGAATGATTGATCTATCTACCTACCTCTCTCGCTACCGCCATCACCTCGCACCACACACCAAGTCCGGCATCCATTAGTCGAGAGCACAGTATTGTTCGTTGGAATAACAAGTTTGTATGGAACACTCATTGTTCCACTGGATATGGAAAAATGACAATTAATCTTCTCATCCGAGCGATGTTCCCGGTTGCATCCCTCTCGGGAGCCCAGGGTCCGCTAAGCCCCAAATTGTTTTTGTTAATTTTTTTTATTTGGGGTCGCCGCAGTCGGTATGTCATCATTGACCATACCTTCTGCAATTAGATTTGGCAATATTTTTACGGCCGGCCACCTGCCTGACACCAACCCTCTTAGGGATCAAGCAGTTTATCTGCCACCGCGCGGGGAGAACTTAAGATTTGATAATCTCCCTCAGATCCCTTAGTCGCCTTTTACAACACCCACGGGATGAGATGCGGTAACCCTATTCTATGCCGGGGCTACATGGCTACAATAAAGCATTGATCGATCTACCTACCTCTTCCGCTTCCGCCTTCACCATAAACCACACACCAAGTCCGGCTTTGCATCCATTAGTCGAGAGCACAGTATTGTTCGTTGGAATAACAAGTTTGTATGGAACACTCATTGTTCCACTGGATATGGAAAAATGACAATTAATCACTGGGTGGTATACTCGGATGGGATTCCTGTTGAAAAGGTAATGGAGAATGGAATTGTAAAGCGGTGTTTTTGTCGAAATTTACTGCTATGGGTTTTATTTACCTCATAACCGCATATTCCCATGAGCCTTATCAATGGACTGATCAATTTATTGAGCTTAACAGTGCCGAATTCGATTTCCATTAAAGGAAACTCTTTCTCCATACGACTGTTTTCCTCCATGGTTAAAGACATTAGAGCAAATATAATATGTTTATGCCATAAACCTTATATTATCTGCCATGACATGGCCGACCATGCCCCTTTACTTTTTTATTTTCTAATTTCCCCTTTCCCCTTAAGGGCCTTACGCCGCTACCGTACTGTAGGTAATGCAGGCGAAGCTGCAGGCAGAAGCTAGTTAATTGAATTAACCTCGTTCTAACTAAAAAGCAGTAAGTAAAAACCCTAAAAACCATTGAGTAAACGGATCCACTGGATTTATCGATCAGCCTGTCAGGGTTTCGAGTTTCTTAGTTAAGACCTTAAATTCATGAAAAAAAACCGACCAAATGCGAGTTGGATTCGCGCACGAAGGGTTCCGTATCACAAGAACAATTGAGTAACCCTCAAATTATCATTAGACCAACTAATCCGTGAACGCAGCGCGAACGTTAAGTCTATCCCTCCTTCACTAGATGGCGCTAGTCGCAAAAATACATCGTGGTTTCATTGCGTTTTGCTGTCCCTGAATCACGTTTGTTGTATGGGAGCCCTTCTTAAATATTGGTTTTATTTTGTTTTTGTTGTTGTAGCGGCTACCGAAATACAACTTCTGTGAAAATTTCAACCGTCTAGCTATTACGGTTCATGAGATACCTACCTACGGCCTGGTGACAGACAGACAGCTAAGTCTCAGTAATAGGGTCCCGTTTTTACCCTTTCAGTACGGAACCCTAAAAAGCCCATTTTATATTCGTAACCTCCAAACGACTTCCCTAATTAACAGCTATATTCATCGTGGTTAACCAAGAAAATGCATAAAATATGTTCCATTTTATTCATAATGGTGATTAAAACAGTGTAAATGCGTTGATTCTTATGCAATGAAACTTTACGATCTTGTAATTTGAATAAATGAACCCTTTTTGTGGAAAACTTGTATTAAGTTCTTGAATTTAACACCCTTGTTAAAAACTTGGCTAAGCTAGGATTATGAAGACATACGTGGAAAAGGATAATGTCACAGTTTATCTAATAGTTGGTAAGACGGGGCTTTATACAGGGTGTTCCGAGAGGGGTTTGTTCTAGAGGTCTAGGCGAACAACCATTGTTCTACGACTTTTGGAAATTCGAACTATTTTTTCGAAAATTTGAAGTTGTATCACTGAAAAAATACGGGAATCGAACCCGAAATATGGCATTGCAGGCGAGCCTTCGCCCGTCGCGTCACAGAGGCCAATAACTTAACTTTGTTACTTACACTGACTGTATTTCAGTCAGTTACTTTTTAACCTTAAAGTTTATTTTAACAGTTAAAAGTAACTGTAACCGTATCTAATATGTTTGAAATCAGGCGTGGTAGTCGGATGTAGAAAAAACGTCGTGCGATTATTAAAACAGTTTCAAGGTTGTGTGAAATCGAGTGACGATGTTAAGGCGAAGCACTGCAATAGATATTTCTCTTCTCTCTTATTCAGCAGCATGTATTTGCCCACTGCAGGGCATATCCCTCTCCAAACATCTCTCCGCATTTTCTATCAGCGGTCTTTCTGGACTACACAGAACCGGCCTGAGCTTCAGAATAGATGTTTAGACAAACATAATTAGCTAGTGTTATGTCATATGAAACAAGTAGTTAAATATGCGTCTTCTTTTTCTCACAGAGACATTAAAATTGAGTTTAGGGGATGATTTTCCTCTTTAAAATAGTTGTATGGTGGACTAATGCCCCCATCCCTCCTGATCATGCCTTTGCGCTCCCACCGAGGAATTAAAATAAAGTTAAGAGGATGATTGGCCCCATGGATCGGTCTCTCTTCTTGTAAAAGGTTTTAAAATAATTGTGTGGTGGACATATATAAAAATAGGCGTCAGATTTTACGTGAATTTAAGTTATTATTTTGGGAGATTTATAGCGTCTGCAAAGCAACAAGGCGGACGAAAAGTGTCTGGGAGCATTGGCGACTTTAAGTATATTGCCTAAAATATACGTACCGGCAGCTTGGAGAATTCACGTAAGGTAAGTAATGTTTTTATGTACCTACCTTGATGACCTGACACCTGAGAATTGGCCATTTCTGAAAGCTAGCAGGTAGGCATGCGTTCTTAGTACTACCAACACTATATATTAATATTAGTATATTGTATTGTCTATTGTTTTATAGTTTATGTATTTGTTTTTTGTTTTTTTTTTGATCTTCTACTCAATTATTTATCCTGCTTAACCTACCGTTTCAAGCTAAACAGTTTATCTCCATCCCAAGGTTGCCTGGAAGATATCGCTTTTAGCGATAAGGCCGCCCATTTGTGCAATTTTCTATTTAAGATTTTGTGTTTTATACTTAATGTATGACTGTATTATAAATACTTAATGTTGTGCAAATAAAGCGTTCATCTATCTACTAACACTACTCAATCGTCCACATTTCGTTCGTCAGAAAATACGTTACGTCTGGTGGCCTGGTATCTTACTCTAATAGTGTGTGAAGACCATTACCTATTAGGAGTGCAGCAACTTAATCTTGCAAGTTTTTAGTTTATCAATAAAAATATTTACCGTTTTCAAAGTAAAAGTTTTAACAACATTGTATTAAGCCAATTGACACTCCTATTAAGCAATCAATGCTTCACCTTAACAGTTTGCATTCAGACAATTACAAAATTGTATTATTTAGTTATCTTATAATAATGACATTATTTACATGGACTATTACTTTTGAAATGACCGTGATCTATAATTAAGATTTAAAGTTTTGTAATAAACAAACAAGAGTCTTACGGTTTCACCCGCGTAAGTCCCGATTCCGTGGGAATATCGGGATCAAAAGTAGCTTAAATTACTCCTCGATAATGTAGCTTTCTATTGGTTAAATAATTTTTAGAATCGGTGTAGTGGTTTCAGAGGTAACCCGGAAAATACATATTTTATGTACATACAAATATACATAAATGTTATTAACGTTACCTCATTATATTAGTAGTATAGAAGTATAGAAAAGGTGTACTTCTTTACTAGCAAGAGTCTGCCAAAAATAAACGAGTCTTTGGAGTATAATTTCGGGGAAAAATGCTAACTATCGGTCCTTGTCCGTTTGCATAGTTTGAGAGCTCAGAGATATAAGAACACTTGATGGTATTATAATCACGTTTTATTCATTTATCTTCAGTCTATCCTGAAGAAGAGACCTGGAAAGGTCTCGAAACGTTGAGCGTTGTAACAATGCTAAAAGTAATAAAAACCACGCGATTCAAACCGAAAAATGTCTTTAATTTCAATACAACATCGCGAAAACAGAAGAAGAATCTAAGATTATTCTTTTTAAACTTACACGATTTCCGTCCATCATTATTATTAGACACGGGTCTAGATCGCGTTATAGATAATCATTGTTATTAATTACCTCGACGTTTCGGCAAACGGGTTATACATAGGATACTATTTTTGCCTATAAGGCGGAACAAAGTGCACCGGATCAGCTACCTTGGGATAATTTACCTACGCAAATAGGCCTATCTACACTTATATTATAAAGAGGAAAGATTTGTATTTCTCTGAGTGTGTGTTTGTGTATGTGTGTCTGTATGTTTGTTATGAATAAACTCAAAAACTACTGGACCGATTTCAAAAATACTTTCACCATTAGAAAGCTACATTCACCCTGAGTAACATAGGCTACTTTCGATCGCGATATTCCCACGGGATCGGGTAATGCGCGGGTGAAACTGCAAGACGCAGCTAGTAATGATTATAGATTCACCGCATAAAGATGCGGTCTGTGCTTTACAGGTAGGTAAGTATTTCTAGTGAAACCTTAGATGAAAACAAAAAACAGCAGATACGTTACCTAGTCGGATAAAACTGCGTTTGCCTGACGCACTAGCCTCAGTCGTATGTCGAACCGTTGCCGCGTGGGCACGTGCTGTCACACTGCGATTATCTTTTTGAAATCCATAAGAATCCCTTTTTGCTTATTTACAAATGCCTGAATTATTCTGAAAGACAGATGTTTTCAAATACAATATTTTTTTGAAAATGCATGTAGGTGTTTCTAGCTCATTTTTCGAATACGCAATGTTAGAATATACCGTATCTACTATTTTTGTTTTTTATCTCAGAGTGAAACTACCAAGCGCGCGCTTAGTACGTATTAAATGAACAATGCACAAACTGCATTGATAATATATTTCCCACAGATTCCCTGGTTTTTCTCAGTAATTTCTCAACATATTGTATACCTAGTTATTGTACAAGATTGTACTTATTTAGGTCATGTGTATTGGATATGTACAACTTTACCATTGTCTTGTTCTATACGAGTAGGTATAGGTACCTATAGATAATTAATTAGCTAAAGATTATGTTCTCTGTGAAAGCTAGTATGTAGCTAGTTATTATATGAGATTGATATATCTACATCATCTAGTTAGGGTTCCGTACCTTAAATGGTAAAAAGAAACTCTTTTAAGGTCACTTTCTTATCCGTCTGCATTATATTACCTTATAAATACTAGAAGTTCTGCGAACGAACAATTTAATAGCCCTCGCGAACATCATGTGAACACAAATCACACTTTACCTAGTAAACTCGACGCTCTCACAAATGCAATGTTATATTATGTTTTTGCGTAAAAAAGTTACAAACAAACTCGGCACTAACAAAGAAATGGTTGTCAATAATGGAAACAAGTGAAAACCCTTTTTTTTCAATCCATGTACAGTAAATACACGAACCCAGTAGCAAGCCAGCGCTGGATTAAGCTACTTTACTGCCATGTTACTATCCGCATGTAACGAAGCCTTTAAGGGCCCTATACCTGCTAAACTCAAAATCGACGTCGAGCGCATCGAAAATTGTTGATTATTTCATGACGGAATGTCGTAGAACTTTTTTTTGTGTACAGATTGTAGGCGACATTGTTTCCAATATTTTAGTGCAGTTTCCATACAAATATGTCGAAACGTATTGAAGCCTATCGACATTTTAGCCAAATCAGACATTTTTTGTCTAAAATTTGGATAGGCTTTGCACCAATAGGAGGTTCTTGTCTTAAAACTACACCAAAATGTAGGAAACAATGTCACCTACAATCTGTACACAAAAAAAAGTTCTACGACATTCCGTCATGAAATAATCAACAATTTTCGATGAGCCCGACAGGGATTTTCAGTTTCAAGGTCGTTGGCGTTGTAATTCCTCTTAACCCTCAAACCGCAGACAAACGTCAAGCGCAGTCGGCACCACGGGTCGGCACACTTCTTGAAATCGATGCATTCTAGATATCATTCGATTCTGTAGAATCGAGTGCTATTCGAATAGATTTACATACTTCGATAGTTTGATTGCTCGTTATGGATTGTTGGACTGTTTGATTTGGTTAGTTAAGATGATTCACTTCAATGATTCTTCTGCATTGTTAAGCTCAAAATGTTGGATGAAACTTACACTGATATTTTACCTTAAGAAAGTGGGTGGGTACAGCGTCAACGGAGATACAAAACGGAGATACATTTCGAATGAATATTTTGGAAAACGTTGTGGTGTGAAGTGAGATCTTAATCCGAATAATACCGTATAAGGGTAGAAAACAAAATTTTTCATAATTCTATGAAAAATTATGTTTGTATGGAAATTGTAACAGTATCCACCCTCTTAAACAGACTACACTTACAGCAGTCTGCATATAGTATATGTATAAAAACTAGCAGCGTCCCGCGGTTTCACCCGCGTAACTCCCGATCCCGCAGGATTTTCCAATACTCCTTTCTTAGTGGATCCATAAACATCGCAAAGAACACACTCTCCAAATTTCATGTCTCTAGGAGCAGCTGTTTGGGTTCTGCGTGATATATCGGGTAATGAACTGTGATATATCTCCTTTCAAATAAAAAAGAATTATCCAAATCGGTCTAGACATCTTCGAGTACTCGGGGAACATACATAAAAAACATTCTAAAATCGACAAATTGAGAACCTCCTCTTTTTTTGGAAGTCGGTTAAAAATAATTTGTAATAGCTAGGTAGCTTAGAACATAATACTTTTAAGAAACTAATCGAATAGAAAAGCGAGGGAATCATATGAAAAAAATCAATTTTCCGTTCCGCCAAAACAAGCGGTCTATTAAATTGTATCAATAAATTTCAGGAAGGTATAAATATTAGGTACTTCTAAAAAAATATCGAGGGCCTTTATTGCTTTATGGCCAGATAAATCTCTATAAAATTATTGCTACCAGAGATATAGTCAGGGATATAAGGTCAAGTGACTAACGATCTGCGAGTGATGGAAAGTGGTCAAAAGTGTTTCCCTTTACTCTTTCATGATTTCCTTATTCAGTAACACCATTGTTTTCTCGGAAAAAATGCTCAGAAAACACGGAGCACTATTTTTGAAAAGGGAATTAGGTACCTACAATTTTTTTTCGCCTTAGGTCTCTTGTAGCAATAATTATGAGTGACTATCAACCTACGAGTGATGGAAAACGGTCAAGGGTGTTTCCCTTTACTTTTTCCTAATTTGACGATTCCGTGAGCTATCGTTTTCTCAGAAAATATAGGTGAGAAAGTCCTGAGCACAATTTTTGGAGCGGAAATTACTCATTCTCAATTTTTATTTTGCCTTAAGAAATATATCTCTTGTAGCAATAAATGACTATCAATCTGCAATGATGGAAAATGGTCTTTGGTGTTCCCCTTTTCCCCTTTATATTTCATAATTTGCGGGTTCCGTGACGCCATGCATCGTTGTCTCGGAAAATATAGATCAGAAAGTCCTTAGCACTATTTTTGGAACGGAAATTACTCATTCGCAGATATTTCCCGCCTTATCAAATACTAGCAGATTCCCGCGGTTTCACCCGCGTATGTTCCGATCCCGTGGGAATATTGGGATCAAAAGTGCCTATGTTACTCAGGGTGAATGTAGCTTTCTAATGGTGAAAGAATTTTTGAAATCGGTCCAGTAGTTTCGGAGATTACCCATATACATACATACATACATACATGTTACCAACGTTACCTCTTTATAATATTAGTATAGATATAGATATCTCTTGTAGCAATAACTGATATGTCTATGCCAATTTGCAGGACTGTCTGATGATATCAGATTTTCCGAGAAAAAAGATCGTCCCCAGAAACTATTCTTATGTTTTTTTCCAACGGCTAATGAATTCGGCGAATAAGTAATTTCCAGTACATAAATAGTGCGCAGGACTTTTTGACCTATACCTATTTCTGGGGAAATCGATGGTGTCGAGGAATGGAGAAATTATTAGGAACACCCTTGAGCACTTCCCATTACAGACAGATAGAGCCACCTATAGACAAAGCTGGACACCGTTTATCAAATAGTTAACTTCGTTAATCCGCTACAAAAAAAGTTAGCTTCGTTAAACGTTAAAGCGTTAAATTTCGGAAGAATTAACGCAAGTTAGTGTAGAAAGTAATAAAATGATCCAACAAAACAAATTTCTTCGCAGTTTTCTCACTTACACGCTCTGGCAAAATATATCTAGTTTAGTTTTTGTTTCACTCGCTGCCACGTGCCCGCGCCGCCCCGGCACTTGTCGTTTTATACTCGTCAGAACCTGTTTTTGCTCCGCGCCGCGGAGCCGTGCGATAAATACATTGGATAAACGATTAACGGACTTCTGCATATTAACGGAAGTTAACGTGTCCGTTAATATTTTTAAAAGTTAAACTGTTAATCTAAATGTTAACTTCGTTAATTAACGGATTAACGAGTTAATGCCCAACTATGCCTATAGAATATTTTAGCTTTGTCTGACTATTAGTAGATTAACATCTATCTAATTGATTCGACCAAACTGGAAAAGCTACGATTAGCAATTCCACGCATAAATCGGCTATTGTTTGAAAGATTCGTTCTGTTTGTTTAAGAGCCCTATAGCCGCTAAACTCAAAATCCCTGTCGGGCTCATCGAAAATTGCTGATTATTTCATGACGGAATATCGTAGAACTTTTTTTTGTGTATGGATTGTAGGTGACATTGTTTCCTACATTTTGGCGTAGTTTTAAGACAAAAACCTCTTATTGGTGCAAAGCCTTATCAAATTTTAGAAAAAAAAAACTCGACATGGATTTTGAGTTAAGCGGCTATGGGGCTCTTAATTGATTCATAAAGGGTTATTTTTATAACGATTTAGGTATGCGGAGGATTGTTATTCATTTGTTATTCTCGTTTTGTCGAATCGAGCCCTAATTTAACACGTTGTAATCGCATTTTGTTTAATACATATTTTCGGTATTTTCTACGCTAATCTATTTATTTGAAAAAGAAAAAGCAGTCTCGTTTCTGTCTGTTTGTAGGTATGTTAGTTTAAGGTTTTGTTATCTCTGATAGCAGTCGTTAGGTCAAGTTAGTGGCCTTAGGGCGACCTGGCAACTCTAACACTAGGTAAGACACACCACTATACGAAAAGAAGAAGAAGAAATTTAAGGGGACAGTCTATCTACTCTTTTCTCCATAAAAACTTTTAAAACGTAGTCGACTGTTTCCTCCCTGGATAAAGATATTAGAAAAAATATGGTCATGCCATAAGTCCTATCTCAGCCATGACCATGTCCCTACGGTTTGATTCATTTCATTTCAAATGTTTCAGAATTTTATTTCTATTCTAATGAGGAGGAACACTAACTTTTTATCCCGGCAGAGGGCGCGAGTCAATTAATCTTAGGTTTGAATTAAGAACTGTCAAACAAGTGTTTTTTACAACTCTTGGCGCCAAATTGGCCATATCGGTCTCAGACCGTAAGAAAAAAAAAACTCGGCGTTTTCATTTGTGATTTGTCAAAAAAAAGACATCCGACGCCAGCGCCATCTGGTTACAGCTTTGCGTGTGGTACCCCATTAGCAAAAAAAAAATTGCGGCATGATGGGAGATATAGGTTTAATGGCATAAACATATTTGCTCTAATGTCTTTATCCAGGGAGGAAAATGTAAACTACGTTTGTATGGAGAAAGAGAATGGAGACTATCCTCTTAAGAGCCCTATAGCCGCTAAACTCAATATCCCTGTCGGGCTCATCGAAAACTGTTGATTATTTCAACAATTTTCGACGGAATGCCGTAGAACTTTTTTTTTGTGTATGGGTTGAAGTGACATCCTACATTTTGGTTTAGTTTTAAGACAAAAACCTCTTATTGGAGCAAAGCCTTATCAAATTTTAGACATAATATAGGCTTCTACACGTTTCGACATATTTGTCTGGAAACTGCACTAAATTGTTGGAAACAATGTCGATTACAATCCATACACAAAAAAAAGTTCAACAACATTCCGTCATGAAATAAACCAAAAATTTTGATGAACCCGACATGGATTTTGAGTTTAGCGGTTATGGGGCTCTTAAGGGGTTTAAAATGGATTTTCTTTTAGCATGAAGAGCGCTTCACAGTCCCCTCACACAGGCTATACAGTGTCGTGACTAAACCGATTACAATCGTATTCGATTACATATTTAATCGAATGCGACTACAAACTACAAACTATCTGAATTCCGAGTCCGCTCGGCGGTAAATATATCGAAACTTCTCCTCATTCTCATATCGATTTATAGTACCTATTCGATTCGAGTTTTGAAGTTAGGAACTCTGTTGTATGAAGTAGGTATTTTCTGTTTACCTATATTATTGCTGTGTATTTTTAGAGTTCCGTACCTAAAGGGTAAAACGGGACCCTACTACTGAAACTCCGCGGTCTGTCTGTCTGTCACCAGGCTGTATCTAATAAAGCGTTATAGCTGGACATTTGAAATGTTGACAGAAGATGTATTTTTGTAGCCGCTATAACAACAAAAATAGTGAAACAAAATAAAACTCATATTTAAGGCGGACTCCCATTTAACAATCGTTATTTTTGACATAAAAACGTAACGATACCGCGATGTTTTTTTTACCACTAGCGCCATCTAGTGATAGAGTGATAGTCTAGAAAATAAATTTACCGTTCGCGTTCCGTTTACGGATTGGTTGGTCTTCATGGTGTTAATTTTTTAGGGTTCCGTACCCAATAGTGATTGTGGTACGGAACCACTATCACTATTGGGTTGTTACATCTCATTTACAGATGTAAATGAGATTCAAAAAAAACAAATGAGATCATTTGTTTTATATTATTCCTATAAAAAGTAATTTACGCTGTAAAAATGAAAAAAATGTTTCTCCGTTTTATTTCATTTCGAATGAATATTTTGGAAAACCTTGTGGTGGGGACCCTATAAAAGTAAAATCTTAATCCGAATAATATCGATATTAAGGTAGAAAACTAAATTTTTCAAAATTTATTCTGGTATTAGGTTTGTATGGAAATGGTAAGCAGTCGCCGCGTTCTTAACGTCAAATTTTTACATACCATTTTTTAAAGCTAGACTTTTTCAAACTAGCACATACTTACACACATCGTAACAACATTAAATCTAATCAGAAGCATTGCAAAACAAACTTTAATTGTAGAGCATTAGAGTCTAAAGTTGCTTATTTCAGATTCTACAACATAATACAAAGAGACCGCATGGTGTGTAGCAAATTGTTTTTAGACGACATATTGCATTAGGGATGATGCATAGGTAGGTACATAGTTTATCCATATCTTTTACTAGCTTTAGCCTCCGACTTTGTCTGCTTAGAACCTATATCTGCTATAGAAGTCTTGAATGTTTGACCATCCAGGCTGTATCACGTAAACCATATAACGGTGACAGACGGACGGACAGACAGACAGCGGGCTCTCAGTAATAGGGTCCCGTTTTTACCCCTTGAGGGAACTCTAAAAAAATATATAAATAATATTTGAAGTCAAAACAGTCATGTTACAAAATCAGATCTCCAGCTGCATACCAAATTTCATCGCAATTGGTTCAGTAGCTTTTGCATGAAGATGGAACAAACATACTTAATCTATATTTTATAAAAGAAAACTGTGTTAGTTACACTATTTATAACTCAGGAACGGGTAAACCGATTAAGTTATCTTAGAACCAGGAGACGGACATAGGATAATTACTATACCTACCTATTTTTTTTCCTCTAAGGCGAAAGAAAGTTCGCAGGGTCAGCTAGTCTATAGAATACTTCTATATCTTCTATGCTTCTACTAATATTATAAAGAGGAAAGATTTGAATTTGTGTGTGTGTGTGTACGTCTGCATGTTTCTTATGAATAAACTTAAAAACTACTAGACCGATTTCAAAAATTCTTTCACCATTAGAAAGCTACATTCACCTAGGCTACTTTTGATCCCGATATTCCCACGGGATCGCGACTTACGCGGGTGAAACCGCGGGACGCAGCTAGTGTCTATATTTAAAAGAAAGTCGTCTATTCACAATATTTTTTAACTCAAGAACGGCTGGACCGATTTGGCTGCAAATTGGTGGGGAAGAAGAAGCAGAAGACGGACATAGGATACTTTTTCCTTCTAAGGCGAAACAAAGTTCGCCGGGTCAGCTAGTAACAAATATAACAAAACTAGTTTCTAAATACGACAAAAAATAGAGCCTCGCACCACACAGAGAGCACTAATAAAAATGTATATTCCTATACATTTTTACTGGAATTTCCCACTATCTCTTCACGCTTCACGAGCCTACCTGCATGCAAAAACCGTCGAAAATGTTCCGTCATAGTTCACTGGGCCGATAACAACAACGTCACAAATACCAGCTGTTCTCAGGGTAAAATGGAACGTAACGCCCGTGTCGTATGCATTAGGAAGTAGAGAATTTACATACGAGTATTATAGTGTTAGACTAAAACAAAAAACTAAAGATACGGTACCTAGTCACGGCAAATGAGACGATAAAACTGCGTCTAGCTGACGCACTAGCCTCAGTTGTATGTCGAACCGTTGCCGCGTGAGCACGTGCTCTCACTCTGTCACACTGCGATTTTCTTTTTGAAATCCATCAGAATGCCTTCTCGCTCATTTTACAAATGCCTGAATCATTCAGGGAAACAATAAAAAGTACATTTCACGAATAATTACTCAAATAACAAAATAAAATTGTCCTGGATCCGTCGGACAGGGTGGTTGCCTCCTCGACGCCTCGGAGTAGTTTTCGAAACAACGATACGTTACGACTAAGTCTACCTAGTTACGACTCGTAACGTTACGACTCGTAAGTCTACCTTGTTACGACTCGTATTGTTACGACTCGTAATGTTACGACTCGTAAGTCTACCGGGTTACGACTCGTAGTCTTCTGTCTCTACTCTTCTCTCTTCTCTCTCTCTCTCCTCGGCTTAGTGGACTGTATGTTCGCTCGTCCCTGCTTGTCTGCGCGCTCCCAAATAAAAACGCCTGATGTACTACTGTATACTTCTTTATTCATAAATGTTCTTAGTTCTATTTGAGTTCTTAGTTCCTAGTTCCAGTCAGGTGTCTTCAGCGCAGTGCAAACAGCTTCTGACTTTTACAAAAATACCCCTGCCTTATATTAGAAATGATTGCGCAACATCTATTACGCGTTACATTCGACTGAGGGTCCCACCTTGCATCTCACTTTATTATAGCTCTGACCCTGTCGCACTTGATATAGTCAAACGCGCCCGGTCAGATTTATTACACGAAAACTTATAATTTAACACATAAAAGACATCTTAAAGCTATGTACATAAAAAACTATATACTAAGGTCGTCCTGTTCTCAACATCCTCCTCCCGGCGCAGCTCGCGTAGCCTCATCTTCTTCTTTCACGAGAACGGCGAGCTTACTGGTTGGCCTCCGGAACACTCCTGTTCTAGTTCGGACGTCGACGACTCGTACGCCGCCATCCGGTCCCGGGTAGGTTGATTGGACTTGACCGATGGGCCACACGTTCCTTGGTAGCGCTGGATCGACGACCACGACGATATCGCCGACTTTGAGCCCAGCCGTGAGGTTGGCGGGCTCCCCCCGTGGCACGAGCGTAGGTAGGTATTCGCGTACCCAACGCTGCCAGAAGGAGTCTGCGAGTCCTTGACTTGCTCGCCAGGCTCTGCGATCCGCGTCTTCACATGGGCCGGTAGTAGGCAGTCCCATTGATGTCCCCAAAAGGAAGTGGTTGGGTGTCAACGCCTCGGGATCGTGAGGGCCAACACTTACGTGGGTCAAGGGCCGGGCATTTATAGAGTACTCGGCCTCGACGAGCAGTGTTCGTAGCACCTCTGGTGTCGTGACCTTCTCCCGTAGTGTCGCGGCGAGTGCAGCCTTCACGGAGCGTACGAGTCGCTCCCACGCTCCTCCTTGATTCGGCGCCCCGGGGGGGATGTACGTCCACTTCATGCGATGAGCGAAGCCTTCAGTACGTAGAGCCGACGCCCACTCGGCGTAGGCACGCCCGAGCTCGGCATCGGCGCCCCTGAAGTTGGTCGCGTTGTCGGAGTACATCTGCGAGGGCCATCCGCGCCGCGCCGCCATCCGTCGCAGTGCCATGATCGCTGAGTCGGTCGACAAGGATTCGACCAACTCGAGGTGCACCGCCCGTGTGGTTAGGCAGGTAAACAGCGCTCCCCAGCGCTTCTCCCGGCGCCGTCCGATTTTGACTACCATTGGGCCAAAGTAGTCGAGCCCGCAGTTGGTAAAGGGGCGGTGGAATGGGTCCACCCGCGCCCTAGGTAGGTCGCCTGTCGTGGGCGCGCGAGGGCGCGCCTTGCGCACTTTACAAAGCGCACATTGGTGTTCTACGGCGCGCACAGTGGGTCGTAGGTGTACGATCCAATAGCGCTGCCGTAGGTCGTTCGTCACGCGCTCCCTGTTGGCGTGACCGGCGCGACAGTGCTCCCTCAGCACTAGCAGTTTGGTGAAAGCGTGGCGGCCGTCTAGGATGACCGGCCTCTGCGTCTCGATCGGCGCGCTCGATGCGCCAATACGACCTCGCACCCGCAGTACCTCACCTTCTAGTACAGGATCGAGTGTGTAGAGTCGACTCGTCCGAGCGATCGGTCGCCCGGCCCGCAGTCGTCTCAGTTCATCGGCGAAGCTGTCCTCTTGAGCTCGCTGGATGAGCGCTCGTTCGGCACGTTCGATGTGACGATGTTCTAGGCGCGTCGTTCGGTGTCGGCACAGATCAATAAAGGTCAATACTTGCGCCGTTGCACGTACCAGCCTCTCGTAGGTAGAAAAACGAGACGGGTCTGGTGTCCACTGGTTCGACGTCTCGTCCCGCTCGCTCGTGTGCAGGACCTCTGGTGAGTCGTCGTCTTCGGTGGGCAATCGTTGGGTGGGCCACTCAGCCTCCGGGTTCCGTAGGAAGCTCGGCCCCGTGAACCAACGATCGTGTGCTGCAATCGTACCTGATCCTTGTAGACGGGTGGCGTCGTCGGCCACGTTCAGCTCGGTTGGCAACCAGCGCCACTCGTCTCGGCTCGTGTGTTCGGCGATCTCGCCCAACCGGTGGGCGACGAACGGGGTGTAACGCCGCGTGTCGCTCCTCACCCAGTGGACGACAGTCGCGGCGTCGGTCCAGTAGACGGTGCGCGCGATCTCGAACCGATGCTCCTTCTTGATAGCATCGGCGAGTCTCGCGCCGATCACCGCCGCCTGTAGCTCCAGGCGCGGAATGCTGATGGTGCGTTTCGGTGCCACCTTGGCTTTCGCGGCGACCAGGGCGACCGAAACACTGCCGTCGGAGTGTGTGGCGCGAAAGTACGCCACGGTGGCGTACGCACGTTCGCTCGCGTCACACATTACGTGAAGGTGAATTTCTCGCGCACTATCGAGTCCGTAGCATCGCGGTATGCGTAATTGGGTGATATCGCTTAGCTGTCGTAGCCATTCCGCGAAAAGCGCAGCTTCTATCGCGGGGAGGGATTCGTCCCACGGCACTTGCAGTTTCCAGAGAGACTGTAGTATGATTTTCGCACGCACTGTGTATTGACTTAGTAGCCCGAGAGGATCGTAAATAGACATGACGACACTTAGCGCTTCGCGTTTGGTGGGAGCACGTTTCGCGTCGCGTACATCGGTCGACACCCGATGCATTGCCGTGTTGAAGGCGAGTTCGTCATTTTTAGCGTGCCAATACAGTCCGAGGATTTTACTGTCCGAGCCGTCTCCCCCCAGTTGGGAGAGTCCCGTTGCGCGCAATTCACTAGGCACATTGTTTAACACATTGTCGCGATTAGAACACCATCCGCGTAAGGTGAACCCGGCCACCGCGTGCACTTCACGTACCTCGGCGATGGTACTTCGCGCGTCCGATTCACTGTTATAACTGTCCACGTAATCGTCCATGTAGTGGCTCCGCGTGATCGCGGCCAGAGCCCGCGGGTGCGTGTCGGCGCGCGTGCGAGCGTTGTGGTCGCGCACACTGTGCGCGAGGAACGGTGAGCTCGCCGCGCCGAAGATCATACTCGTCATTTTGTACGAGCGGGGTGAGCAGGATCGGTCTGCTCCTCGCCACAGGAACTGCTGGGCTGGCTGGTCCTCTCCTCTGATTTTCACTTGCAGGAACATTTCTTGAACGTCGGCTGTCACCGCGATGGCTCGTTCGCGGAAGCGGAGAATGATACCTGTGAAAGAGAGGAGTAAGTCTGGCCCCTCCAGCAGCATGTCGTTGAGCGACACGCCACGGTTCTGGTGTGCAGCGTCGAAGACAAGCCTTTTCTTCCCCGGATCGAAGACAAGCCTTTTCTTCCCCGGCTTGTTCGGATTCTCCACGGCAAAGTGCGGTAAGAACCAGCTGACTTTGCTCGCAGTCTCGGCGCCATCGCATGGCACGGCGTAGCCTTTTGTCAGCAGGTTGTCCACTTGCGCTGTGTACTCGCGGGCGAATGCGGGGTCGGCGTCCATCTTCCTTTCGATGCCGCGCAGCCGGTTCGTAGCTGCTCCGTAGCTCGGCGGCATGACGACGTGATCGTGTCGCCATGGAAGTCCGACCTCGTATCCCACGTTTTTCTTCTTCACGGTCTCGTTGAAGATCTCGCTTGCTCGTTTGTCGGCGTCGCTGATCCGCGGTTTCGGGGCGACACCGAGGGAGTCGATCGCGAAGTGGCGCTCGACTAGATCGTTGAGACGTCGGTCGTGTTCCTCGCCGTCTCGTACGCGTATATCGGGTGCGTACACGTGGAGCACATTACCGTTGTCTCGGTAGATGGTGTTGCGTGGTGCTGTTCCGTGCACCACCCATCCCAGTTCGGTTCTTGACGCGGCCGGCTCGTCGGGTCCGCCAACACGAAGTTCTCTCGACACGATGAGGCCCCAGTGATCAGTTCCTATCAGGATGCGTGGGTGTGCTCGTTCGTAGCACAGTTCCTCGTCGCGCAGATTCTTCAGATGTCGAAGTTCGAGTAGTCTTCGAGGCACGGTTTGGCTTCGTAGTGTGAGGTCGCAGATCGTGCGACACTTCACTTTGAAAGGCGCGTTCTCGCCCTTCCCCCTCACGAAGATCTCCACCTCTTGGCTGTCCTTTTCTTTCTTCGATGTGTTGAGACCGCAGACGTTCAAAGGCCGTGTAGGCCCGCTCGCCCCGACGCTCGTGGCAAGTTCCTTGTCGATGAGTGTGATCGTAGCTCCTTCGTCGAGTAGCGCGTAGGTATCGACGTTTCCACGCGGCCCTGATACTGTCACGGGACACACTTTTAACAACACTTCACTGGTCACAGAGGTCGCTGCGATTGCTAGCACTAACGCGTTATCACTTTCACTTTTTGACGGCGGTGTGGCGGAGCGCCGCGCGGGTGCGGGTGCTCTCGCCACCGGTGCTGGCGCGGATCGCGCGCCCTGTCCGTCCGTGGGCGCGGATCTCGCGCCCTCGCTGTCTTCGTGTAGAGTTGCGTGGTGGGGGCTGCGGCACTGTCGTACGCCGCACGCCTTGGCCTTGCAGTGAAAACGCCTGTGTTTACTTACCAGGCACTTGAAGCAGAGTCCCTTCCCCTTGGCCAGCTCCCATCGCTTGTTGATTGGTAGAGCGAGGTACTGCCGGCACTTCGGGAGGGTGTGTGCTTGCTTGCACTGCACGCAGGTCGGTGCTTCCTCTTGCTCGTCCGTAGCGTAGACTGCAGTCCTCTTGCCTTTTGCGTTCGTGTTGCTGGAGGTTGGAGTCTTCGTTGTAATGGAGACTGGAGTGTAGTCAAAGCGCAGCGCCTTGTCTGCCTCCTTCATCAGGAAGCGAGAGAGTAGCACCACCTTCGGCTCCGATGATTCGGGGTAGTTCGCGGCGTGGTCACACCATTTTGTCCTGAGGTTCGGGCTTAACTTACCCAAAATGTCCCTGGTAAGCATCGGATTATGCAGGTATTGCATGCTGTCGACGCTCCTCAGGGTGCACACGACGTTCTGCACCTTCACCGCGAATATGTTCAGTTCCGTTGCCGTAGGTCCGGGTTTTGGCAACCTCCGTAGGTCGTCCAGCACTTTGTCGATGATGATTTCTGGACGGCCGAAACTCTGTTCGAGAGTTTGCAGGATTTCGTCTGGATGAGTCGCTGTGAAGAGTAGCGCCGCGACGGTTTCGCGCGCCTCGCCCTTCAAGCACGTTCTTAGCCGCAGGAGGTTCTCGGTCGGGTCGACGTTGTAGTATTTCGTCGAATCTCGTACCGCTGCTTTGAAGGCGAGCCACTCGCTCGCTGCTCCGCTGAAGGTAGGTAGGTCGCTGTTGTATCTACGCTGCGGGCGTGCCATCTGCTTCAAAGCATCAGCGAGCTCCTCGATGCCGTTTCTCCTGCCCGGTGTTCTGGAACGGTCTCTCCGTTCCCACGACGGTCTTTGTTCTTCGTCCCTCTGTGGACGTGGTTCGGGCTGCCGATCGACGCGCACAACTGGTGTGTTCCGCAGCCAGTTTCCGACTTTGGCATGAGCGCTGACCTCGTCGTCATCTCCCCGCACACTGCCCCTCCGCACACTGCCCCTCCGCACACTGCCCTCGTCTTCGATTTCGGCCTGTTGGACAGCGAGTCGCTTTTGTATTAGGTCAGCTTCCAGTTCGATTCCCTTTTTAACTAGCTCAGCTTCCATTTGCTTTTTTGCTAGGTCAGCTTCCATTTCGAGTCCCCTTCGCCTGAGGTCTGCGAGATTCTCAGCAGCCTCAAGCTCGACGACACGGTGACGCAAAGTGGAGCTGGTGGAACGTTGACTTCGTACAGACTTGTTGGTTTGCGACTGCGTACGTTGCAGTCCCGACGTATGTGCTGGTAGTGTTGACGGTGACTCTGGTGGTTGAAGCGATCTCCTTCGCTCCCGTTCCTCTTGGATGCGACGAACTTCTTCCCGGTGTAGTCTTCGCTCCTCCCGTAGCTGCTCCGCTTGGCGCTGCTCCTCGACCTCCTTTGGATCGCCCTGACTCCGTTCGAGCCCCATCTTGATCGAAGATGGACGGCACACGATCCGTTCCGACGAGGTAGGAGTGGAGTGCGAAGCCTAGTTCCGTAGGTTCAAAGTTCAAAGATCCGGTTCTCGAAGGTCCAAATTGTCCTGGATCCGTCGGACAGGGTGGTTGCCTCCTCGACGCCTCGGAGTAGTTTTCGAAACAACGATACGTTACGACTAAGTCTACCTAGTTACGACTCGTAACGTTACGACTCGTAAGTCTACCTTGTTACGACTCGTATTGTTACGACTCGTAATGTTACGACTCGTAAGTCTACCGGGTTACGACTCGTAGTCTTCTGTCTCTACTCTTCTCTCTTCTCTCTCTCTCTCCTCGGCTTAGTGGACTGTATGTTCGCTCGTCCCTGCTTGTCTGCGCGCTCCCAAATAAAAACGCCTGATGTACTACTGTATACTTCTTTATTCATAAATGTTCTTAGTTCTATTTGAGTTCTTAGTTCCTAGTTCCAGTCAGGTGTCTTCAGCGCAGTGCAAACAGCTTCTGACTTTTACAAAAATACCCCTGCCTTATATTAGAAATGATTGCGCAACATCTATTACGCGTTACATTCGACTGAGGGTCCCACCTTGCATCTCACTTTATTATAGCTCTGACCCTGTCGCACTTGATATAGTCAAACGCGCCCGGTCAGATTTATTACACGAAAACTTATAATTTAACACATAAAAGACATCTTAAAGCTATGTACATAAAAAACTATATACTAAGGTCGTCCTGTTCTCAACAAAAATAATAAAAATACCTAAGATTTATATCAAGACAAATGTTTTTAATAAATACAATAATTTTATGTAAATGCATGTTGGTGTTTCTAGCTCATTTTTCGAATACGCAATGTTAGAATATACCATATCTACTCTTGTTTGTTTTCATCTAAGATTATAGTCGACTCTCGTTAATTCGAAATCAAGGGACTCTTAAAATATTGCGAATTATCGGTTTAGTCGTTGTGTGAAGAAGTAACAAACTATATCAATATCTTATCTATCTATCTAAATATATACTAAAATTAGAAAGAGGATAGATTTGTATATTTGTGTGTGTTTACGTCTGTATGTTTGTTATGGATTAACTCGAAAACTACTTGACCGATTTTAAAAATTCTTTTACCATTAGAAAGCTACACTCACCTTGAGTAACGTAGGCTTAAATATAAAACGGAGTTACGGGCACGGATCCAAATCCGGTACATTTTCTTTATACGAGTCAGTTTTGACCAACATTTTTTTATTTCTGAAAATGAAAAATGCAGGTAGTAGTTATGTAGACAGTAATATGCTCAGGTGCGTAGTAACATGGTCACCTACTTTACTTACGTACCTATTAGGTAGGTTCCTACTCATGATGCTGCACTGCACACCTACTACCGAGTATCTAATTCAGAGCAGCTTCATACAAAGCAGCAGCTTCATGCAAGCGCGCGGCAGTAGGTAGGTACGGCAGTTATGTGTGCACGCACACACATTATCACTGGTATAATAAATAACAGTATGATAGGATAATAGAACCACTAATTAGACTCAAAATAGACAAGGTGAGTAGATAGGTTTTTTGCTTGATAAATAAACATATATAGGTACGACTAATAAGGAACGTGGATTAGCATTTTTTTCAGATATTTTCGTTTGTTTATTCCTATTGACGACCTTTGTGGCGCGTCATGCGAAAGCGCGACTGCAATGCAGAAGGTTGCGTGTTCAATTCCCGCCGGGTGCAAATATTTATGCTTAAAAAAATGTGTCTGGTCTGGGTGTTCCTCTATGTACAATATGTATGTATTTACAAAAGAAAAATAAATAAATATAAGTATTATATCCGTTGTTTAGTCACCGTAACACAAGCTTAGTCGCATACCACGGGGCTAGATGGCGCTGTGTGTTGTTCAGATTATTTATTTATTTATTATTTCCCATTTCGAAGATAAACGTGCACTACTTATAAACAAACTAGCAGCTCCCCGCGGTTTCACCCGCATAAGTCCCGTTGGAATATCGGGATCAAAAATAGCCTATAGCCTTCCTCAATAAATGGACTATCCAACACCGAAAGAATTCAAATCGGACCAGTGGTTCCTGAGATTAGCGCGTTCAAACAAACAAACTCTTCCGCTTTATAATATTGGTATATAGAGTATAGATAGAAATAGATGTAGGTAGGCGGGTACTCCGCTTGAATGTCACGGCGCGACTGAATCTGTTCGGCGAATGTGGCGGCCGCGAGGCCACTGGACCTCATTACTTTATATTTCAGAACTAACGAAATTAAAAACTGTATTTTGAAATTCAAATCATGACTGCACTGTATTGAGCTAAGTTCAGTTCTTATACAAAGTTGTATTAGTTTACGTAAAATATTGACTGAGTAAAATCACTTATTTGTACAATTTAGAGGGAAGTTTGGGATTTTTTTCTATCGAGAAAATTTTCAGGAATCGTGTTTTCACGTCATGACTGCATTAGTAAGTATCCTCGACTTTAATAAATATGGTTTCAAAAACTTTCGTTTCTAATAATTTTTGTAGTAATTCATCCTAGAAACATCAGTTCTGACCTACTACGAGGCCTTAACGTACGACCGCTCAAGATCGTTATTTGAGTAAGTACTAATATTACTAGGTACACAATATTTCAAAAGCAAATCCTATTTTAATTTTGTTTGGAGCGAAGTTTACCGACATTTTCTTCAATTTAAAGTTCAGTTACACTACAGAAATCCGGATAAGCAGTCGAAAATTTAAATATTAATAGTCTTAGGATTATACTTTGTTGAAATTCGAAATTGAAGCTTTAGTTAAGCAAAGTGTAAGTTTCTTGTTTCAATTGAATAAATATTTAAGAAGCTTTGCCTCTAATTTTGAATCGCTTGTGCCAATTCGAGCGATTTAAGAGGACAGTCTCCATTCTCTTTCTCCATACAAACGTAGTCGACGTTTTCCTCCCTGGATAAAGACATTAGAGCAAAAATGTTTATGCCATAAAACCTATATCTGTCATGACTATGCATCTACCTTTTGTTTTTTTTCATTTTCTAATTAGAATAGTAATAAAAAATAAAAAGGTAGATGCATAGTCATGACAGATGTAGGTTTTATGGCATAAACATTTTTGCTCTAATGTCTTTATCTAGGGAGGAAAACGTCGACTACGTTTGTATGGAGAAAGAGAATGGAGACTGTCCGTACGTTTGTATGGAGAAAGAGAATGGAGACGTTTGTTGTATGCTTAAATATTTGTTTTATATTGTTTTAAGTTTGTAGTAGTAGTATTTGTTGTTTTAGCGGCTACAGAAATACGTCATCTGTGAAATTTCCAACTGACTAGCTGTCACGGTTCATGATATACAGCCTGGTGTCAGACAGACAGAGGAGTCTCAGTAATAGGGTCCCGTTTTTACCCTTTCGGTACGGAACCCTAAAAGCAGCCAAAACATGTTAGTAAAGTATTCGACCGCGATAACAAGTTTTAACGTTAAAAGACATATTTTTAGCGACACGTTACGATAATGTAAAAACTTTGTTCACTAAAAACATAGCTCGTAAACAATGGTATAAAAACATATTTTTTCCGTAGCACTTGCTTTTGCTTGATAATGTGTTTTAGTTTTTTTTTTATGTAAGCCTCATGTTAGTCTGTTAAATTTGTCTCTGTTAAACTTTTAGAAGGCTTAAGCCTTAAGCCTTCTAAAAGGACAAATTTAACATTTAATTTAATTCACAAATTTTTAATTTTTCCTATTTTTCCATTACAAACTCGTCTGCTTAAGGCTTAAGCAGACGAGTTTGTAATGGAAAAATCACTATCAGGCGACCTTTCTCCTTCTAGTATTTAATAGACACCAGTCCAGTTCTATGCCTGCTAAGAAACTGTGATTAGTTAAATACCTACTACTTACTGCTACATCATGCTGGGGCTTCATTAGTGGGCGGGCAAATTCGTGTTAACGCGATGTATGTAGCCGGGTAGATCGTTGCATCGCGAAGTATTCGGGCGAAGACGATATTTCGCTTGGATGGCGCTTGAATTCAGTCTCGGCCGCACAACAAACTAAACAACTATGCATTGCGTCAACGCAACACGACTCATCGCCCGCTAATGAAGCCAAAGCACAGACACGAGTTTGAAATGGATCACTATCAGACGACCTTTCTCCTTCTAGTCTACTTGACACCAGTCCAGTTCTATGCCTGCTAAGAAACTGTGATCACTAGATGCCTACTCAGGGATTTGTTTGCCAACGCGACACGAATCATCGCCCGCTAATGAAGCCAAAGCTCAGAAACGATTTTGAAATTAATCACTATCAGGCGACCTTTCTCCTTCTAGTCTAATAGAGACCAGTCCAGTTCTACGCCTGCTAAGAAACTGTGATCACTTAAAGGCATACTCAGGGAATTGTTTGACGAAAATGATTCATTAGTGACACAACTGCCTATGCCGGCTGCCTACGAAACAAGGTGAAGTTTCAATTTATTCAAATTGATCGTATTAAAAACTTCAAAGTGTGGCCCAAGGCTTGTCCTTAGAGTTCTCATGGGATCAGGATTTTGGATCGGCCGATTTTTTTTACATGCTAAGTAATAAGGTACTGATATATAATTTAACAGTCATTTTGTCCTGCAAATTGCGTGGTACGTTATCCCGGTCCTACGCTTAAAAAAGTATTAGTACAGACTCTGTTATCTACCACAATCGAGAGTTTCGTATAGGAAATTGTTGAGCGTCTCATCAAAATGAAGCTACTTACGAAAAACTAGCTTGATAGTAATCAATTTGCAAAAATATACTACGGATCCCGGACTATTATGATTACCTATTTTAAAAAACTGTAATAGTTTCTTGTGTCTTCTTCTCATTGGAGGTCGCGTTCCGAAGACACATAAATTAACACTAGAACACAAGATTACCTACTGACAATTCAAAGCGATCTGTGGATATATCTACTAAATGAATTTTTTGACTATAAGTAGATACATTTTTAAGCATGTTGCACGAAACACCATTCATCGTATCATTTGGCTGTGTAGCTCCGACATAGAGTAAAGGTACGAGTTGGCAACGGTCGACACGTCGTCGCCTCATGTCGCGGTTTCTATGTATTTCTATAAAATTCTCTACGCTCGCTCGACGACGCATCGCTAGCTTCGTATCGCTGACTACGTAGGGAGTTTCATAGAAATACATAGAAACCAGTAGTGTCGCCGCGACACGTAGTTCGCTGCCGTTCGGTGCACTTTACATTCCTAGGCTACGAATTATACATATTTGAGTTTGATATTGACAAGAATCTCCAGTCTGCAGAACCCGTCTTTATCGACAATAAGTATTCGAGAGAGTTTGGAGACAATTAGCGAAAACCTATTGTTGAAATGGCCTTTTTAATTAACAGATTCTAAATTCATTCAGTTAAAGTTATATTTTCAGGTTGTCCATGCAATAAGTAGATTAAAGGATTTTGTTAAATAAAATATAATTCAATTCAAAACAATATTTTAAGCTATTGCAGTGAAAATAGTTGTTTTACACAAGATACTTAATTTTTTTTAACTATTATCCGTGTTTGATGTAGGTACTTGTATGTTTTTATTGGACATTGTTTTTGGTTGCAAAATAAATATTTCTTCTAAATATTATATTTCTAATTTGACGCTTTTTTTATTTAGTTTGTCTTTGTTTGATTGTTTGATTTTACGCTCTAAAATTTTGCGTACTAGCATTTTACGTTCTTCATTAATACATGTGAAATTCGCTAGCGCCATCCCAGTCACGCAATTGGGGTTATATGGGCCTTTAAGTCTAGACTGGAAGACTCCAAGGTTTAAGTTAAGGGGGTACATTACTGTGTATCAAATGGGTGTGTATGGGGTCCACTAAGGGGTGTGTATGGGGTCCACTAAGATCTTTGGGCCCAAGCCAACCTCACCTGCTAGCCGGTGCACCTGCTGATGAACGGACGAGGCTCTGGCGCAGACTTCCCCTCGGGGTTGGGAGGTCAGACGGCAGTCGCTCCCGTAAAAGTTAAAATCAGCCAAATCTTAAATGGAAAGTTTTGAAAGAGATTGCCACAGAGATAGGGCGCCGCCGCATAACGGCGCGCAGGAGCTTCGCCTGACTCCTGTGGTAAGTGGACGAGGGCTACCGTGCCACGGGCGGGCACGGCCAAAGACGTTAGCCCCTAAACACGATGTGAAACTCCGCTTCGCAACGTGGAACATTGGTACGCTAACCGGACGCGCGAGGGAGCTAGCCGACGTGCTTTCCAGGCGGAAGGTGGCCGTGGCGTTCCTGCAGGAGACTCGATGGAAAGGCAGCAGATCCCGGCTCATTGGGAATGGCTACAAGCTGATCTACACGGGTGCACCTGGTGGAGAGAACGGGATGGCTGTGGTGCTCGCTGAGAGGTTGCATGACGATATCTTGGAGGTGAATCGCTTTAGCGACCGACTTATGTGCGTGAAGGTGCTTATTGGGGGGGTCCCTACCCACTTAGTAAGTGCTTACGCGCCACAGGTCGGTTGTAGCGACGCTGATAAGAGGTCGTTTTGGGATAAACTCGGCGAGGTCCTTGGGGCTATCCTGTTGTCACAGGGAATCGTTCTGAACGGTCATGTGGGTGAGATGGGGGCGGAATTTGAACGTGTTCATGGAGGCTACGGGTATGGCAGTCGGAATGCGGAAGGAGAAGAAATTCTGCGTACGTGTGCCACTGCCGACCTGGCACTCGTGAACACATATTTCAAAAAGAAGCCCGACCACTTGATCACCTACAAGAGCGGGGGGCGCGCTACCCAAATCGATTTCATAATCACTAGGAGACACCATATCGGCTACGTGGCCAACTGCAAAGTCATACCCGGTGAGAGTCTCACTGCCCAACACCGTATCCTTGTCATGGATCTCTGTGTAAAGACCAAAGACAAACGACCGGAACCATGTCAGCGCCGAATCAGATGGTGGATGCTTGATGAAGTCAAGTCCCAGATGCTCGCCTCAGCAATCGGCGACAAATGTGCTAATGCTGAAGGCGAATCGGTACAGGAACACTGGGACAGGATTCAAGTATCTATCACTGATTCGGCGCGGTCGGTCCTCGGTATGTCTAAGGGAGGGCGCAAGTGTGACAAGGAAACTTGGTGGTGGAACGACACAGTCCAGAGGGAGACTAGGGTGAAGAAAGCCCTCTTTAAAAAGTGGCAAGCGTCCAACTCTCCTGAAGATCGCGACGCGTACAGGTCTGCCAAACGTGCCACAAAGAGAGCAGTAGCCAGAGCCAGACGGGACCACTTACAGCCATTGTACGATAAGTTGGAAACGTCTGAGGGGCAGAAGCTTATTTATAAGTTGGCACGTTCTAGGATCAAAGCGGCACAGGATATATCCAAGTGCCGCTGTGTAAAAGATCCTAATGGTAACCTGCTATGCGAGGACCTCGCGGTGAAGGAGAGGTGGCGCTCTTATTTCCACGAGCTGCTCAATAAGCAGTATAAAGAGGTGCAGCCACCGGAACTCCCTCCGAATCTAGGACTTGTGCCACTGATAACGCCTGAGGAGGTGCGCAAGGCTCTTCGCTGCATGAAGAATCGGAAAGCTGTCGGCGCCGATGGAGTCCCCATCGAAGTATGGAAAGCTATGGGTTCTCGTGGTGTGGGCATCTTAACCAACCTTTTTAACCGCATACTCGAGACCGGCAGAATCCCCGCCCAATGGAGACTGAGTGTTATCACTCCAGTGTTCAAGGGCAAGGGATCTGTGCAGGAGTGTGGAAGTTATCGTGGTATAAAGGTCATGTCCCACACCATGAAGCTCTACGAGCGTATAGTTGACTCTCGGATCCGGCAGGAGTGCACTGTCTCGGAGGGCCAGTATGGTTTCCGCCCCGGTCATGGTACCATGGACCCTGTTTTCGCCCTAAGGATCGTTATGGAGAAATACAGAACGAAGAATACGCCTCTGCATTTTCTGTTCCTGGACTTGCAGAAGGCCTTCGACTGTGTTCCTCGCGTGATGATCTGGTGGGCGCTGCGGTCCAAAGGGGTGCCTGAAACTTATATTGAATCCATCAGGGACATGTACCGAAATTCCGATTCAGTGGTGCGAACTGCTGTTGGTGACACTAAATCTTTCCCCATTACAGTCGGAGTCCACCAAGGATCCGTCCTAAGTCCGTTTCTGTTTAGCGTAATACTGGACGCACTGTCCGTAATCATCCGAGACGCACACGAGCAGCCCCCGTGGATGCTCATGTATGCTGATGATATTGCGCTAGCGGACTCGGATAAGGGACGGCTTGGAAGGCGTGTAAATGCGTGGAAAGAGTCACTTGAGAACGGCGGTTTGCAACTCAACGTAGCGAAGACCGAATACTTGGCTAGCAATACCACAGATCCCACACCTGTCTGCGTAGACGGTCACATGGTCGAGCGGACAGACCAGTTTAAGTACTTGGGATCTGTGCTTCACGAGTCCGGCGACATCGATAGTGACGTCAAGTCCCGCATTTCGGCAGCTTGGGCCAAGTGGCGAGAGGTAACTGGTGTCATCTGTGACCCGAAAATGCCGGTTAAACTGAAGGGACAGGTCTATAAAACGATCATTAGACCTGTCCTTTTGTATGGTAGTGAGGCGTGGCCATTGCTTGAGCGACATAAGCAGGAGCTGCGTGTCACGGAGATGAAGATGCTGCGCTGGATGTGTGGAGTGACGCGAAAAGACCGCGTCAGAAACTCCCGCATCAGGGGCAGCCTTCATGTCCGAGACATTGCAGACAAACTGCAAGAATGCCGCTTACGGTGGTACGGCCACGTTCTACGGAAACCGGCTAGTTATGTGGGAAACAAATGTCTTGCTATGGCGCCCCCGCCCGGCCGCGGCAGATTGGGAAGACCCAAGAAGTGCTGGCTTGACGTTGTGAGATCGGATATGCGTGCAAATGGCCTCACTACACGGGATGCCGAAAATCGTGCGAAGTGGAGACGTAAAAGTAGGAAAGCGGACCCCGGGCTCTCGAGAGAGATGCAACCGGGAACAACGCTCGGATGGTGATGATTACTGTGTATCAAATATCAATGAATACCTGCCAATCAAGGTTTCGTATTTGAAAGAAAACTAAATTAAATTAAATAAGTACGTACCTAGTGACAAAATTCTAAGGAAAATCAATTCAATCTGTATGGAACATAATTTATTGAACCTATAACTAACTAATAGCATTTCGACAATCAATTTGAATTCGTCTAGAGGGCACGACCTTGACGCGATTGAATCCAATGGAATTAGTCGAAGTAATTAATTTCATCGTCTTATGAATCTACAAATGTCTTACTTGAGTTACCTTTAATATTTTAAATCAAAAAAAGTTTAATATGCAGTATTCTTATCCGTTGTCTAGCACCCATGCTGTGTGCAACGTCGTGTGATATTTATTTCATTTATTATTTCCTCTGTACCTAATCTACCGTACCTGCACCTACTCAATCTACACTAATATTATAAAGAGAAAAGATTTGTATTTTGTGTGTGCGTGTGTGTATGTAGGTATATTTGTAATGAATAAACTCAAAACTACTGGACCGATTTCGAAAATTCTTCCATTATTTAGAAAAATACATTCACCTTGAGTAACATAGGCTACTTTTGATCCCGATATTCCCACGGGATCGGGACTTACGCTAGTTTTCCATAATGCTGATAGCTACATTATTACCGATTAGATCATCTTAGATACACTTTATTCCCTCTTTGGTATTCACTTATACTCGAGACTAGACGGGATACGATAAACTTGAGGTTTCCATCCATTACCTATGTAAAACGTATTGACCCTTGCAACTGAACCAAGCATTAGGTATCCTACTAATGTCTCAGGCACTACAGCGCCATAAATAGCATCGCTTAAAAGGTGCTTACGTTCACAGACATACATATAGCTAGACCACGCAAATTCCTGTCCATCGCGTGTCAGAAAAACGTGAAAAACCCTGACAAAAGGTCGCGGTAGTCGGTGCCAACTGGCAGTCTGCGCGCGTCTATAGTTGCCGGACGTCTGTAAAAACTAATAAAATGCCTCGTTACGTGATTAGTAACTGCAAAATTCCTAAACATTTGACCACCCAAAGGCAGGAACACAATGTTCTGTGGCTGTGACGTCACAGTAGGTTCTGTATTCTGTATCTTCACCAACTCAATTTTCCATAAAGCTGATAGCTACATTATTCCCGCGTAGATCATCTTTGATACACTTTATTCCCTCTTTGGTATTCACTCATACTCGAGACGAGACAGGATACATAAACTTGAGGTTTCCATCGATACATTATGTAAAACGTATTGGACCCTTGCGACTGAACCAAGCATTAGGGATATCTACACACAAACTTTACCTACTTGATCTCAAATATATTTAAATTGTTTAGCTTGAATTTGTAGAAAAAAAAAAGCCAGAGACGCCATCTATTTCTACACTAATATTATAAAGAGGAAAGATTTGTATTTGTGTGTGTGTGAGTATATTATATGCTTAATTGTAATGAATAAACTCAAAAGCTACTGTGCCGATTTCAAAAACTCTATCACAATTAGAAAGCTACGTACACCCTGAGTAACAAAGGTTTTACCACGGGATGGGGATTTACGCGGGTGCAACCCGGAACGCTCAATAAATAAATAAATAAATATAAATAAATAAATATTGCACGACGTTACACACAGCGCAATCTAGTCCCAAACTAAGCACTAGGCTTGTACTATGGGTACTAGACAACGGATATAATACTTACTTATTTTTCTTTTGTAAATACATACATATGATACATAGACACACACCCATGTCTTCGGACCGTGGTGAGTCCTAGGACATGTCGGTTTCTTCACGATGTTTTCCTTCACCGTAAGAGCGATGTTATTAGTGCACATAACTTTTTTCTTAAAGAAAAAGACATTGGTGCGCGGCCGGGTTCGAACCCACGGCCCTCGGAATGAAAGTCGGGGTATCTACCACTAGACCAACACCGCTCTTAATAATAATGTACCTTTCTTTGTGTGAAAGATTTTTTTCAAAATTAGTCTAGTAGTTTTTGAGTTTATTCATTACTAACATACGACACACAGTCACACACAAAAATACAATGCTTTTCTCTTTATAATATTAGTGTAGATAAATATACACTGAGTTTCTGAAAGTGGGAAATACAAAAAAATGCTACCTACTAACCAGATTTTATGTTTTATCTGCGTAGGTATAAACATTGATTACAAAGTTATGGCAATTCAAAAATTTAATTAAAAGTAAGCGCCTGAAAAATTTTAATTGCAACTATTTGATGCGTTAGTGTTATTTGCTTTTTGTGCAAACATGCAAATTTACAAACTTTCGCGTTTATAATATTAGTAGGATAGAACGGTGTTGGTATAGTGGTAGATACCGCGACTTTCATTCCGAAGGTCGTGGTTTCGAATCCTGGCCGACCGCCACCAATGTCTTTTTCTTTAAGAAAAATTTAAGTGCGCTATTAACATCGCTCTTACGGTAAAGGAAAACATCGTGAGGAAACCTACGGCTCAAAGTCACGCAAAAAGGCCCAGTTATAGGGCTAGTTGCGGAAACACACGGTAAAAAGTAAAGTAGTATTAGTAGGATTTTGTTAATAATATTAGAAAGTATAGCAATAATAATACAAAATTTGTAAAAAAAAAAAGGTCAAAGACAGACGGACAGCGGAGTCTTAGGAAAGGTTTTTACCCATTAGGTACGGAACCCTAAAAACTTAGCATTTCCAGTAGGTAAGCAGTAGGAAAAGTTACACCGTACCCTACCGGATATCAAGAAAACTGTACACAGATTTGAATATCTTGAGTTGAGTTATCCAGAATAGGAAAGGATTTTTATTTTCAGAGTATGCATGCATTCGAAATTTATGTAATTTTCAAATATAGAAATTTTATCTCGCACTGAATGCCTCTATCTATTCTATGTGAATATAGGTAAGAATATGTGATAAAATTTCATATTTTTCTACTTATCTGATGATGTCGACAACATGTGGACAACAGAACTGGTCACGTCTACATATTGTGTCGTCTTCAACATGTCGAGGCTATCCAGCTCCTTGACACCACGGACATAGTAAGGAGACTGAAAATGACTAAGCCTTTTGAGTTACTTTAGTGAAACTAGTGTTACGGAGTGCAGTGAACACAAGAACAAAGTGCATTTCCATTACAATAAAGACCATTATGAAAAATGCCAATGGATATTTTTTACTTTATCGTTGTTTACTTTAATGTTTTTAGCAAATTAAGTTATATTTCAATTACTTATTAGCCTCAAGGCTAGATTGTACCTAATTATTATTGTTATGAGGTTATTCAGTTACATCATAATGAAAAAATAACATATTGTGTCAATTTGCCAAGCGTGTTTTTGCCGCAAATATTGTTAAATCGTCAAGCAGTAACATCGCGAAAAAATAGAAGAAAAATCATAGAATCCTAATCAATTTATATTATTGTGTTATTTTGTATGTAGGTACCTACAATGCAGGTAGAAAAGGGTAAAATTCGAATCACGTATCGTACGATGCTGGCTGCATTGCCGTACAAAAATTGGTACCAATACACTTACTTGTACCAGGGAATAGTGCTGCCAGTGATGTGGAATCAAATTCGCCATTTATTTTTAAATTTATTTTTTACTGATTCGCCCAGCGTCTGGGTTGTGTGGTATATTATTCATAGGATTTATGGCATAAAAACATATTTTATCTTTAATATCCAGGGAGGAAACAGACAACAACGTTTGTAAAGTTTGTATGGAGAAGAGAGTAGGTAGACTATCCTCATTCGTTTTTGAAAGAATTATTATTTTTCTAATTCTAATTTCTCATTACAACATTACGTTATGTGTAACGTCCCGCGGTTTCAGCCGCGTAAGTTCCGATCCCGTGGGAATATTGGGATCAAAAGTAACCTATGTTACTCAAGGTGAATGTAGCTTTCTAATGGTGAAAATTTTTTGAATTCGGTCTAGTAGTTTTTGAGTTTAATTATTACAAACATACAGACACAAACATACTAATTTTTCCTCTTCTTATTATTAGTGTAGATAAACTGTCAAATTCAATGAAAAACATTCAAAAATCTTGACGAAACATTCGTTATTTTTAGAAATCTCTCGTCCCTAAGCTTCTAGCAACACTAAAGCCTCAAAGGTGGATTAAGTGAAATTACAGTCCAAACTACATACATCCCGATTGCCACAGTGTAGCGTCGACACAATAACAATACGAGAATATAGCCCACACCCGCATTGGCAACCGATGAATTTTTAAATTTATTCGAAGCTGATTTGTTAGTCCTACCCGCAGTGATTAAAGTTTAACTGCTTGTGTGTTTTACTGTGGCTTTTCAAGGTATTGTCTTCACAAAATTATATGCCAATGCGCTGGGATTAAAAAGTTAATTATCCGACTGCGGTAAAAGGAGGGTTATGTTTTTTTTTCTTAAATGGACCAACATTTAGTACTAACCCAATTTTAAAATAAGACATACGGTACTGGAGTCCAATGAGAGAAGAACCAGGAGGCTTATTGGCGGTGACCAGCTTTTTGATTAAAAGCTAAGCTTGGAATACCGTCGTAGTATGGCGAGCCTGTCATTCACTGGATACATTTTGGGGAGTGTGGTACTGAAATGCAAAACTAGCGGGGCTATTCCCTAGGAAAAATCTACATAGATCCGATGTAGAAACCTGTGAAGTTCCAGTCCACTTTTCTAAGACTACGTTGAAACCTGTGAAGTTAACTCGTTATTCTGCAAGCCAATGACGTCACACAAATATAACCAAATTTTGTGGTAAAAACGGTGGTCAAAGGGAAACGAAAAAAATAGGAATAACTCGCGAACCGTGTAGAAGCCAGCCGGTGTCTACAGGTTTTTTTCTTAGCGATAGCCCCGCTGGCCTTTTTTACCGCCGGACGTCCAGGCAGACTAAAATGCGACACCGTTTTTATGGTAAAGGTCTTCGAGACCCGCACTAAGCGTTTCGCTTCGTCATTCCTCATTCGCACGGAAATTTAATGTTTTTTTTTACATATTATGTTCTATTGTTTGTTTTCTTTCTTTTATTGTACATTTTTTATATTTTGTGCCGTGTGTTTTTTGTCAATAAAAGGTTTCTATTCAATTCTTTTTTAAGCACCTGCCTAAGGCTGTATTCCCTGGCGAGTACAATTTGGAGGTCTTTAAGTCGCGTGTGAATAGGTACCTTCTAGTCTAGCATGCTTGATCTTAGACTGCATCTACACTTACCATCACGTGTGACAGTGGTCAAACGCTAGCTTAGTTACGTAATAAAAAAAGTGTTAATATTTGGCATAAAAATCTATTATATTTTAATCGGCTTACGCCCAAACGGGCCATAAAAATATAAAATCCATTGTTTTGCTTCCATACATTGAGTTCCAATCGGGTTAAAACAAAATTAAATAGTCATTTAAATGTGAAAATATTTTCTTACTTAATTTCCAAGCAAGTTGCTAATAGGTACTTAAACCTAGTGTGTATCAGGATGGCGGGTGTAGGTCTTAAAATCGTAAAGTTATATACCTGAGAGGAATGTACTAGCATTGTACTGAATGTACCTAAAATTTGGAGCAATGTACTATTTCAGGGCCAAAGTTATTAAAGAAACAAGGTACACCCGCCAACCTGACGTCAGCTTGGCGGGTGTACTTTTATTTTGAGCCAACTAGACACTTCTGGAAGTGGAATAAACAGCCAAAGAAATGTACGAGGAATGTAATCTCACGTATTAAAAACCCAACCCAATATAGCGAAAGGTTACAGAGATATCATCAAAAGAAAATAAATAGTTATAGGCGCGGACGTGGCAGTGACGTGGCGGGTTATTTTTCGGGATCAATCTCGAAGCATAATATGACGGGATCCCGTTCGAGATTGACGGGATTGAGTGGCAATGGTCAGCGATGCTAGACACGTCCGAAAGGGCATTCTCAGCAGCTGGGTACTTTGCAATTTGCAACGGACATTAGATGCCGGTTGGCAGTTAACACTATTGATACACTTTGTTTTTTAACAAGTTACTTTCAAAATCACCCGTAACTACTTTTAATTTTCTTGAGCTATACCTACTTTTGTTTTGATTATTTGTTGTTAGTAAAATTGTTAATTATTTAGTTAGTAATATAGGCTTTTGTTTGCTTCTAATAATATTTTGTTTTAATTAATCTCACTATCACAATATTTATTGTTCAAAATATTATGTCATGTAATTTTTTAGGTCTCCGTACCCAAAGGGTAAAAACGGGACCCTATTACTGAGACTTCGCTGTGTGTCCGTCTGTCCGTCCGTCTGTCACCAGGCTATATCTCATGAACCGTAATAGCTAGCTAGACGGTTGCAATTTTCACAGAAGATGTATTTTGGTAGCCGCTAAAACAACAAATACTAAATACAAATAAAACAAATACTTAAGAGGGGCTCCCATACAACTAACGTGTGTCAAAAACAACAAGGGATTTTATTACAATGTGAGGTCGCTTCTGATTGGCCGGAGTCAAATCGAGTAGTGCATGGAATTCAAAATGGCTGCCCTGTCTTTCAAATATACCAGTCTGCCTTCACTTACCAAAGAGTTTCTTATAATTTTCTGTTTTTTTTTATGCCAAGTTTTTTTAATATATTTTTTTTAAGAAATGTGGTCGTATGATGGGAGTAAGAATCGAAGATAAATATTTCACATTATCCTATAAAATTAAAAAAATGGTTGTTGTAAACTATTTTAGGATAAATTACCCAATTGTGATAGTGGTACTGGAACCGTTTGTGCGCGAGTGTCGCACTTGGGCGGGTTTTTTTATTCCGAAAATTTCGGGATCCCTCGGGATTGATATTTTTAATCCCGCGAGCTCCCGAATTTACGATCTCGAGTCGGGATTGCATTCCCTACCCGCCATCCTGATACACACTAAACCTAGCAACCTTCATAGGTTGTTAGGTTAATTTCAAGAAACCCTTTTTTATCAGATGCGTATATACATGATTGTAAGCTGTGTTCCCACGTAAGTCCTGATTTACGAAAAACTCTTTCTTAGCGGAATCCTACCTACATCATATTCATCATCGTAAATCGAGACTTATGGGGGTGAAACCGCGGCAACATCGCTAGCTAGTAAAAGTTTAATTAGATACGCGACTATAAATTCTTTCTCTAGACCTATTGCGCGTTTTAGCCACTTCATCAAATTTGTAAAATAAATCCAAAGGACAGAAATCTTGTTAGCGTGAAAGCCTGTAAATGAACTCAATACTTCAGAATCTGAGTGAAAATGTTCTTTTATTTTATGTACCTACCACCTATTTTAGGTTAAAGGTTAAGGGGACAGTCTACGCTACTCTTTTCTCCATACAAACTTTACAAACTTAGTCGACTGTTTCCTCCCTGGATAAAGATATTAGAAAAAAATATGTTTATGCCATAAATTTTATATCAGCCACCATGCCCCTTAGAAAATGAAAAAAATACCAAAACGTAGGGGCATGGTCATGGCAGATAATAGGTTTTATGGCATAAACATATTTTCTTTAATGTCTCTATCCAGGGAGGAAACAGTCGAATACGTTTGTATGGAGAAATAGTAGGTAGACTGTCCTCTTAAGTATGTACTGGTGACATTCGAGGAGCTCATTGGCCTAGCTGTACCAGCCGATATTGAATGGTTGTGTTGGTTAAGCAACACTTGTTGCGATTATAACTTGTATGGGTGAGTGAAAATTTGTGCGGCAAAAAATCATTTTCTCCAGCTCCTCCATGCTTCGGAAGGCACGTTAAGCAGTTGGTCGCGGTTGCTATCTCTGTTAGCAGTCAATTTAAGTACCTACTGAACTCGACGCGGACTTTTATCCCAATATTCCCACGGGATCAGGAGGGGTACTTTAATTCTACGAACGTACGAATGAAAGAAATAAAATCTGTCATCCGTCCTTAAAAACCTGTTATCCGTCCTTTAAAATTTTAGGACGGAAGGATGACAGATTTTCTTCTTTCGCAGAATTATCGTTCGTTTTATCGTTCGTAGAATTAAAGTTGAGATCCAGGACTTGGAGCGCTGCTAATAAAGTCATAAAACATAGATTTTTCTTCTGTTTTCGCGATGTTGTATTGAAATTAAAGACATGTTTCGGTTTTAATCGCGTGGTGTTTATTACTTTTAGCATTGTTTCAACGCTCAACGTTTCGAGACCTTTACATGGCCCTTCTACAATCCTGAAGAAGGGACCAAAAATAGTTTTTTTTGTTCGTAAGCGCGATCGACATAGGTACCAGCGTAGAAAAATGAGCAGAATATCAGGCCTTTCTCCCTTAATAACCATCAATTTTCACTTTATTAAACACATTCGTCAAACATCGTAATATCTTTACGAGTTAAAATATAAATAAAACCGAGGCTTTTATTAACGTTTCCAGTAGGTAAACAACAGTTGGAATTACAGGGAACTTTTTAAATGCACCATTAAATATTAAGTGAGCCATTGAAAGGTATTTGCATATGGATTCTGATCGTAAACTGATATGAGAATGGACAACTCTGACAGCAGTATATTTATGTGCGGGCTGAAGAGTAGTACTTTGGCCCTACTTTTTTTTTACGAGGAAAAATGCGTCTTTATGCACTATCCTACCGCTCGGGGGGGAAGTGGCGGGGATGTGTGGGGCTCCCTGCTGGCCTAGGATGGTGGGCGGCCACAGGTTTACCCACTAAAACTCCTCGGTGTCTTTCTCTTCACCATATTCCAGGGGAAGGTAGGCACTGTTTGCACTTACTACTACAATCCCCTGGGGTGATAGGTCTTAATGACCCCCTTCCTAAAACGTTAAAAAGGAAAAACCCTCACGAGAGGCGGCATGGTTACCACAGTTTACTTTAAAGGTGAAACCAGACATCGCGAGGCGTGCGTTGCGAATGGTTCGCCTCGCATGCCTCGGGCTGTCAGTGTGTGGACGTGTACTGTGTGCTCACTGTGAGTATTCGGACGAAAGAAAATGTTCTTGTTCTTTTTTAACCAACGTTTAAAAAGGAGGAGGTTCTCAATTCGTCGCGTATGTTTTTGTCAATATCGCGCGTTGCGCAAGGGGGCTAGACAGAAAAAAATAAGACCAAAAGTTCTAACGACATTTTTTTTGTTTTTTGCTTGGAACTTCGTTCCATCCGGGTGTCCCTTGCTTGACACCTCTCAAGTTTTTTTTTTATAAAGGAATGTTTTCTGTCAGGAAAATTTGCACACATTAAGGGTGCTTTACTTCTAACCACAATATTTTTTTCCAGTCTGCATATCAACCAACGCAGAGCCCAAACCGCTGGTCATGGGGACATGAAATTTTGAGACTGGAGTGTATGTATGTGTGTATGTTTATAATGAATAAACTCAAAAACAATTTGACTGATTTCAAAAATTCACCATTAGAAAGCTACATTCACCCTGAGTAACATAGGCTACTTTTGATCTGGATGTTCCTACGTAATCGGGTCTTACGCGGGTAAGACCGCGGGTCGCTATAGTTGGTAATAACTTAAGGTAGTTAAGTAAATTCAATCCGTGAGCGCATTGTTACATACAGGCTCCATTATCTGACAATGTAAATCACAGCCAACAGTGTTGTGAACAATAAAATTTGATAGCTTCATAACTTTTACATGGAAACCGCACAATTTGATTGTTAAATTGTGACTTATTAAGCAGGTTATGCCTAATTTAGCTAACCGGGCACAACCTGGTTACTTTTTCGATAAGGTCTTTTGAAAGTACCCATAGTACAAGCCTAGTGTTTAGTTTAGGGCTAAATTGCGATTTGTGTAACGTCGTGCAATATTTGTTATTATTTCTATTTTTCTTTTCAATAACAATTATTTTACTCGCAAACTATGAAGTGGACACCAAGCCGGTGATTAACCCTATCAGTTCTTTAAAATACAGCTAAGGACAACCATCGGATCGGATTATAACTTTGAGTATAAAAACAACATGGGCTAATAGTGGTGATGGTAGGCAGTAGATTGGCTGCTGAGGGAACTCTGGTGATTATGGCGCCTGCCGTAACAATAAACACGTAAAAATGGCAGACAGAGACTCGCCAACTCACAAACTGGGCCACCCTAATCAGCTGAGCAAATAAGGGAGCAACAGGGACGTGAGTGGCTGAAGGATGGAGAGACTCCCTGAATTTTAAGTCATCACTGGTGGGCCAATTCATCACTGACGTGAAGTGTCCAAGTGTCCATCCCCCGTGCATTTCTGCTCTAGCGACTCCACTCTGACCGGCCGGTGAAGGCAAGTCAGAGGCGGGGACCGCTTCCTCATCAGTGTTCACTCTGACCAGCCAACTAAGGCAAGCCGGAGGTAAGGAATGGCCACTTCCCTCTGGAGCACTCGGGAGTAACACACAACACTCACATTATTTATATTTATCATTAGTTAACAAAAAAGAAGCGGTGTTGGTCGACTTTTATTCCGAGGGTCGTGGTTTCGAATCCAGGCCGACCGCGCACCAATGTCTTTTTCTTTAAGAAAAAGTTATGTGCGCTAATAACATCACTTTTACGGTGAAGGAAACATCGTGAGGAAACCGACATGTCCTAGGACTCACCATAGTCCGAAGGCATGGGACATTCGCCAATCCGAAGTAGGCTCCCGTGGCGTCTTACTGCCTAACCCCTCTAAGAGGAGGCCCTTGCCCTGCAGTAGGACAAATTAACGGGCAACATTTTTTTAATATATTATTTCCGTATCCTCCTATTCCAATTTCACTTGAAACAGAATATTTATGCAAGCAAACAAGATTGTTAGAACAAATTTCAATTCGAATAATGTTATATTGATGAAGGCTTGATGTTATTAATTTACGTCCAGAGTTCGGAGAACGCAGACCACAGATTTATATCCGGAAATATGAGTACCTATTTAGTTCTTTTTACAGGTTTCTTCTCATCCAAGCTATGTTCCCAGTTGCATCCCTCTCGGGAGCCCGGGGTTCTCTAAACCCCAAATGTTGTTTTTTATTTGGGGTCGACGCAGTCGGTATGTCATCATTGACCATACCTTTTGCTATTAGATTTGGCAATCTTTTTACGCCCGATCGCCTGACACCAACATCCGCCACCGCGCGGGGAGAACTTAAGGTTTGATCGCCCTCAGATCCCTTAGTCGCCTTTTACGACACCCACGGGAAGAGATGGGGTAACCTTATTCTATGCTGAGGCTACACGGCACGTTCCTTTTACTAGTAGTCTGGTAGTTACTGAAATCAATACCTAGATTGCCAAAATTGTTACCCTTCCTTTTGGCTTCGCGGTAGTTGGGCCAGTCGAAGTTGTAAAGGTTCCGTACCCAAAGGGTAAGAACGGAACCCTATTACTGAGACTCTGCTGTCTGTCTGTCACCAGGCTGTATCTCATGAACCGTAATAGCTAGACGGTTGAAATTTTTACAGATGATGTATTTCTGTAGCCCGTAAATAAAAAACTTCATTTGGACAAAAAATTATGTAGGTATTACCCACCAATAAAATGTCGTAAATAAATTTCACGTTCACATAAGGTTACTTATGGTCAAGACTAGCTAATCCGGTGTAGTTAGTAAATCCGATGACGATACCTGTGCAAGTGAGCCTAAGTTGCACAAAATCAGTCGGCGAAGATATCCTCCGATAGATAAATCTGCGGTCCATTCCCACGCTCATACGTGAACGATTTCAATTTTAGTTCAGGGATTAGTTTACCGTCACACAACACAATATATTAAGCAAGTATATTCGCGTTAATTTATTTGATTTGCGTCACTACAACTAGGATGTTAGGTCGGTACATGTTTTAGTTTAGGTATTAGGGTTATTTTGTTCCAATCAAAAATCTTGCAGGGGAAAATTTTCTTTATGATGGACTTTTGGTAATTCAAACTTTTTTTTTCCATAAATTTGAGTGTTTTACTTACAGGCTGTTTTTAAAAGTAAAGGCAATTAATGTTTAAAAAAAACGCAGTTTTCAAACAAATATGTTTAAAGGTATTGAGGCTTTTCCACATTTTAGCCAAAAGACATTTTCTGTCTAAAATGTGGATGGGTTTTGAAACAATAAGAAGTTTTTGTTTTGAAACTACCAAATTGTAGGAAACAATGTCACCTACAATCCATACACAAAAACATTCCGTCATGAAATAATCAACAATTTCCGATGAACCTGACAGGAATTTTGAGTTTAGCTCATATAGTAGGTACCTATAGATATATACATAATATATCCCTTAAGAGGTCAGTCTACTCTATTTTTTTAATTAAAGTTAGTTGAGAAACAATTGTTAGGTGATACGGCCAGTTTACCTACTCTTTCTCCACACAAACGTAGTCGACTGTTTCCTCCCTGGATAAAGACATAAGAGCAAATATGTTTATGCCATAAAACCTATATCTGTCATGACCGCATGCCCCTACGTTTTAGTTATTTTCAGTTTCTAATTGGAATATAAACAAAATTCAGTAAAATTAAAAAAATCAAAACGTAGGAGCATGGTGATATAGAACTTACGACATAAACATATTTTTTTTATATCTTTATTCAGGAAGAAAACAGTCAACTACGTTTATAAAGTTTGTATGGAGAAAAGAGTAGGTAAACTGTCCCCTTAACTGGCCGTATCACCTAACAATTGTTTCTCAACTAACTTTAATTAAAAAATTACGATAATCTAAAAACTTCAAAAATATTTAGGCCGAAAATTAAATTAAAAAGCAATTTAAAACAAAACTTAATTAATTCGAAATTCAAACAAATTAAACTCTTTATTAAAAGATTCCGCTTAATTTCGAATTAAGAAATTAGGGATGAAAAAATATTAGCTAAACAAACAGTCAAGGTTTACACAGTGAAGTTTAAGTACGGAAACTTTGAAAAATGTTCGCTTTCTGTACAATTATTCGTTAGCGAAAGATTTTGATAATTTGCTTTAGTGATTATATTAGGCGTTAACTTTCGGTACTCCAATAACTTTGTTTTAGAATAATATTTTATTTTTTAGTCTTGTCCAGGCACTGGGTGTAGGGACTAAACAAATCTAAATTCTAAAAGCAATTTAGCAGCTTACCATGGGGCTAGATGGCGCTGTGTGATGTTCACATAATCTATTTATTTACACAAAAACTTTTACATTTATTATTACTTAGTAGTAAGATTTGATGGAAACGGACCAAGTATCCGAACAACTGGCGATGCCTCTTAGCATGGCTCTTCATCAGGCCGCCGACACAGATCACTGGAAGAAGACGCTTCCTTGATTTTATACCAGGGGTTAAGATCATTATTAATAAGGGAACGACGGAGGAGGAGAATTACTCGGAACCCCTAGACGACTAAACTATGCATAATATATATTATATCATCCCCAACTATGACCACCGGACCCTGGGTCACCGGACTGGGTCGGATTAGGTATATTTTTTATTTATTTATTTGACATTTACAGTAATTTGTACAGTAAAAGCATACCAAAAATCACAGAGATTTGTCCGGAATGCTACGTATAAGTTCTTTTAACTACAATTACGTAATGGAATAAAAATACTAGTCTACTAACTGTTCAACTTAACTTATAATAAGTATGTGCAATCCTCCGAGCCGAAATGGAGGGGTTCGCTGTACCGTCAGGTCACTCCCAGGAGCAGCCGTCCGGAATCAGTTATAGACCGATCGAATCCAAAAACGGTTGTTTTTCTAATGAGGAGTTTAGCTTAGATGAGGCGGAGGAGGATTAGGAAACCAGTTCCTCTAACCTATGCATATATGTGATAGCGTCCCCAGCTACGACCAGCAAGGGTATGAAGAGAGGGGCCGCTGTACCGTCAGGCCACCCCGGTAGGGTTGCCCCTCCTGTACCATCAGGGTGGCCTGACGGTACAGCGGTCAGGGATCAGTTAAAGACAGATCGTGTCCCCAAATGCTAGATTCGGTTCTCTTAAAGGAGATCTGCCTCGTACCGAAAATGGTACTACCAGATTGTCCAGACTGGTACCGGAGCAATGAAGCCGCTCACCACTCGTTCCTCGGAAGAGGAGCTAACGACAACCGCGGAGGAGGATTAATAGGATTTATTTCTTCGCCCACCTAACCCCATCCGCACTTTCCCACACTTCGCCTACTGTACTGTACTGTGGCAAATACCAAACGCGTCTCGCCGCCTAAATCTCACAGTGCAATAAAATATTTAACAGTAGAGCTTCGGACGTAAACGTTTTATTTCTGTCGCAGTGCGGTGCTCTGCCAGTGGCGTTACTTTGATGAATTGATTGCCCTTGAACGCAGAGAGTATGCGATCTGTTTACTTACGTACTTTTGGAAATATGTAGATAGATTAATTCATTATTATAACTTATAACACCAATTTCTATAATTTTGTGTTGTATTATTTACACTATCTACATCTACACTAATATTATAATGAGGAAAGATTTGTATTTTTGTATGTGTCGTATGTTTGTTATGAATAAACTCAAAAACTACTAGACCGATTTCAAAAATTCACCATTAGTAAGCTACATTCACCCTGACTAACATAGGGTACTTTTGATCTCGATATTTTCCTGGGATCGGGACTTACGCAGCTAGTATATTATATTTTTTGTTAATTAGTAGGTACTCGTATTTGACTTTTCTGTTTTGTCTTTGGGGTACCTAATTTGATTTGTATTTTAAGTTTAGTTTTAATTAATTTATTATGTCTTAAAATTTTTATATAAATAGATCTACATCTACTTACACTAATATTTCTATAACCTCAATTTACTTATTTTCGTTACCAAGCCCGACTTGTAACAGAGACGCTTTGCTCGCTACGCTCGCTCAGTCAATTACAATTTAAAGAAAAACATAAACAACTTAAATCTAGGTGGCACAATGGACGGCCTTATCGCTTGAAGCGATCTCTTCCAGGCAACCTTTGGATGGACGAGAAGTTAAGAAAGATGAAAGGTAGATAGGATGTTAGTTAGGAGAAAGGAACTTGAAAATATAATAATAATAGTGTGACACATACAAATAGTAATGGGTAACATACAAAATTATGAATAAATACATAAGTACAAATACTAATAAATACAAATAATAACAAAACCAGTGATGATTTATAATCCAGGGAGGTCTCTCTATCTTTCAGCCTTTCACGTCCCTGTTGCTTCCTTTCTGTAATTTTCTCAACTAATTAGGGTGGCCCAGTTTGTGAGTTGGCGAGTCTCCGTCTGCCATTTTTACGTGTTTATGAAATTGTTACGGCAGGCGCCATAATCACCATAGTTCCCCCAGTAGCTTATCCACTACCATCACATCACTATAGCCCATGTTGTTTTCATCCGTAGATTTCTCAATAGTTCTATCCGAGCCGGTGGTTGTCCTTGGCTGTATTTTGTGCAGACAGGGATAATCGCCGGCTTGGTGTCCACTTCATAGTATGCGAGTAAAATTCTTATTGAAAAGGGTTTCTACATGTTGGCTTCGGCTCCACGCACGCCTTCCAAAAGTTAAATAATACATAGGTAATATAAACCTAACTAAATAACCGTTCACCTAAATAGCTATAACGTTCAAACACTGACAAGGAAGGAATGAATGATTGAATGTCACATATTTGGACTAAATATGTTCAGAACCAGTTGTCATAAAAGGATAAAGTTCAACATATTTCACCAGCACTTAACTTGGCATGGAAATATTTTCCGCGAATTTCTCGCGTTCTCTTTTTAGGGTTTCGTAGTCAACAAGAAACCCTTATAGCCTTATTAATAAACGGGGAGTAAGGTCAGATTAATTTTGTCACTTTTTGTTCCTGTCTGTGAACTTTGAAAGTTCTTGTCACGGAAAAAGACAAAGCATGTTTTCAGTACTCCGCCTTTACTACACGTTTATTAATAAGGCTATTATAGTTTTGTTATATCCGTCAGTATCATTATTATTAGACATGGGTCTAGATCGCATTATAGGTAAGTCATTATTAATTGACTTGTTATTAATTGATTGAATTGAATAGACCCGTGTCTAATAATAACGATGGACGGAAATCGTGTAAGTTTAAAAAATCCGTCAGTATATCGGTCTGCCCGCGGCTTACCTCAGAGACACTTGGGTAGTACTATAGTATCTATCTATTATTACTATTATAAAGCGGAAGAGTTTGTTTTTTTTGTTTGTTTGTTTGAACGCGCTAATCTCAGGAACCACTGGTCCGATTTGAAACATTCTTTTGGTGTTGGATAGTCCATTTATTGAGGAATGCTATATACTTTTAAACCAGATATTCCCACGGGATCTGGGCCCCGATCTCTTTCTTAGTGGATCTCAACACCCCACAACGAACAGTTTAACTTGGGAACTGGTGAAGCTCGTCCGTCAGAGACGAGTTTGAAATGGATCACTACAGGCGACCTTTCTCCTTCTAGTCTCTAATAGAGACCAGTCCAGTTCTACGCCTTCTTTATTGAACCTTACTAACTTAGTCGCTAAGTAATTAATAAGCGACCATTTTAATAGGTACTAATTACATTAACTTTACGTTAAAATGAGCATTTGAAATAACTCTTGATTCCGGCTTTTGGCGCGAAATGCGATTTAATCAACGCCTGAACTGATTGAAACTGATTGAATTAGCTCCTCTGTAAATGACATACTGGTTCTTTATACTGTGGCGTGTTGCTAAATATTGGGGACACAGTGTTGAGAAATGCAGTTGGTTATTTTGAATTTGTTTCGTTTTATCTACACTAATATTATTGGTTGCCTGGAAGAGATTGCCCTTAGGCGATAAGGCCGCCTATTGTGCCACTCTAGTTTTAAGTTATTCTTTGTATAATTTGTTTTGAGTATGTGTTTTTTGTGCAATAAAGTGTAAATCTATCTAATATTGTTATGCCTATGTCACTTAGGGTGAATGTAGCTTTCTAATGGTGAAAGAATTTTTGAAATCGGTCCAGTAGTTGCGGAGATTACCCCCAATTTACATACATACATACATGTTACCAACGTTACCTCTTTATAATATTAGTATAGATTATAAAGAGGTAACATTGGTAACAAGTTCTTATGTTTGAGGTAACGTTTGTAACATTGTATTATGGGGTAATTATTAAATAATATTGCAGAATGTTATACACAAGGCGCAATCTAGCCCCAAACTAAGCGACTAGGCTTGTACTAGGGGTACTGGTTATGTATAAAATGCCTCGAATCCTCATATCGATCGATGTTTTCGGGGGCATGCCTTATATGAGTATAGTGATATACCTAGTGGTCGAGTTTTCAGTTCACCCTAACTAAGCCCTCTAACTTAACCTAACAACCGCCATCAGAGAAAACAACCAGGACCCACTGCTTAACGTGACGCACCGAAGCACGGAAGAGCACGGAAAATGAGTTTTTGCTACCAAAATTATTGGTCACTGATGTTAAAATAAAAGGATTTGGATATAATTATAACTGGTTGTTTAATTGATTCTAAGAGATTTAATTTTACACGACAAAATACTAGGAGATCGAGCGCAGGAAGTGAACCACAGAGAGTAGACAATAAACATAGATAATATATAAAAATAGTGATGGGCACATCATGATAAGTATTAGTGATGGGACACAATAGATGGCACTGTATGTTCAATTACAACAGTCACCTACTAATATTACAAAGGTAAAAGTAAGTGTTGCTCCTTCACGCAAAAAATGCTACTCCGATTGCAATGAAACTCGGTGTGTAGATAGCTGAAGACCTGAATAACACGTACGCTACATTTTATCCCGATATTCCCACGGGATCAGGACTTAAGCAAATAAAACCGCGGGGCGCATGTACGTACAAATCAATAATCAACAGCAAAAAATATACAGTAGCACAACTCTTCACAAAAATGAACTGTGACAGTAAAACCTGCCTTAATTATAGCTAAACTGTCTATTCATTGACAAACTGTAGGTACACAGAACCTGCGCCATTGATTGCTGATGAAACGCTGTGGTCTTCCCAATTAGGCCTTTTGAAATGTTCCATCAAAGTTTCGTATGAGGATAATTAGTTGGTAAAACGTAAAAGTTAGGTTTAGGATAGGTTTACTCTGACGAGCAAAACGAGCAGTACGCAAAATCCTACTAATATTATAATAATAGTAAATATATTCTGTGAACAACACACAGCGTCATCTAGCTCCGTGGTAAGCTATTAAGCTTGTGTTATGGTGACTGGATTACGGATATAATACTTAAATATAATTTTCTTTTGTAAATAGCTTTCCTACATACCTACCTACCTATCATTCTACCTAACTTTTTATGGCGTTTAAAATAAAATAAAAAGTTTTATTTCGCTTTAAAAAGCAATAATTCAATTTAGAACCCTATCAAAAAAGAAATAAACATGATAATGCGTTCTGTTTACGGTTGTACTTTATCTTATAATACCCTTAACGGTAAAAATCCATGTACTTAAATGATTTTTTCCCCCTTTTTCTGCGAAGAAGTAACATGGTGGTTAACCTTTTTTTAAGGAAAATTATTAAAATGACAAAAAATGTGGACAAAATTAATTGGTGATAGGTTAGGTTAGAAAAATCGATTTTTTTATGATATGCTTTGTCCTAAATAAATAAATAAATTGACTATACAATTATTGCTTCTGGTTCACTCTAAAGTGTGATCCATGATTACTGCAAAAAACAACAAATGAGTTTCTTGTGTCTTATTCTTTTTCCTAAAGAAAATGACTTTGGAAAGAAAGAAAAAAGTATTAAACCAACACAGTCTAACCTAGTCTTGCTAAAACATTTTCATGTTATAATATATTTAGGAAAGCAAATAATGAAAATTCATGGATACATATACCTGTACAAAATATTAATATAACGCCAGCTGCAGTAAAATTTAAGGTGTTAAAATTTACGCGGTTACAACAGTAACTTTCCTTGCTTCAGGAAAGGTTTACGGATCCAGAAATTTCATTTCCGTTTGGGGAAATGTGCATTTTTGCGTCGGACTTTGAGATCAAAGAGTTTATTCCCCTGAATTTAGATGTACTGGTGTTTAGGAACTGACTAAATTGTCTCAAAACCAACTGAATTTTTAAGAAGTGTGTCATCTCAAAAATGAGTAAAGGTTGATTGAACAACAACGGATTAATCAAAATGTTAACTTCGTTAATTATCGATTAACGGATTAACGAGTTAATGCCCTGCTATGCAAATAGGGGATTTAGTTACAATGTGTGTGTTTGTATAAAATTGATAGATAGATAAATACTTTATTTGATCAACATCAATTATTTTGAAACTAAAATGTATAGTTTATAATACGTAAAAACCAACAGGAATATTATATAGGGCTCCGGTATATTATTGACTTTTAAAGTAAAAGTAAACACTAGCTATTCATGGCGCTGCTGTCGTGTGGATTTGGGGAAGATTATTTAATAGTTTTAGTCGAAATGTTATTAGTCGAATTGTAATAGTCGAAATTTCTGTAGACAGTTCTATCTGGAACGACATAGGGTTACCCTAGCACCTACTGTACCACCATCCCAACTCAATCGCCAATGCCCAAAGAAAACACCAGGGTCGGTATTACGCTCCGCAATCGTGTTTCAATAGTGTGTCGATAGAATATTAGTCGTATTATTCATATTCTTATATCATATTTGACGTGTATTTGACACATTTGGCAGTTTCCTAAGTTAACTATTCTATCGACACACCACTGCGACACCACTGAGACACCACTGAGATGCCACCGATGGAGTCTCGATAGTTGTCAAAACTCTAATGACAGGATGGATTTTTAACAGACTTGACAGACAGACAGACAGAGAAGGTTGGTTACCATGGTTACTATTGCAATTCCACTGAGACACCATTACGATACTGTTGAAGTCTACCAAATTTGTCACAGTCTCGATATAATGGCAATAGTGTGTCGATATAATCGTAATAGTATTGTCATCTTGTGTCATTTAATGTAATACCGGTCCTGAACAATTACGTCGGGAACCAACTCAGGTCTTACAAACCCCCTCTATCCAGGTCAGGGGTCAAAAACCCTAAACAAAAAACAATAACTTTCCACACACAAAAGCACTTATCCACTAAACATCGAAAAAGATTGTCCTTCTAATAATTTATCAACGTTGAAGCGTCGACTTCGGCTGATTGTGAAATATCTATTGGCATTTGTTTGCCTTAACTGGAAGGTCCTTATTGAGGGGCATTTCCTGTTGAGCGATCTTGTTACTTTGCCTTTGAAAGTGTGGTGACCTAATTCTTAGAACAGTTGGGATGTAGTTAGAAATGTTCTGGATAACTATTTTCATACAAATACGAAGTTCAAGCGAAGCGTTATGTAGGTAGGTAAGTCAGCTCTAATCTTACCCCCTGTTACCCTCTGTTTGTAAGGTGTATTTATATTTAGGTACTACTAGCTTCACCCGCGTAAGTCTCGATCCCGAGAGAATGTCGGAATAGAAATAACCTATGTGTTCATATAGATCTCTGCATACCTAGTCGTTGGGTACACGGTTTTCGCTTGGTCCAGTGTTAATTTGAAGGACCCATATAACCCGAATTGTGTGACAGGGATAGCGCTAGCGAAATTCAGATGTTTCAATGAAAGACGTAAAATAAATAAAATTAAATTAAAAATAAATAAACTTTAATAAGCATTGTTTCAAAACTGACGTTTCAAATTAATTTTATAGTTCCCTAACCGCCCGAGAAAAATCAGTTCTGGCCTACTAATTGAGGTTTTTAAGGCTCTGTACTCAATTGTGATAATGGGACGGAACCCTCCGTGCGGGAGTCCGACTTGCACTTGGCCGGTTTTAAGTTAGATGTAACAATATGTCAGGACTGCAGCGGTTTATAAGCGACTTCAAATAAATGAGGAGGTTCTTAACTCGTCGCGTATGTGTTTTAGGGATCTTCTTCTTTTCGTGTAATGGTGTGGCTCACCTAGTGTTAGTTTTCAGATCACCCTAAGGCCTCTAACTTGACCTAACGACTGCTGATCCGAGATAACAACCGGGACCAACTGCTTAACGTGCCTTTCGAAGCACGGAGGCGCTCGAGAAAGTTATTTTTTGCAACACAAATTATCGGTCACCCATCTAAGTAATGACCGCGCCAAGCGTTGCTTAACCCGCACGACCGTTCAACATCGACAGGTACAGCTAGTCCAATGAGCTCCTCAGAGATTTTAGGGATGTTTACCGATTACTCGTTAAATATTAATTTCGTGTACAATGAACATGGAATAATATATCAGACATCAGACATCTCGGTTATCGCCTCTGATATGTACTATCAACAACAAAAGTGGGTTACAGTTAGCCGAAAGCTTCGTTTGAACGCAGCGCCGAGCGTGAAGTAAGCATATTATACACTCATTGTTAAAGGTATATCTATATATAAATATTAAATTAGAGACAATAAAATTATTGTGTAGGTATCTAAATTTTAACTCCATGCGTTAGTGCAGTGTGTAGGTAGGTAACAATCTATACTAATATTTTAAAGAGGTAATTAACAATAAGTCGAATATCAATCTTTACTAAGTGAACCTAAATTTAACTTGCAAGCGAAATTAGACCTTACGGTGTATACCCACTTTCGTTGTTGACACTACACAATATCTCAATATTGAGAAAGTACCTACATTTTACTCAAATTATATCTCGTATTACTTACGTATTGAAAATCCAACTTCCGCCTGCAGGCACATAAATATTACACTCCGATCAAGGCCAAGTTCCCAATCCCGCTAGAGATACAAGTAGGTACAAATTTTATCGAATGTAAACAAGTTAGATCCGTGTAAAAGCTGTTAGATAGATAGATTACCCTCAGGCCCGATTGGTATTCTGGGAGCTAAGCCTTATGTGATAAGCATTGAATACTTTACACGAAAATGAGGCTAACTTCTGAGGAAACCTTTGAGGAATGGACGGGGGAAACTACGTGTGAAAGTAGGTAGGCTTTATAGGTAGGTAGGTAGCTATAGGACTCTGGAATTTTAGTGGATTGTAAAGGGTTTGGGCAAATTTGGCATCTTCTACTTCATCATCATCTTCTGAAGGTTGTGGGTTTGGTTTGCAGGGTGCAGGTATTTTTGCTTAAAAAAATTTTTGGTTCTGGTCTGGGTGTCTCTCTATACTACTTCCTAAAAAGTGTAAAAACTGTTAGATAGATAGGGCCCGATTGGTATTCCGGGAGCTAAGCCTTATGTGATAAGCATTGAATACTTTACACGAAAATGAGGCTAACTTCTGAGGAACCCTTTGAGAAATGGACGGGGGAAACTACGTGTGAAAGTAGGTATATATTTTTTGGGCTTTATAGGTAGGTAGGTAGCTATAGGTCCTATAGCTACCTACAGTATAGTAGGATACATAATACCTATAGTATAGGACTCTCGAATTTTGGTGGATTGTAAAGTAAAGAGTTTTGGGCAAATTTGGCATCTTCTTCGTCATTATCATTCTCTGCAGTGTAGAAGGTTGTGGGTTTGGTTTGCCGAGTGCAGGTATTTTTGCTTAAAAATAAATATTTGTTTCAGGTCTCTCTGGGTATCTCTCTTTGTCTTCTATTACTATTTTACTATTATAAAGCTAAAGAGTATGTTTGTTTTTTTATTTGTTCGAACGCGCTTATCTCAGGAACCGCTGCGCTGGTCTGATTTGTAATTTTTTTTCAGTGTTGGATAGTCCATTTATTGAGAAAGGCCATAGGCTGTATTATATTTTCAATAAAATTAGGTGGACGAAGTCGCGGGCACTGCTAGTAGGTATATTATGTTACACAAGAAAAATTAATATAAGTATTATATACGAAGTCTAGGCACAGTAGAAAGAGCTTAGTAGCTTACCACGCGCTGTGTGTTGTTTACATAATTTAATTATCTAATATATAAAATTTCCATGTCACAGTGTTAGTTACCGTACTCCTCCGAAACGGCTTGAACGATTTTTATGAGATTTTGTATACGTATTCAATAGGTCTGAGAATCGGCTACTATCTATAATCTAGAAGGCAAAACAACGTTTGCCGGGTCAGCTAGTTTATTTATAAAATAACATACCCGCCACCGCGCGTTGAGAACTCCAGGATCGCTAGTCTTCCTCAAATCCCTGAGTCGCCTTTTACGTCACCAATGGGAAGAAAAGAAATTTCAATACCTTTCTAATCAACTTAATTGAACAAGATTAAAATTTTACTTTGAAAGTGAAAAGCAAACACTTCGATGCGGAAACATTTCCGCGTCATCGGACTTCAAAACTTTGGTTTTGAAAGAATGTCTTGGTTTCACACTCCGTCGCCCACAGCTTTTCACAGCTTTTCACCGCTTTTGTAACTTAGGCCTACTATGACGTGATATTTAACGTCTTAACTGGGTACTCATTTACGTAGTAATATCTATCTCTATCTATAAACAGGAGGGTTACTGCGGTTCTTTCGACACGAGAACGATACGATAATTCCAGCCGATACGATGATTCTACTGTCACACTGTGATAGTAGGGTGACAGTAGAATCATCGTATCGGCTGAAATTATCGTATCGTTCTCGTGTCGAAAGAACCGCAGTAACCCATCAGGTGAACCATTTAAACGGGCCTTCAGGGGGATATCCTAAACTTTAACAGATTGCAGAAAATGCTAAAAGGAGTAGCGTCCCCGATTTTGACAAAAACTAAAATGGCATATTAAGATTATTGAAAAACACATTACCCTAGCTAGGAATCGAACCTTACCTTTTTGCAAAAAAATAAACACCCTATATTTATTGTACGATCGATAGTGTTGCTGATGAAGATCAAATCCTGGAAACAAATATAGTATGGTAAATCAAGACAAATGCCTATTTTCTAATAAACATATTAAATTACACCAAAAAAAATATCTTACAAATTGTTAATAATGCTATCGATCACTGCTTTTATCAAGCATTAAAATTCATTACCCTGGCCAGGAATCAAATCTTGTCTTTTTCCAAAAAAATAAACATCTATATTATTGTACCGATCGATAGTGTTGCTTATAAATATCACATCCTGGAAACAAACATAGTGTGGTAAATCGAGAGAAATGCCAATCTATACTAATACTAGCTGACCCGGCAAACGTTGTTTTGCCTTATAAAATATAGATAGTAGCCGATTCTCAGACCTACTGAATGCGCATATGTAGTTTGGTGTAGATCGGTGAAGCCGTTTCGGAGGAGTACGGTAACTAACACTGTGACATGGAAATTTTATATATTAGATTAGAAGATAAAGAGGTAACGATGGTAACATGTATGTATGTATGTATATTGGGGGTAATCTCCGAAACTACTGGACCGATTTTCAAAAAAAATCTTTCACCATTAGAAAGCTACATTCACCCTGAGTAACATAGGCTACTTTTGATCCCGATATTCCCACGGGATCGGGACTTACGTGGGTGAAACCGCGGGAATCTGCTAGTTTTTTAATAAAAAAATAAAATAGTCAAGTATTCTGTAGGGTAGGCATAGTCTATTACAATTTACAACCTACTCGATTTGAACGATTGGACAGTATTAATTATTATTACAGATTATGTTTCCATTTCAAATTTGCGCACACAGTTCAATAATAATTTTAATTCCAAACCTGGACTCAAATAAAAGCTCATACACGGAATAATCTGTGTAAATCCTAGAAATTCCTAACCATTTACATCAAAAGCACACCAATATAAACAGCAAAATATAACGAACATAAAATTCAGTCCACGTATAAATTCGATACAGAAAATTGAGTTGTACACTCAAACCGTACTCGGGTATAAAATATTTCGACCGACCAGCTACAAATTATGGGCGATGCCGAGTGAATAAACTAGTAAAACTTTGTCGGTTCCAATGCATAGTTTATTGATGCATTGGAGTAATGATGCTCAGGTTGTAAACGATTTTACTATGTTTATGATTTGCATTTATTGGGGCAGATAGGGTTAGGTCTTGGATTACATCATCATCCAGTGCCATCTTCATAATGTAGGTCGGAGGTCAGTAGGCAAAACCGGCGTTGTAGGTTCTTCGGAAGCCACCACTAACTTATGCCGAGGCCACTGGATCGGTGGCCGAGGCAGATCCTTGTTGGCAGCAGACACATGGTTCCTTGGACTTCTTTTTTATTACTTTCTATATTATGTTGTGTTAATATGTGCTGTTTTCTTTCTGAATTTAACACATTTCCGATTGCTGCTTAGGAAATATATAGAATTCCTAGGAAATGTGTATAATATAAATTATTTTACACTTTTCCTGTGGATTTTAGGCAATGTACACATTTCCTAGGAATTCTATATAATGACGGATTACATACATTTCCGGTAACATATTTTTATTAACAATTGTTTATTAACATAGTTAATCGCTTTTTTGGTACCCCACAATACAGACAATAGTCTAGTGTGAGGGCCGCAACTATTCCTAAAAATGTACTCTTAATTTGGTTAATAAATATATTTTCATTTTTTTTTCATTTTCATTTTCATGTATACTAATATTATAAAGAAAAAAGGTTTGTATTTTTGTGCGTGTATATGTTTGTAATGAATAAACTCAAAACCTATACTTGATCGATTTCAAAAATTCTTTCACCATTAGAAAGCTTCATTCATCCTGACTTTTGTTCCCGATATTCCCACAGGATCGGGACATACGCGCCTGAAACCACCGGCCTCTGCTAGCATATAATAAACACCTACCAAGAGAAAAATATAAATAAAATGGAATTCCAAATTCAATTTTTCAAATCAGCAGCATACACTCCAGTGCAAAATAAACAGTTCGGTCGGTAAGAGTAAAGCCCAGAAGCCAATCTCCTTACTTCGTCGGCAGTAGCCAAACCGTGATGTATGGCCGCTGGGGGCACTAAATGTAGATGCAGTTCGATTTCTCTACTTTTTGTGGCCTGCAATGTATTTTAAAGCCGCTTTGAATTGTTGAAATAGAATTTATAGTGTTTTTGTTTATTTTAAAACTAGCTACCTACGTCTCGCGTTAGTTCAGATCCTGTTGGGTATTTAGAAGAAAAAATTGCCTATATGTTAATCCAGATCTCCAGCTTAAAGCGATCTCTTTCAGGCAACCTTTGAATGGACAAGAAGATGAAAGGTAAGGTGTATTTTTTAAGTGGACTAGGTCGGTGCAGCCTGCTTAAAATAAAGAGAGAAGGAAGAACAACATTTATTTAGAAAAGCACGCGGTAAAAACATTTACATGACTACATTCTCATGCTGGTTGGTGGCGAGTTAGTGACCAAATATCAACACAAAACAACAAAACCAAATGATTTTCACCAAATTTGAAAAAAAGTCAAAAGGCAAATAATCGACTTAATACAAAAAAAAACAAATTCCAATCACACCATTAACGCCTAAAAATATTCATCACCTTCAAGAAATTCCCTTTCATTTCCAAGACGTATAACTTTTCCAAATATTCTCTGCAAAAGATCTCTTTTATTAAAAATTCAATAAAAATATATCACTTCACTCGACGCGGACAAAACACCGGCAGGTTACTAATTGAATTTAGCTTCAAGGGACAATTTGATAATTCCATTTTGTACTCTAATACCTTTATAATAAGGTTTAGTCTGCAAGGATAAGGTTTAAAGAAACGATAATATGGGACCCTCAAATTCGAAGTAAGCCAATCACGAGGCATTTGAAGACATTATGACGAGAGGTTCGTAATAGTGATGTGCGTTAAATGTCCGTACGAAGGGATGAAAGATCTGTATCATGGAAATAGCAGATTATTGATAGTTACATTTTCCCGGGTCTTAATCGCGTATTATTATTTATTTTCTTACCTCGACGTCTAGGTTGCGAGGGGACATGTAACTATGTTAACAAATCGTGTTAATTTAAAAACTTTATTAATGTGATGCTCCCTAGAAACCCTAACATCCATGTTGCTGCATAAAAAAATATATTACAATGGTACGCAATGTGTACCTAAATAGTACACACTTTAAAAAATAAGTAGGTACCTTAACATGTAAAAAGGTAAAAAAAGAACTAGAATTATAGATTCCTGTAAAGCATCTCCCCAGCAACCCCATTTAAATTTTAATTTCGATTTCGAAATATATAGCTCATTGCACATTGCATAAATTCTTTCGGATATTGAATGACTACATTTATCGTTAGGCATACAAAAGTTTTTTTTTTTACATTGACCAATAAAACTTAGGTAGCTAAAAATATAAATGCTTTATTTAATAAATAAAGAAGATAGTCCTTGTATTAAAAAAATATTACTTTGAGATATAAAGATAGACATAACGAACTACTCTGAGTCGGATATATTGATGTATATCTTTAAAAATGCCATGTATCTCAGGTTTAATTAGGAATAAAACTCGTAGTTCTTTAGATTGCATCGTTTCGTTGTCATTTTAAAAGACAGATTTGCACGGAGCTTTTCTTAAACCAATATATTTGTGGTCTTCACTATCTTAATTCATTCACTTCATTTTAATACACTTTTTAATTGCTAATTATTCTTATTTAGAGTAATTAATGAAGAAGGAAAACGAAAACATCATGAGGAAACCGACAAGTTTTAGAACTCAGCATACGGTCCGACGGCATGGGGCATTCTGCAATCCGAAGTAGGCTTTCTAAGTCATAACTTTTAAGAGGAAATTCTACCTACTGTTTCCCCATACAAAATTATAGTCGACTGATTCGTACCCAGGATAAAGACATTAGATCTAATAATATGTTTATGCCATAAAACCTGTATTTGCCATAACAACGACCCTACGTTTGATTTTTTTTATCATTTTCTAAGAATAGAAATATAATTCAGTATATGAAAAATATCAAAATCAAATTACTCGTCAGTGATCCAATACGTTGACCGGTGCAACCACTATGACCTTATTCCACTCCCGTTTTAGTTTTTCTATATGAAATTACTTTTAGGGTTCCGTACCTAAAGGTAAAAACGGGACCCTATTACTGAGACTTCGCTGTCTGTCTGTCTGTCTGTCTGTCTGTCTGTCTGTCTGTCTGTCCGTCCGTCCGTCCGTCCGTCCGTCCGTCCGTCCGTCCGTCCGTCCGTCCGTCCGTCCGTCCGTCCGTCCGTCCGTCCGTCCGTCTGTCCGTCTGTCACCAGGCTGTATCTCATGAGCTAGAAGGTTGAAATTTTCACAGAAGATGTATTTCGGTTGCCGCTACAACAACAAATACTAAAAACAAAATAAAACAATTATTTAAAAGGGGCTCCCATACAACAAACGTGTTTCAAACATAACAAGGAGTCAGGACAGGAAGAGGGACAGGAGGACAAATCGAGTTGGTCATGGAATTCAAAATGGCTGCCCTATCTGTCAAATATACCAGTCTGCCTTCACTTACCAAAGAGTTTCTTTTATGTTTCAGATTTTCTTTGTGCCAAGGTTTTTTTTTTTTGAGTGATTCGGTCGTTTGATGGGAGTAAGAATCGAAGATAAATATTTCATATTTTCCTATAAAATTTAAAAATTGGTTGTTGTAAACCATTTTAGGGTTCCGTATCCAATTGTGATAGTGGTACGGAACCCTTTATGCGCGAGTGTCGCACTTGCCCCGTTTTTTCTATATCATCATTCATCACTTACCATCAGGTGAGAAAGAGGTCAAACGCTCATATATCTTCTTCATCTTCGTCCTTCCCTTTATCCCGTTATTTGGGGTCGGGTCTCCTCTCTTCTCGGCGCCAAGTTGTCTTAGCACCCGGCGGGATTCGAACCCGCGTTTTGACCGCTTCGCCACGGGTAGCCCTCCCGCCAGGTCGAAATTAAGAAAGCGCTTCCTCGTGTGTTCTTGCGAGTAAGGCCTCGTAATAGTCGCGGGTTCGAAACCCGCCGAGTACTAAAGTTTTTGAAAGCATTTTTTCAAAAAGCAGTATTTTCTATGTGTGGTTTAACACTAAGAAATAATGTTTACATTAATAAACTAACTAAATATAGTAGGTACCTTAGCTTCTTAACTTCAACTAACGTCGAATTTTTCCTATGTATCTTATACTTTCTTTTATTTCTTTAAACTAGTTTGCACCGACCGAAACTAGTGAATTCTTTAGATAAATCGTTCTGCTTGCAGCTGACGTTGGAGTCCAATTATTGAGATTAATGGCGCCCTCGAGGCCTGAGTTGAGACTAGCCCACGGAAACTGTTTATCTAGTATTTTTATGTTACATTGTTATATAGGAACTTGCGGGTATGTGCGGGTATGTATCTATTATCATAAACCTTCTGGAAAAAAATAGTGAAGGAAAGCGTACTTAGCGTTCGTATTATTATTAAAACTACTAGGTAAAAAAGTTACCTAAGACCTTACCTGAAGTTACCTGAAGAGTACCAACTGTTACCCTTTAACAAGAAGAAGTGCGACCATATGCGCTGTCCCACCGCTCCAGGTGAAGCGGCGAGGCTGTGTGGAGCTCCCTGTTGGCCTAGGATAGTGGGCGGCCACAGGTTTACTCGCACTCAAACTCCTGTTTCCGGCACTGTTTCCACATACAACTACAATTTCCTGGGGTGATTGATCTTAATGACCATTTTTCTTGAACATTTGGCAGACGGTCTCAACTTTGTGATGCCTACCATTAGGGTTGCCAACCGTACTATAATATATAGTATTGTACTATATTTCAGCTCAGCGTACTTTATATTTTTGAAAGCACATAATGTACGCAAAAATACTATATTTCTGGCATAATTTGTAAAAAGTTGTTTCTTTTATAAATTCCTCCTCTCTGCATTTACAGAGGACTGTTTTCTACGAGTATGTAGAGGGAAAAAAAGAAAAGCCATAAAAAAGGTGCTCATAATAATTTAAAGATTGAATGTCGGGAATATTTTTTTTTATATTCAAGAAAGAAAGAGTATTTGAAAGTGTGAAAAAAAGGTTAAGTGCAAAAAATACGTATTTTTTCGAAATATTCTACAAAACACCGCTCTAATTTTTGTACTATATTTTTTTGGGTCGTACTATATTTTTTAGCCACAAATACTATATTTTTCAAAATAACTGTTGGCAACCCTACCTACCATAGAAATTCTGTGACTTTCAGAAACAGAATACATCAATCCTAACCTTACCTAACCTAACCGACTTTATTCCAAGGTTCCAAGTGCGCCATCAATCTGTACCTTGTAGTTAAATAGCCTACAGATCGTTCACCGTGAGATGTCCCCTGCCGTGCCACTGTAAGCAATACTGCGAATTCCCAAGGCAGGCAGGGGACATCTTATTATATCTGTACCTACTATATGGGTATTCGTAGAATTTTAAAAGTTTAGTGTCACTGTCATATTGACTCGCACTGAATGAGACGGCGATACTTCTGACCTTTGGTATCGGGCCAAACCTGGGCCGAACGTTTTCTGAGTATCCCCTCAGATGAACTGAATAGATTCGCCTGTTTAGCTTGACCTCCCCACATACGAGGGCCTTTATCTACGTGCGTGACTACATGTTGTCGGAAGTATTGTGGTCCCATAATAACATTTTATACAGTTTGTATGAATCATACCAATATATCACAAATAGGTCTGGTATCAAAGATTCTTTTCGTGTCGTTGATGTATAATGGGAAATTCTTTGAAAGATTGCATTCTCGAAAATGCAATCACATACAGTAGGGTGAGTACTGTCGGGTACTAAGATCTTAACATTTATTTTATGGTTTCGATTAAAACTGTCATTTTAAGGTTAAAATATTTTTTAACTAAGCGGAAAAAAAGTTCAGAAAAGTAATAGACAGAGTACTAATAAAGTAAAGATTCCGTGGGACTATCGGGATCAAAAACAGCCTATAGCCTTCCTCAATAAATGGACTATCCAACACCAAAAGAATTTTTCAAATCAGACCAGTGGTTCCTGAGATTAGCGCGTTCAAACAAACAAACTCTTTCGCTTTATAATTACTACTAGCAGCTCCCCGCGGTTTCACCCGCATAAGTCCCGATCCCGTGGGAATATCGGGATCAAAAGTAGCCTATAGCCTTCCTCAATAAATGGACTATCCAACCCCGAATGAATTTTTCAAATCGGACCAGTGGTTCCTGAGATTAGCGCGTTCAAACAAACAAACAAAAAAACAAACAAACTCTTCCGCTTTATAATAGTAAAATAGATTATATTATAAATATTAGTATATTATAATACTAGATGTAGGCATCCGATAAGTAAATACGAGTTTTCGAAAATCCCCCGGGATCGGGACTTACACGGCTGATTTTATATTCGTTAATACTTCTCTGCTTACCTGTACAAGGGTCTCACAATACATTCCGAAACGTTAGCGCATTGCAACAATATTTAATACTTACCTATTTGTGGGAATAATATCCCATTTTGAACGCCAACCGCGAAATTGCGTTCCGTACAATAGGTACCAAGAATGTGTTAGGTAAGGTAGGTATCTAGATCTACAGTACTAATAAATAATACTATAAAAGCGTACGTTTGTATGTTTATGTTATTGGCACAGTCAAAATTCGGCAGCAGTCAAAGCAATATTTGCATGAAAAAAAAATACATACGCGACAAATTAAGAACCTCCTCTTTTTATTTATTAAGTCGGTTAAAAAAGCAGTCAAAACAATACTATCAACAGAGCGGTTTGAAAAGAATAGATTGGCCAAAACTAAAAATTCAGGTTCGCCAAAACTAGCTTTGACTGAAAATCGGCTAAAATCTAGTTTTGGGTAATAGGTTTTGTTATTGTTTCTATCATAGATTTCAAATTAAACTTACGTTTCGGCTTTAATTTCGTTGCTTATAATATATTGAGCATTTGTCAACGAGACGTTTCGGAGTCTTTCCAGACCTCGTTTATACAGCCAGACAGTAGTAGGTGGAAAGTAGTGGAAAGATCTGTATCGCAGCTGAAGAGGAAGACTGAACGAATGGGCCAAAGAGTCGTCATGGAACAGGGCATCGTGTCTGAAACAGCAGGATACAGCTAGTAATACAATAAAATTATTCCAAAAAAGAGTGACACCTCTAAAATAGCTTAATAATAAGGTATAACTTTAGTGATTTATACAGCCGCAAGACCCGAGCTTAGGAGCGGACCTTTATTGCTTTGCGAAAACTTGGGATAAATAGTTGGACGATATTAAATTTGATTTTGAAAAAAAACTTCCGGGGTTTAAAGATATTTTTCGACGGACAACTTCAAAATCTTTAAGACTGATGTGTTTTTAAAGAGTTAAATTTAGATAAATGTACTTAGATTGAGCAATAAAACGTGGGCTATGTTACTCTATAAGATGCAATGAATGTCTCTTCGTATTAAATTTCATCAAAATTGGTCTACTGGTTTCGAAAATTACCCTTAACATACATTTTATACATACACTAGCTGCATCCTGCGGTTTCACCCGCGTAAGTCCCGATCCCGTGGGAATATCGGGATCAAAAGTAGCCTATAGCCTTCCTCAATTAATGGACTATCCAACATTAGAAGATATTTTTTAAATCGGATAAGCGGTTCCTGAGATTAGCGCGTTCAAACAAACAAACAAACAAACTCTTCCGCTTTATAATAGTATAAATAGATAGAAGAAGAAGATAGATAGATGTTAACAACATAACCTGTCTTCATTTTCTTTCAGTGTAGAGTGTAGCTCACCTAGTGTTAAAGTTTTCAGTTAGCCCTAAGGCCTTGACCTAACGACTGCTATCAGAGACACTTACCAAACACTAGGTATGTTTTTGCCGTAAACACTGTGAAGAAACCTCAATGGAATTCACCACAGTGCGAAGGTTACGGACATTCAACAACAACATGTCCTAGGACTCACCACGGTCCGAAGACATGGGATATTCAGTGTTTTCTATGTATCATATGTATGTATTTACAAAAAAAAAGCATAATATGTAGTATTATGTAGTATATCCGTTGTCTAGTACCCATAGTACAAGCCTAGTGCTTAGTTTGGGACTAGATTGCGCTGTGTGTAACGTCGTGCAATATTTATATATTTATTTAAATCTGAAAGTTTGTTTGTATATTTGTTTGTTTGATAGTACCTATTTTATTCACCAACCCAAAGAGACAAGTTTTACTAGTTTAGTATACTAAGTCCGGTACCGGACTGGTGAAACAGTCTCGACAGTTCGATGATGATAAATAAGGTGTTTCGTTTGAGCTATGTATTACCTATTGTGTCTAGTTCGTCAAAATAACCAGTGGTCTTTCTTTCAGGAAGGTGTGGGCCGGGAGTGACGTTTGTCGGATTTACTACTAATATTATAAATCCGAAAGTAACTCTATCTGTCCGTCTGCCATTTCACGCCTAAACCGCTAAACCAATTTCGATGCTAATATACATATTTCGAACCTCTACTTTGGTATAGATATAGATGGTACCTTGGAAGAGGACATAAGCTACTTTTAATGCCGATATTCCCGCAGAATCAGGTCTTACCAATGAAGCAGCAAGAACAATAATCACTGAACTGTCGCGACGAAAAATTCCCACCAGTCCGGGACCGGACTAGCATTCCGAACTACTGAGACACACCCAAACTCCGTTCCCACACTGCGTAATAGGTCGGAACATGGGGTCAAGTGCCGTGACCACGTTTTCTTTACGGTTTACGATTACGGCGCGCATATTTAGACTTGCCTTTTTCTGTAAACAATCTAGGATACATTTTTCTTCCATTTTCGCGATGTTGCATTAAAATTAAACTTCAAAAAACCGGTCAAGTGCGAGTCGGACTCGCGCACGAAGGGTTCCGTACCATTATCTATACAACAGATTTTGTTTTGAAAGGTAAATTGCGGTTTACGATTTATGACGTTTTAAATAAAAACTACTCACTAGATCTCGTTCAAACCAATTTTCGTTGGAAGTTTGCATAGTAATGTACATCACATACTTTTTTTAGTTTTATCATTCCATTATTTTAGAAGTTACGGGGGGGGGGGGGCAACATTTTACCACTTTGGAAGTGTCTCTTGCGCAAACTATCCAGTTTAGAAGAAAATGACATTAAAAACCTCAATATCATTTTTGAAGACCTATCCATAGATACCCCACACGTATAGGTTTGATGAAAAACATTTTTTTGAGTTTCAGTTCTTAGTATGGGGAACCCTAAAAATTCATGATTTTTTTCTATTTTTGTGTGAAAATCTTAATGCGGTTCACAGAATACATCTACTTACCAAGTTTCAACAGTATAGCTCCTAAAGTTTCGGAGAAAAGTGGCTGTGACATACGGACGGACGGACAGACGGACAGACAGACAGACAGACAGACATGACGAATCTATAAGGGTTCCGTTTTTTGCCATTTGCTACGGAACCCTAAAAAAGGAGGAGGTTCTCAATTCGAACCGTACATTATTCATATGTAGGTATTTAGGTATGTATGTGGAATCCCGAGGCCTTCTCCAAAGTCCCATATAAGTATGTCAATTTTATCAAAATCGGTTATGGAGTGAAGGCGTGAAGACGTAACAGACAGACAGAGTTACTTTCGCATTTAATATAGATAGATAAATATAGAAACCCATCCAAAGTAGTCAATTGAAATTCAATAATTCATCGTGGTACCTACATCGTCAGTCTATAACTTTGTCCATGCGTCCGTCCTTTGACTACACGCAGAGTTACAGGTCGGTTACGGTCGTGTGGATTAAGAGGTTTAATACCTATAAAAGGCAAAACTCAAAATTCATTGTGGGTTCACGGAAGATTGTTGATTATTTCATGACGGCATGTTTATGAATATTTTTTTAAGTATGGATTGTATGGGTGACATTGTTTCCTACATAATTATACATACATCTGCACAGACCTCCAGCTATCTGCATACCAAGTTTCATCGTAATCGGTTCAGAACTTTTTGCGTGACGAAGTAACAAATTCACTTCATACATACTTAAACACAAAAAAAAAAATTAAAAAAAAAAAAAAAAAAAAAAAAAAAAAAAAAAAACGAAAATAATAAATAATATGAGTAGAATATCGTTTGTGTAAAAGGTCTTACAGCAAAAGGTTTCGGGGTCAGATGTATTTAATTGAGATACGGCTCTGAATCAATAACTTATGCGGTTTATAAACTGACAGAATTGGACTAACACGGTTTTAGCGTTAGACGTGGATGTGTTAGATTATACTACCAACGTCCTGTAGTTTCACCCGCGTAAGTAAATGGTTTTTTTTCTCAGTAGATCAATAATCTGGTGGGAACTTTTCTACCCACTAGATCCTCAGTTTTAATCCCTACAAAACAAAATACCATCGGAGCAGAAAGAAAAGACGTTTGAAAAAAGTAAAAGACGATCGACGTTTTTAAAGTCCTTACAAAAAAACATTCTGATTGGAAACGTTACAAGAACCCCTTGGACTATGCGGACTTTAGTGAATTGAGACATAGACAAAAACTGTTGCAAACTAGTTGTTATAATGAATATATTAAACTTAGCCAAGAAAAAATAAAATTAAACCCTAAGCTTTTTTGGTCCTATATTAAAAATATGAGGAGTCACACCACAGGTTATCCTCAGCAAATGTCACACGGTGATGTCATTTTGGATAACCAAGAAGATATTTGCTCGGCTTTTAATAATTTTTTCCTCGATAATTTCTCACAGCCAGCTCAGTGTTATAATAATGAAATTAACGATAACCTACACACAAACACTATACAATCCTTCCAAGTTGATAAAAATGAAATAATTAAGCTTATTAAAGGCATCGACATCACTAAAGGTCCCGGATGTGACACAATTCCACCAGTCTTTTGGGTTAACTGTGCTGTGTCTATATCTGTGTCTATTACACTGATATTCAATAAGTGTATTAAGGAGGGATATTTTCCAACAATGTGGAAAAAAGCCCACATTGTCCCAATTCACAAAAAAGGTACAAAACGTTCTGTAGAGAACTATCGTCCTGTATCAATTTTAAACGTGGTAAGTAAGCTTTTTGAGAGAGTAATCCATAATCGCATATACCCCGTGATATGTAAACTAATCCCTTCAGAACAACACGGTTTTATGAAGGGGCGTTCTACTGCGACAAACCTTGGCGTGTTCGTTGAGTATGTCTTGACAGGGATGGACGGAGGTTCTCAGGTGGACGTGGTCTATACCGATTTCGAAAAAGCATTCGACAGGGTGGATCACGTTATACTTTTGAGAAAACTGTACGAGTTGGGCATTCGCGGCAACCTACTCAGATGGATGGAGTCCTATCTGAAAAATAGATCACAAGCCGTCGTTGTGGGTGGGTTCTGCTCTAACTTTATAGAAATCCCATCTGGCGTTCCGCAAGGGTCTATATTGGGGCCATTGCTCTATGCCTCTTATTTATACGATGTAGGCTCCTGTTTCAAATACGCAGGATATTTATTATATGCTGACGACACAAAAATCTTTATGAAAATAAAAAACTTATCAGATAGTGTTAATTTTCAGGCTGATCTTGATCGTTTGAATTGTTACTATGCTGATAATAGAATAGGATTAAACGTAACCAAGTGTCACTACATCTCTTTCACAAGAAAAAGACGCCCCACTGACTTCAGCTATAACATCAACGGTTCTGCTATAAATAAAGTAAATTCAGTGAAAGATCTAGGGGTTGTAATGGACGCTAAGCTAACTTTTAGCGAACACATAGAGAAAATGAATAGGAAGGCTTATAAGTCGCTAGGTTTCATAATTAGAGCTAGTCGCCCATTTCATGATGTGGGATGCTTAAGGGTTTTATACTACGCGTACGTTAGAAGTATATTAGAATATTGCTCTATAATTTGGCATCCCCAGTACATTACGTATAAGCAATGTATTGAAAATATACAAAATAAGTTTATTAAACAGTTAAACTTCCGTTGCTATCGCTCTTTTGAGGAATATGAAAAAGCCTGTAAGTTTTACCGTCTATCCACCCTTGACAATCGTCGGACTTTGGCTGATATGGCTTACCTGCATGGAATATGTAATGGTTATATCGATTGCCCTGAGTTGCTATCTAGTGTGTTACGTTTGTCTTGTCCCAAAACTCGAACCAGACACGTCAGGTTGTTTGCTGTAGCTGGAACTCGTACCAACTATGCACATAACTCTTTGGTAGCCAGATTACAGCGAACCTATAATAATTGTTTCAGTACAGTAGATGTCTTTAGGGAGAGTAAATTCTCTTTTGTTAATCAGATTCTGAGAGCCATCGACTCATAGATGGGTATAACGTTTAATAATACACGTCATCGGACCATATGCCTGCCTACCTCCGTATATAAATGTGCCCACATAATAATTTTATTAGCAGATGTACCTATTCTTACTTAAGTTATTCGTTGCGTTTTCTTCGACAGTTGGTTTACTTTAGGTCTATGTATGTAATGTAAATCCTTAATTTGGCTGTAAGTTTAGTATATAAGTATAGTCTGTTTAAGCCTCAAGAGCTGTGGATTTTGTTTAATAAATAAATAAATAAATAAAAGAGTAATATTACTAGGATACCGTATATCAAAAAAAACAACAAGAATCATAGTCATAACAAAAAATCGTTTACCAATTTTAAAATTTGATAAGAAAATGTGACATATTTAGCTTCGATTCTTACTTCCATCATACGACCACACAACTAAAAAAAAAAACTTTGGCACAAAGACAATCTGAAACTTATAATTAAGAAACTCTTTGGTAAGTGAAGGCAGACTGGTATATTTGACAGATCGGGCAGCCATTTTGAATTTCATGACCTACTCGATTCGATGTTTTTGAAACACGTTTGTTGTATGGGAGCCCCTCTTAAATATTTGTTTTAATTTGTTTTTAGTTTTGTGTTTTGTTATTTTTTTGTTATTTGTTGTTTTAGCGGCAACCGAAATACATCTTCTGTGAAAATTTCAACCGTCTAGCTATTACGGTTCATGAGATACAGCCTGGTGACAGACAGACGGACAGACAGACAGCGAAGTCTCAGTAATAGGGTCCCGTTTTTACCCTTTGGGTACGGAACCCTAAAAATGACTGGATGAGCCACACGTTCACTTACACAGTTATAAAAATCAAATATTAAAACTTAAACAGTTAAAGTTTTTTTAGACATTTCCATCGATTTCTAAGAAAACTTGTAAATGTCTGAGGTGCTCAGTAATAGTACATTATGATATAAGTGCGGTAAGTTGAAAATTACAGCCGAGGCGATATTGCTAGCCCGAGCCGTAGGCGAGGGCTACAAGAAAGCAGAGGCTGTAATTATCAAAGCGCACGTATGTCATACGACGTTTTATAACACATTTGCGAGGAAATAAATAAAACTCGGACTTTCTTAAACGAATAAATCTTTAATCACTTGTTAAAGCAGTTAGAAAAATTTGAACAATTTGTGAAATTGATTATTACGTTGCCAGTTGGCATTTTTAATGTTGTCAAGTTATTATTATTTGTTACAATTTCACCAGTCTCTCTCTCACTCTCTTGAGTGAAAGTAGGAGAAACGTTAAATTAAAGAATTAAATGTTTATTTTTTATATTTTATCTCCCAAAGTTAATTTTATTCATAAAATATTGACCACTTTTCTGACATAAAACTTTTTGATTTGCTTTCTTTGCTTTTTTTTTCTTAAGATTTAAAAAAGTACCGTTGGTTTTAGACGGAGCATGATAAACCGTACGTGTTACCTTATTAGAAAGAAACTCGTGCGTTTTACTTTACGATTACGCACAAGTACGTAATGACATACATTACGATATTGAAATTGGTGAAATAAGAGGCCCTTTACGAGCAAATGTGTTATAAATTAATTTATGAACTGATCTTGTAAATCGTTCAAATCGATGGAGCGCCAAGACAAGTCGTTTTAGACTCTTTTGCGGACTTAAACGGTGTCCTTTGCTCCGCAAATGTCGGGGACAGCGGGAAATTTCTTCCGGACTACATCCAACAACCCCGACAGCGGCGGCTTTTTTAGGCCAATCTTTGTCCCATGCTGAGCATGTTCCTATTGCCACATTTTTAGTTATTCATATTTGTCTTCTTTTCAATTTAGCTTAGGTATAAAACATCACAATATAAGGAATATTTTATTTATTTATTTTTTATTAAAAAAAAACAGGGTAAGTCTTAAAAATCTTTATCAAGAACACTATCTCATTGAGCATTACAACTAAGCCATTTCAGTTACAACGTTTAACCTTTTCCACGGCAATCCAGACAGAAAACTAGACATTGTAGCTTTACAAACTTATCTGCAACCTCTAACACGCGACTATCGACCTTCTGCCTTTAAAATAAGGTGGTGGTAGACTGCATATTTATCATTGCTGGTATATATTCACAAGTTCTCAGAACCTTTATGTAAGGAGTGTCCTTTCATCTCACTCCTTTTTAACCTGAAGCTGCAATTATAGTTAGCGTGCCTCGGGTGGTTATATTTTAGGGTTCACAGGGATTTTAGTTAAACAAGCTTTCTTAATTGGAATGTTGGGATTTGAATTTGGAATTATTTTTGTGTTTAAGTTTATAGAAACAGACGCGTTCGTAACTAAATACTTCCGTGTCGGTAATAGTATTTTTTAGTACTTTTGAACATAATACTTTTGATTAAAACCTTTGTGTTAAAAAGCACTCTTATATTTTATAGTTGACTAGCTACGTCCCGCGGTTTCACCCGCTTAAGTCCTGATCTTGTGAAAGTATTGGGATAAAATGCCCTATGTTACTCCTTAAGATGCGATGTATCTTTATATTACATTTTATCAAAATCGGTCAATAGGTTTTGGAGATTACCCATACATGTTACCAACGTTACCTATTTATAATATTAGTAGGTAGGTACTTATCACAGATCATTAAATCCATGTCTGTGGTAGGTACTTATAGTAGATAGTTAAACCTAGTGTGTATGTTTTATATTTAAAAACTGACATTCATTTTAAACAAAAAGTTATTAACGACTTTAATTCCAGTTAGCCAAATCGGCGTTGACAAAACTCACTAAAAGTAATAAAGCAACGCGATTGATAAAGAAAAATGAGTTTAAATTCATATTATCAGAATTGCAAATTCCAAAGTAAAATATTAAAAATCAAAATTCTATATTTTTTTGTTTAAAATATCAAAGAAAGAAGAAATAACACAATTCATTCCCGATTCTACAAGCTTAACCAAATGTTTCGCAAGATATGACGCTAAAGCGTGCGATACTGAGCACATAACGTTACTGCTAATAAAATATTTAAAACGTACGGAACCACGTCACTTCATTTCACGCTCGCTCTTTCCCAACTACAGGGAGATTTTCCACCTTTTGTGCGCCACCGTAAAGCAGGGTTTTTTCAGTTTTTTGTTGACAGAATACAGTGTTTTTCATGTCTGTTTTTATGAGCATATAAAAAAGTTATGAAAAAAAAATGCTTCATTTAAATGAAGAATTCCGCTAATAAAATAAATATTGAAAGAGTTTCTTTCAGCTGCAAACGCTTCAATTTGTTGGTTTTATTTTTATTTGAAGTTAAAATGTCGGTTTAAAATTTGCCACGTTTTTGTTTTTTTTTTTATGTATAACTGGCAGCGCCCCGCGGTTTCACCTGCGTAGGTGTCACCCGATCTCGCGATTGACGCATTTGTTTACCAAATGTGTCAAATACATGTCAAACATGACAATTACTATTATATCGACAGCGACACCTATTGAGACAGGGTTGTGTGAGCAGATTTGGGACCATAGGCTCACCAAGTGTGAGTTATCAGGGTATAACTTACACTTAGTGAACCACAAAACAATATGAAAACAAGAAAAACTACCGAGGGGTCACATGTGAAATAACTATATTACTTATCTATTTTTTTTCATTACAGTCTATAATCTGACGTTTTGGCTTCTTACCACCAGATTTTATTTATTTATTTATTGAATAAACAGTTTGTGTTAAAATATACATAAAAAGACGCCACATAAACTCAATAAAGTTTTAACGGACGTCAGTGCCGTCGACTTATCTATTACTATTATAAGGCGGAAGAGTTTGTTTGTTTGTTTGAACGCGCTAATCTCAGGAACCACTGGTCCATTTTGAAAAATTCTTTCAGTGTTAGATAGTCCATAATAATTGTATTTATCTATCCAAACTAATGTGAATTGGTTTCGCAACTATAACTCGACTTATTAAAGAAGTACACAGTATCAACAAGTTACGCATCGAGTAGATACCTACGCAGATGCAGTTGCACAGATGTTGGTAGGCACGGTCGCTTGAGCGACTCTGCCAATTCGCAATTGAACTTAGCAGGTTAACCTATTCCATCGAACTACTTCAGCATTTGGGGGCCTCGAGACGGTGGCGTGTCTCGACGTGGGCACCTCACGGAGATGGATTGTCGGGGTAAGTGCAATGGATGAAGTCCACGAGGAATACCCGTTGGCCTCGACACTTGCAGAGCGAGGGTCACCGTGGGGGTTTATTTGGTAAACCTATGAAAGGGAGCCCAACACACCGGGCCGCTTTCCCCCGAAAGTGGACTGACGGTGACGGTCCATAAGGCGCATTACCTAGGTAAAAAAACGACTACGTTAGCATGAAATGTGAGTAGATATTCTTTCCTCTCAACATTCGGTTCTAAAGTTATTTAACGAAGCAGTATACCTTCTTAAAACTAGATTTACATGAGACAGCGGAATAAAGCCGTAAAACATTTCGTAAGACCGTTAAATGTTTTATAAAACCGTTAAATGTTTTATAAAACCGCAATTATAGTTCTGCAATTAGGTACACTATCATAAAACTCTACTAAAACCACAGCTTAGAAACTGAATTTAACGAAAAACATAAAAGTTTAACTGCCAGTACGTTAGCGTAAACGAAAATTGGTTAAGAATTTTGGACTGCAGACTTTTTGTCGGTTGATGTTTACTATTAAATCCTTAATCTATGCTTTAAAGAGGACAGTCTACCTACTCTTTTCTCCATACAAACTTTATAAACGTAGTCGACTGTTTCCTCCCTGGATAAAGATATTAGAAAAAATATGTTTATGCCATAAGTCCTATATCAGCCATGGCCATACCCCTACGATTTGTTTTTTTTTTATTTTCTTTTTTTTTCTTTTATATAAAAGCATTTAAGGGCCGTTTCCATACAAATATGTCGAAACGTTTTGAAGCCTATCGAATTTTAGCCAAATCAGACATATTTTGTCTAAAATTTGGATAGGCTTTGCACCAATAGGAGGTTCTTGTCTTAAAACTACACCAAAATGTAGGAAACAATGTCACCTACAAACTGTGCACAAAAAAAAGTTCTACGACATTCCGTCATGAAATAATCAACAATTTTCGATGAGCCCGACAGGGATTTTCAGTTTCAAGGTCGTTGGCGTATGTACTCCTCTTAAGCAATCCAGTATCAACACGCAAAATCAGTCACAGAAAAAAACGTGCGTGGGCTTGTATAGACTGCTATGTGTTGCATTTTTTGCGATTTCAGACCTACGGGAAAACGCAGGCGTTTAATCGCAGTGCGTTCTAAACCTTATGGGGGAAAAACCCCGTGTAAACAACTTTTGTTGTTCGTCTATAATTTTTTGAATTAAGCTCAAATTTCCAAATGCCGTAAAACAAAACCAGTTGCAGAAACTGAATGCTAACTCATTTCCTATAACCCTGAATAGATATTGGAAATTTTTCAATTGTATTACAGCTTTCGAATTAAAATCGTCTTTGAAACACATTTTGTTCAAATTAAACTTATTTTTCGGTCTAAATCGTGTGGTTTTTGGTACTCGTGTCATTGTTTCAATGCTCAACGTTTTAAGATCTTTAAGCTCAAAATACACGATGACATTTACGTGTTTTAGGTAAAGTTTCAGTGTAAATGACATCGTGTCATCATCATCATCCAAGCGATCTTCCCGGTTGCATCCCTCTCGAGAGCCCGGAGTCCGCTTTCCTACTTTACGTCTTTACTTCGCACGATCTTCGGCATCCCGCGTAGTGAGGCCATTTGCACGCATATATCCGATCTTACGACGTCAAGCCAGCATTTCTTGGGTCTTCCCAATCTGCCGCGGCCGGGTGGAGCAAGACATTTGTTCCCCACGTAACTAGCCGGTTTTCATAAAACATGACCGTATCACTGTAAGCAGCACTCTAGCATTTTATTTTGGATTGAAATTAAAGTCATTTTTCGTTTTTGAAAAAATGACTTCAATTTCAATCTAACATCTCGAAAACAGAAAAAAAATCTACATCTGTTACATGTTATCATTTCAATACCTACTGCGATAGAACCCTCGGCTCAATCCTAATTGAAATCAATTATTGTACATAAAGAATCAATTACTTCGAGGAATAAAAGTTAACTTTTCTGTTTTCAATTATCTTCAGCGAAATCCGTTTAGGTTTCTCTTTAAAAAGCAAAACTAAAATGATTTTATTTTTGAAAATGCCTTTACGAAAGAGGAATTGGTTTTCTATACCACAGAATAGGTACATATTTAGTATATACCTACTAACGAAATTAGTGGCATGCATGTCTTCTTCTTCTTCTTTTTTTACTAAGAAAACTTTGTAGATGAACTGATCTTAGTTTAATGCAGGGCATTTATGATTTGAAATTCAAAATTAATGTTTTGTTTATTTTGTAATCTGGTAAATACCAATTGTTTGATTTTCCGCTCTAAAATTTTGCGCAGTAGCATCTTACGTCCTTCATGAACACATCTGAAGTTCACTAGCGCTATCCCTGTCACGCAATTGGGGTTACATGGGCCCTTAATATAGACAAGAACATCGCGTAAGCCCGAACACGATTTTTTTTGCGTCGCGACAACGCGACACGAAACTTCGTCCACTAATGAAGCCAAAGCATACACAAAGAATCTCGTGGCGATTATGGGGAATACGTCTGCGTCTACGAAATTCCTTTGTGATCTTGTCTCTAAGTATTACTATTTCGTGATGTAATATAAATCTTACCTCAAGGGGCTTCACTCAACTTAAAGTCATTATTGGGAACGACGCAAATACCCAATTTCACGAAAAACAGTAAGTAGGTACCTACTTAAACTATTCGTTAAGACTTGACATTGTAAAGATATCATTAGCCTGGCCGCACACGTTGTAGGTACGTGTTCCGTATACGTTTTCCGAATTCGTTTTTCCGTATTCGGATTTCTGAATGATTCAAATCCATATATTGATTACCCTTGATTGATTACCGCACACGTTCGTTTTATTTCCGAACGGAAAATATATAAGGTAACTGTAAACATTTCGAATGAAAAAAAAAACGAACGTCTGCGCTAGGGCCACGGAATCCCGATACGATTTTTCCATGTACGTTTTCCGTATACATTTTCCGAATACGGAATGTAGACTCGGAATACCTAGACCCTAGCGCAGACGTTCGTTTTTTTTGTTCAGAATTTTTACAGTCAGTATATTTTCCGTTCCGCACGAACGTGTGCGGTAATCAAGACATTTTATATAGATTTGAAGCATTCAGGAATCCGAATACGGAAAACGAATTTGGAAAAAGTATGTGTGCGGCCGGCCTTAGTCGTGCTTAGACTGATTTGTAAGTAATCTGCGCGCTTTCATAGTACTTGATACTGACTTGGAAGGAAGGGATTGGTCGTACGTGACCGTACGTTAGCGCACGAAAACGGATCCAAAATGCGGCTGGCCTTACTTACATTTTCAACTTCAATCTCTACTAAGAAAATCAAAAGTCATATCAAACAAAGATTGAGCAAAACAAACGGAACTCTCGCTGTGTATTCGGGGATCATATTACCAATTATTAGGAAAGCGATCCATTATCCACGGTGCAGATTTATAGGTTTACTAGCTGTGTCCCGTGATTTCACTCGCCGGGAAGACTAGATAATTATGAAAATTCAGGATGATTTAGATTAAAGTCAATTGATGCTTTTCACACCTAAACTATATTTTTTGAGAAAATAAATGATTTGCTGCATTTTTTATTATTATTCAGTTAGTTATATACCCAATAAGAGCCAAGAACGGTAGGTACAAGTAGCGAATGGGACCAGTTGCGAAAAAAAATAGAGGATAGGACTAGTTGCGAATGGGACGAGACGCGAACGGTACTAGTTGCGGATGGGACGAGACGCAAACGGGACAAGTTAAGAATGGGACAAGTTACGAATGGGACGATTTGCTTCTGACCCGTTTTCTTCTCACACTTTTTGCTTTAAGGTACAAAAAAACCGGCCAAGTGCAAATCGGACTTACGCATGAAGGGTTCACTACCATTTTCACAAAAAAAAACACATTTGTTGTGTGTGTTATTCTGTTTTTATTAGTTTACATAGCGGCAACATAATTATGTACATCATACATACATCATCATCATCAGTACAAATTGGTACTGTTAGGTAATGCATGAGATGCAGCCAGGTGACAGACAGTGGAAAATTAGTAATAGGGTCCCGTTTTTACCCTTTGGGTACGGAACCCTAAAACACCTTACGTACTTGACAAACTCACAAACTTTTCTATTTATATATTATAAGTGGTTCGAGAAGATATTATCCACTAAATCTTGTGTAAACTTGATATTTTTCAGCAATTTCAGTACACTTTATGAAAACTGTCTGATAAAGATTTATTTAAGTTATAGATTTATTGGTCTACTGCTTGTTAAATTGAAATTAATGTTTACAATATATTTTTGTCTGCGTACACAGGAACGTTTTGATACTTTTTAATCTATACTTCTTTAGATACTACTCTATACTAGATTCTTCTTCTGTTTTCGCGATGTTGTATTGAAATTAAAGACATTTTTCGGTTTGAATCGCGTGGTTTTTATTACTTTTAGCATTGTTACAACGCTCAACGTTTCGTTGAAACACAAGTGAAACGTTGAGCGTTGTAACAATGCTAAAAGTAATAAAAACCACGCGATTCAAACCGAAAAATGTCTTTAATTTCAATACTCTATACTAATTTATAAAAAGAGAAAAGATTTGTATTTTTACCCGACTGCGCGACGCAAAGAAGGGTTATTGTGTGTGTGTATGTGTGTGCATTTGTAATGAATAAACTCAAAAACTACTGTGCCGATTTCAAAAATTGTTTCACCAATAGAAAGCTATATTATCGAGAAGTATTATAGACTACTTTTCATCCCGACATTCCCACGGGATCGGGACTTACGCGCATGAAACCGCAGGACGCAGATAGTATAATACAAAATTCAATGTCCTGACTGATCTATATATCAACGCTGAGCCCAAACCGCTGCTCCTAGAGACATGAAATTTATAGAGAGTGTTCTTTGTGGTGTGTAGGGATCTACTTAGAAAGCGTTTTTGGAATATCCTGCGGGATCAGGATTTACGCGGGTGAAACCGCAGGACGCAGCTAGTAAAATATATTATTTAAAACGCAAAAAACCCATCTTGTACCGGCTTATTCCCAATCGGGCCACTCTTTCAATTGTTTCACTGTTTTGCTTCCATACATTGAGTTCCAATCGGGCCAAAACAAAATTAGATGTACCTACCGCTTCAAAAACCACCCCACTTCAGCACAAACCTTCATTACTAATAGTTAGCTCGGCCAAAGTACAAGAGTATTAAGTATTCAAAGTAACCCAGCATGATTATAACAGGCTGGTAATCTTGCAATATTACACTGAGCATTTCTGTTAACATCCAACGCTTACATTTTACTTTGAGAGCTTATGATATGACCTTAGTTAAACGCGTGTAAGAACAGTGCTACTCGGTTTTAAAGGGTTAAGGGTTAAGCAGACTAAGATTAAGATTTTCGGATCGGCCGATACCCAATTTTTCCCAGCTAGGTTAAGGTAGGATGCCACGGACTGTGTTTTATAAGAGCAAACCGCGCCACACCAGACGGACAGGCCGCTAGGCCGTGGGAACCGTAGGATCCGATGATGCCTGTCGTCGCGCGAGACGACAATCAGCCGTACAGGCTTCGGCTGGCGTAACGTGGCCTGGCCTGGCCTGTGATATAACGGGCCGCGGAACCCCAGCTCTATATGACTTGTGCCAGTGGCTGGCACTACACAAGACAAATAGATAAATTGTTTATAAATTATTACACACCGAAATACAATAACAATTCAAAGAAAAAACATAAACGACTGAAATCTAGGTGGCACAATGGGCGGCTTTATCGCTTAAAGCGATCTCTTCCTAGCATCCTTTGGATGGACCAGAAGCAAGATGAAAGGTAGGAAAAGGTAGGATGGTAGTCAGGAGAGATGGTACTTGAAAATATTATAATATTAGTGATCAAGCCGAAAGAAAGAAGCATAAAAGGAAGGTTAGGGCTAAACTAAACTACAAATTTGACTAAACCTTTTCTACCTAGCTACTATACCTATTTTATTTTTATTTTTTTAATTTTAGACTACGATCCGACGTTTTAGTTTTGGTTTTTGTAATTTTTTTTCAGGAAGAGATGTCAAATTGTAGTGTACAATTAAAAAACGAAGTTTTAGGTAACAAACAACTTTCAACTATGTTTATAATCGGCCGATAGAAAAATCCATAGTCCACTTTGATATTTAATTCAGTGGTTTAAGATATGAATAGTGTCTTAGAGATTACGAGTATTTCTTTGTTCAAACAAAAAGTAATAGCTTTTCTATCATACGAAAATTCTAAGAAACAGCTGATCTCATTTTAATAAGGTAAGCAGGTATAACTGGATCTATTTTAAGCACCCACTTACAACAAAGAAAGAAAGGTAAATAAGTCTGTGTGTGTTTTTTCATACATTACAAGCTGACCTGGCGCACTTCGTATCGCCATCGATCGTATCGAAAAAAAAACCTGCACAACTTGTTTTTCTAATTTTAGACTATGATTTGACACATCTTCCTAAAGAAATACTGTCAAATACAATGAACAAAAAACGTCAGGTAATTCGAACGTCTGAAATTTGATAAAACATACATAATATTTTAATTAGTGTTTGGTGGTGGAAAAATTTAAATAAGTAAAAAGGTAGTAGGTAAATACCTATCCCATCAAAAACATGCTTGTAAAAAAAGCAAGTCTCGCAACTCAGTTCTTCTACCGTAAAAAGTTGTGAGATCCATGTATGTTATTCCAAGTCGGGGACATTCTGTCTTAAGTTATTATTACGTACCTAATTAGCTAATCTAACAACATCTTATAGAGACCATAATAACAATATTTAGAAAAAGTTATGTTTTAAATAAATTGATTAACTTGGCAATCGCACTAAACAGTCTAATTTAATATAGTATGTATTAATTACTTGTGAGACCAATTGTGTAGGTATTCATGCGATTGCCAAGTTAATCAATTTATTTAAAACATAACTTTTTCTAAATATTGTTATTATGGTCTCTATAAGATCTTGTTAGATTAGCTAATTACGTAATAATAACTTAAGACAGAATGTCCCCGACTTGGAATAACATACATGGATCTCACAACTTTTTACGGTAGAAGAACTGAGTTGCGAGACTTGCTTTTTTTACAAGCATGTTTTTGATGGGATCTCATTTCTTTTTGTTTTAGTTCTTGACTCCCAACATCTCTTAATATACCTATCGACACCTATTTTTTTCAATTTTATTAATACTTGAACAGGTATCTTTAAGTATTAATAAAATAGAACGATACTGCAAATATAACTTTGTAATCCTATACAATAATTATGGGATTACAAAGTTATTTAGGAAGTTTGTGTTTTTCGGGAAAACGGGACCGATTTTTTTTTGTTTTATAATTTTCCCTTAATGTATACACTAAACACTAATTGTATTCTGAATAAGAAGCTTCTATGTCTGCTAGAAGTGCCTTTTGAATTTTGATGATCGGTCAGTCAGTGAGTGACAAAATTAACAAAATTAAGAAACTTTGACTAGTTATAATTTTTAAACTACTGGTTCAAATTGAATGAAAATCGAAATTTACCGTCCTTTATACAATGCCTGCTTGGTTACAAGATCTTCAGGTTTCTAGTTTTATTCACAACGAAGTTATAAGAGGTCGAAAATGGCCTGAGTTGCTTCGAGAAAAGAATGGTACGGCCGTGCCGCTTTGTTGCTCGACTTGGCGGGGGCACTACCGTGCCCCCAGATTTCAAACTTCATTATACTATAGGTAGGCACTTCATTTTTCTCTGATTATGAATAAATGGTTGAATAAATATAATGAATAAATAAATAGTTTCGACATTTTAAAATGTACAAGTATTTGTATATTATTTACAAATACATGTTCATTTTAAAATGTCGAAACTTGAAACTCCGTTTTGATTCGTAAAAAAATTGTGATCATGTTTTAAATTACAATCGTCATTTGAACAGAAGCAGTAAACAATTTATGTCCATGGATTATTTTCAATAAAATAGGACGACGTATTATATGACGTACCTCTACCTCTCCTTCTCATCCGAGCGATGTTCCCGGTTGCACCGGGAACATGGGAGGCTCTCGGGAGCCCGGGGTCCGCTAAACCCCAAATTAATTTGGGGTCGGCGCAGTAGGTAAGTCATCATTGACCAAACCTTCTGCAAATAGATTTGGCAATATTTTTACGGCCGGCCGCCTGCCTGACACAAACCCTCATAGGGACCAAGCAGTTTATCCGCCACCGCGCGGAGAGAACTTAAACTTTGCTAGTCTCCCCCAGATCCCTTAGTCGCCTTTTACGACACCCACAGGAAGAGATGAGGTAGCCCTATTCTATGCCGGGGCTACACGGCTTATACGTCTACCTATGATGTAAACAGCATCCGTAGCATTTCACAAGTATCTTTTAATAACCAAAATACCTTGTCTTAACAAAAATGTGCTCACAGAATTAGATGAGATCGAAATACGCCAAGCAAATTGTTGGAATTCTGAACCTTGAGACTTGGGAATAATTGAGACTAACGCCATTCCGCGGTTTCCCTTAAAACGGTTTGAGGTCATCTTGAACTTGATAAAGTAGGTATTTTGGTGTTTATAACGTCGACGTTTCAAACGTAGGGATCTAGTTAGGAATTCGGTCATTGAATACCTAAAAGTAGGTTTTAGCTATTGAGATTATTATGTAGTAGAGTATAGTTAGGTAAGACCGGATGCGGGGGAAGACCGTATGACTCAAATATCTCCAAAAATAGGTGATATTTTTTAGGTTCACAAGAGCAATTCACCCCGCACCGCCTAAACAAGTTGTTTTCTATTTTCGATATTACCGATTGCGGTACGAAGTGTGACGAGTCAGCCTGTACAAAATCAATTTCAGTTAGGAACTGATACGTGACTAAAATGAAAAAAAAAATATCAACACAGTCCTATAGTTTCAAAAAATCTAAATAAAAAGAGTCCGTTGAAAACCGGTCAAGTGCGAGTCGAACTAGCACGCCGAGGGTTCCGTACTTACCTGCCATAAAAAACACGTTTGTTGTATAGGAGCCCTACTTAAATATCAGGAATCAATCCTGACAAATAGACCTGTAAAGGCCTCGAAACGTTGAGCATTTAAACAATACCGAAAGTAATGAAAACTACGCGATTAAAACCGAAAAAATAGTTTAATTTCAATCCAACATCGCGACTACAGAAGAAAATTCTATTTATTTTATTCAGTTTTCAGTATTTTTTTTATTATAGTGGCAAAGAAAATAAATCATCTGTGACAAATTTCAACTGTCACTATCACGGTTTATGAGATACAGCGCTGACGGACAGACAGAGGGACAGTGGAGTCTCAGTAAAAGAGTCCCGTTTTCACCCTTTGGATACGGAACCCTAAAAAGCGCCCGTTAATAAAAAGCCCCGCTTTAAAATCCCACGTACAAGTAGTTACATTCACCATGTGTTTCACATGGTGTATATTTTAAACTGAATGTTGGGGCACGGTCTCATATGTGAAACAAAATGTACAGAAATTCTGGTGGAAAGAGCTGAGTCGATGCAACTTGCGGGTTTTGTGTGCGTTTCCTTTGTCGAGGCGAATATTTTGCGTTTGCTGTTCCGTTTTGTTTTCGTAAATTTAGAAATAGAAAATATAAACTCATTCGCAACAAATATGTATACATTATACAACTAAAACTAATGAATAATTTTGACAACATAAACCATTTATTGTGAAACGGATCCCACTTAGCATAATGCTAGTCTTTCTACTAGTCTTACGTTGGCGCCGTTACGGTGACGTCAGCAATTGAGCCGAAATAAACTTATAAACTATAAAAACTAATTAAACAATAAATAACTTCATGAACACAACTACAAATGAATTGAATGATGATGATGAATTTTGATTCCGTAGGTATAAATTTAAAACAATTATCTTAAATATTTGTTTTATTTTGTCTTTAGTAATTGTTGTTGTAGCTGCTACAGAAATGCATCTTCTGTGCATCTTCATCTGTCTGGTGACAGACGGACAGACAACGAAGTCTCAGTAATAGGGTCCCGTTTTTACCCTTTGGGTACGGAACCCTAATTAAAACGTGGTATGTAGTTAAATACCTAATATATGTAACTTAATCTAGTTTAGATTTTTTTTTCTTCAGCAGGGACTTGCGTGGTCTAGTTGGCATAGACGTTGGGGTACCGACTCAAAGACGCGAGTTCAAGCCTCACCACAGGTGACAAATTTTTAATGCGTATTTTTTATAAAAAAAAATAATTTCGAAATAAAATAGCCTGGAGCTATATATATATAACTAGCTGCGTCCCGCGGTTTCACCCGCGTAAGTCCCGATCCCGTCAGAATATCGGGATTAAAAGTAGCCTATAGCCTTCCTCAATAAATGGACTATCCAACACTGGAAGAATTTTTCAAATCGAACCAGCGGTTCCTGAGATTAGCGCGTTCAAATATACAAACAAACTCTTCAGCTTTATAATAATAGAAGAAGAAGATAACAGAAGGAAGATAAAAGGACTTAAGAGGGTTCATTCCATTCTCTTTCTACATACAAACGTAGTTTACGTTTTCCTCCCTGGATAAAGACATTAGAGCAAATATGTTTATGCCATAAAACCTATATCTTTCATGTCTTGTCAATGTACGAACCTTTTTTTTTTTCTAATTAAAATAATAATAAAAAATAAAAAATAAAATAATAAAAAAAATAATTCGGAAGATGAATAGTCATGCCAGATATAAGTTTTATGGCATAAACATATTTGCTCTAATGTCTTTATCCAAGGAGAAAAACGTAAACTACGTTTGTATGGAGAAAGAGAATGGAATAAACGCCCTTAATCTAGTGTTAAACAATGGAAACACACGATTCTTGCAATTCCCGCACGCCTTTTACAACTGGCCCGTTTGAACTGGATTCCAGTTATGATTGTGGAGATAGTATTCGCTTAAATTTCGCTTGCATAAGATGTGTACAGCTTTGTCTCTTATAACGGTATTCTGCTGTTAGCGGGAACTTACATTTTGGGGGAAATGTTTTTTATATTGTTTTAAGTAGGGACTCATTTTTAAGGTGATATTTTAATTTTAGAGCGGTGTTAGTCTAGTGGTAAATACCTCGGCTTTCATTTCGAAGGACATGCGTTCATGAATCCTTGCCGACCACGCACCAATGTCTTTTTCTTTAAGAAAAGTTATGTGCGTTATTAACATCGCTCTTACGGTGTAGGAAAACATCGTGAATAAACCCACGGTTTAGTTAGCTCCAGACGTATTGACCTGTTCTTTCCTCTAGGCATGGCTGACTATGCTGGTAGGGTGGTATAGGGCTGGGCAACCTACTTCACCTAACAATGTCCCGGGCACTACAGCCCCATTAATACCATGGATTAAAAGTTGCTAGTAAAATAGACAAAAAGGCCAATTATTGTTATAATAGATTTAACAAACTACATTGATGTACCTAATTCAATGCTTTCGGGATGCCGCAAACATGCCTAAGTTGTAGTAGATGGTAAAATACAGATACAAAGATTTATCGAGTGAGTCACCGATAGTGGACGAATGAGGTGAACGCGCAAAGCTGTGAGCAGATGGCGCTCTAGTTGACTGAGCTTTTTTTTTAAATTTTGTGGTCTCGCCTGTACTGTGAAGTCAAGTTGGAGTCTGTGTTTTAGTGTTAAAATTATCTAAAAATAAGCCATTTATGTCGGTGTCTTATTTAGTCTCAAAGAAAAACATCGTAGGAAAAATGCTCCTACTATATTTTAAGGCATTTTAATTAAATATAAACGTAAACATAAATGAAACTGCCGAGAGTTGTGAAAATACCTACTATTTGACAGTTCTTATTTCAAAATTAGATTAGTCGAACATCGCCCTCTGCCGGGATAAAAAGTTAGTGCTCCTCCCCATTGGTTAAGTTAGACCGATTACAAAAAATATTTCGGCTCGGTCAATTTAAGATGACACATCACCTTAACTTTCTTTACACTCTCTGAAATTAATGTCAAGATCTAATTGGTTAAATTACGAGCAAGTATGAAATAAGGTCTTTGGGTACCTTCGAGTACTAAATTAATTAATTGACACACCTATCAGTGCTAAGGGTTTTCTCCACGGGGTCGTTTATCTAACTTCTGACTTCAAAACTTGTAGGTTTACTTAGCAAGTTCTAAGTAGGTTCGTAGATGGTACAGGGTAAGTTACGCCTAAGTGAAGTTAAATTTCCTTTTAAAATTTGAATTACTGAGAAAGAGTTTATTATAAATATTGTTTCCAAGAACTATCTTCTTGAAAAAAAAGGTATTAGGTATAGATAGATAGATAGATAGATAGATAGATAGATAGATAGATAGATAGAACGCTTTATTGTTCTCACCAAAAATAAATTACAATAAAATAAAGTACAAAGAATCTTAATCTATAGTGGCACAATAGGCGGCCTTACCACTGAGAGTGGTCTCTTCCAGGCAACCTCGTATAAATAGGTAGGTGGTATTTATTTATTAAAAAAAACAAAAGACGATCCCGACAATAGCTCGCGAAAAAAGTTTAACCCGCCTGAGACTCTGGGTGAGACAATTGAACTGCAACTAACTGAACAGCTAGAATACCCACTCAAGTGCTCCAATAACCTAAATGTGCGAACTCCAATGGGTTAGAACAAGTGTCTCAATCGACAGTCGGGGTATAATTAGCTCGTGTATTAAAACGAACGAATGGCGTTTCATTAACGGTTCAAACTACCTAGCCTTTGTTTGGTACCAGCCATAGGAGCGTAGAGCGCTTGATCTTTTTAAGGATCTAGCGGGGCGTCTCAATGTGGCGTCGGGGGACCGTAGGGCTGGCGGCTTCTTTTACCAAAGGATCAGCTTAGCGATCCAGAAGGGATATGTAGCCAATGTCTTGGGAACGATGCCGCGGGGGGACGCCCACGAAGATGTTATTTTTTATTATTTATTTATTTTTAGATTTAGTGAATAAATGTATTTCTTTTATTATAATTTTGAATTTGATTTATTTATTTCTTAGAGACAGGAACCACACTTTGAAGCTGGGGTGCCACGGCCCGTGTTTTATAAAGCCAGATCGCGCCAGACCAGACCTAGAGGAAACGTAGCGACTGATGAAGCCTGTCATGAAAATCTGTGACACAGGCCTCGAAAGGCGTGGCGCAGCGTGGCCTGGCCTGTCATATACCCAGCTTACGTACACGATTTCCGTCCATCATTATTATTAAGCAGAGGTCCTACGGCCCGTTTTATCATGCAGGGTAGGCATGGTAGGCATGTGGATCCATCCCGGGAAGTGAGCATTAACAGCTCCGGTACCACACAAGATATGTGGGAGGTGGCTTCTCCATCGGCCCCAGCGAGATTATCGCCAGCTCCTCTCAGAGATGCGAGTGATGAGCGGCATTGCTCCGGAAGCAGTCTCGACAATCTGGTAGTGCCATTTGGGCACTGCATCGTGCTCTCCTAATAGAGAACCGAACTAGCGTTTGGGGATACGATTGGTCTATAACTGATCCCTGAAAGTTGCTCCTGGCCCTTATACCTACCCAAAGTGGTCATAGTTGGGGACGCAATAACATATATGCATAGTTTTAGTCGTCCGGGATCCCGTTGGCCCGTTTTATCACAGGCCACAATAGGCAGACAATTTAGGGTATAGCGGACCCCGGGCTCCCGAGAGGGATGCAACTAAGAAGATTGATCGGATGAGAGACAATAATGAGCTAATCTATCTATCTACTTTTAGTTACCTATTCTATACTACTAAATATACCTTTTAGGTATATTATGTTAATTATGTAGAATGTGCGTTGTTCAGTTACTTATAGTACAAGCCTAGTGCTTAAATTGGGGCTAGATTGCGCTGTGTATAGCGTCGTGCATTATTTATTTATATTTATTCAAAAATATCTCATTTGCTTATTACTTGAACCCATCTGCTTTTCGCTAGCGAATGATGAATACTTCATTACTACGGAAATAGGAGGAAAGGTTGCCTTTTCAAACGGTTTTGTTACCTTTTATTTGGTAAAACATACGAGACTATCTCGTGCCAATAATGGCTTGAATTGGCACATGTTTTGTTTAACTTTCGGCTATTGGAAAGAGAAAATAGTAATTATAGTTCTGGTGAAGTATGATTTACGGAAATTCTCCGAAATCCTATCCTACTAATATTATAAATGTGAAAGTTTGTATGGATGTTTGGATGTTTGTTACTCTTTCACGCAAAAACTACTTGGATGAAACTTGGAATAAAGATAGCTGGACACCTAGAATAACACATAAGCTACTTTTTATCCCGTAGTTCCCGCGGGATCGGGACTTACGCGGGTGAAACCGCGGGGCGCAGCTAGTAGAATATAAATTGAATAAAAATAGTTCAATACATTTTTGAACTTTCTATCGATGTTTAAGTATTTTTAATATTAAACTAGTAAGTGATCTTAGAGAAAATATCCACTACGATACAAATCATAGAATGATGATTATACTACCAATGATTTTTGGTGATGCCTATATAAATATAATTTAACAGTCACATTGTCCTACAAATTGCGTGGTACGTTATCCCGGTCCTACGCTCAAAAGTAGTAGTACAGATCCTACCTCTGTTGTCTACCATAATCGAGAGTTTTGTACCTATAGGAAATTGTTGGGCGTTTAATCAAAATGAACCTACTCACGAAAAATTAGCTTGATAGTAATCAATCGAAAATTTGTTCCAGGGATCCCGGACTATTTGTTATTTGTTCACGCAAACACTACTGAACGCACGGGTTATGTGACGAATGATTTTCGGTGAATCACTCAAAGTTAAGCGTCTAATATAGCCATGACCGACCGTTCTCAGTCGCTGTTGTCTTAAATAAAACAAACCTCAGACGTAAAATTTAGAAATACAAAAATAAATTCTCGCCAGTTTTTCGCGCACAAACACAAGGTGTCAAGACGTCGCCTAGAGACATAACGACCTAAATACAGCAGTACCGAGGCAAGAATAACGTATGAAACTTTAATATTCATACTACGTTTTGGAATTTTAATAATCTCTTGTACCCGTATGGAGATTTTTGTTATTGTGGCAATGCGTATTTCTTGATGAGATATTCATGTTTTTTCAGAAACTAGCTGCGCCCTGCGGTTTTACATGTCATTTTTCAGTCGCTAACAAATTGTCATTGCAATGTTAACTAGCGACCGTAACTGTCAACTTGTATATCTGTCAACGCAAAAATCAACAATTTTAATTGTTTCAATGGGGTGCCACGCGCAAAGCTGTTTGCAGAGGCGCTGGCATCGGATGATCTTTTTTTTTCGATGATGGTCCTCCACCAATGGAAACGCCGAGTTTTTTTTTATTCTTTCGGGCTCAGACCGATATGGCCAATTTGGCGCCTAGAGTTGTAAAAAACATCTGACGTTTGACAAACGTTTGACAGTAAAGATCATCCAACTACCGACCTCTGCCGGGATAAAAAGTTAGTGTTCTTCCTCATTGAGATTTGTTAGCAAAAGAGTTACGTAATCATTTAATCGGAAGGCGTAAGATTTAGCAGGAATTTCGAGATAAATATTAGCCTATACTATTTTAGCCCCTTGATTAATAAACGTAGAGTAGGTAAGGTCGGAGTAGTAAAATCATGCTTTGTCTTTTTCCGTGACAAGAACTTTCAAAGTTGACAGAATGAAACAAAAAGTGGTAAAATTATTCCGACCTTACTCCACGTTTTTGCGTGAAAGAGTCACAAAGTCACATCTTACTTCCTACTATATCCTACTAATATTATGAACGCGAAAGTTTGCAAGAATGTCTGTATGTAGATACATAATGTTTGTATGTGACTTTGTTACTCCTTTATGCAAAAACTACTGAACTGATTACAGTTTTGGAATAAAGGCTAATTTTTATCTCGAAAATTTGGAATTTGATAGCTGAAGACCTAGAACAACATAGGCATACATAGGCAACTTTTTATTCTGATATTCTCGCGGGATCAAGACTTACGCGGGTGAAACCGCGGGGCGCTTAAGTACATACATACTTGCAAACTTTAAAACGCTTATCCTGTCATACTATACTATCCTACTAATAATATTACAAACGCAAAAGTTTTTAAGTAGGTATGTATGTTTATCATGTGTTACTCTTTCACGCAAAAACTACTGAACCGATTGCGATGAAACTTAGAATATAGATAATAACCTAAGGGCGTTCGATTTACGCCAGGGGCAAGTATTTATGCTTAAAAATAAATATTTATTTCTGGTCCAGGTGTTTTCTATCTACATTTACAAAAAAAAAATTATCTAATATATAAAATTTCCATGTCACAGTGTTAGTTACCGTACTCCTCCGAAACGGCTTGACCGATTTTTATGAAATTTTATTTTCGTATTCAGTAGGTCCGAGAATCGGCTACTATCTATAATTTATAAGGCAAAACAACGTTTGCCGGGTCAGCTAGTAATATATATTATAGTAAATCCGTTGTCACAAGCCTAGTGCTTAGTTTGGGGCTAGATTGCGCTATGTGTAACATCGTGCAATATTTATTTATTTTAATTTATATTATACTAGCTGACCCGGCAAACGTTGTTTTGCCTTATAAATTATAGATAGTAGCTGATTCTCAGACCTACTGAGTACGTATACAAAATCTCATAAAAATCGGTCAAGCCGTTTCGGAGGAGTACGGTAACTAACACTGTGACATGGAAATTTTATATATTATATTAGATATTCTAATTTCTATCTCAGTAGGTAAAAAGTGCGTATAAGGTACTTGCGGGTAACAAGAGCCGCTGTCTAATAAGAGCCACTAATTGAAAAACACACTTCTAACAGTTTTAATAGATTCCTCTCACGCACATATCTAAAGGACCCATAGGAGAGCTAACATGCGCGCTCGCACCATCGCGCGGTCCGCCATCTTGTCAGTCGCAACGATTCAATCGAACGACCCGGACGGCGTCACTCGGAATTAAAAATAATATGTGCTAAAACGCTTAAATTGTGCCTAAAATATATTGCTTTTCGAATATCTCATAAATATAACGTTGAATGTGTACATTTCTGTTTACTAATCAGGGTAAGTGTAGTGATTTTATTAATAACTGACAGTTTTAAGTTGAAATCTTTAAAATTAACATTAAGGTCTAACAAAGGCCACATTTGAGGCGGGTAAAAAGAGCCGGCCAAAATACTCGTCTATTTTAAAGTTTTTAGTATTTCTAGTTGTCTCAGTTCTATTTTTTATATTAATTTACGCGTACACGTTTTCAGGGTTAAAAAACGGAACCTCCGCCTAAAAAATGTCGTGCCCTTTGGTCACTGCAACAGTTAGAAGCTGCAATGATTGATGTTAATGAAGGAGTCTTGTCACAGCGTGCTGCAGCCGCTAGGTATTCTATTCCCAGGAGAACTTTAGTCAATCATCTAAAAGCATATTTCACAAAAAAAACCTTGTCTTGTAGGGAATCTCATATGTGACACCCTTTCATAAGTCTAACAAGAGCCAAGTTGTTTTTTTTTGTAATTTTGTTGTTTAACAACGTTATTGCTGTTTCAGATTTATATAATGTTGCGTATACTTATTTAATAAATGTGATTATTTAGTGGGTATAGTACTGAAAAAAGCTGTTTAAAACATATTTTTGTAAGGACAGTTTAATAAGGTCCAGTGTCTGTTTTATCTTTAACTACTTACAGTAAAATCGTTATTTATGACTAAATAGTAGTATAAGCTAATGTAAACTAAAAAAATATCTATTTCGTGTTGATTGTTATTAAAATCTTTAACTATTTGAGGTGGCCCTTATTAGAACACTATGGTTTAATAAGAGCCACAGAGAGGTTTTTTAAAAAGCTTAATTTTGATGACAATAGTGCAACAAAACAATTAATTGTATTGTTTTTTCAGACTGTCAATAAAGCAAGTACGTTATGTAATAACTTGTTTTAGTGGTTTCCTCTATTTGTACTAAATATTTAAGTTTAATTTAAGGTGGCCCTTGTTTACCGCAAGTACCTTATATAATACCTATGAACTTTTAATCCAAACTGTACACACAAAACTTAAGTTAATAAATTCATTGTTTTAATAAAGGTCTGTTTAAACGAGTTTTTCTCGTAAAGCGAGTGAAAGTCTGAAACAAAAATGCTTGCATATTCATGAAGGAGAAGGAATGCCTCATTTGCAAGATTAATCTCAAATCCTAAGGGATATCTTACAGCTTAAACAGCTGATTTGTTACAGCTAACGTTAAGGGTCTACGCCCAATTTACCTAAAGGCGGAACCTGACATCGCGAGGCGTAAATTGCGAATGGTTCGCCTCGCATGCCTCGGGCTGTGTGGACGTGTGTGCTCACAGTGAGCATCATCATACGATCGTTGCGAACGCCCGCCTCAGTGCGAGTCGTGCGCTCCGTGTGGATGGACGGGTGTTTTTCTATTGTTCTACTGACGAACGAATAATGTAATCACACAATGCCTAAGGTTGAGGCGTGCGTGACGAACAATCCGCGACGCACGCCTCGTGATGTTTGGTTCCGCCTTAACTCACTCATGGACGCACTCATGTAACGTTACCGTTTACGTTACAAACAATAACAATAATAAATTTGTAAAAATTACAAATGTTTAGTAGGTAGGTATAATAAAGCGTTAATCTATCTATCTATCTCTCGTATTGGGCGTCGACTTTAAACCTCGTTTTATTTAATTTGTGACTCGAGTTTTGAATTTTAAAACGTTTCCCTTTCGAGAGATGATGGTTAAGATTATTTAGAATTTTGGTTATTATTAACTTTGTGTATTAATTAATTTTGAAAGTAACTAGGTTACACAAAAGAGGGCCAATCAGACCTGTTTGAATTAAATTTCGATTTAAAATGTTTTGTAAACAAAATTCTAATTATTTCGCTTCTAACAAATCGTGTTTTGAAAGGTATCAAATGTTTTCAGAAACCGGCTGGCGCTGGTGTAATAAATTAAATAAAGCCGAAAGTTCACTGTCAACTAAACTTAGTTTAGCTTAGCTCGCCAATTATTCAAACAAGTATTCATAGCTGGCTTATTTTACCGATCACTCTCTTTCTTCTCTCTCATCTGAGCGACGTTCCCGGTGGCATCTCTCCCAGGTTAGCACTATTTTTATCGGTCGGCCGCCTGCCTGTCACTAACCCTCCGAGGGATTAGTAGGATTAGAAGGAGAGGTTTTGTCATTTAAAGTTATCGGTTATATGAATGACAGACAGATTTCTTAGAACAATTCCATTTTTCAGAACTTCCAGGAATTTACCTTGTTTCAATATTAAAATAATTACAGTAAAACCTTCAGAAGCAAAATGATAAAATTACAAAATATAATATTTCTTATTAATTTATTTAAATAAAAGGAAATATACATACACCCCCTTACTTATAAACGATGACTAACTTTATGTATCGTTTGTCTCTTACTGTGACATGAAGTTTCAAAGTTAGAGACAGTTGACAAACGTTACATAAAAGTTGTCATCGTTTATAAGTAAGGGGGACAATCTCTATTTATAAAGCTGCGACAAAAACTCTTACGAGTTTTTTCGTGGCAACATGTATGTTTATATTCAGTTTATTTTAATTCTTTCTGTGACATTTTAATTTATTAATACGATTGACATGTACCTAATTTTATTCATCTGGTTTAGAGTATGTTGTCATTTTTTAATATTAATTTTTAATAATTACTATGATATTTAAATTTATTATTACGATATTGACATGCAATCAAGCTAGCTAATAGGCTGTGTGTTGTTTAAATTTATTTCGACTGATTTTATTATTTTTATTCTATAGCTGACATTTTAATTTATAACCAATTTAATTTAATTTTTTTATAATTAGGTACATATGGACTTTATTAACTTATAAGTGCAATGTAATTTAATTTAAGTCTGAAACAAATGATTTATATTATTATATGTAAGGTTGATAAGGTGGCACATTATCAACCTTACATGTTTATTATATGGGAGGCCCACTTATAAAACAATAGAGTACTGGTTTTAACCCTAAAAACCTTTTAACCCGATTATACCCCTTTCCCCAACATGCAGTTACATTAAAACTGCACTCCGTTAATGGTCACACAATTAGGTACATACAACCACCCCATTTGTACCCACCCTGTAGTTTCTTAGTTCTCTCAGACTCGCCAATTTGCGTCTCCGCTTGCTATTGTCCAACGCTCGACTGCATAGAAGTGCTAAGGGTTGGCTCGGGATGTGTTAAGTAGTTATCGATAATAAAAAAATATAGTGAAAAATATCGATAAAAACAAATAAAACACTACATGCACTATCAAAAAGTAATCAGATGTTCTAAAGAGCCAAGCTTATAATTCCACACGCTCCGAGTCCCCACAAGCTTACTTCACTATCACAAACTCAACATCTTAGCCAAATATGTTGCTTGGCCGTTTCGCAACCTTGCATAGGTTTTCTATTACACAATACCTAAGTTCTTGCGGTGATAAAACGGCCAAGCAACATATTTTGGCTAAGATGTTGAGTTTGTGATAGTGAAGTAAGCTTGTGGGGACTCGGGGCGTGTGGAATTATAAGCTTGGCTCTTTAGGACATCTGATTACTTTTTGATAGTGCACATCATAAGGTCTCGCTCTCGTCTTGGCTACATTTTACATGAAATTTTTTTGTGGGGGATTTCACCTCTTTTTGTAGGTTGCTTTTTTTTATTATTAAGTACATTTTTTTCCAATAACACAAAGTTTTAGCTTCATAAAATTATTAGTAAATTTATTTTTAATTCATTTCCAATAGTTTATGAATTAACGACTTACGCGCCGCCGCCGCGCCGTTCGGTCAGGCCGAGTATTTCTAATGTCCACCACATTTGGCCACCACTGGTGGATAATGAAACATCTTTTAAAAAGCATCCTCGTTGTCCACCACTGGAGACAGCGGTACATCTTTCTAATTATTAATAATTTTTTAGACTTCTAGTACCTCAAATAACATATTAAGTGTTTTGCGTGCGCTTAATTCCATCCCCTAATTTAAGGGTAAGGGGTGAATTATTAAAAAATCTGAAATGATGTATTTTATTATTTATAACAATGCGTGCCTATACAAAGCATTCCTATGCTTAGCATCAAAATTTGAGGAAGTTTCATACAAATTGCCATCCCATAATTTTAGGGGTTGGGGGTGAAAGTTTCCAACTTTTAGGGTTTTTTTGTTGTTTGTGTACTAATACCAGCATACATACCAAATTTCAGCTTTCTAGGACTTCGGGATGTACCTTATGAATTTTGATTACTATCAGTGAGTGAGTGAGTGAGTCAGTGACGAAATCGGAGGTTTTTAGATATCAATAAAATCTAAACTATAGGAGCTATGTAATTGAAACATTGTATTTTTATTAAGTACCCTATAGACATTATACCCCGTGAATTACCTTTCTCTGGTATAATCCAAACCAAAGTTATGAGGGTTCAAAAAACCGACGAAACGTTTCGATCAAAAGGTGGGTAGTGCCCGTACGCTTGGCTGGTTCGTCTTGGCGGGGGCACTACCGTGCCCCCAGATAGGTATATTATTAAGTAACGAGTTATTTACAATGTTTAAATTTGTTTTTTCGATATTTCAACAGTAATTTCAACTTGCTTGTTCGTGTAAGTAATATTTGTAATGAAAACGACCATGTAAGTTTAAAAGCGTATAGAAATACAAAAATACCTCACCTATTTGCTCACGTTTAGTGGTGTGAAATAAAATATTTTAAACATACATGTTTTTTTGAGGACAGTAATATAAGCCAAAAGTGGGTTATTCTACACGTGTCTCGCTGCCCCGATTATGGCAAAAACTATAATGGCATATTAAGGTTTAGAAAATGTTAATTATCGAGCCCTGTCTTTTTGCCATAAAAGTAACATATTATATTATATCGATCGATTGATAGATACTGTTGATAATAGAGATCAAATCCTAGAAACAAACCAAAAAAATCTATTCTTTAATACAGAATGAATTATTATATTTATCGATATTTAGAAATAACTCAAAACAATAGTTTTTTTTCTGTTTCCGCTATATTGGATTGAAATTAAACTAATTTCCCCGGTATAAATAGCGTTTCTCTTATTGTATTAAGCATTTCATTAATAACCCTACGTTTCGAATCTTTAGAAAACTCCTGGTCAGAGGTATACTTAAAATTATCGACATCCTATCAGATCTATCGACAAATTCTACAATTGTTTGGTAACATCACTAATCTTGTGTCAGACACCTTAATGGCTGCCACTTCCCTCATTTCATGATAGTACTGTTATTTTATCATCGTGTCAAGCATCATTGTTAGTTTTTATTTTTATTTTATTGTTTTTAATGTTTTACCTTTATTTCAATTTGGAAGTACCTTATATGTTTACGGGCTTGGTTTCCACAAATATGCCTCAAATGGGGTCCTTTTTTGTGTGAGGGTTATTTTTTTTATTTTCAGCGGCCGTCAAATGCAAAAGCTATATTGATAATCTTGACGATTTAAGGCCGAGTCACACCGAAATGAGTTATTTTAAGAAATGGGTCTTTTTAAGAAGAGGTTAATTGGTGGGAGGTTTCGGACTCCTCCGTAGCGGATGAAAATGTGGGGTGATATGATTTCGATTTGACACATCATCCTGAAGAAAAAATGATCCAAAACGTCAGATTATAATGCGATATTACATAACACGTTCTGTAGAATTCTAGATCCATACTCCGTTTTTTAATTGTGACTAAGATTTGACATTATCTTCATTAAGAAAAAGTGATAATTACAAAGGACCAAAACGTCAGATCGTAGTCTTGAATTAAAACCGGCCAAGTGCGAGTAAGACTCGCGCACGAATTTTTGAAAAAAAATTAGCATGGGGAACCCATTTTTTTTTGTTTTTGTGTGAAAATCTTAATGCGGTTCACAGAACACATCTACTTACCAAGTTTCAACAGTATAGTTCTTATTGTTTCGGAAAAAGTGGCTGTGACATACAGACGGACGGACCGACAGACAGACAGACATGACGAATCTATAAGGGTTCCGTTTTTACACTTTGGGTACGGAACCCTAAAAACGAAGTATATCTTATTATCATTCTATTAACATAGTTAGAACATAGACTGGGCATCACTATGCAGAAGTAATACCTACTTTTGCATTACTTCACTTAAAAACTTCCATTCAAACACAGAGTCGAAGTTATATCTGAATAAAACCGTATGCAACTTGGGTGTGTTTAAATCAGTCGTGTTCAAGCATTAAGTTGAAACTGGAATAGATTTACCCTTAGATTACCTATACTTTGGTTTCCCTGTACCTAAATCACGTTTGTTGTATGGGAGCCCCTCTTAAATATTTGATTTATTTTGTTTTTAGTATTTGTTGTTGTAGCGGCTATAGCGGGAATCAATACATCTTCTGTGAAAATTTTAATTGTCTAGCTCAACTGTCATAAGATACATCCTGGTGACAGACGGACAGATGGCGAAGTCTCAGTAATAGGGTCCCGTTTTTACCCTTTGGGTACGGAACCCTATAAAGATGAATCAAATTCGAACGTCGTTGTTAGAAGCTAAAGACCTTAAATCTCTTTCTAAAGTTTCTTTTTAACCCCCTGACGGAAAAAGAGGGGTGTTATAAGTTTGACGTGTCTGTCTGTCTGTGTGTGTGTATCTGTCTGTGGCATCGTAGCTCACAAAAGTATGATCCGATTTCAATGTAGTTTTTTTTTGGTTGATAGGTGACTTTTGTAATTGATATATTTCTTCCTGAAGTTGTGTCAAATCGTAGTCTTCAATTTAAAAACGAAGTATACTTAGTGATCTATCTAGTCTTTTACAATCTTCGTCCGGCTGCACCTACCTACTAATATATTATTATCTATTCAAAGCACTCTCTAATTTCCTCCGAGCCCGCCGACAACTTGCAGAAATAAATCAACATAGAATCGGCTCAGTCCGATGAACAGATTAAAGTATTAATTTTATAAGTTTGCACGTGAGTTGCTTTCGATTTTGTAATGTTAGCAAGTTAAATGAGGTAGCTACCGTGAAACTTAACGTTTCAAGAAAATCCGATTTTGGAATCGTCAAATGAAGAATATTAATCTTATTCAGAACTTAGATTAAAACAAAAAAATAAAGATACGGTACCTAGTCTCGGAAAATGAGACGATAAAACTGCGTCTAGCTGACGCACTAGCGTCAGTCGGATGTCGAACCGTTGCCGCGTGAGCACGTGCTGTCACAATCTGTCATCTTTTTGATATCCATAAGAATGTCAATGAATCATTTTAAAGACAAATGTTTTTAAATACAATAATTTTATGAAAATGCATGTAGGTGTTTCTAGCTCATTTTTCGAATACGCAATGTCAGAATATACTGTATCTACTATTTTTGTTTTCATCTAAGATTCAGAACTAAATTATGAACTTGTAGCAGCGACCCGCGGTTTTACCTTCGTAAGTTCCGATCCCATAGATATTTTGGAATAAAGATTAGCCAATATTACTCCTATGAATTTAATTTATTATATTATAAGGTTTCATCAATATCGGTTGAATGGTTCCGGAGATTACCTACAAAAACATTCATCCAAGCTTTTCCTTCTTCATTCCTCCTAGAAAAGATCTATTGAACAATGACTTGATTTTTTTTTCACTCAAAAGACTTACCGCGGTGGTGGTGGCGAGTACTCACGTGGTTTCATCATCATCTTATATATAAAATTTCCATGTCACAGTGTTAGTTATTGTACTCCTCCGAAACGGCTCGACCGATTTTTTTGAAATTTTGTATATGTATTCAATAGGTCTGAGAATCGGCTACTATCTATAATTTACAAGGCAAAACAACGTTTGCCTGGTCAGCTAGTTATTTATATATAATAGCTGTGTCCCGCGGCTTTACCCGCATAAGTCCCGATCCCGTGGGAATTTTCAAAAATCCTTTCTTATCGGATGTCTACATTACCTAGAGAACACACTCTCCAAATTTCAGCCCTCTACTATCAGCGGTTTAGGCTGTGCGTTGATAGATAATCAGTCAGTCAGTCAGGACAAAGAGTTTTAAAGATATAGATAGATTTGGCAATATTTTTCCGACCGGCCACCTGCCTAACATCAACCATTTTTAGAGACCAAACCGTTTATTCGCCACCTCGCGGGGAGAACTCAAGGTTCGCTAGTCTCCCTCAGATCTCTTAGTCGCCTAATACGACACCCACGGAAAGAGATGGGGAGCCCTATTCTATGCCTAAGCAACACGGCACCTACATGACCAGAATAATCCCCGAAAAAGCTAATAATTTCGACAGAAAACTTCGGCTTATTCACAAAATCCCCACGCAGCCCATGTCAAGTGCATATTTTTAGTTTTATTAGAGTAGAACCTCTAGAACTTGGCCTATAAAAACAATAAGTTGTGACATTTTTAGATAGGTTGTGTTCTCGTGAAATTGCTTCGGCAAAGTTTTTGAATAAACGACTCTGTCTGCGTAGTGCCTACAATTTGTGAACTTACAATTTGTAGGCACACGTTCTGTTCAATAACTATTGACCAGGGGACGCATTCCATGACTGAATCGTCTCAACATCGTTTAGAATATGAATGAGAATCATTGATTGTTCTAACTGTGTAGGTACATTGGTCTTAAATATGTACTAATACCTGACCCGGCGAACTTTGTTCCGCCTTAGAAGCGAAATTTCCAAAAAACTCAAATCGTTTTCGAGAAACATCGAATGACGCTGGAACGATGTTGAGACGGTTTGGTTATAGAATACGTTCCCTGAAAGATTCCTTTCCTACACCGGCAAAAAACTTATATTACTTTTTAAGGCCCCGTTGTCCTAAATGTCTTAAGTCTGGGTGTCTCTTATGTATGTATTTAAAATAGAAAAATAAATATAATTATTATATCCGTTGTCTAGTCACCGTAACACAAGCTTAGTCGCTTACCACGGGGCTAGATGGCACTGTGTGTTGTTTACAGAATTTACTTGTTTTTCTAGTTGAATCTCGCGGTTTCACCCGCGTAAGTCCCGATATCGTGTGAATTTCGAAAAAATCCTTTCTTATCGGGTGCCCGAAAAATAGGTACCTACTCTCATAGTCTTTAAATTTCAGCTCTCTACTATCAGCGGTTTAGGCTGTGCATTAATCTATCAGTCGGTCAGTCAATACAGTTAGGTATAATCTACATCTAAACTAATATTATAAAGAGAAAAGATTTGTATTTTTGTATGTAGGTATGTGTGTCTGTAAGTTTGTAATGAATAAACTCAAAAACTGCTGGACCGATTTCAAATTCAAATTCTTTTACCATTAGAAAGCTACATTCACCCTGAGTAACATAGGCTACTTTTGATCTCGATATTCCCACTGGATCGAGACTTACGCGGGTGAAACAGTTAGTTATTGATATGCATGCTTGATTGCTATGTATCATATGTATGTATTTACAAAAAAAGTATAATATGTAGTATATCCGTTGTCTAGTACCCATAGTACAAGCCTAGTGCTTAGTTTGGGCCTAGATTGCGCTGTGTGTAACGTCGTGCAATATTTATTTATTTTTTTTATATAGGAAGCTTTACACTTGTATCTATAGACGAATCTCAGCGATTAGTTTGACTAAGCAATGCGCTGTCTCGCTCTTATTAGTGATTTTTAACGTCAACGAGAATGTGACAGACATACTTAGACAAGTAGGTGCTTAATATTGACTATAAATATAAATACTTACCATATTTTAATTCACTGCGAAGGACCCCCCAAGCTGTACCCCGTCAGACCTACTTTTTTCCTATTTATTTGAGGTCTTCTTTTCGTGGAAAATGATATTTTTCAGTAATTCGATGAGGTTGATATTTTGCAGCCGCCGCCCGGACTACGAGTGTAACGGCCAAATACAGAAACGCAACTCAAAATTTGAGTTCTACTTAAACAACTAAGCACCTCTCAAATTCAAAAATCTCCATACTATTTTTAAATTTAGAAGCTGCTCAATTATTTAAGTACGCCTTAAATTTTAAGTGGCGTTTCTGTATTCGGTTTTTTTTACGTAAAATATCGATAGTTAACAAACTATTGATATTTCGCGTCAATTATAGATAATTACATCAAATTGAACAATCCTTTATAATTCTAACATAAAGACAAGGAAATCCCGAAAGAAAAATAAGTGAAAATAGCACGAAAATAGCAAGGAATTTGCAGATCCGTACAATGTAAAATACAACGTCGCAGCCAAGATAAACGGTTCGGGGGCCGGATTCATTTACTAAGGTGTTTTGGTAAACTTAATTTTTAAGATGGATGGATAGTATTAAACATATTATAAGTATACCTAATTATTTATTTTCTTACTTACCTATTAATTATATAACTACTCTTTTATGAGTAAATCGGTTATACAATATTTAAAAAAATACCTAGTTTATTTAACATAATAATTACATTGGTTTCATAAGTAAAAATATAAGGTTATTCGATCCAAATAGGTGTGCAAGTAAGCCTTAAAGAAAAAATGTACTTGCTAATTTGACGGCACAGGCGCCTAGGCGTCGTGAGTGGCGTAGGTAGTCGAAAGTTAAGTCATTTGATCGCAAAAATTTAGCGATGTGGTTTCGAGTTCCGCCTTGTATTATGTTTTATAGATGAAACAACCGAATTATTGTAAATTACATATTCATTAATAACCGGGCAATTAAATATTGAGTGAGAGAGTAAGCTTAGGATTTATTCTCAGAGCGGTGAAATATCTAGTGAAATCATGTACCGAATAGTGTTTCCAAAACCCGTGTTAGGGGACAAGACATCGAATAGGAATTCCATTAAGATGTCTTTGCCACTATTCTGTGTTATCTTTTTCTATTTTCACAACGTTAGTGATGTGCCGTGATTGTTGATTTATCGATATTGCCATTGACGAATCCGGTATGGTATCTTTTATCGATGGTTTTTAGCCTGTTGTATATTTTGTTTATTTTTGTATTTATTTCCGGTCTTTTCTTTTGAGACTTTCGTCTTGTTAGGTTTTTGCTGTTGTAAGTAAGTATGTTTAGAAAAGCGTAAATAGTTATTTATACCTCCTAATCTTACTAATACCTATCATCCTATTATCCTTCCTACTCCTACTAATATTATAAATGTGAAAGTTTGTATGGATGTTTGGATGTTTGTTACTCTTTCACGTAAAAACTACTGAACCGATTGCGATGAAACTTGGAATATAGATAGCTGGACACCTAGGCAACTTTTATCCCGTAATTCCCGCGGGATCAGGACTTACGCGGGTGAAACCGCGGGGCGCAGCTAGTATTATTATAACCTAAAAGTTTTTGTGTTATTTAGTACGTAAGTATAGCGAATAATATGTTTGTTACTACTTCACGCTGAAACTACTGAAACGATTACAATAAAACTTAGTATGCAGATAGCTGGAGATCTGAATTAACACAGGCTATTCTATATTCTCACGAGAAATCTCACTTCTCAATTTTTTGGTTATAAAGAGTCTCTGATACTTTTCAATAGATTTTAATTATATGGATATCATTTAATCAAGGGTTTAATTAAATGGGCTACTGTTTATTTTTAGTCATCAATTTTCATTTTTAATTTATTCAGATAAATCAATGGGATCGCAATCACTGAAAATTGAAATAAAGGAGAAAATGCAAAATGAGAAAATGCTCAAAATGCAGCAAACGATATGTCGTTCGTGTATTATAAAACTGAAAAATCATGAGTTTTCCATAGATTTTTCAGTTTTATAATCAAAATAATAAAAGTAAATACGTAACTACTTTCTTCATGATTATTAGAAACACAGGTCTAAGTAGATCGCGTTGTAGATAATCATTGAGTTATCTCGCGACCACGGCCGATGTGACCCGTTTGTCGAAACGTCAAGGTAATTAATAACAATGATTATCTACAACGCGATCTAGACCAGTAGTTCTAATAATAATGATGGGCGGAAATCGTGTAAGTTTAAAAAGTGTGCTAACTACTTTCTTACCGCCCTATATTACGTATAAACTTAATTTTACAACACATACTATGTTTACAAGACTGAAAAGTGCTATTATAATATAATGTTAAACAAACTTCACGCTCGCAACACTGGCCATAATTTTCATTCCGCCACGCGAAGTTTATCGACAAAACAGTAACATCACTAGTAGTGAACTTTGCTCGGAGCGAGTTAAAGTCGCCTTAAAGTTTCCTTCCCTCGCCTAGTTAGATGTTTCTAGATTCAACTTGATTTAAAAAAGATTACCTTAAACATAGATGTACAATTTAAATATTAGTATGAGTATTAGTCCTGGATCCCTGATACATTTTTGAAAATTGATTACTATTAAGCTAGTTTTCCGTGAGTGGCTTCATTTCGATGAGACGCCCAACAATTTCCTATACGAAACTCTCGATTGTGGTAGATAACAGAGGTAGGATCTGTACTACTACTTTTGAGCGTAGGACCGGGATAACGTACCACGCAATTTGAAGGACAATATGACTGTTAAATTATATAAATAACAACACGGTTCCCACGGCCTATCAGTCTGGAGCGGTATTACGGTAACACAATCGTGTCTCAATAGTGTGTCGATAGAATATTAATCGTCATATTTGACGTGTATTTGACACATTTGGCAGTTTCCTATGTTAACTATTCTATCGACACACCACTGCGACACCACTAAGACACCACTGAGATGCCACTGATGGAGTCTTGATAGTTGTCAAAACTCTAATGCCATAAATATACCTATAATCAATATATTAATATAATGACATAATTACCCCTATTATTGGTTGGTTACCATGGTTACTATTGCGATTCCACTGAGATACCATTACGATACTATTGAAGTCTACCAAATTTGTCACAGTCTCGATATAATGGCAATAGTGTGTCGATAAAATCGTAATAGTATTGTCATCTTGTGTCATTATGTGTAATACCGACCCTGGTCTGGCGCGGTCTGGCCTCCTATAACTTGAACACAAATAAAATTAACTAATTTCAGAGATGTCGACAAATATGGCATTTGTAGCAAGTTTTCAATAACCCACACAATGCTCCCGGGTCGTCACCAAGAAGATCGGCTACATGCGAGCCTCACAGACCACACGACTGACCTGACACTCTTGGGAGTAGAATGCAGTCACGCTGTGGCCAAACTCAGAAGAGAGTAATAATTTATTCATTAACACAATTACCCGAAGAAAATTCAATAGTGTCTTTTTGGACCAGAACGCTAAACAAAGAATTTTCTTCTGTTTATTTCGCGATGTTGTATAGAAATTAAACTCATTTTTCACTTTTAATCGTGTGGTGTTTATTACTTTTAGCATTGTTTCAATGATCAACGTCAACCCTGAAGATGAAACCTGTAAAAGCCTCGAAACGTTGAGCGTTGAAACAATGCTAAAAGTAATAAACACCACGAAATTAAAACCAAAAATTAGTTTTATTTCAAAAGGTAAAGGTAATTTAAGTAAAATTAGCTACATTGTTACACTTACCCAACCTAAAACATAAGAATTAGCTAAATGGAAACAAAATACGATCGGAATAAAACAAAAGACTACTCATCCGAGAAATCCTAAAGGATTTTTGTAAAGTCAGTGTAAAACCACATGAATTTTCATACAACCAGATCGCCGCGGCCGGCTATACATCGCGAAGCCATGAATATTTATGGTAAGCTTAGATAAAAACAAATAAGGGCAGATACGGAACCTAGCCACGGCAAATAAGACGATAAAACTGCGTCAGCTGACGCACTAGCCTCAGTCGTATGTGTAACCGTTATCACGTGAACACGTACTGTCACACTGCCATTCCCGATTCGGATTTCGCTTGAGTGATGCCTATCTCACTTGCGCTGCAGCCTGGAACGTCTCTCTATCTCTGTCATTGATTACAATGTACATCACATTGGGAATGTTTATGTTGGTGTGTGTATTTGCATGTAGGTATTTCTAGCTCATTTTTCGACTACACAATGTTAGAATATACCGTATCTTCCCCTATAAGAACATCATTGATGGTAGGTAAGTAAGTACCTACAGTAATTTGCAAGATATTAATCCTTGGAGATTTAAGAAACCCATTAGAAGGTTATGGCTTTTCTCAGTTAATTTTATATTGTGGCCTCTAGTTCAGTAAATGGATTTTCTAAGTGGGTTACCCTTAGACTATGGGGTTTCTTTGTTCAAGTGGTTTTGAATTTTGTGCAGAGACAATAAGTATTAGGGAAGGTGTTTGATGATGAACTTTAAATCATAAAAGTTTAAAAGTTTTAACTGTGTGTTTCCGCAACTAGCTCTATAACTGGGCCTTTTTGCGTGGCTTTAAGCCGTGAGTTTGCTCACGATGTTTTCCTTCGCCGTCAGAACGATGTTAATAGCGCACATTTTTTTCCTAAACAAAAAGACATTGGTGCGCGGTCGGCCAGGATGCGAATGATCTTCGGAATAATAGTCTCGGTATCTACCACTAGAAAACACCGCTCTCAACACTTGAAATCATTCTAGCTTTTGCAGTCATTTCATTGCATTGTATATTATTATAGATTACAAATGTCTTGCTTGAGGGCTTTACGTGGGGAACAAATTTCTTCCTAAGGCCCCGGCAAATTGTGAAGATCCAAGAAGTTGGTTTGAAGTTGTGGGATGACCTGCGTGCAAATGGCCTCACTACACGGTATTATGTGCTGAAGACAAAAAAAAATAAAAATAAAATTAAAATTGGGGTAAAATAACTTGTACCTACAGATCACAGGGGTAACAATGTTAATACAAACCAGCCAAGGGCGAGTCAGACTCGCGCACGAAGGGTACCGTAGGTACCATTATCATTTAAAAAAAAAATGGTATGGCGAAAGCCCCACTTAAACAGTTATTTTATTCTGTTCTTAGTATTTGTTGTTATAACGGCAACAGAAATACATCATCTGTGATCAACTATCCAGCTATGACAGTTCATGTGACAAAACAGTTTACTAGATAATATGTCTGCCTGGTGAGAAACAGATAGACAGACGGACAGTAGAGTATTATTAAAAGGGTCCCGTTTTTACCCTTAATGTACCTATGGTTTTCAAAACCTCATTCTCGAAAGGTAATTTGTTTTTATTTACCTTTGTTAAACAAATGTTCATCAATGACTTGGCTGAAAGAACTTACTCGTGATCTGTTGGTAATATGGTGACTTGCTGCTTTTGTCTGATTTACATAGTAATATTTAAAGGTTTTTCTCAATTGTTCTTTTTTAAGAGACTTCAAAAAAACGTAAGGTGAGGTTTTCAAACCTACTTTTTTAACTGACCAATAAAGAAAAAAATATTTGGAAAATAATGAGTTTAAAAAGTGTGCTAGAAAACTCCTCCTATGTAGTATGTAGTCACGCAAGAACTACAGAATTAATTGGGATGAAACTTATAATGTGATTTTAGTGTTTTCATGCATACCTATTATAAACTAAAATACTGAAACTCTTTTTGAAAAAAAAGTCAATACTCCAGGCTCGCCATTCAATTTCAGATCATTAATTTTGGGTAATTGAGCTTGAAAACTGATACCTAGAGCCGAAGGACATTTTATATTATGAAAGCAGCGTCCCGCGGTTTCACCCGCGTAAGTTCCGATCCCGTGGGAATATTGGGATTAAAAGTATCCTATAGCCTTCCTCAATGGACTATTCAACACTGAAAGAATTTTTCAAATCGGACCAGCGGTTCCAGAGATTAGCGCGTTCAAACAAACAAAAAAACAAACAAACTCTTCCGCTTTATAATAGTAAATAGATATAATATAATATAATAAATTATTTATCATAGTAACTAGGTACCTAGGTACATTTAAAATTCAAAACCCTGGCTCCCAAGTCTGCTCTCACAGTCGTATCTCAACAGAGTGTCCATAGAATAGTAATTGTCACTGACGTTTTAGTTTTAGACGACAAATTTAGTCTATCAAATGTCTCAAATTCACTGTGTAGCCCCGGCATAGAATAGGGTTACCCCATCTCATCCCGTGGGTGTCGTAAAAGGCGACTAAGGGATCTGAGGGAGATTAGCAAACCTTAAATTCTCCCCGCGCGGTGGCAGATAAACTGCTTGATCCCTAAGAGGGTTGATGTCAGGCAGGCGGCCGGCCGTAAAAACATTGCCAAATCTAATTGCAGAAGGTATGGTCAATGAAAACTATTTGGGGTTTAGCGGACCCCGGGCTCCCGAGAGGGATGCGACCGGGAACATCGCTCGGATGAGAATGAGAAATGTCTCAAATACACGTCAAATATGACAATTTACTATTCTATCGACACTATTGAGTCACGATTATTTATTTATTTTATTAAGCTATTGCATAGCTTTTATCGCGGGCTTTGAGCTTTGACTTAAGAAATTTCGTAACGAAAAAAAACCTAACACCCCCCACTCCATGTTACATGGTACAAAATAAAAAAAATATTATAATTGCATAAGTTAATAAAAAATGATATGCAATAGCTTTACCGCGGCAGTCCCCGAGTGCCACACGTTTTTTATTTTATTTTATTTGGAAAACATACAGTGATTAAAATCGAAGTAATAAGAAGTTAAAAACTAAACACCATTTACACATGAAAGCAGACTTGGGACCCTGACTGACTGACTGACTGAACTATATTATATATCAACGTATATCCCAAACCACTGGTCCTAGAAACATGAAAATTAGATGGTGGGTTCTTTACAAGGTATCTAAAAAAAGGGTTTCTGAAATTCACTTGAAATTGGAAATTAACCTCGGCACGCTGCTAGTTATTAATAGGTATCTCTTTTACACTCGAATAAATTCAGATAAAGCCTATCTCTACTTGTTCGCAATCAATAGAACTGAAAAATTTATGAAGTCTAGTTGAAAACAAATTCGAGCTCCTGCAGACTAGAAACTTGTTGGTCGAGACTTGAGTCGCCAGAAGGCTCGTCGGTTGAGTCGTCTTTTAAGTCGTGTGGAATGTGTTCTAACTCCACCGATTGTAGAACACTTTTTAGATTTTTTTTAATTAAAAAATAAATATTGCACGGCGCCGGCGTTACACAAAGCGCACAGCGCAATATAGCCCCAAACTAAGCACAAGGCTTTTACTATATGAGTACTAGACAACGGGTATCCTACATATTATGTTTTTTTTTTATACATAGGTATATAGGATACCTACATAGAGAACACCCAGACCAGAAACAAATATTGATTTTTAATCATAATTACGTACCTGCACCCGGCGGGAGTCGTATACGTCCAGTTCAGTATCACGGGGCTACGAAGCCCCGGACCGTGGATACCAAGCCGGCGATTATGTCTGTCTGCACTATACAATGCAGCCAAGGACAACCACCGGATCGGATAGAACTATTGATAAATATACGGATGAAAACAACATGGGCTATAATGATGTGTGGGTTGATTAATGGGGGAACCGTGTTGATTTTGAATTGTGTTATTATTTTTAGTAGCTTAACCGAAAAGTTTTTAGTCCGCAGTCTCTTAGCAAAGTACCTACTTACAAAGAAAAGTAAAATAATATTGTTTGATATTTGAGAAAACTTATAAGTATGAAGCTTTTCAACTTCAGAATGAATAGATAATGCTTGTTTTTCCTTCACACTTATTTTCGAGAGATCAATTATTATTTTATATACGTTACGTAGGAGGGTGATAATGGAGTTGGAACTTTTTGAACTGCCTTATACAAAGATATTTATCACTTTTAATTTAGATGAAATTTGTATTAAAATAAATAAAATTGGTACAGTGTTAAGCATGATTTATGCTTGACCGGGCCGTGTCCGGGCCGGGGCGGGGACGGGCTACTTTTGTATGAAGACAGCTTTTGTCTTGCATGTTGTCCGTGCCGCGTCCGTGCTATCTTCATACAAAAGTAGCTCGTTCCCGCCCCGGCCCGGACACGGCCCGGTCTATCATAAATCATGCTTAATCCTTCTATTATGATGAATACTAGCTGACTCGGTGAACTTTGTTTCGCCTTAGAGACCAAAAAAAGTATCCTATGTCCCTCTCTAGTACCCACCATCTAGAGGTAATCCCTCATCCTAGCGATGATCCCGGTAGCATCCCTCTCGGGAGCCCGGGGTTCGTTTAACCCCAAATTGTTATTTTTTTTTTATTTGGGGTTGACGCAGTCGGTAAGTCAACATTGACCGTACCTTCTGCAATCAGATTTGGCCATCTTTTTACGGCCGGTCGCCTGCCTGACACCAACCCTCTTATAAATTATTCGCCACCGCGCGGGGAGAACTTAAGGTTTGCTAATCTCCCTCTCCCTTAGTCGCCACCCACGACACCCGCGGGAAGAGATGGGGTAACCCTATTCTATGCCGGGGCTACACGGCAAAATCTAGAGGTAATATAAGGTCATAACAGTTGTCATGAAAGAGTTGAGTAGGTATCCATTACTCTTCTAGTTTCACTGGGCCTTTTCTTCCGCACTTAGCCTCACAATTGGGACATTGTACGTGATTTCTTAGAGGGGTTAAGCAGTAAGATGCCACGGGATCCTACTCCGCATTGGGAGTCCTAGGACATGGCGGTTTCCTCACGAAGTTTTCCTTCACCGTAAGAGCGATGTTAATAGCGCACACAACTTTTTCCAACTTCATCCAAAGGCTGCCTGGAAGAGATCGCTTTAAGCGATAAGGCCGCCCTTTGTTCCACCTAGATTTTATGATATTCATGTTGTTCGTTTTCTGTAATTTTTGTGGTGTATAGGTACTATCAACAACAAAAGTGGCTACCCAGTTAGCCGAAAGGTTCGTTTGAACCGAGCGCCGGCCGAGCGTGGAATAAGCAAATTATTCCACACATATACATATACCTATAGGTAAGTATATCTACAAATATCAAATGTGTGACAATTATTGTGTAGTGTTCTGTGTTCGCATGCAAGTAGACGATGCGCAGTAGGCATGTAACAAGAAAGTCGTAGGTATCTAAGTGATCCTAAATTTACCTTGGAAGCGAAATTAGACCTTACGGCGGGCAGGCAGTAATGTTGCTGACTGTACAATAAAGAATAAATCAATCTTTTTCTGGTCGGCCTTTATTCGAACGCACGATATCTACCACTAGACCAACACCGCTCTAATGCTTATTAAAGACAGGTCACATGCTCTCAGTGTAAAATAGAAAAGCCGAGCATTTCCAGGAAATTACGAGCAAAGTTTAGTGGAGTCGTTAGCGCATACTGCTTATCTGCTTAGTGCGGAACTTGTTCCATATCGATTTTAGTTATTAATGTCTGGGAACTTTTTAGTTAGGAACTTAAGCGCCTTATTCATTAACTTTATTGAAGCTTCGATAACTAAAACGGCGAAGTACCTAAGCCTAACATTTTTAGGACAAATGTCATTTATGAATGGGGTATATTATAATGTTTTAATTTGTGATTTTAAACTAACGAATGAGTGATCTACAATTTTTTAGAAATATTTTTAAAAGGAAAAATACATCTTCACAAATTTTACTCGCGGCGAGGATTGAACTCGCGTCTTTGGGCCAGTGCCCCAATGTTTTAACGATGAATTTGATCTATTGTCCGAAAAAAAAATAGAAAATGTTGACTATCGATGTCTAAAATTTGATTAAAACCGCAGTTGGAAATTGTCGATCGTTTGTTCGTTTATAAAAAGCGATTAGGCACCCAGAGAGACCTGAGATATACGGGCTAGAGTTTTTGAGAGAGATATTTTGTTGAGATTGAGAGGTGGGAGTTCAGAGTTGGTTTCATTAATATGTTCTGATGAGGATCTTTGGAGTGATGAATCAGTTGGTAGGAGAGGATTGAAATTTGGAAAGTATGTTCTTTATATGATGTAGGCAGAAGAAAGGGTTTTTTTAATACCCAGGGACAATTCCCTGGGAACTAACGCAAGTTTCCATAAGACAAAAGTCATTAAAAATACCAATAGCAAACCGAACTAGTTCAACTCAACACTCGATATCCAAACAATGTATTTGTACTAACTTTGAAACTTATAAAGAACATTTTCAATTTTAGAGTTTTTAATTCGACTGTGAAATTTAAAAATACTTAGTTTATGTTACAAACTTTAGTTTCTTTGCAGTTACCTGAGAAACTTTCTGTCTTTCACCTGCTTTTTTTACCTCAACCACAGCATAGATAAGCAGCAGTGTGCCTTCTCATTCAACACTACATTGAAGGGTTTTGATGCAGATCGGCATTATTATTGTACCTATTGTGAAAAGCGTTTGGTTGAGTCAATTTGGAATTTTAACCATCCATTTAGGTGCTTGTATTAACCTAGGCTTTAACCTATATTCTTGAGCGCTTGCCAAAAGATACCTACCAAAATAACGACTAAGCCTGTAATCCTTCACACCTAAAATCGCCATCTGACTTATTGCATCCCAGGGAGTGCTGTTTTAACGACGCATCCAGGAATAACAGTTGGCATGTGGCGACCAATAGCCGGCGGGCAACACGCCGAGAATTCCCCTGTCGTGAAGGTTGTCGTATCTTAATTGATGTGTGTGTATGCTGGTACAGTTAAGGTGCATTTAGACCAAACGACCACAGAGCTAGAGCTAGAACACGAGCATTCTATCGTGAATGTTTAGTGAAATAGACATTGACAGAACAACAAAAGAATGCTCTACGTCCGTTTACATTAAAATAATATGACGTAGTGCGGCTAGAATGAGCATTCCTTCGTTTGGTCTAAATGCACTTTTAGATGGTGAGTTGTATTGTTAAATGTATTCAGAGTTAAGATTTGCTTAGAGCTTTGTAAATTTATTAAAACAATGGTTAGGAAAGGTTGCCTAGAAGACGTCGGTTTTAGCGATAAGACCGCCCATTGTGCCACGTTATTTTAAGATTGTATCTGTCTAAAATTGTTAAAATTGTTTTGGTACAATAACGCGTTAATCGATCAAGATAATAATTCGCTAGAATTCTTTGAATATATCTAGCTATTAGGTGTTTTCTTCTTTGAGTGGACGTACCTATGTATTCATGAAGCTTACTTACTAGCTGCGCCTCGCAGTTTGACCCGCGTAAATCCCGATCCCGCGGGATTATCGGGATCAAAAGGGAATAAACTATCCCTATGCAATTTTTTATCCAAATTGGTCGAACTGTTTGACCGTGCAGGCAGAAGGTACAAACAAACAAATATACAAAGAAACTTTTAGATTAATAATATTAGTTTGGATTTAGCTTAATTATAAACAACACAGTGCTAGAATAATGAACTAACTGTCTGCAAACTTCGTAAAGATAGGTACAAAACTATTTTGTTAGGGCAATATAATTTTTGATGTATTGTTTTTGGAAACCATTATCCACTAGCTGCGCCCCGATGTTTCACCTGCATAAGTCCTGATCCCGCGGGAATATAGGGGTAAAAAGTAGCCTATGTTTTATTCCAGGTCTCCAGCTATCTACATACCGAGCTTCATGGTAATCGGTTCAGCGGTTTTTACGTGATTGAGTAACAAACACACACACATAATATACACATACATACATACTCACAAACTTTCAGCTTTATAATATTAGAAAAGATTAGTAGGATTAACCTATTGTGACGTATACAATGTACATACAACTGTGTACAACTACCCACATTGAATTAGTGGATTAATTGTAAAAGTTAATCTTCATTAAAAGTAGATTTACTTTCTAGACTGGGAGCTGATCGTTTTGCTTACAAATCTCCTTCTTATCGTATTATATCGTATAGGGTCATCTGTCCTATGTCCTATCCTTTGTGTTTTTGATTGTCCTTGTTCTTCTCTTTTATTAAGTTTATTTTATTTATTACATTTTTGTAATAAATAAAATAAAAGAAGAAATAAAATAAATAAATAAATAAATGTCCGAAGACATGGGATTTCAGTGTTTTCTATTTATCATAATATGTATGTATTTACAAAAAAAAAAGTATAATATGTAGTATATCCGTTGTCTAGTACCCATAGTACAAGCCTAGTGCTTAGTTTGGGGCTAGATTACGCTGTGTGTAACGTCGTGCAATATTTATTTATTTATTATTTATTTATTTTATTTATTTGTTAGGAGGATGAAGAAGAAGTTAACTATTAATAAATAAATTCCATGAACAACACAAAGCGCCATCTAGCCCCGTGGTAAGCGACTAAGCTTGTGTTACGGTGACTAGACAACGGATATAATACTTATATATAATTAACTTTGAAACTTCATATTACAGTAATAGACAAACGTTACATAAACTAAGTCATCGTTTATAATAAGTAAGGGGGTTCAAAATTAACAGACAATGACAAACGTTACATAAACTTAGTCATCGTTTATAAGTACCTACCGAAACGGGTAAGAAGATTATCTAAATTCCCAAACTATTTATTCGCTTCAACAAACAGTATCATTTCTCCATTAAACTTTACTTGTTGGAATTCCAACACGACCTAAACTAATAAAATAAAACATATTGAAAACCTATCAGTTGAGTAGGTACTTAGATGAAAACAAAAAACAGCAGATACGTTACCTAGTCTCGGAAAATGAGACGATAAAACTGCGTCTAGCTGACGCACTAGCCTCAGTCGTATGTCGAACTGTTGCCGCGTGAGCACGTGCTGTTACACTGCGATTATCTTTTTGAAACCCGTCAGAATGCCTTTTTGCTTATTTACAATTGCCTAAATCATTATTAAAGACAAATGTTTTTAAATACAATAATTTTATGAAAATGCATGTAGGTCATTTTTCGAATACGCAATGTAAGAATATACCGTATCTACTATTTTTGTTTTCATCTAAGGTTGAGTATTATAGTTTCTTTTTATGACTTTCTCTTTAATGTCGAACTTAAAAAAATTATACGTTTTCAAATGCGAATTTAAAATTCAATTGCGAAAGTATTTGCTCAGCGTTTTATTACTTTTCTTTTTAAATTGGAAATTCGATATATATTTTTAAACTATGTAATAAAAGATTTTTAATGGTTTTTTTATACGGAGGTTTTATCTGAGTCTAGATAGACTTCTAAGGGCGGATTCGACCACACTGGATGTTAAGTTAGAGAGTTAAATCAGAGTTAGAGTCAGAGTTAAATCCGGTATCCGGATTTAACTCTTATTCTGATGGGTTTCAAAAAGATAATCGCAGTGTAACAGCACGTGCTCACGCGGCAACAGTTCGACATACGACTGAGGCTAGTGCGTCAGCTAGACCCAGTTTTATCGTCTCATTTTCCGAGACTAGGTAACGTATCTGAGTCTAGATAGACTTCTAAGGGCGGATTCGACCACACTGGATGTTGAATAAGAGTTAAATCCGGATACCGGATTTAACACTTATTCAAGGAATAAATCGCCGTTTTATCTAGAGTAATTCAATTTTACATTTGACCAAATGCATCTTCCATGATTTAAGAGGATAGTCTCCATTCTCTTTCTCCATACAAACGTAGTTTAAATTTTCCTCCCTGGATAAAGACATTAGAGCAAATATGTTTATGCCATAAAACTTATATCTGTCATATAGTCATGACAGATATACCTTTTCATCTACCTTTTTATTTTTTCATTTTATTATTTTTTATTATTATTTTAATTAGAAAAAACATTCTACAGACATTTTCATGACGTACCTATGTCAAGCATTGACATTAAAAAAAATTAATAAGTGAAAATATCTATTAGTGATAAGTGAAAATATCTACCACATTGGTGGAATTGCAACACAGAATCGCCATCAGTCAAAATTTAATTTAATTTAAATATATGCCACAATTATAATACTTGCTATAAAATAGGGATGACATAGAATAAATTCCTTTTACATCAATCATAAGTTACACGTCATTATTTTATTCGGTTAACTCCTCTGGACTCATTCATTCATTCACTCAAGACTCTATCATTGATATATAAAAAATAGCTATGCCTCAGATTACATTAAAAAACTACTTCGATAGTTTAGTCGACTATAATGGAGGAAATAGGTAAAACTTGGTATAGTAACTCGGGAGTAAGCTCAAGTTTGGTCGAGCTTACCCTTAAACTAATAAAAGAAATTTAATGTTTTGTTTATTTAGGACTTTTAATTGAATCTATGTAGACTTTTAAAACTATTTGAAACGGTGTATTATATGTTTACCCTGGAGGGTTACTGCGGTTCGTTTCGACACGACAACGATACGATAATTTCAGCCGATACGATGATTCTACTGTCACCCTACAATCACAGTGTGACAGTAGAATCATCGTATCGGCTGGAATTATCGTATCGTTGTCGTGTCGAAACGAACCGCAGTAACCCTCCTGGTATCGTATTCATAAAAGTTTAGTTAACCTATTTGAGTTATTATTCTCATGTCATTCTTATCATATTCTTTTCGAATTTCCAAAAACCCTTTCTTACTGGATGCCTACTTCTCAGAAAGAACACACCCTAAATTTGATGTATCTAGGACCAGCTGTGTAAGCTGTGCGTTGATACAATATATTGACTGAACTATATTGTATCGACGCACAGACGACTTATTAGTCAGCACATTAAATTTTATAATGTATGGGAGGTTACCTAAGCCATTATTACGAAACTATTGACACTCAGTTAATTAAAATCGGTTCATTAGTTTAGGCGCTGCAGTGGAACATACATACATAGCGAGCGGTGTTGGTCTAGTGGTAGATACCCCGGCTTTCATTCTGAGAGTCGTGGGTTCGAATCCAGACCGACCGCGCACCAATGTCTTTTTCTTTAAGAAAAAGGTATGTGCGCTAATAACAACGCTCTTACGGTGAAGGAAAACATCGTGAGGAAACCAACATGTCCTAGGACTCACCACGGTCCGAAGACATGGGATATTCAGTGTTTTCTATGTATCATATGTATGTATTTACAAAAAAAAAAGTATAATGTGTAGTATATCCGTTGTCTAGTACCCATAGTACAAGCCTAGTGCTTAGTTTGGGGCTAGATTGCGCTGTGTGCAACGTCGTGCAATATTTATTTTTATAGACTGCCAAAAACATTACCCTTCCTTTTCGCTTGGCCCTAGTCGGGTAAAAAAGATACTTACGTAACGAATTTAGGTACGTAAAATAAATAAAGATTAAGTTGTAAGTAACTGCCTACTAACAAAAAAAATCCTTTTAATTCCGCGTAAAACTAAATAAGTAATTAAAATACCTAAACTGGGTATCAACGTTATGGAAATTTTCAAATGGAAGAGTATTTCTTTAAAAAAGAAATTCAAATAGAAAAGGATATGGCCACTAATTGCTGGAAACGGTCTGAGACACCCTCAGAATTGTACGATTAAAGACAGAGATGTGGGACGATGGAGAATGGCCTCAATTTTGAGCACCTAATACTGTTTTATTACAAAAATTTAGCTGCGCCACAAATGAGTAGGTACAAATTACATCTTCCTATTTTAATATTAATTAATATATTAATAATAATTTATTAAGTGAAGTAGTAGTACTATTTTTGGTCATTTTGTTTGTACTTTGATTTTATTACCAAAAACTATGGAATGGTAATGCAAGGAAAGAAATCGTAGAATGCAATGTTTGTTAATCAGGAGTCACTTTATTAAATAAATATCCCTATACATCCACTGTAGTGTATGGAGCAACGGCTCGTTGCGCGAGTAGTTACATCACGAAATTGACTGGTTTTTTAGGGTTCCGTACCCAAAGAGTAAAATGGGACCCTATTGCCTCCGCTATCTTTCCGTCTGTCACCGCAGACTGTATCTCATGAATCGTGGTGGTAGCTTAAGCTACCACGGCTAATTTTTCATAGATGATGTATCTATTTCCGTACCCTTCCTGCGTGAGTCATACTCGCACTTGGCCGGTCCGTTTTTTAATTAAATATGTTTATTAAAAATTTCCTTCTTTGTTTTCATCATTATTAAAGCAATTCTACACCGTAACAGTATCTGTTGTAAAGACACCGATTTGCATCTCTAGTTAATTGGATTGAACGTTTCTTTATCGTCACTTTGATCTTATTACCACAGCGGAATGGAATCCAGTTATCTTTTTGGATTTACCAAATGTTTCTGCTGGTTATACTTCTTAATTTTATTTGAATAACTTTGTTGGATTCAATTATTTGGAGATGGAAAATGGCTGTTGAATTATTTCGATGTAATTTAGCCTATAAGGGCGTTTTAGTGTCGCCCGGAATTGATCCAGACGCGGGATTTCATACAAATTCCGCGTTGCGTGAGAGAATTCGCATGACACTCTAAAAACGCACTTTTTAACAGTTATAGAGTCAAACTTTCTGTTTAGTGTATGTGAGGCACCTATTCTATAACTGAAATTTCTCAACCATGCCTCACTTATGTTACCTTATTGTTTTTCGAAAACGTTTCATCATTTTTTGGAAGTTTAAATGCCTTATTTGTCTAAATCCATCCAGCAGTTTAGAAAATATGAGATAATTAGTACGTTCTGTACTAAATTGCTGAACTAATTTACTAAATTGAAGGAATGACCTTCCAAAGTCGACTTTTTATTCTGATATCCGCGTGGGATCGGTGCTTACGTTTGTGAAACAGCTCGTAATAGCATAAAGTATAGAATTACTTTCTTTACATACCTACCTTCTTTTCTTCAGTAAACAAAAAGGTAAACTAAACTATTGGTTAACCATACGTCTGTCAGGCAGGTAAAGTCAGCAAGTTAGTTAAATTGCTTTATTCCCTTTAAAGCCACTTTTAATCCCAATACTCCAGCTACAGATACTGAAACGGCTAGTAATAGTATAAAGTATGAAATAGTCTATATCTTGTTTTCTTCAGTAAGCAAATAGGTAAACTAAACTATTAGTTAACCATACGTCTGTCAGGCAGGTAAAGTTAGCAAGTTAGTTAAATTGCTTTATTCCCTTTAAAGCTACTTTTAATCCCAATACTCCAGCTATAGATACTGAAACAGCTAGTAATAGTATGAAGTATGGAATACTCTATATCTTGTTTTCTTCAGTAAGCAAATAGGTAAACTAAACTATTAGTTAACCATACGTCTGTCAGGCAGGTAAAGTTAGCAAGTTAGTTAAATTGCTTTATTCCCTTTAAAGCTACTTTTAATCCCAATACTCCAGCTACAGATACTGAAACAGCTAGTAATAGTATAAAGTATGGAATACTCTATTTCTTGTTTTCTTCAGTAAGCAAATAGGTAAACTAAACTATTGGTTAACCATACGTCTGTAAGTAGGTAGAGTCAGCAAGTAAATATATTGCTTTATTCCCGCGGGATCGGGACCTACGTGGGTAAAACAGCTAGTCTTTACATATAAAATTCAATGTCTTACCTTCTTTACTTCAGTATTCAAATAGGTGAACTAAACTATTGGTTAACCATACGTCTGTCAGGTAGGTAGAGTCAGCAAGTAAATATATTGCTTTATTCCCGCGGGATCGGGACCTACGTGGGTAAAACAGTTAGTCTTTACATATAAAATTCAATGTCTTACCTTCTTTACTTCAGTATTCAAATAGGTGAACTAAACTATTGGTTAACCATACGTCTGTCAGGTAGGTAGAGTCAGCAAGTAAATATATTGCTTTATTCCCGCGGGATCGGGACCTACGTAGGTAAAACAGCTAGTCTTTACATATAAAATTCAATGTCTTACCTTCTTTTCTTCAGTAAACAAATAGGTAAACTAAACTATTGGTTAACCATACGTCTGTCAGGCAGGTAAAGTCAGCAAGTTAGTTAAATTGCTTTATTCCCTTCAAAGTCGAATCCTCTTCCGCTATTAAGGAGTACGATGTACGCTGTATAATATTTCAGTGAACTTGCACGTTTTTCACAAGGATATAGAGAGTTTATTCAATGGATAGGCGATGAGTATTTTCAAGATACTAGCTGCGCTCCACAGTTTTATCCGCGTAAGTCATGATCCCTATGAATTAATCCAGATTTTCAGCTATCTGCATACCAGCTTATATGTTAATCGGTTAAGTAGTTTTTTCGTAAAGGAGTAACAAACATATTCCTTTACTTTCTTTCTAACCTATACCGAAACTTTCACATTAGATGAAAATAAGAAATTCTGTGAACAACACACAACATCATCTAGCTAGCCCCATGGTTACATGGTAAGCTACTAAACTTGTGTTACCGTGACACAACGACATATACTTATATTTATTTACTATATATATTAGTACCTATAGGTTATTTAATACAGATTTTTCTTTTGTTTTTGCAATGTTGAATTGTAATTAAAATAATTTTTTCGGTTTTATTATTTTAAGTACCTTCGTTTTAAGGTCTTTACAGGTCTTCCTCAGGGGCTTCCTCAGGAAAAAAAGCACCGCGGTTAAAAGCGAAAAAAATAGTAAATTTCGATATTCAAGTCCATTTTATCCACTACACAGTTAGAACATTAAACTTAAAATCTTAGTCAAATCTAGGAACACAACATCTTTACCCACCGAGTTTTCTTACAAGAATAAAACCGTTTTGCGAGTAATATGGGCAGCTTAAATTGGCATTAGCCCGTGCACTTGTGCCCATATATTAAGTTAACTGCGCCAAGTTACGGTGGGATTTATGCAGGGTCGAATTTCAATGTCTTCGTTGCTTAGTTTGTTTGGATTTCTGCACGTATTATGAATTTAGAAGGGTTGTGTGTTTTGGGGAGACAAAAAGGTGGGTTGATGTTTGTTTAAAGGTGCTTTCGTAGTGGGAACATTTGCTTTAAATGTGTGCGTATATATGTATATACCACTAAGCGTGTGTCACACACACATACCTAAACCTGAAGCATAAAGGTACGAAGTTGGCAACGGGCGACATGAGGCGGCAGCGGACGACGTGTCGCGGCGACACTACTGGTTTCTATGTATTTCCATTAAACTCCCTACGTAGTCAGCGATACGGAGCTAGCGATGCGTCGGTCGTCGAGCCAGCGTAGGGAATTTCATAGAAACCAGTAGCGTAGCCGCGACACGTCGTCCGCTGCCGCCTCATGTCGCCCATTCCCAACTCGTACCTTAAGTGTCTCCGTGTATTTTGAGCATAAGAAAATCGAGACAATTCGAGGCATGCGTGACGAACACATAAAAAAATTCGTGCATGTTTGCTGTAGGTGTGGTCTGTTTTTAGGCAAAGTGTAAGTGTCACCGTGCATTTTGAGCTGAAGACAGTCGAACGAGACAATTCGAGGGATGTGTGACGAACGTCAAAAGTATCATTGAATTTGAGGTAGCGTTACTTCAGTGGCTTGTTTCAACTGTCTTCTTTCTGATGACATATCGACTGTTAAGGTTCAAATAAATACGTCTATTTCAGTCTAAGATTATCATGGTTCAGTCACTTTGTCAGTCAAAGTTCTATGCAACTAGACCCAGTCACTGTCATCGTGTAAACCGTGTATTAACTCCGAACAATACCTCAGAAACAACTAAACATCCGTCATTGATACCTACTACATCTTAACAGTAACTATCGGCAGACAATTACTTCCATAACTTAGTACTTTATCCTAGTATTCCCGAGAAAATGCTGGAAGCAAAAGAAGCCCTTGTCCTTCTTCCAGGTCCCATCTATCACTATACCAAAATCAGTCCAGCTTTTAAAGCGTGAAAACTTAAAAAAACGGACAGACGGAGTTACTTTCGCATTTATTAGTAAGAATGTGGTTCAGTCACTATGCTGGTCTAACTAAATTCTAACTGGAACTAGACCCAGTCACTGTCATCGTGTAAACCGTGCATTAACTCCGAACAATACCTCAGAAGCACCAAAACATCCGTCATGGATACCTACTACATCTTAACAGTAACTATCGGCAGACAATTACTTCCATAACTTAGTACTTTATCTTAGTTAGTTTGCTTAGATTCTAAGTGATTCGGAACTCAACTATTCTAAGGGGCTATTAGAACATTTAGTACATTCCTGACTACAATGGAGTTTGAATTTATACTGAGATAACTTGATTTACGGAGTTAAGTTTATGTTATTAATGGTATTTACTTGTTTTAGGTAAATTATGTTTTACGTGCTTAGGTGGTAAATAAATGGATGGTATTTATTGATTTTGCTACCCACGCTTTGCAGTTAAGGTGTGAGTTTATAGTCGACGGCGTGCGACTACTGCAGTCAAATATACATTGGAAGGAGACTATTGCGGCATGTATCTCTTCATACAATAAAATGTAAAAGTTGTTTTTTAACTGATAGAGGGTTAATTATCTCGAGAAACGAATCATCGGTACTGGATAATATTAAGGGTCGGAAAAAAGTATTTCTCTTTACTTTTAAAATAGGTACTTAATATACTATCTATTGTTGAAATTAAAGACATTTTTCGGTTTGATTCGCGTGGTTTTTATTACTTTTAGCATTGTTACAACGCTCAACGTTTCGAGACCTTTCCAGGTCTCTTCTTCAGGATAGACTAAGAAAACGTTGAGCGTTGTAACAATGCTAAAAGTAATAAAAACCACGCGATTCAAACCGAAAAATGTCTTTAATTTCAATACAACATCGCGAAAACAGAAGAAGAATCTCTATCTATTGTTTTTACTAGCCACGCCTTGCAGTTTTAAGGTGTGAGTTGATAGTCGACGTGCGACTACTGCAGGTAAACATAAACATTGGTAGCCTAATTAGTAAACGTGGAGTAAGGTCAGAGTAGTGAGAACATGCTGTGTCTTTATCTGTGACAATAAATTTCAAAGTTGACAAACAGGATCAAAAAGTTGTAAAATTACTCCGATCTTTCTTCACGATTATTATTAATCAGGCTATGGGAGACTATGAGGCTAACAAAACTGTAATTTTTTTTTACAGTTTTGTTAGCCTTTTTTATATTTATTTTTAATTGAAAAAAATGTAGAAAAAAGGGACACCTACATAGTTCTTTAGCGATATATCTCGGAGATAACTAGTATTGGTACACAAACTACATTAAAAGACAAATTATTAAGCAATAAAATTTCTAACTGCAATAAATTATATACCTACGAGGCATGCCTTTTAAGTTCTGTCGTTTAAAGAAAAAAAAACTATATAACCTTATAGTACCTTTTATTGTTTTTCAAAGTATTCACCACGAAGTTTAATACACTTTTCCATTCGCTCGAACCAGTTATTATAACATTTATTCCACTCCAAAGTGGGGGTGTTCAAAATGGCTGACTTGAAAGCGTCGACCGCTTCTTCACTGCACTGGAACCTTTGACCACGAAGAGTTTTCTTAATTTTAGGAAATGTAAAGAAATCGTTAGGGCTTAGGTCAGGACTGTATGGAGGATGGTCAAGAATTTCTACGTTTTCCTGCTTCAAATACTCAATCGTTTGACGAGCGGTGTGTGAGCTTGCGTTGTCATGGTGCAGGATGATGCGTCGCTTTGGGCTAGATTTCCGAAGTTCGGCGATGACTTATTTATTTATTTATTTATTTATTTGGAAATCCAACAGCTATTATAAAACAATAGAGATAGTGTAACAATAGAAAGCCAATTATAGGATCTCACGACTAACAATAAAATGTTAAATTAAAAATAAGGAGTGAGCTGACGACTTTACCACCCACAAAAACACAAGGACGTCGAAAAGATTATAAAAAAAAGAAAGGAAATTTAACAAAAATATAACAAAAACAAATACATATCATTCACCCTCAAAGAAATGCTTAGTTAACCGCCGCCTCACAGTCTCAGCACTGGTACTGAACAAATCCAAATCTTTGTCAATACTCTCTACCAGCCTATTGAAATTACTACAGGCCCGCCATAGGTATGTATTTTGACCATAATTTGTACCCACCCTGGATATATAAATTGGCTGGAATGATCTTGTGGCTAGCAACGAGGGAACTCTCAAATTAATCCTACTTAAAAGATTTGGACAATCAATTCGATTCGAAGTTAGCTTAATAAGAAACACCATATCTGCTATTTCACGCCGCTTGGACAAAGGGAGAAAATGAAATTTTCTACACAGTTGCTCGTACTGCGATGTATCGTATGGTACACCCACACGACCACACAGAAATTTAAGAAATTTAATTTGAACTTTCTCAAGTCTAGAAATATATTTGTCGTAACGCGGATTCCATATTTGAGTTGCATATTCTAGTATACTACGGACATAAGTACAGTACAAGATTTTCAAAGTTTAAGCTCTCTTAAAATGTTTAGAGTTCCTCATTATAAAACCCAATGACTTGTGGTAAACAAACTGTGGTATACCACTCCGCATTAACCGTTCTACGATCTTCAAGTGCAATCGTCGCAACATGACCGGTTTTCGCCACGAACGTAGCCACCATCTTCTTTGAAGTGCTTCGAGAGCGAACAACTTTAGTCGGCTATGGCTCGTTTTGGAAAACCCAGACTGTAGATTGTTGTTTGGAATCAGGATCGTAGGCATAGATCCAAGATTCGTCACCACTGATGATGTCGTAGACGTGATTTGACTCTCCTCGGTTGAACCTCTGAAGAGTTTTCTTACACCATCTGACGCGGGCCGCCTTATGATCGTCGGAAAGCAAATGCGGGATCCAACGGCAAACTAGTTTTCTCACACCAAGCGCCTCATGCAATATCTTTTGAATGGTTGTCCCTGAGATGCCTAATAACGCCTCTATCTCTCGATATGTCACATGACGATCTTCGACGATTAGTTGTCTCACAACAACGATGTTATCTTCAGTGAAGGCGGATTTTGGACGTCCTTCACGAGATTTGTCACTAAGTGTGGTATGTCCACGCTCAAATTCCAAATACCAGCGTTCGATGGTCCGCAGACATGGGACTTCATCATGGAATACAGATGTTAACTCTTCGAAACACTGAAGTCGCGTGAGGCCTCTTCGAAAGTTATAGAAAATTATTGCACGAACATTTTCCTTAGTAAGATTCATTTTCGTACGTGACCTGACAGATTCAAACCAACGCTGTGACTAAACAATTGCATTAATCCTAATGCTTTCAATTGTTTTGATATTCGAAATTCTAACAAATTTGAATTTTGAAAAGTTCTAATTTTAAAATTGGTGGCAAATATACAAACGACAGAACTTAAAAGGCATGCCTAGTACCTATGTTTTTAAAAGAATTTTTTTTTTTTCATTTTGTTCAGTCCACGTTTTTCTTCGACTTTTAAAAGTTTAATTACCTATTTCTAAAGATTATTTTATTCATAAGAATAAATTAATGGTAACTTGTAGGTTTGTATTTTTGTATGTTTACATTTTTAATTCGTGCGCGAGTCCGACTCGCACTTGGCCTGTTTTTTTACTAGCTTAATGAAATGTGTTTAAAACTTTTTATTTTTGGTAATTAAAAGCTTAGTTTCTTTGCAGTCAAAGTCGCGGGTGAAGCTAGTTATCTTTCAGAGCACTTATTTCAATTATTTACTTTATTAAAATAAATGTAGGGACTTCTTAATCGAACTAATGCTTCATTTTGAAAATGAACATTTTTCTAATACGATATTGATATTGTTTTAAGATACTGTTATTTCATAAGTGATTTTTCTTTCATTTTGAAGTAAAAAATTCCATTTATTTCAGTAAAATACGAGAGAAAGTTTAGTAATGTTTTTAATCAAACATTTACCTTATATTTTATTGATAAACGGGTAGTTTTACCACTGTATGTAGGTTTTATTCATTATCTAAGTTGATTTTTAAGAGAATAGTCTCCATTCTCTTTCTCCATACAAACGTAGTTTAAATTTTCCTCCCTAGATAAAGACATTAGAGCAAATAATGTTTATGCCATAAAACTTCCATCTGTCATGACTATGCACTACGTACCTTTTTATTTTTTTCATTCTTATTTTTTTTTATTTTTTATTATTATTTTAATTAGAAAAAAAAAAGGTAGATGCATTGTCATGCATGACAGATATAGGTTTTATGGCATAAACATATTTGCTCTAATGTCTTTATCTAGGGAGGAAAATTTAAACTAAGCTACGTTTGTATGGAGAAAGAGAATGGAGACTATCCTCTTAAGCATTTAGTTTATTTTCCTTAGTTTATTTCTAGGAAAGACAAGTCGGTTCTTGTTCCACTTCCTTTTTCTAGATGAGCGTGTTACATCTTAGATCATCAGGTGAGATAGGTACTGGCACAGAATACATAAATAGTACGTACTGGTCAAATGCTCATCTATTGTGTGTGAAAAAATATATTTTTTCTTTACTATTTTGAAAGAAATCTAACGACATTCAGTTCAATAAAACATCTGACTAGATTTCACAGATTCTTTTCCAAACACACCTATTTGTATCAACCAACCAACCGGCTAACAAGAATTTGCCACGAAAATGCAATAACAACATTATATTGACAAAGACTATTGAAAACGAAATTTGAAAAATTCCGTAGATAACCATCGTATAAATAAATAATCTAAATCAATTCGAGATCAGTTCATTGAAGTCTTGTCAAACGAATTACTTTTGTATTTCAGTTTTTATGTAGACCAGGGGTTCCCAAAGTGGACGATAACGCCCCCTTGTGGGCGCTGCAGGTCTAAAGGGGGGCGGTAATTCTAATTAGAAAATGAAAAAAAAATCAAAACGTAGCAAGGCATAGTCATGGCAGATATACTCGTAGGTTTAATGTCATAAACATTTTTGCCCTAATGTCTTTATACAGAGAGGAAACAGTCGACTACGTTTGTAGGAAGAAAGAGTAGGTAGACTGTCCCCTTAATACAGTACCTACCTAAGTAGGTATTTGTAATTGTATGCCTACTAATACACCCGTTGAAACTAGTCTATTGTGATTACAATAAGTCTAGTGAATAGTGAAATCGATGAGACAAAAATTCCACAAATCTGACAATATGAAATCCGAAGTCTTTCATTCGAACGATATCTCAATAATATCGCCTCTACAATGCCTTTTCAATAACCTTTTATACTCACTGCTGTTTAAATTTGATAGTAAATATTTTAGTTGTTTTTTTTCGCGATGTTAGATTGAAATTACCCTCACTTTTCAGTTTTAAACGCGTGGTATTTACTATAAGCATTGTTTCAATGAATTCCTGAAGAACAGATCTTTACATTTCTCGGAAAGTTAAGCATTAAACCTTAGATTAAAACAAAAATAGTAGATACGGTATATTCCAACATTGCGTTTTCGAAAAATGAGCTAGAAACACCTACATGCATTTTCATAAAATTATTGTAGGTATTTAAAAACATTTGTCTTTGAGAATGATTCAGGCATTTGTAAAAAAGCAAAAAGGCATTCTTATGGATTTCAAAAAGATAATCGCAGTGTGACAGCACGTGCTCACGCTGCAACTGTTCGACATACGACTGACTGAGGCTAGTGCGTCAGCTAGACGCAGTTTTATCGTCTCATTTTCCCAGACTAGGTACCGTATCTTTGGTTTAATCTAAGCATTAAACAAACAGTTTTAATTGCGTTGTTTTTATTATTATAGTACCTACCAATCATTTGATTGGCTTTTTGTAGAAACAAAGCCAATTTTTTCGAATAAAGTTATACTTTTTTTGGTAATACATAGATAATTATATGATACATACACCCAGATCATAAACAAATAATTTATTTTTAACCGATTTCAAAACGAAGGAGGTTCTCGATTCGCTCCGTGTGTATATTCAATTGTTCACGTCGTATGTCGGCATATAAAGTCCGATTTCGATTTTTATAAAAAGCATAAATACTTATACCCGTCGGGAATCGAACCAGCAACCTTCTGCATTGCAGTCGGACCATCGCCCGACACGCCATAAAGGCCTTCAAAATAATCATGAAGTCAGGTTTGCTAAACAAACCTGCCGTGTGTAACAAAACGTCTCTAGCTATAAATCCATTGGCCCTCTGACCTTTGTGCTAAATGAGATTTTTGGCTTTTGAATTATTGCCTCCATATCCTTACCGTCACATAGTCGTAATATATACCTAGATATGATATCTGTGTGAGGTGTAAATGAGGACTTGTAAATTTTAAAAACTCGTCATTTTCATATTTTTAGAGTGGGTATAATAAAAGTGTGGTTTTGATCGAAATATTGAGTTAAAAATGAAAATGCATAATAGAGATGTTTTTTAATAATCATAAAGTTGTTTTACATTTTTTTGCACATAGACTAAAAATAATTAATTTTTTAAAATGGAAAAGTGAGGTTTGGTTTTTACCTCCTCCAACTTCCATGTCGGATTCATCTAAAATCTAACAAACGTGATTCAGGGGCAGAAAAACGCAACGATACCGCGATGTATTTTTTTCTACTTACGCCCTCTAGTGATGCGAGTGATAAACTTGCGCTGGTAGTCAAATAGATTTTATCGTTTGCGTTGCGTTCACGGATTGGTTGGTCCAGTGTTCACTTTATGGTTCCGTACCCAATTGTGATAGTGGTACGGAACCCTTCATGCGCGAGTCTCGCACTTGGCCGGGATTTTTCAATTCTGACGACGTGTGAGAATGGCGGTAGGCTTAGGCTGTACGCGCAGTAATAGGGTTAACAGGGTTGTACAATACATGATCGGATGGCTTATTCCCAAACGGGCCATTCTTTTTTCCTATTCGGGCCGAAACAAATTTGTAATTAACACTATTAAAATTCAATGTTCATGTTACTGCTGAAGTTGAAATCACAAACACACACGTATGTGTTTTCAGCATTGAAAGTACTAGGCATGCCTTTTAAGTTCTGTCGTTTGTATATTTGCCGCCAATTTTAAAATTAGAACTTTTCAAAATTCAAATTTGTTAGGATTTCGAATATCAAAACAATTGAAAGCATTAGGATTAATGCAATTGTTTAGTCACAGCGTTGGTTTGAATCTGTCAGGTCACGTACGAAAATGAATCTTACTAAGGAAAATGTTCGTGCAATAATTTTCTATAACTTTCGAAGAGGCCTCACGCGACTTCAGTGTTTCGAAGAATTAACATCTGTATTCCATGATGAAGTCCCATGTCTGCGAACCATCGAACGCTGGTACTTGGAATTTGAGCGTGGACATACCACACTTAGTGACAAATCTCGTGAAGGACGTCCAAAATCCGCCTTCACTGAAGATAACATCGTTGCTGTGAGACAACTAATCGTCGAAGATCGTCATGTGACATATCGAGAGATAGAGGCGTTATTAGGCATCTCAGGGACAACCATTCAAAAGATATTGCATGAGGCGCTTGGTGTGAGAAAACTAGTTTGCCGTTGGATCCCGCATTTGCTTTCCGACGATCATAAGGCGGCCCGCGTCAGATGGTGTAAGAAAACTCTTCAGAGGTTCAACCGAGGAGAGTCAAATCACGTCTACGACATCATCAGTGGTGACGAATCTTGGATCTATGCCTACGATCCTGATTCCAAACAACAATCTACAGTCTGGGTTTTCCAAAACGAGCCAAAGCCGACTAAAGTTGTTCGCTCTCGAAGCACTTCAAAGAAGATGGTGGCTACGTTCGTGGCGAAAACCGGTCATGTTGCGACGATTGCACTTGAAGATCGTAGAACGGTTAATGCGGAGTGGTATACCACAGTTTGTTTACCACAAGTCATCGCCGAACTTCGGAAATCTAGCCCAAAGCGACGCATCATCCTGCACCATGACAACGCAAGCTCACACACCGCTCGTCAAACGATTGAGTATTTGAAGCAGGAAAACGTAGAAATTCTTGACCATCCTCCATACAGTCCTGACCTAAGCCCTAACGATTTCTTTACATTTCCTAAAATTAAGAAAACTCTTCGTGGTCAAAGGTTCCAGTGCAGTGAAGAAGCGGTCGACGCTTTCAAGTCAGCCATTTTGAACACCCCCACTTTGGAGTGGAATAAATGTTGTAATAACTGGTTCGAGCGAATGGAAAAGTGTATTAAACTTCGTGGTGAATACTTTGAAAAACAATAAAAGGTACTATAAGGTTACATAGTTTTTTTTTTCTTCAAACGACAGAACTTAAAAGGCATGCCTCGTATATCACGTTGTCTGCCTGTCTGTCCCTATGTATGCTTAGATTTTTTAAACTATGCAACGGATTGTGAAACGGTATTTTTTAATAGATAGAGTGATTCAAGACCAAGGCTCATATGTATAATACACACCCGTGCAAAGCCGGAGCTAGCCGCTAGTCTTCCTAAAATAACCTACTTACCACCATAAATATATTATTCAAACACTTATCTTTTCTATCCGGCGGCGTTACATCGAACGACCCCTATTTATACGCGGTCAATCACAATCGATCACGGAGTATCAATAACTCAGGGGGCCAGGGGCGTCGGTTGACCAACCACTGGGGGGTGTGGGGTGTCACCCCTCCGCGGTGCAATGATTTGTATTTCTGAAATTGAGTAAAATTGCCAGCATAAATCTTTTTAGATGTTCAGGGAATATAAGATATTTTTTTTATTTTTGTAAGAGTTATTGAATTTTTACCTGTAAGTGGGTAAGCTCAAAAAATATTTCGTGCTAAAATGTCTTAAATTGAACGTTCTGGTGTCTAAGAAAGATTTAATTTAAGGTCCTTCTGTTGAAATCCCAAAATCTTAAATATCTCAGAATGTATTTCACTTAATAGAATGTTAAGAAGCTATAATCACATATACAGCCAAAGATGATTTATACTAGACCGGGCCATAGTACAGAAACTTAGTTAAATACATTAAAAGGAAACAGAATAAATATAAAGCCAATTTTCTATAGACTAAGTCCATTACGGCCAAAAGTGCACATTATGCCTGCTGCATTTCCCAGCTTAAAATTATTTAACGTTCTCAAAATTTTAATTCTATTCAAATAGTAGTTTAAAGTGGCTACAGAATTACATCATCTGTAAAAAACTGCCTAGCTATCACTGTTCATGACTGGTGACAAACAGATCCGTTTTTCTGTATAGGTAAAAACGGGACCCTTTTTGTAAGACTCCACTCTTACAAAAAGGGTCCCGTAAAAACGGGAGCGCTCCCCTTTTTTATCCTGCAGTGTAACGTAAATCCAACGCCAACCCGCCTGCCAAGCGTGGCGAGTATTGGCAAATCCCTTTATGGACAGAAAGTGCAACAAACGGCCCCGAGTCCCCGGCAGCCCCGCTAGCCCGGACTACGGTAGCGGTCACGGTAACGGCGGGGCTAGGGGTGCGCTCGAATGGAGACCGCGAATCGGAAAGCGCAGCGTTGAACGTCCACCAACGATATGGACGGACGACTTGGTTAAGGCCGCGGGTTCACAGTGGATGCAGGCCACTTATGACCGAAGAATCTGGAGATCTATGAGGACGCTTATGTCCAGCAGTGGACTTCTTACAGCTGAAATGATGATGATGATGATGTAACGTGAATAGTTTGCAGCATGTCCGCACTGCAAAATATCAGGTCGCGCGGTGCGGCCGACTACTCGCGACCGGTGTTGCAGGGAACAATCGGAGCAGTTGCCCTATGTAGAAGGTCAAACTGTTAACGTTACACTGCACGTATTTACGTACCAACTCATGGTAGGGGTACTATACACACGCTCGAAAAACATAACCCTCCTTCGGCAGTCGGGTAAAAGATTGATTGCCTCTAGGTATAAAATAAAAATAGTCCAAGAGCCGGTGTCGTTTTCTAGTACGTGATGTTTTATTACTTATTTTATACGGTCTTTCACGTAAATTGTTCACTCGAATAGTGATCGTAACTTCTTTATTCGGAGAGACTATTGTTTATTAGTAGTAAACGAAGTTATTTCTTGAGGAGACTGCTTTTCTTTCGGTTCATTGCTTTTGGTAAAGGGTTTTCTGTTTGTTTTTGTGTAAATTTACCTATAGCTTATTATTATTTAACCCCCAAAAATAAAGTGTGTTATATGTTTGAGATGTCTGTTATATTAGTGTATCTGTTTGTCTGTGTATCTTTCTGTTGAATCGAAAAGCTCCTAAACGGATGCAGCGATTTCAATAAAAAAAAAATGTATGATATGGTAAGTGGCTTATTGTAGTTAAATAGCTTTAGTTTTTGGAAGTATCATAATATAATAATACTGTCATAGAATTATGTGTTTTCTGGAAGTTCTCATACATTATCCCTACCATGACTTTGTTTTTCTTCTCCCTTTTAATCTGCAATAGGCTGTTCAGCCATAATCAGATGCGATCATGGATGGGATATTTTGTTTAGTGTTACTTCATTAAGTTGCACCATCTACTGTAGTCGAGATAGTCAGTCTCTCTGGTCTAGTTCCAGTATATGCCATCTTTTTAAGCGTCTTATGCTCTCTTGGGTTTTTACCATGAGTTAAAATAAATAATAAATAAATTCTGTGAACAACACACAGCGCCATCTAGCCCCGTGGTAAGCGACTAAGCTTGTGTTACGGTGACTAGACAACGGATATAACACTTATATTTATTTTTCTTTTGTAAATTTATACATATTATACATAGAGGGACACCCAGACCAGACACAAGTATTTATTTTATAAGCATAAATACTTGCATCCGGCGGGAATCGAACCCGCAACCTCCTGCATTGCAGTCGCGCTTTCGCACGACGCGCCACTGAGGTCGTCAAAATGAGTTGATACGTAAGTACGTGCGCTGTAACGTTAACAGTTTAACCTTTTACATAGCGCAACTGCTCCGATTGTTCCCTGCCGCCCCGGTCACAAGTTGGTAGCCGAGCGACCCGATATTTTGCATTGCGGACATGCTGCAAACTGTTCACGTTACAGTATTTACGCGCCAACTCATGGTAAGAGTACAGGAATGGTATTTTTGAACCGTCTCAAAGCCCCATCTATCACGTGGTCCTTTTTACTGACCTGTATTTTACAGCTATATAGTATATTCAGGTGATATGGAGGTGAAGATATTTGAGTCATACGGTCTTCCCCAGTATCCGATCTTACCTGAATATACTCTACTGCATTGCTCGGGCCTGACTATAGTGAATTGATTTAGAAATCCGCAACATGTAAATGGTCCATTACTTAACAGACGGTAGCAATCCCGGAACAATCAGCAAAATAACCCAATATATCGTAGCAGAGGATTCTTAAATTTAATAAAAGTTTTTGTCAATTGAAAACCTATTTTAAGTCGTCCACATAAGGTTCAATTTGGAAGGGCATAGTTTGTAAAGGTTTCGCAAAGTCTCAACCCAATTCGTTGATAATCTAATTTCTTTCAAATGTATCAAGGACGGTTCCCTCCCAAGGGAATATTTAATTTTGCGTAACTTATCCCTATTTTAAAGATTTAGCCAACTTTAAAAAAAAAGAGCAGCTTTGATGGAGTATTTCATCACAAAACTCCTCACATAGAAAATACTTCGTTTCTTAATTGTAGACTGAGATTTGACACATCTTCATGAAAAAAATAAATATCAAATACAAAGAACTAAAACGTCAGAACTTAGTCTAAAATTAAAAAGCAAGTTACCTACAATAGATCTTGACGACCTCTGTGGCGCATCGTGCGAAAACACGACTGCAATGCAGAAGGTTGCGGGTTTAATTCCCGCCGGATGACTTAAAAATAAATATTTGTTTCTGGTCTGAGTGTTTTCTATGTATCATATTCATATATTTACGAAAAAAAAGTATAGAGTATATCCGTTATCTAGTACCCATAATACAAGCCTAGTGCTTAGTTTGGGGCTAAATTGCACTGTGTGTAACGTCGTGCAATATTTATTTATTTATAGTAGTTCGAACTATATGGCCTGCCCATTGCCACTTCAGTCTGCTACTTTCGAGAGCTTAAATCACGCAGGTGAAAACGCAGGGCGAACCCATTGAATGATAAATTTATTCACAGTTAAAGAACTCCCTTGAAAACTTAGATGAAAACAAAAAACAGCAGATACGTTACCTAGTCTCGGAAAATGAGACGATAAAACTGCGTCTAGCTGACGCACTAGCCTCAGTTGTGTGTCGAACCGTTGCCGCGTAAGCACGTGGTGTCACATTGCGATAATCTTTTTGAAAACCATCAGAACGCCTTTTTACTCATTTTATAAATGCCTCAATCATTCTTAAAGACAAATGTTTTTAAATACAATAATTTTATGAAAATGCATGTAGGTGGAAACACCTATAATAGATTGCGTATTCGAAAAATGAACTAGAAATAGTTCATTTTTCGAATACGCAATCTATTATATATTTACTATTATAAAGCGGAAGAGTTTGTTTGTTTTTTTGTTTGAACGCGCTAATCTCAGGAACCGCTGGTCCGATTCGAAAAATTATTTCGGTGTTGGATAGTCCATTTATTGAGGAAGGCCATAGACTTTTGATCCCTATATTCCCACGGGATCGGGACTTATGCGAGTGAAACCGCGGGGAGCTGCTAGTGTTAGAATATACCGTATCTACTATTTTTGTTTTCACCTAAGCTTGAAACCTCGAAGAGACCGTGTTAAATCGAGTATCACTGACTAGAACAACATATAAAATATAATAACTGCTGTTATAACGTTGTTATTCCACGGTAATAAATTATATTTACGTTCACATACATTCGGAAGTTCGATAGGTGTTCAGTGAAAACAAATATGGAGATACACTTGTGGGTTGACAATTTGGGTCGGTTTTAATTTATTCGTAACTGACTAAATAATTGAAGGTTTTTTTGTTTTAAATAAAATCAAATCATGTTTTTAGTTATTCTTTTAAGTTTTGTGATTTTATTGTAGTTTGTGATCAAATTCCTTTAAGGTTATAATCGAAAATTTATTCAAACAAAAACAACATACAAATAAAAAAAAAACAATAAAAAAAAGGTGAAAAACAAACAAACAACACTAAAATTAAAACTTAAATCTAAAATGAAAAAAGCCCGTCGTCGATGGCACCCTCCCGAGACATGGTCCCCAAGATGCTGGCGGCATTCCCCCTCTGAATAGCGAGGCTAACTCGCTGAGAAAGAAAACCACCAGCTCTGGGATCACCGATCGCCTCGATCAGACGCCCCGACAACTCCTTTAAAAACAATCTTGCACTGGGGCCCCAACAACCCAATGTCTCAAGGGCCTTGAGACACAGGAGTAAAAATGTAGCAGCCGGGAATATCCACGTACTTTCGGCCCTTCAAAGCCTCCGCACTAGCAGCCGCCGCACACGCCTGGACCCGGGTAGCCTGGAGATGGGACGAAGCCAGAGTATCCACGCAAGTGGCATCCCATACCAGACACCTTCCATGCTCCCACGGCATGAGCGTCACACCGTCGGGCCTCTTGCCATCAGAACGAACAATGCCGTTTGGTTCTAACATTGCCGGCACGTTCGCCGAGGCAAGAGCCCGACGAATGACGTCATTCAGAGCGGAATGGCGCGGGATGCGACCCGCACTTCTCCGGCACGAAAGGCCCTGGTGCCCCAAAATGTCCACCTCCGCCCCACAAACACACTGATGCGGCTAAACGACCCTCAATCCAAGACGCAAACCAACCGCCAACGAAAGGGTATGTCGGTCCAAAGTTGTAGTTTTAGATTTAATTTATATTTTGAAATATACCTAGTTATAATAACGAATTAAAAAGATCAATACATTTTGGAAGCTGGTAGAACTTGGCCGAACTATTAAACTTTCGTATAGATATGAATCTTATATAAACCTCCCCCGCTCCGCGGTTTCCCCTGCGTAAGTCCCGATGTCGCGGAAATATCGGTATCAAAATGTAGTCTATGTCGTTCTCCAAGATCCCAAAATTCATTAAAATCGATTCAGTGGCTTAGACGTGAAAACCTTACAGACAAAGACAGACAATGTCACTTTCGCATTTATAATATTAGTAGAGAGTGTATTTCAAATTCCGAGTGCAGACTGCTGCCTTTGTTTTAGACAACTCCTATTTTGCTGCTTTTATAGTCCCTTTTTTTTATCCGACACAAAGTCGTTGCTCTTAATTGTATACAGATACCTATTTATTGCATAAAACTTTTCGGATTATCCTTATTCAGAAAAACACTGTCGTATTCGCGTAAGGAATAATTAATGTAACCTCTGATTTCTCCAAACAATCCGAATTCAAAAGTATTTTGTTCACATTCCGCTCCGCCTATTCCGGTTTAGTGGAACGCACCCTAAAGGTATTCACCACAAAGATCAAATTAATCCACTCTTATAGAATACTTACTACAACTTTAGAATTATAAAACGTACTATAGTCGAAAACAGTCGTTGGTCCACGGAAACATAGAAAAAAATAAAAAAAGCCACTGCCACGGAGCCGACTGTGAATCGGCCAATAACAGAGCTTAAAATCTGCACTCCGCGTCAATGGAAACAGTGTGATTGGTCAACTCACGGTCCACTCCGCCCGCCGCCTCCGCTTTGGTGGAACGCACCCTAAAGGTTCCCTTCTTGTCCACGGATCCCTATACCGACCTTGAGTTATAAATTAACATAATCAAACTTGCGTAAGACCTCAAAAAGCCATAATCGTCAAGAAACACCACTCAACCGCGCCCCTCAATCATTTTCACCACAAAAATCAAATTAAACCACTCTTATAGCATACTTTACTAGAGCTCTAAAATGCGCACAGATTGTAAACTTTCTGTCTGCCGATAGTTTTTACTAAATAACTAGGCTTATACTATGGGTACTAGATATCTGATGTAATTCAAGTAGAATTACATCAGAGATCTAGTTAAAGTACAAAAGATCTTGTAAATATTGTAAATACATACATCATCTCGTTCTTTAGTACATATACACCCAGAAACATAAACAAATATTTATGATCAGCATAAAGACCCTCCGGCGGAAATAGAACCCGCAACTTGCTGCGTAGCGGCCGGGTATTCGCCCAACGCACTACAGAGGCCGACAAACAACAGATTACCCAAAACCTTAACTCTGCTCTGCATAAAACCTGCCCAAAGACAAGCCTGCTTATGAACTGCACAGCGTTTGGGTAATTCTTAAATCCGGACCCTTTTAATAAGACTCCACTGTCCGTCTATATGTCTGTCTATCTGTCACGATGCTGTTTCCGTGAACCGTGCTAGACTGGTGAAATTTTCACAGATAATACATTTCTGTTACCGCTTAACAACAAATGCTAAAAACAAAGTGGAGCTCCCATACAGAAAACCTGATTTTTTCGTGATAATGGTAGGGAACCCTTCATGCGCGAGTCTGACTCGCACTTTGGCTGTTTTTTTTTAAATAATAATTAGGTATATTATTATATTTTTGTTAGCTTACTAGTTAGATAATTTTGTCAAACTATCGGCCTACAGAAAATCCCCAGTCTGCAGAAGTTTTAATGTTCTAATACCAACTTGCTTAATATTAATAAAAAAGGCAATGGCTTTTACATAGGAATTCACTATTGTTTGACACGCAATCTCGTGACTGTATACTGTTACTTCTTGTCTAACGTAGAACTGAGTATACACGGTGTTCCGAGAAGGGGGTATTAAGCCGAAAGGGGGTTGTTCTAGACGTCTAGGCGAACAACTTTTGTTCTACAACTTTTGGAAATTCGAACTTTTTTTTCGAAAATTTGAAGTTGTATCACTTTAAAAAAACAGCTGTCATTATAAATAAATTAATATATAATATATAAATTAATGTTAATACCCCCCTCGGAACACCGTGTATACTCACTATAAAATGGTACAACGGTATTAAAAATGTTAAGCCGAAAGGGGGTTTTTCTAGACGTCTAGGCGAACAACTTTTGTTCTACAACTTTTGGAAAATCGAAGTAGTTTTCGAAAATTTTAAGTTTGAAGTTTGCATGAAAATCAGCTGTTTTTATACTTTGAGGTCATTGGCCTTAAGGTGCCCGTTTATTGAGTTTGGACCACTACAATCTTAACATTAATTGCCTTCATTTACAAAAACAGCTACTTTTTTTTTATACAACTTCAAATTTTCGAAAAAAAGTTCGAATTTCCAAAAGTCATAGACCAAAAATTGTTCGCCTAGACCACAAGAACAAACCCCTTTCGGCTAATATCCCCTCCTCAGAACACCCTGTATACTCACCATAAAATGGTACAACGGTATAAAAAATGGTATAACGGTATACACCATTTTCGTGAAACTGCCCCGTTTGAGCCTAATTGGCAACATCTCGACTTTTAATCTGAAGGCTGTGAACTTAAAAACGTGGCGACTGTTACCATTTCCATACAAACTTAATACCAAAATAAAATATGATAAATGTAGTTTTCTACCTTAATATCGATATTATTCGGATTAAGATTTTACTTTTAAAGGGTCCCCATCGCAAGGTTTTCCAAAATATTCATTCACATTCAAATAAAACGGGGAAACATTTTACAATGAAAAAAATTTTTCTTCGTTTTATTTCATTTCGAATGAATATTTTGGAAAACCTTGCGATGGGGACCACCGCAAGGTTTTCCAAAATATTCATTCACATTCAAATAAAACGGAAAAACATTTTTCAATGAAAAAAATGTTTCTCCATTTTATTTAATTTCGAATGAATATTTTGGAAAACCTTGCGGTGGGGACCCTTTAAAAGTAAAATCTTAATCCGAATAAAGCCACTTTCTTAAAACTCGGCTGTGGACTAGTAGGTCAACCGACTTATGCAACATTATGCCGAATAGTCGTCAACTAACAATTATGCAATAAAACCAATATTTAATTGAAATAATAGTTCAGTAAGAAGGTGGATAGTCAGAAAAACGTATACAAAACACGTCATAGCCTACATACATCATCTTAACATCAAACTTATAAAATGTCATAACTATGCCTCAGCTGCATGAATATTTTTATTCCACCTTTTATTTTTATTTTAACATCTTTTGGAAGTTTCGTTACAGCTTTCGAAGTGCAAATTTATCCAAAAATACCAACAATCGCCGAGTGGTCAATGATTAACCCAAATATCTGGGAATTATAATGATCTGCATTGCCGACTAGTCGGCCGACTAGTCGGCAATTTTGAAACCGACTAGTCGGCTAGTCTGCTAGTCGGCAGAACCCCTAGTCGGCCCATCTCTAGTAATTACTAAGAAAAAATGTTAAAAATAGACAATTCAAAATCCTCAAATGAAATCGTCGCATACACCTCTCCACATTACGGCACTCAACCACAAGAGCTTGCAAAAGCTACGTTACGTTCTAAGCTATTTATTCTGAGCTTTATAAGAAAGGTGTTATTTGTTCAACCAGTGTTTTATATTCGTTGTCAGGTATGAAGTGGAATGGCTTTTCAAAGGGCGCTGAAAGCCCGAGCTTTTACTGTTATTAACATTATTTATTCAGTTTAGTTTTAGGGGTAAGTTTTGTGAGTGAAATGATATAATAACACGTAGGATTATAATTAGTAGTAACGTAAAAGTATAATAATATCTTTGTATACTTTTACTCCATTATAATCCTAAGTGTATATTTTAGAGATGGGCCGACTAGTCGGCAGTTTTACCGACTAGTCGGCAGGTGCCGACTAGTCGTCAACTAACAATTATGCATTAAACCAAATATTTAATTGAATTATTAGTACAGTAAGAAGGTGGATAGTCAGAAAAACGTAAACAAAACACGTCATAGCCTACATACGTCATCTTAACATCAAACATCTAAAATGTCATAACTATGCCTCAGCTCCATGATTTTTTTTTCCAACTTTTATTTTTATTTCAACATTTTTTGGAAGTATCGTTACGGCTTTCGAAGTGCAAATTTATCCAAAAATACTAACAATCGCTGAGTGGTCATGATTAACCCAAATATCTGGGAATTATAATGATCTGCATTGCAGACTAGTCGGCCGACTAGTCGGCAATTTTGGAACCGACTAGTCGGCTAGTCTGCTAGTCGGCAGAACCCCTAGTCGGCCCATCTCTAGTATATTTATAATACTTTTATTAAACAAACTCATTTTTACGTTATACGCACTTACCTCGACGTTTCAACCATGTTACAATGGTCTTGGCGATTAAGACCCGGGAAAATGTAGCTATGTTAACAAATCGTGTGATTTTAAATGCATGTGCGTCTGTACTTTGGCCGCCTGCCACCTGATTCGCACCGTCAACTCGGCGGGGGCTGCGGCGGACTTACAACGCCAACGACCTTGAAACTGAAAATCCCTGTCGGGCTCATCGAAAATTGTTGATTATTTCATGACGGAATGTCGTAGAACTTTTTTTTGTGTACAGATTGTAGGTGACATTGTTTCCTACATTTTTGTGTAGTTTTAAGACAAGAACCTCCTATTGGTGCAAAGCCTATCCAAATTTTAGACAAAAAATGTCTGATTTGGCTAAAATGTCGATAGGCTTCAATACGTTTCGACATATTTGTATGGAAACTGCACTAAAATATCGGAAACAATGTCGCCTACAATCTGTACACAAAAAAAAGTTCTACGACATTCTGTCATGAAATAATCAACAATTTTCGATGCGCCCGACATGGATTTTCAGTTTTTCAGTATAGGGCCCTTAAAACGTCGAAAATATGTGTCATTGGAACCGCACTATTTATTTGTTCCTCTGGCTGTGGAGACCATGGGTTGTTGGGGGTCTGAGGCGAGGGACCTGATAGCAGAGTTAGGTCATAGATTGCGGGAGAGGACACCCCTGTCCTCTCCCGCAATCTATCGCTCCGGATCGTACCCTCGCTCCGGATCGTACCTGGTGCAAAGGTTAGCTATTGCCATTCAACGCGGCAATGCTGCCAGCGTTATGGGTACCTTTGTGCCGGGTACAATTCGGGGTGGATGTTTTTAATATAAGTTATTATTTTTTTTCTTTTGTTTTATATATGTAAATATATGTAAATTAACTTTTCAATACATTTAAAATGCTTATTAATCACGAGGTGTTTATTATTGATTTTATTTTTAATACAATAGAATGACAAATCACATCTCAGTCAATCCTGAAGAAAAGACCTGTAAACGTCTCGAAACTTTGGGCATTAAAACAATGCTAAAAGTAATAAACCCGAAAAATTAGTTCTATTAGCTCTATAAAAACTTCTATCCGACATCGCGAAAACAGAAGAAAATCAGAAACGTGTCTAATAATAATGATGGACGGAAATCGTGTAAGTTTAAAGTGTGTTTAGAAGAAGATTTTGTGATGAGAAAGTGAATCTAGGTGCTACGGCAGGCGTGATCATTACTTGGATGATAGACCAATATAGATATGTGGCATAAACTCACTATCCCGAAATCCTCCGAGACAAACAACCTGGACTTGCCTCACGTGCCTACTGAAGGCACGTGAGGCAAGTCCCGGTTGTTATCTCTGATAACAGTCGTTGCGCCAAGTTAGTGGCCTTAGGCTAACTACTTGAAAATTCTAACACTAGAAGAGCCACACCACTATAAGATGAAGTCGGTTAAAATGAAGAAGAAGATAATCTGAATCCAGTAGTTAAATGGCCAATGCTACTTTCAGGCAATTTAAAAATATACAGTAATTATTAGAGATGGGCCGACTAGGGGTTCTGCCGACTAGCAGACTAGCCGACTAGTCGGTTCCAAAATTGCCGACTAGTCGGCAATGGAGATAATTATAATTTCGAGGTATTTGGGTTAATTATGATCACTCGGCGATTGTTGGTATCTTTGGATAAATTTGCACTTCGAAAGCTGAATCAAAACTTCCAAAAAATGTTATTATATAACGGGGTACTTACCATTTTTAGATTTCAATACCCCGTTATATAATAATATTTGTAGTGAAAACAACCATGTAAGTTTAAAATCGTATATTTCCAAAAAATGGTTGAAATAAAAATAAAAGTTGGGATTTTTTTTTTAAATGGAGCTGAGGCATAGTTGACATTTAGATGTATGATGTTTAGACACTTAGATGTATGATGTTTTGTATGATGTATGTAGGCTATGACGTGTTTTGTTTACGTTTTTGTGACTACCCGCCTTCTAACTGTACTACTAATTCAATAAATATTGGTAATAATGCATAATTGTTAGTTGACGACTAGTCGGCATAATTTGCCGACTAATTCGGCAAATTATGCCAACTAATTCCGAGTCCGCTTTCCCGACTAGTCGGCCCATCTCTAGTAATTATATAATTATATTTATTTACATACTTTAGACATTTCACTTAAGTATCATATTTTTTGTAATATTTAAACATTAACTTAAGTAGGTACCTACATTTATAAAATGTATATGTAAACCGTGGTATTAGTTCTAAGACGTTTGTAATAATTCATGATTATTTATTTGAAAACATGAAAAATTGACTCAATAGAAATCATAATAATAATACCTACATGATAGGTAATTTGAAATCCATCATGTCCAATCTCCATCACAAAACTAGAAACTAAAATCAAAATCATATCTATTTTTTCTTTCAAAATCTCCATATCTAACTTTGTTTATTAGAATATAGCTCTTACGTTTAAAACTTAAAGTTTAATTTTCTTTACAGCCGTTCTACTTGTTTTACAGGTATTATAGGTAGGTACGAGTATGTCTTGTAAGTTCTTCGTCTGATGTGTGTTTTAAAGGTCGACGCCTATATGACAAGCAGAGTCACATATTTATTTTGAAATTCAAATCATAGATGAACTGTATTGAACTAAAATCAGTTCATCTATATAGTTTTATTAGTATAAGTAAAATATTGACTGACTACTGCAATTTATTTGTAAAATTTAGAGGGAACTTTGTGATTTTATTCTATCGAGATTTTATTTCTGTAATCGTGTTTTTACATCCTATATGACCTAGTGAATATCCTCAAGTTTAATATGTATTGTTTTCGAAACTGTTGTTTCAAATAAATGTTATAGTTAACCGTCCGAGAAATATCAGTTCTGGCCTACTACAGACGCTTAAAGAATCGTGTTATGAATATAGAAACCGGGTATAAGACAGTCGCCGTATACCTTAAGTGCTGGTCCGATGATAAAGAATCTCACAAGGTCTTTATCCTGATAAATATTTTATAGTGACAATGGACAGGGTTTCAGAGGATTTGAATATTTTTGCCGTTTCACTTTTCTTTGATATATCGTTTGTAGATAATATTTGAAGTGAAAATAAAAGCAATAACATTTGCACAAGCTTTTTAGTTTTCACGGTAGATTAGGTAGTAGTTAGTACGCTTTGTGAAATGTTATGGAAAGCTTTGTTACCACTGACCTCCATTATAACTGGACAAGACATCTGCGCCATGTTGCGCGTTTTATATTGAAAGTGATGGTGACCGTCCATGGAACTAATAAATAAATAAATAAAAAATAAATTCAGTGAACAACACACAGCGCCATCTAGCCCCGTGGTAAGCGACTAAGCTTGTGTTACGGTGACTAGACAACGCATATAATACATATATTTATTTTTCTTTCGTAAATACATACATATTATACATAGAGGGACACCCAGACCAGATACAAATATTTATTTTTAAGCATAAATACTTGCACTCGGCGGGAATCGAACCCTCAACCTTCTGTATTGCAGCCGTGCTTTCGCACGACGCGCCACAGAGGTCGTTAATACTAATAGTTCCGGGGACGGTCACCATCACTTGTAACAGAAAACGCGCGACAACAGCGCAACGGCACAAAGGTCTAATATGACATTTTGTATGGTATAGCAATTCCAGCGTACTTGTATAGTTTTATTTCAGTGTTTGTTACTGTGGTTTGAGTGACATTCAATGTTAGCGACAAAGTCACAAAGCTAATGTGACATTGCAAAACTGGTAGACTAAACGTAGGCGAGGTTATTTTATGCTTTTTTGAAGTCGGTTTTTTATCAAGCCAGTTGAAATAATTACCGGCAAGTTATCGAGCTCCGTTACAAAACAAATTAAAACATGGTAAATACCCCGTTAGGTATTTAATAATCTAATAAATAAAATTTCCATGTCACAGTGTTAGTAACCGTACTCCTCCGAAACGGCTTGACCGATTTTTATTAAATTTTGTATACGTATTCAGTAGGTCTGAGAATCGGCTACTATCTATAATTTATAAGGCAAAACAACGTTTGCCGGGTCAGCTAGTATTTAATAAAACATAAGCAATGTTCTACACATAGAACTGTACTGGTCTCTATCAGCGACTAGAAGGAGAAAGGTCGCCTGATAGTGATCCATTTCAAACTCGTCTCTGACGGACGAGCTTCACCAGTTCTAAAGTCAAACTGTACGGCAAATTTATCACACACCTTTTAAAAAATGTCGTCGTTATAATACCCACCATCGAGGTAATCTAAGTTACTAAATTTGTATAGAGAAGAGCGTAGGTTAAGTATCCGTCTGCCTTCAAACAACTTGACTTAAGAATAGAAAATAAAATAAAATTTGCAAGTTCAGTCCCGGCTTAAGAAACTGACGGGAGCACCGCGATCCACAAGAATGTTACTTATGTCGAAAAATCAGCAAACTTTCGCATAGCAAATTGATACACACTGGCAAAAAGAATAATAAATAATAAAATAAATAAATAAATAATTTCTCCGAACAACACACAGCGCCATCTAGCCCCGTGGTAAGCGACTAAGCTTGTGTTACGGTGACTAGACAACGGATATAATACTTATATTTATTTTTCTTTTGTAAATACACACATATTATACATAGAGGGACACCCAGACCAGACACAAATATTTATTTTTTAAGCATAAATACTTGCACCCGGCGGGAATCGAACCCGCAACCTCCTGCATTGCAGTCGCGCTTTCGCACGACGCGCCACCGAGGTCGTCGAGGAGGTCGATAATAATAACGTTACTTTCCCTGTTTTACATATTCATATTTTTTAGGACTTGTAGCCCGAGTCAAAGGCTACGAAAAGTGTTCCGATACGTAGACCAGTGCAGCCACTAAGGAAGTAAAGTCTAGAATTCTTGTTCCACTGCCGTGTTCCTTTTTCTAGATGAGTGTGGTACATCTCAGATGTGGTGAAACGCTCATTTATTTTCTCTATACAGGGTGAACCATTGAAACGGGCCTTCAGGGGGATATCCTAAACTATAAGAGATAGCGAAAAATGCTGAAAGGTGTTGCGTCCCCGAATTTGACATAAACTAAAATGGCTTATTTAGATTTTTGAAAAATTCATTTAAAAAAATAAAGAAAATCTGATATTGCCTCATAGTAATAGGCTTCGGAGCAGCGATCAAAAATGAGTCTAGTAGACAGAAGAGTGACGTGTATATTGGAGATCTTTTTTAGGGTTCCGTACCCAAAGGGTAAAAACGGGACCCTATTCCTAGACTTCGCTGTCTGTCCGTCCGTCCGTCCGTCTGTCCGTCTGTCACCAGGCTGTATCTCATGAACCGTAATAGCTAGAAGGTTGAAATTTTCACAGAAGATGTATTTCGGTTGCCGCTACAACAACAAATACTAAAAATAAAATAAAACAATTATTTAAAAGGGGCTCCCATACAACAAACGTGTTTCAAAAACTACAAGGGAATTCTAGTACGATGTGAGGTCGCTTCTGATTGGTCGAGTCAAATCGAGTTGGTCATGGAATTCAAAATGGCTGCCCTATCTGTCAAATATACTAGTCTGCCTTCACTGACCAAATAGTTTCTTATAAGTTTCAGATTTTCTTTGAATCAAAGTTGTTGTAAACCATTTTAGGGTTCCGTCCCCAATTGCGATAGTGGTACGGAACCCTTCGTGCGCGAGTTTCGCACTTGGCCGGGTTTTTTAGGGTTCCGTACCTAAAGGTAAAAACGGGACCCTATTACTGAGACTTCGCTGTCTGTCTGTCTGTTTTAATACCTTTAAGAAAAAAGCAAACAGTGTGTCTCGCAAAACGCTACGTTTTCTCATGGATAAGTTACCTCTACTGCGAAAATACCTTCAGTAAAATATAGGCGGCTACCTACGATAGTGATTTATCTCCGTATACAGCAGTGCCTACTCTGAATTGTTTTATTCACTTTCATGGTACGGTAATTCCTTTTACCGGGTAAATAGAGGTGAAAATACTGGTGGAGATTTCTGAGGAGAGCTAACAGTACCTTTTCTCACACTGAGGCATTTAAGTCTGAGGTATTTATAAAGTCTTGTACAATACAATTTTATTATAGTACAGGCCAAAGCTCTATCTATAAAATGCCTTGTCCTGACTGACCGACTGACTCTTTGATGGATCAACGCACAGCCTGAACCGCTGAAATTTGGAGAGTGTGTTTAAATTTTTTAAGATAAATACGGCTTCAGGTATCCGATAAATATTCCAAAATTTGGTGAAAATACTGGAGAAGATTTCTGAGGAGAGCTAACAGGAGCTAAGGATTTCTTATACTGAGGTATTTATAAAGTCTTGCACAGTACAATAATTATAGGACCTACAGGCAAAATCTATATCTATAATATCGAAGCTTATTGTATAATTAATGACATGCTATAACAAACTAGGCTAGGCCCTTAGTATTTTTTTATGTTTAAGTTAATAATGAAAACCCCAATTGATATTATGATTTTGTCATTTTTACTCGACTACGAAAAAAGGAGGGTTATGATTAAAAAATAAATAAAAATAAAAAATAAATATTGCACGACGTTACACACAGCGCAATCTGGCCCCAAACTAAGCACTAGGCTTGTACTATGGGTACTAGACAACGAATATACTACATATTATACTTTTTTTTATTTATTTTTTGATTCTGTCTTATTAATATCCCACCAGAGACCAGAGGCCACGGTGACGTTAGGGCGTCACCGTGGCCTCTGGTCAGTACGGATAGGTAGTTGGATAAGACAGTAAGTTAGGTTAGTAAAGTAGGGCAGTAAATTACACTAATAAGATAGAAAAGATAGTGGGGATAGTAAGTTAGTTTAGTAAGTTAGGAGAGTAAGTAAGCACCTCACCCACCCCATCAAAACCCACGCCCTACTTCCCTGGTCGTCCGTTTGAGCGTGGATTTTTGCACAGCGGTAGGTAGGTGTTTAAACAGTAAAACTCCCCTCGATTGTCCTCGAACACCAGGCTAGCAGCCGGTCGCCTCGCCACAATATCCGGATTGCAAAAAAGGATAACAGACGTTCCCTTTGTTTTTCCCCTTTCTATTGATTGCTGCCTGCCGTGGCTACAGTCAAAGAAATTCCTGCATTATTATTAAAACTACGGGCATCGAACTGGAGATCTATTGAAGACTAGAAGGAGAAAGGTTGTATGATAGTTAGTTAGTTAGTTTCGCTGGGCCTTTTCCGCACTTTTTCGCTGGGCCATTGTGCGTGGTTTCTTAGAGAAGTTAAGCAGTAAGAACGGGATCCTACTCCGGATTGGCGAATGTCCCATGCCTTCGGACCGTGGTGAGTCCTAGGACACGTGTCCTAGGATAAGTTTTCCTCCCGATGTTTTCTTTCACCGTAAGAGCGATATTATTCGAACGCCGTTTTTGGAATACCTACCATTTAGGTAATCATAATCAGACTAACTTATCAGTTGGTAATAATCCGTCTAGATCGCGTTGCAGATAATCTAATCACCACCGGTAACGTACGCCGCCGGATGGCTGGTGTAACCTGTTTGCCGAAACGTCGAGGTAATTAATAATAATGAATATCTACAACGCGATCTATAACCGTAGTAGGTTGGAGGTACCAGGTAATAATAATAATGATGTACGGAAATAGCGAAAGTTAAAAATAATTTCCTCCTATTAATTATATTGAATCAAAGTTTGATTTAAATTGTATTTTAGACCTTTTACTTCATAACATAAGTTCATCATTTGTGAAAATTTAGAAGAGTATCACGGTTCATGAGATGGTGAAGGACAGACAGCGGAGTTAAAACTCCGCTGTTTGTCCTTCACCTTCACTTTTGTCCTTCACCCAAGTGGCTATATTTAGGGTACAGATCCCTAAATATAGCCATGTGAGCTATCTGCTATTGGGCAGTAGGTACCAGGACGGCATGAATGCACAGCAGTTGTACAAACACAGTTCGCAGGTCAACCATCACTGTGCGAACTGGTCCGGAGATCACACCGATAAACTTAAATACAACTATTTGCTTTGGTGACGGACAGACAGACAGCGGAGTCTTAGTAAAAGAGTTACTTTATAGGGTTCCGTAGCCTTTTGAGTACGGAACCCTAAAAGTTTAGTAATGTCTTCCCGACTTGTTATATGGTATAGTCATAATATTTTAGTCAATGTTCTGCCGTATTAGACTTAGACTTTGTAGTCCATGGTTTAAACCAGGACAATGTTCTACCATATTAGACTTAGACTTCGTAGTCCATGGTTTAAACCAGAACAATTGTATTGTATTTTTCTAAAAGCGTAGGTGTCCAGCTACTGTATTATAGTATGTTTAGAAATGTCTTCGGTAGGTTCCCGACTTGTTATGTGGTATGGTCATAATATTTTAGTCAAGGTTCTACCGTATTAGACTTAGACTTTGTAGTCCATGGTTTAAACCAGAACTATTGTATTTTATTTCCCTAAAATGGTAGATGTCGAGCTACCCTGGGACCGAATAAAATAAAAAATATAGAACAGTAATTGGTCACTGCAAATATTGTTAAATAAGGGGGTAGTTGGCATGTGTTGGATTGTTTTGACGGAGCTTCATATCATGCCAGCAATCACCAGGTTACTTTAAAATCGTGTAATGGTTGGTTTTTATTGTACATACCCGCATTTAATGAATGAGTTTGCGGAGTTAGTGACCAAGGGGCACTTAAGGTTGAGATTATGCGCACTCATTGTTTAAAATAGAGATAAGGCAATCGTCGTCATTTGAAAACATTCGATACCTATTGCTAAAAGCGGGTTATTTGAAGTCGCATCATCGAGCAGCAACCAGAGGACGGCGCGGTCAACACCGTGACCGTAAGCGGGCTGGAATACACCATTACCATTATCATCAAGCGTTGTGCGGACGTATATTTTATATTTAGAAAACATTTTATAGAGTAACTGATAATCTCGTGGGTGGTGATTAGCAAAATACAAGAAAAGGTGATAGAAAGTTAACAGTTTTGTATGGTTACACGTTCAAGTCCTGTCGGGTGAAAACATTTTGGAAACCATGCTTCAAAAAAAAAAAAAGTATACGAGTGTAGGAAACATTTTAAAATAAAATTAAGGAAAGTTAATAGAAAAAGATTTTCAAACTATAGTAGTACTAATTTATGGGTGCGTGTTTTGTTGACAATAAATTCGATAATTTTCTTTGTATTCTATGTTGTGTATTATATATTCATAATAGGCAGGTAAGAGCCAATAAAATGCCTTTATTTAGGCTATGCTATCATGTCTTAAGCAATCTATCTATCTAATATTTCTTCATATAGTGGATCACTCGGATCCTGCTGAACTAAAATTTCGTTGAATTTCAAGAACCAACAAATAATGTGAATAGCTAGTGTGAGGCCTCGGTCCAGATTCTTGAGCCATAGACGAGTAATATTTTAGCCTAAATTAGTACCAAGGCACCAAGTTATGGCTAAAAAACTTAACGTTGGACCAAGACAAGGGCTGTGTAGTACATTGTGTTTGTGAAGTAGTTGCAGTCATAGCTAGTCCCTTGTAGTGATAGAAATCACTATACAAGCTCAGTATTTGAATAAGAGTTATCCGAAATTGGGTCGAATTCGCCCTAAGAAAATTAAGGTAGGTACCTAAGCATAAGCATAACCAAAAGAGAGAATCAAAAAGAAAAGAAAAAGGGAAGGAGGATATGGTAGCAGGAAAAGAACTTCTGCAAGTTGCTCCATCGATAGCCGGTGCGCTAAGTAGGTATACGTTCCGCTTTATTGTCACTTACTATATAGGGGAAGGTGGTACAAAATGATCCCTGCGGGTATAACGATCCCCGGCTGTTTTACCGACTTAGCACCGCCATCTAGTAGATTTGATTATAACAAGTCGTTCCGCAGGCGTTCATTCAGTGGTGCGCAAACTGTCATGGCGGTGTGTGATTACAACATTTTAATTACAAAAAAATTGAAATCAAGGTGTTTAGTCTAAGGTAAGCACAGATTCAGTATTATATTACTTTAGTTCTAGTAAATATAATTGAAAGTGAGAATTTGTAGCAGTTTAAGGTGTCATTTAACAATGTTATTAGCCATGATCTGTTGTCGTAATTGAAACCATTTGTGAATGTTGAGAAGTTTTAGGTTATGTTGCCGTTTGAGGCAAAATGATCCCACTACAGGTAGGTAAAAATGATCCCAGGGATCGTTTTACCTCAGTACAAATAAGGAACTGTACGGAAACTACCTACAAACGTTCGAAACGGCACACTCACAAAATGCGGTGCCGTTGTGTCAGTGCTGAGTGACACGTCAAGACATTATTAATGGTAATTGTTTAAGGTGAAGACTGTTTGATTTTGTTTATATTTATTTTATGTTTGATTATTGGTTTATTAAGAAGATTATTGAATTTTGTTCCTATTTCTTAAGTTCTCAGTGTTAATGATAATTGTTTTAAGTGAGGACTGTTTTTTTTATATTTCTTTTAATTTTGATAATAGTTTTATTAAGAAGATTATTGAATTTTGTTCCTATTTCTTTAATTCCCATTATTAATAATAATTGTTTTAAGTGAAGACTGTTTAATTTTGTTTATATTTCTTTTAAGTTTGATTATTGGTTTATTAAGTAGATTATTGAATTTTGTTCCTATTTCTTTAGTTCTCAGTGTTAATGATAATTGTTTTAAGTGAAGACTAACTATTTTGTTTATATTTCTTTTATGTTTGATAATTTTATGAGACGATTATTAATTTTGTTGCTAGGTTATGTGTTTTTTTTGAAGTTTCATATCTTATGATAAATAGTTTTAGAGTGATTCTTTAATTTTGACAATACTATTTTTTGTTCCTATTTTTAAAAAGTTTTCATAAAAGTCATAATAGGTAATTGGTCTTGTCAAGATATTGTAGATGTTTTACTGATATTTCTAAGATCTACCTGTGATGTTTAAGTAGAAGTTTAAATTATAAGATTTTATCTTTTGGAAGACTTATTTTTTAAACTACCTATTGTCATGTTTTATCTATAATATTTAATCTTTTAGAAGACTTATATTTTCACGTTACTTTCATGTTGTCACAATTATTATGTTTTATGACAGTTAGTAATTGATCACTAAGTGTTAAATAAATGATACCTGATGTCAACAAATGTTTTAATTTTACATTTTTGTCTCAATTAAATCAACGGGGCAAAATTATCCCGGAGGATCATTTTGCCTCTACTCCGGGGATCGTTTTGTACACCCCGGTGTACAAAACGATCCTTTACTAGACCTTTACAAGAAACGGAATAGGAGAAAAACTAATTGAGATAATAGAATAGAAATCTTACTCATTTGTAGGGCGATAAACTAGTTATCCACAAAAAGCACAAATTTTACGAAATCATTAATTAACACTGTTTTACAGCAGTTTTCCCTTAGGGGGATCATTATGTACCTCCTTCCCCTACACAGTGTGTAAACACAGTAAATATTCAGTACTTCGCGAATTAGTTAACTCAACCACAGAACTGAGCAGGTAAAGGTCTACAGCAACTTAGTGCGTCACGGTTGCTATGGAGTCAGGTTACATGGGCATTTGGACGCCTATTATCATAATGAAATAAACGGCGACGCGTTGGTTAAAATGACATAGGTAGATTACAAATTTGATCTGGTTTCACTCTCGAATCGATATAGTTTTTCGATCGCTGTGTTTAGCGGAATTGCCGCCCTGATTGATTTAGATGATTGAATATTTATAAATAAAAATAAATTATTAAAACAAAGGAGGGATGTAGTGTATCGGCTAGGAAAGGTATTGACTAGTGGACAGTGTATTGACTAGGAAGTGTATTGACTAGTCAGTCATGTACGGGCGGTAGGACTAGGCGCACGTATTAGAGGTGCCGTGAAGGCGTGCTAATGGAAGGAAAGGCTAAACAATACAATAACCATGTGAGCTATCTGCTATTCGGCAGTAGGTACCAGGTCGACATGAATGCATAGCAGTTGTACAAACACAGTTCGCAGGTCATCCATCACTGTGCGAACTGGTCCGGAGATCACACCGATAAACTTCAATGTAGCTATTTACGTTGACACAAATTGAATCTTGATCTAGGAGAGTCCCTTTACGCTCCCTTTTTACCCGACTGCGTGATTCGAAAGAGCATTGTAAAGTATTAAGTAAGAAAGTATTGTAATATTTCTTGCAAAGTTAAATAAATTCTGTGAACATCACACAGCGCCATCTAGCCCCGTCGTAAGCTACTAAGCTTGTGTTACGGTGTCAAAACAACGGATATAATACTTATACTTATTTATTTTCGTTTTGTAAAATGTAACCACTCAAAAAACGAGTTTAATTTCAATCCAACATCGCGAAAAAAGACGAAAAGTTATTGAGTTTACTAGAAATATTTTACAAGGAGAAATGCAAAATCAAAAATTCCCTCGCAAGCGAGGAGTCTACCAACTAGATGGGTCAGGGACTTGCGTGGTCTAGTTGGTAAAGACGTTGGAGGGACTTGCTTGGTCTAGTTGGTATAGACGTTGGGGTACCGACCCAAAGACGCGAGTTCAACCCTCGCCACAAGTGAAAATTATTGAATGCGTATTTTTCCTTTAAAAAAATCTAGTTTAGTTTCTATCCAACATCGCGAAAACAGAAGAAAATATTATTCAGTTTAGTTAGACTATGTCGGTGTAACTTCATCTAAAACCCAGTTTACACGAATTGACGTATTTGGTAGCAGTTTGGATTGTATGTCGGTGCGTTATGCTATCCTTGTGTCAATGACGTTTAAAATGCATCGCACGTGACTGGACTACAGAATCGATGTGTTCTATGAAAAAATATTAGCACTTGTGAGCATCGGATTTGAGTTGGTTCTTAAATTTTGAATAATTGATCTTGATTGCTTTTTAAGGTGTTTTTTACACTTGGATGACTGGTTAGCTAGCGCAGTACACGGAATGTAAAGATTGCAGGTTCAAGTAGGTACACCTAACGACTGTTATCAGAGATAACAATCGGGACCAACTGCTTAACGTGCCTTCCGAAGCAGGGAGGAGCTCGAGATAACGATTTTTATATGTATACCTATTTTATGATAATACCAATGTTTCCATCGCAAAACATCGTAAACTATCCGAGGGAAATATAAAAAAAATATCTACCAAAAACTTTTACCAGGGAGTCAATAACGACGCAATAGATTGATGCGTATATTCCGAAATGTTTCCGAATTCGAGTATATACGACCATCTAAATAATTCTAGTAAAATTAATATCAACAAAGCGAGAAAAAAAGAACTTAAATATAGGTGGCACAATGGCCGGTGGCCTTATCGCTCAGAACCAGGAGACGGACGTAGGTTTTATTTTGCCTCTATGTCGGAACAAAGTTTGCTGAGTCAGCTAGTTATTAAAAAAGTAGTACTAAGTATAAAAGTTGTTCGCCTAGACGTCTAGATACAACCTCTTTAGGACTATGTTTGTTACCATACCATATACCTTTAAAGATTTTACTTTAATATTATAGTATCTTTAAAGGTATTACCAAAGTCTAATACAAACAACAAACACAACTGTTGCAATAAATGATTTGTATTTTTGTATTTGTAAATATTAGTGACCTGGATTGACTGTCGTAAATTGTCTCCAACATACAACCGAAAAATAAAAATTGTTTATTTCGATAACGGTTTGTGAATTTTTGAAGTAAATTGTATTCAAATAGAGAATTTAAAAAAAAACACATGTTATTTCTATATAAGTAACTGTAAAACGGGGTAAATCAGGATATTTCCGATATTTGGGACTGGTACCTACTACATTAAATTCGCTGGTACTAACTCATTGGATACGTGGGTACGGGAAAACGCTCAACGAAATTTTAGTGTGGTTTTGAAACCAGTTTCCAGACAAAGATGACTTGACTTGATGACAAGGACTTTAGTGCAGTTTCCAGACAAAGAAGTTTTGGTCTCAAAACATCTTTGTCTGGAAACTGCACTTAAATACTTAAGTGTAGGATACATACATACATGTATACAATCCATACAGGTATACAATCCATACCCACAAAAATTTTCAACAACATTTCGTCATGAAATAATCAACAATTTAGACGTAGACATAAATTTTCAGTTTAGTTCAATATACATTGCCTGTTTCAAAATTATTAGTTTTAGCTTCTGGCTACCAAAGGGCTGGCTGTTACTTGGCCAACGAATAGGTTTACTTAAGATATTGCTAACCACAGAAGCAATACAGCCAACCTTTTTGGTACCATTGCATACTTAGAGACTGATTTTTGGGTTTTTTAGTTTTAATAATTATTTTAGTGAATTATTGTGATGTAAGTTATATTTTTACTAATATTTAATAAAATTAAAAAGGTATACCTCTTAATGTTAAAACGTATCCCTCCCACCCAACATTTCAATATTTCCAACCCAATCCAACGTTAATAACCAGTTAACTACAATTCCTAAGCCTTCTGAATCGCTATCACAAATCACCTTATCCGGGAATATTGCCGAATGGTGATCAATCATCCGGCAGCCGGTCCGGTCAGATCCGGTCGGGCCGGATGAACCCGGTGTCAATCGGACCGGCTAATTGCGCTTTACATCTGTAAGTTAGAGCCCTTTGAAGAAGAAGTGGGATTAAGAGGTGGATCTAGTGAGTAACTCAGTTTTAAGCTTAAAATACACGATGACAGTTACATTTAACGACCTCTTTGTTAGGGTGCGTGGGAGGAAGGCCCGGCTGCAATTCAGAAGGTTGTGGGTTCGATTCCAGCGTTTTTCTGGTTCTGGGTGTTTTGCATGTATTATGTAGGTTCGATTTACAAAAAAAAAGTAAAATATGTAGTACCTATATCCTTTGTTTAGTACCTAGTAGTGTCTAGTAGAATGGTGATCAATCATCCAGCAGCCGGTCCGGTCAGATCCGGTCGGGCCGGATGAACCCGGTGTCAATCGGACCGGCTAATTGCGCTTTACATCTGTAAGTTAAAGCCCTTTGAAGAAGAAGTGGAATTAAGAGGTGGATCTATTGGGTAACTCAGTTTTAAGCTTAAAATACACGATGACACTAAGGGTTCGTTCACACAGACCGGCTCGGAGAGGAAAGCAGATTTTTATGACATTTGAAATAGAATTTGTATTATTGTAACTAATAAGGTTTATTTTTACATGTCACTTCTTTTAGGGTTTGCTCTCAAGCAATCTAAATAATAAAAGAAGTGACATGTAAAAATAAACCTTATTACAATACTTCAAAACTCTGTTTTAAACGTGACAAAAAATCTGCTCTCCTTTCCGAGCCGGTCTGTGTGAACGGACCCTTACACTTAACGACCTCTGTGTTAGGGTGCATGGGAGGAAGGCCAGGCTGCAACGCAGAAGGTTACGGGTTCTATTCCCGGTGAGGGAAAATATTTATGCTTAAAATAAATATTTGTTTCTGGTTTGGGTGCTTTCCATGCATTATGAATGTATGTGTTTATAAAAAAAGTATAATATGTAATATATCCGTTGTTTAGTACCCATAGTACAAGCCTAGTGCTTAGTTTGGGGCTAGATTGCGCCATGTGTAACGTCGTGCATTTCTTTTTATGTTATAAAAGTTGACTAATCGTGTAAACAAAACTACAAACCAAAATAAAGGAGAATTGACTTATAATTAAGCTACTGCATAGCTTTTATCGCGGGCTTTGAGCTCGGCGACGTAATCAAGAAATTCCGTAACGAAAATAAAACTAAACACACTAATTAAAAAAAATGCTATGCAATAGCTTTACCGCGGCAGTCCCCGAGTGCCACATGTTTTTTTATTTACTGAAATATATTGACATCTATGCTACTAATTCTTCAAATCGTCCTCTTAATCTAAATTTTGCGTCCAAGTACTCTCTTCAGTTTTCTGAATCGTAACTAAATACATTAGTATTAGCCGATTTCCAAAAATGCGGTTAACCACTCCATTGTGACATGGATATGGAAATTTTATATATAGACAAATAATCAGTGGTGATCGAACACTGTATTTCATTATTGAATAACGATAGCGCGATCTAGGATTACCTTGTACAAGTTGTAGCGACATCTATCGGTTTTCGACCCGAACTAAATTCAGTCATATTATTTTTTTATATCCATTTTAGCACCCTTTTGTGCTAAAATGTCGAACTTCCCAAAATGTTGAATATCAGAATGTTTAATTTTTCAAAATGTTGAATTCTCAAAATGTTGAAATCCCAAAATGTTAAAAACCAAAAAAAATATATTTTAAAAATTGTAATTTAATTTAAAAAATAAACGCTAAATACGTACAATGTCTCAACTATGCATCAGCTCTGTTAATTTTTTAACGAAAACGGTTTAACATTTTTTGGATGTTTTGCAAGATTTCGCTAAAGCTTTTGAAGTGCTAGTGATTTCTTACAAAATTATCAACAATTGCTAAACTGTTTTTGGAAAAAAAAACAAAGATGGGGTAGTCGAGGCTGTTTTCTTAGAAAATAGGTGGCCCCACTAATTATCTTCATTATTTTGTAGATTATAAATTATGATTTATGTCATTTTATATATATTTAGCTATTTGCTAAAAGTATCCAAAGGTCAAGTGCACAAGGTTTTCACTTATAAGTTAAAAATAAACGGGTTTGAAAAATTTTGCTAAACAGTTTTCGAGAAAAATCTAACAGTGCTGAAGCCTTGTAGAGACGTTGTAGTTACAGAATAGGTACCCTGGTCATGAATAAGGGATATAAACAGTTACGTAAGTATTCCCTACACGCGCCGATGACAAAAGCGAAACGGATTTTTTTGGTTTGAATTTATCGGAGTTTATTGGTGCACTTGCGAGGGATGAAATTGGGACACAAGTCTGAGAAAAAATGATGATATGATCGTGAGTTATTAACGGGTTAAAGGTGGCTTCGAATTAATAATAAATAATAAATAAATTCTGTGAACAACACACAGCGCCATCTAGCCCCATGGTAAGCGACTAAGCTTGTGTTACGGTGACTAGACAACGGATATAATACTTATATTTATTTTTCTTTTGTAAATATATACATATTATACATAGAGGGACACCCAGACCAGACACAAATATTTATTTTATAAGCATAAATACTTGCAGCCGGCGGGAATCGAACCCGCAACCTCCTGCATTGCAGTCGCGATTTCGCACGACGCGCCACAGAGGTCGAATTGCTCGACATGTAGGTAGGTCACAAGGTTGCTACGTCGTCATTTTCATTTTTAACCCCCCGTCGGAAAAGAGGGGTTATTTTTGGTTTCATCGTAGCAACTAAACCGATGATGCGATTTTGATATCTTAGTTAGTTTTGGTTCACTAATTGAACTTAGGTTGACAGTGATACTCGACTGCATTTAAATGCTCTGTAGGATACTTAAGAGCCCTATAGCCGCTAAACTCAAAATCCCTGTTGGGCTCATCGAAAATGGTTGATTATTTCATGACGGAATGTCGTAGAACTTTTTTTTGTGTATGGATTGTAGGTGACATTGTTTCCGACATTTTGGTGTAGTTTTAAGACAAAACCTCTCATTGGTGCAAAGCCTATCTAAATTTTAGACAAAAAATGTCTGATTAGGCTAAAATTTCGAAAGGCTTCAATACCTTTCGACATATTTGTCTGGAAACTGCACTAAAATGTCGGAAACAATGTTGATTACAATCCATACACAAAAAAAAGTTCAACATCATTCCGTCATGAAATAATCAACAATTTTCGATGAACCCGACATGGATTTTGAGTTTAGCGGCTATAGGGCTCTTAATGTCGTACTTCATGATTGTGATACGGGTCCATGAAATGCGTCAGTTATCATGACTCTTAAATTTTAATAATATTTGTTTTTATCCCCCTGACTTGATTATTTTTAACATTTCAATAATAACTTTCAATGTTCGTAATGTATGTAGTAAAGAATATTATTAGTTACGCAACAAAATTAAAGCTCAAAATACACGGGTGACACTGAGACAGCAACTTTACCTATAAAGACTTATAGCACAAATATACCAGAATTTCTTTATAATGTGTGATAATCCTACTGCTTAGTTGACTAGTGAAGAAACCTGCTATTTAGTTAGTTAGTGAGAATAGGTGTTTCTAATTCTCTGCACGCGATTGCATGTTGACCTTAATGTTTATGTATGGAGGAGACGTCATAAATTCAGTTCGCATTTCTGGTTTCCTTGTATGGCGAAAGACAATGTCGTGAGGGGCCATGCTGCTTAGTTGTCTAGTAAAGGAACCTGCTGCTTAGTTGGCTAGTAAGAGAACCTGCTGCGTAGTTGTTTATTGAAGAAACCTGCTGCTTAATAGGCTAGTGAGAGAACCTACTGCTTAGTTAACTAGTAAAAAAAACCTGCTGCTTAGTTGGCTAGTAAGAGAACATGCTGTTTAATTGGCTAGTAAGAGAGCTTACTGCTTAGTTGCCTAGTGAGAGAACCAGCTGCTTAGTTGCTTAGGGAGGATCGGTGTTTCTAATTAATGTTTGTGTATAATAATCATAAATAATATTCATCTCCCTGTATGGGGTAAGAAAAAATTGATAGATACGTAGATCCAAGTCTCCAGCTATCTACATGCGAAGTTTCATCGCAATCGGTTCAATAGTTTTTGCCTGAAAAGATGGGATTAGACATTTAAATGAAACTCATTTTCCAATATAGTTTTAGTTTTAGTGTTGTTTTTTTTTCTCACCTTTTTTGTTGTTTTTTTTATATATTTTTCATTGCCTAATTTTATTAATTTTAGCTTGTTTCAAGAAAGCGATTAAAATAAAAAAAAGAGGTAAATTTCAATTTAACATCGCAAAAACATATTCTAACAACGAGTGACGGACGTTAGAATTTTGATCCATCTTTTTAAAGCTGTGTCTGAGTAATTTCGCGAACAGTTTCACTTTGTAACTAGTGAAGCTCGTCCGTCAAAGACGAGTTTGAAATGGATTACTATCAGGCAACCATTCTCCTTCTAGTCTCTAATAAAGACCAGTCCAGTTCTATGCAAAAACAAAAGGAAATTCTAAATTACCTACTCTTTCTAAAACACACTATAGGTATACGTAACCACCAGTTAGTCTTCATGCCAAATTAATAGCGAACAAAGAAACGGTCTCCGAAGTAACATGAGAAGTTCTCCTTCAAATTATCTTCAAGTATTTCGCCTTTGTTTGGTTAGACAGTAGTTGCATGTGCAGACGTCGCCGTTTGATTAAAATTATACATACTCTTGTCTTGGGGCTTTGGAGTTCTAATAGGTACTTTCTAGGTTTCATTTTGAATAAGAAATAGTGTTATTAATAAACGAGTAAGTTGGTACAGTCGGTCTCAAAATTGAATGATCTGATTTTAGACATTTTCTAACATTTTTTTTTTAAATATGTTTGAATTTCCAAAAATCGTAAAACTAAAGTGGTTCCTTAGGATTTTAGAATGTAGCTCCTGACCGCTTTCATAATTCGTTTCCAATAACCCTGTAGGTATATCAACACCCAAACCGCTGATCCTACAGTCATGAAATTTGGAGAGTGTGTTCTTTGTAGTATGTAGGGATCCACTAAGAAAGGGTTCCTGGAAATCCCGGAGCCTCGGGACTTACCCGCGGGACACTGCTAGTTAATTATGATCTTGACGCAGAAAGGCACTTTCCCAAAAGTCACTTTCATTTTTTTCGGAGTACCTATATCACTTGCGTGGAATATCACTTTCGCTAAATATTACTTACGGAGAGTGTCACGCGTAGTTATATTTTTTATGATGTAGTCTTCTCCTTCTTATCCGAGCGATGTTCCCGGTTGCATCCCTTTCGGGAGCCCGGGGTCCGCTAAATCATAAATAGTTTTTTTTGATTTGGGGTCGGCGCAATCATCATTGACCATTCCTTCTGCAATTAGATTTGGCAATGTTTTTACGGCCGGCCGCCTGCCTGAACACCAAGCCTCTTAGGGATCAAGCAGTTTATCCGCCACCGCGCGGGGAGAACTTAAGGTTTGGTATCAGATCCCTTAGTCGCCTTTTACGACACCCACGGGATGAGATAGGGTAACCCTATTCTATGCCGGGGCTACACAGCTTTATGATGTAGTCTACGAGTAACAAATAGGAAGATGTAGTAGCCACCTACTTATAGCGATTGAAGGTGGTCATCGACTTTTGTGTTGACTGTACCTACTCCTAATCAGATAGATAGATAGATGAACGCTTTATTGTTCTCACCAAAAATAAATTACAATAAAATAAAGTACAAAAAAACCTTAATCTATAGTGGCACAATAGGCGACCTTACCACTGAGAGTGGTCTCTTCCAGGCAACCTCGGTATGGAGAGGATCACACGAATGATTAAGGGTGAAATAATAGAACAAAAATAATAATTAATTACATTATGACACAGGAACAAGATAATCGTCATTATAAATACCAACATACAATACCAATAATTACAAATAATTCATAATACGTATATACAATATACCTACTAAACTATATATGTATCAGGGGTAGACAAAAATGATAAAATTTTTGAAAAAAAAATTTCAAAAACTTTAGTACCCCGCGGGACTCGACATTATTACCATTATTACCTAGTGTGGTAAACACTAAGAAAAAACGTAGATAAAATAAATTCCGAAAAAATGAGTTTAAATGTGAAAACCAAAGAAAAATCCACGACGGTATGTTTCCCAAATCAAATTTATATTTTACAGATATAAATAACGAGAAACAACGAAGCTAAAGGTTTGATCGTTTTCAAATAAAAATTAAAGCAAAATGATAAATGTGCGAGGCAGTTACCGTTCAACCCGCAATCACGGAAATTTACGAAACCTGTTTATATAGAAGTACTCTTTTCGCGATGTTGTATTGAAATTAAAGACATTTTTCGGTTTTAATCGCGTGGTGTTTATTACTTTTAGCATTGTTTCAACGCTCAACGTTTCGAGACCTTTACAGATCCCTTCTTCAGGATTGACTGAGATGTGATTTGTCATTGTAATGTAGATTAGCTCAGTTCAGCTAACTCATTTTGTAATGTGGAGTTAATCAATTAAAGTGTTAATCTATCTCAGCTTAGCTCAGCTCAGCTAACTTAGCTTACCTTAGCTCAGTAACTTAGCTTAGCTTATCTAACTTTAGTTCAGGTTATCTAACTTGGCTAAGCTTAGCTTATTATCTGATTAGCTTAGTTCAGCTAACTTAGCTTAGCTCAGCTCAGCAAACTTAGCTTAGCTTAGCTCAGCTAACTTAGCTTAGCTCAGCTCAGCTAACTTAGCTTAGCTCAGCTAATCAGATAACTTACCTTAGGTTCAGGTACCGATAAGCGTTGGTACAGAAAGAACGGTGGTTTCCAGCGCAAATCAGCGTTTTTTCTGTTTACGACCTAAGTCCCGATCCCGCGGGTTTACGGTATCAAAAGTAGCCTATGTCCTTCTCCGAGGTCCCATCTATCTCTATACCAAAATTTATCAAAATCGGTTCAGGTATACGACCTAAGTCCCGATTCCACGGGATTTACGGGATCAAAAGTAGCCTATGTCCTTGTCCGAGGTCCCATCTATCTCAATACCAAAATTTATCAAAATCGGTTCAGCGGTTTAGGCGTGAAAGCGCTGTTCCCTAAGTCCCGATCCCGCGGGATTTACGGGATCAAAAGTAGCCTATGTCCTTCTCCGAGATTCCATCTATCTCTATACCAAAATTTATCAAAATCGGTTCAGGTATACACCCTAAGTCCCGATCCCGCGGGATTTACGGGAACAAAAGTAGCCTATGTCCTTGTCCGAGGTCCCATCTATCTCAATACCAAAATTTATCAAAATCGGTTCAGCGGTTTAGGCGTGAAAGCGCTGTTACCTAAGTCCCGATCCCGCGGGATTTACGGGATCAAAAGTAGCCTATGTCCTTCTCCGAGATTCCATCTATCTCTATACCAAAATTTATCAAAATCGGTTCAGGTATACACCCTAAGTCCCGGTCCCGCGGGATTTACGGGAACAAAAGTAGCCTATGTCCTTGTCCGAGGTCCCATCTATCTCAATACCAAAATTTATCAAAATCGGTTCAGCGGTTTAGGCGTGAAAGCGTAACAGACAGACAGACAGAGTTACTTTCGCATTTATAATATTAGTAAGATAAGAAGTAAGATAAGATAAGATTGAGTTTAAGGGGTAATTGGCCACTTGGATCGGTCTGTCTTGCTTTTTGACAAAATGCTTTCAAAAACTTTAGTATCCGGCGGGATTCGAACCCGCGACTAAGTGTGGATTAACACTAAGAAATAAAGTTATCGGTCTGTCTTCTTGTAAAAAGTTTAAAAATAGTTGTCTGGTGGACATACCTATATAAAAATGGAGCATCAGAATTTACGTAAAGTCGAGTAATTATTTTGGGAGGGCCGACGGAAGGTGTATGGGAGTATTTTTAAGTACATTACCTAAAATATACGTGAAAATCAGCTCGAAGAATTAACGTTTTTTTTTTTAAGTATCTTGATGACCTGATATCTCAGAATTGGCCGTCGCAGCACGTTACCAAGTAGGCATACGTTCTTAGTACATACTAACACTACTCAATCGACCACATTTCGTTCGTCAGAAAATACGTGATGTCTGCCACTTCTGGGATCTCACTCTGTATAAAACTGTACGTTAAAATTAATCATTGTTCGTGCTCTAATCGAGTTGTAATAAATTAGTACATTAAGCGGACCAACAGATGGCGCCACCGGAACGATTAGATCTCGGTATCGTTACGTTTTACTAAATTAAGGACTATACGAGTAGTTTTCTTTAGATTTAACCTCACTCGTATCTGTTGAGATAATATACCTACTTCTACATTAGCTTTGTGTTTCATTATTGGAGCCTAGTTGTGTTGGAGTTTTTGAAGGAACAGACTGGAGTCTGTTTGAACACACTCTATTATCCAGGGAGGAAAACGTCGACTACCTTTGTATGGAGAATAAGAATGGAGACTGTCCTCTTTATCGCAACATGTCTTAATTTTTTTTTTTTCTTTCGGTTTGAGACTATCGTGATCTAGACCCGTGTTTAATAAAAATGATTGACGGAAATCGTGTAAGTTTAAAAAGATAAAAGATAAAATTTCTATTAATTTTTGTATGTAGCTCAAGGCTATTTTGTTTAAAAAATTACGTACGTAATTTCCTAAACAAAATACGTATTACGTACGCTTGCGTAGTCTAGTTGGTAATGACGTTGGGGTACTGACCCAAAGACGCGAGTTCAAGCCTCGCCGCAAGTGAAAATTTTTGAATGCTATTTTTCCTTGAAAATAAATTTTCTAAAGATAAAAGATTTTAGAAGTGGGTGCTTAAATTTTATAAAATTTCTAAGACTATTCTAGTAATAAAATCTATGTTAGAATCGAATTGTACCGTTCAAAATCGGTGGACACATTCAATTTCATGGTTTACCGCTGTCCCCTGGTCGGTCCCCGCGGTATAAACACGGACTTTCTTCCCTTCTCGAATGATGTATAACAATAAATATAGTTGGACACTTTTATCTTTTGACATTTATCGAGTGTCTGGTGGTCTGGCTCGCGAATACTGAACGACACTTATAGCCTTATTAATAAAAGTGGAATAACGTTGGAGGAGGTTTACTACGTTTTGTCTCTGTCTGTCAACTTTGAAAGCTCTTGTCACGGAAAAAGACAAAGCATGTTATTCCTTCTCCGACCCTACTCCACGTTTATTAATAAGGCTATTAACGTCTAAGGGCTACTTTAATACTCTGTAAAACAATAATATTTAGTTTTTAGTTCCGACACCTGGACCGGTATTACACTAAATGACACAAGATGACAATACTATTACGATTATATCGACACACTATTGCCATTATATCGAGACTGTGACAAATTTGGTAGACTTCCATAGTATCGTAATGGTGTCTCAGTGGAATTTCAATAGTAACCATGGTAACCAACCTTCTCTGTCTGTCTGTCAAGTCTGTCAAAAATCCATCCTGTCATTAGAGTTTTGACAACTATCGAGACTCCATCAGTGGCATCTCAGTGGTGTCGCAGTGGTGTGTCGATAGAATAGTTAACATAGGAAACTGCCAAATGTGTCAAATACACGTCAAATATAACGTTTAACATTCTATCGACACACTATTGAAACACGATTGCGGAGCGTAATACCGACCCTGACTAGTGTTATAACACAGCGTGCAGTGTGCAGCTTGCAAAGAGCACCACCCTCCCACCGCTCTTTGCATGCGGCTAAAATATGCTTTAGTGTAAGTGTTAGTGACACCAATCATTAACCATGCTTCGACGCGCATCATCAGGAAAGTATTATTCTTTTACAGAATAGTTATGGAGTTCCGAAAAGTAACGCCTAATACAATCAATTATACTTTATTTCTACTACTGCCACTTAAATCTTCTTCTTGTCTTATAAACAAACTATAAACTTGTCGGGTGGTGTGGCTCACCTACTGTTAGAGTTTTCAGGTCGCCCTAGGCCTCTAACTTGACCTAACGACTGCTATCAGAGATAACAACAGGGACCAACTGCTTACCGTGCCTTCCGAAGCACGGAGGAGCTTGAGAAAGTGATTTTTACCACACAAATTATAATTATAATTTAATTTTTATAATTATATATTTTTTTAAATTATAATTATAATTTTACAAATTATTATTTATAATTTATATTTAAAGTCCAAGTCCATCCAAGTTATGACCGCGCCAAGCGTTGCTTAACCCCCGCGATTATTGAAGATCGGAAGGTGCAGCTAGGCCAATACTCCTCGAAATAATATTTTAATAATTGAGCGGCTTCTAAATTTAATATTAATATCAGAATTTTTGAGTTGAGGAACTATTTAATTGTTTAAGTTGCCCTTAAATTTTGAGTAGCGTTTCAGTTTTTAGAGTTAAGAGCAGTTAGTTAGACTTCCCAATATGTCGAATTCCCAAAGTGTTGAATTTTCAAAATGTGGAATTTCCCAAAATGTTGAATCCCAAAATGTTGAATTTCCTAAAATGTTGACTTCCCAAAATGTTTACCCCAGAGTGAGTTTTAACGTGTCACCAAGAAGATAAGCTACCTGAGAATTTTATTGTAAAACCGTAAAATCACTTTATTTCTTCAAGAAATAAAATAGACGATATTAAATCCGATAACAGTTGATTATGATAAGAGATTTAAGTATATTACTATCTCGTGTCTTAAAATTTCCATACCCAATAAGTATATCTGGTATACGAGCTTACCTACTTGTTCGCTAAGTAAATAGGTATATTATATACTGGGTGTTGGAGTTTATTTTATTATTACCAGCTGCTTTTAATATACGTTTTTCTCTACGTCTATCTTCTTCTTCTTCGACTTCTTACTATTTTTTATTTAAATTTTAAATAGATTTTGTTAGATTTCTGAAATAGCTGTTTTTGAGAGTTGAAGAGCATTGACCTTAAATTATCCTTTAATTTAGTATGGACCACTACAATCTAATTTTTTTAATTTTTTTATATTTAATTTATTATTTATTTATATTTATTTATTTTAAAGAAAAAAGTAAAAAAATCTTCTCCGAGACTAGTAGAACACCGCATTTAAGTAGCTACTGCATAAACTCCAACACCCTGTATATAGGAAACTTTATGGTAATACCGGTCGTATTGTTCGATGTTTTAACCTGATTGATGTGGATATATCTATTATCGTAAACAGACTACAGATTTTCCATCGGTCGATTGCTCGTTGCGTTGATCAAGGCAGATCACTTTCTGTAGCAAAAGACATTGAATGCCCTGACATTATGCAGTCACAGAAAAGTCTGTCTTTAGGGACGAATTTACAACAACTCGATAGGACGAACAAACAATGCGATTTCGTTCATAAATATTCGACATTTTTAACACAGTAAAACTGGTTTTTCATCTGTTTTCGCGATGTTGTATTTAAATTAAAGACATTTTCGGTTTTAATCGGAATTCCTGAAGATGGGACCTGTAAAGTTCTCAAAACGTTGAGGGTTGAAACAATGCTAAAAGAACCGTTTATTAGGTTCTTTTAGCATTGTTTCAACCCCGCGATTAAAACCGAAAAATTTCTTTAGTTACAGTAAAACTGACCTTACGAAGACCTTCAAATCGAAGTAATACTTATTACTAAAACTGGGGCCCACGGCCCGTGTATTATCAGGCCAGACCACGTCAGAGCAGACGGACAGGCCGTGGGAACCGTAGCGTCCGATGAAGCCTGTCGTCGCGCGAGACGCAATTAGTCGCACAAGCCTCAACAGGCGTGGCGCGGTCTGGACCTGTGATAAAACGGCCCGTAAGACCCCAGCTTAAGAATCCTGAGTTTACATAAGTGATTTCATTGACGATCGAGACAGAGACAAAAGACGATCTAAACAGAAGCAAAAGACAATAGAAACAGAATCAAAAGACGATATAAACTCTATAAAGTTTCCAGTCTGGAACCTGTACGATAGTTTACGATGATCGACTTGATTCCCTTAATACTTGATCTTACGAAATATTTTATATTAAGTTAGCTAAGCAAATATCCGTGCTGGAATAAGTACCTATATATTGTTTTATGGTAATAGAAGTAACTAAATTATTATTGTCTGTTATATGTCAAGTATCACAAGGAAGCCCGGACCTTTGTAAGGCGTGTGTGGAGCCGTAGCCAACACGTAGAGGTCCTTTTTAATAACAATTTTGCTCGCAACTATGAAGTGGACACCAAGCTGGTGATTATCCTTGTCTGCACTATAAAATGCAGTCAAAGACAACCATGAGATCAGATAGAACTATTGAGAAATCTACGGATGAAAACAACCTGGGCTATAGTGATGTGATGGTAGTGGATTGGCTACTGAGGAACTAGGGAGATTCTGACGCCTTCTTCTAAAAATGTCTAACAAACGAGTAAAAATGGCACACGAAGACTCGCCAACTCACAAACTGGGCTACCCTAATCAGCTGAGTAAATTACAGCAAGGGAGCAACAGAGACGTGAAAAACTGCACTGGATTTTCAGTCATCACTGGTATGCCAAAATTGTTACTTATTTTCTGAAGCGTTTGTAGAAGAGTTGTTTCCTTCATATTGGTGTAGTTTCAAGACAAAAACTTCTTGTTTTTTACGGTTTTTTAGCAAATTTTAGACAAATGAGTTTTTTTTTGCTTAGAAGCTAACGAACATAGTAGATAATTTAAATTACTCAATTACCATCTAATCCCACTGACCTGGTTCCCTTAAACTCGTGAATATTAAAACTCGAAATTAAGAAAAGGTGAAACTTTTTTAATTGTACATTTCTAATGAGTTTTCCGTATTCATAACCAAACATCCGAAAGCTCGCTAAAGCTGAGACCTTAGAACGGTTCAAACTCCTAAACTCATAATCTTAGGACCTGTGTATAATGGAGCAACTCGCGACAATTGGCGACAAACGACGCTAATTCATTATTCATTTATTCACTACTAGCTGCGCCCAGAGGTTTCACCCGCATAAGTCCAGATCCCGCGGGATTTAGGGGATCAAAAATATCCTTTGTCCTGCTCCCGGTTCTACCCACCGGTTCCCACCAATTTTTAATCAAATCGGTTCAGCCTTTCTTGAGTTATAAATGGTGTAATTAACACGACTTGCTTTTATATTTTACATGTTGTTTGGTGGAGGGTTAGACAAACTTGGTGGGCGTGTAGGTGGACCTATTTGTCAAGTACAATTTGAAGGAAGAGACCCTAACTCTTCACATTTTTTTTTATTTTTAGTTTTTGTGATTTTCAATTTTTTTCCCAAATTTTACCTCCTTACCGCTACAATATTTTTTTGTAATTGTTTTCGCTTTAACTTTTTATATGATTTTGGTCCCAGATGTATCCTTGATCTATCGAAGGCATTGCTAATCCAAAATAATGAGAAAATAATTAGTTATGGGCTTCTAAAGTTAAGAAAATAAGGTTAGCAGTCGTTAGGTCAAGGTAGAGGCCTTAGGGCTACCTGACAACTCTAACACTACGCGCACCACACTACTTTACGGAATGAAGAGCAGAGGTTTTGTCGTTAGTCACTGCATTGTGTTGCCCCTACTAAGGATTTGTAAATTCATTAGACGATAAAAGTTGCTAGTGAATTAAAATCGAGATTATGAAGTTGAAGTCGAAACATAAAGTTCGTTTTATGTCCGTTTTCAGGGTGACTTTCTAATGATTTATTAATACTTAAGTGTTTTCGATTTTGTACACTAATTAATTATTATAGGACTCCTAAAATACCGTCCAAACTAATATTATAAATCCGAAAGTTTGTTTGTATTATTTGTTCGTTCTTCAAAGACGATTCAACCGATTTAGATGTGTTTTTTTTTTGTTTACGATAGACGCAACAATATTATCAGCGCTGCAGCGGCTTTTTACCCGACTGCGCGACGCAAGGAAGGGTTATGTGTTTATCAGACTATGTATGTATGTATGTCTGGTATATTTAATTCGCTAAAAGGAACATGGAATAGATTTGAGACATCACCTTGAGTACTAGAATTTACATTAAAAACTCACCCCCTTACTTTTAAACGATGACTAAGTTTATGTAACGTTTGTCTCTGTCTGTCAACTTTCAGAAGCGTCACAGTTAAAGTCAAACGATACATAGTTTATGCAGCTGTTTAAAATTAGTAAGGGGATAAATGTCACAGTAAAAGAGAAACGTTACATAAAGTTAGTCATCGTTTATTAGTAATTGGGTCAACGTAGAAAACTGACTTTTTATAGAAATTAAACACATTTTTTTCGGTTTTAATTACTTATAGCATTGTTTCAACACTCAACGCTTCGAGACCTTTACAGATCTCCTCATCAGAATTGACTTGACTGGAGTTTAATAAATTTTCTATTCAACTTCGCGAAAACAGAAGAAAAATACAACTTTTTTATTTTAATACTTATAAAAAACAATCAAAGTCTCAAAGGACGACAATATTGTAAGTACTAAACCTGATATAAATAGAGGAGAGGAAAGGAAACAGCCACTCATTTCAGTGAAGGATTTGTTATTCAATTTCCTCTATCAAAAGGATCTTGCTGACACATATTTCTTGGATTCTTCGCAGACAGGAGACACTCTATCGGCCGATAGTTTGGTCATACCAGCATACAAAAAAAAGTATAATACGTAGTACTTATATCCGTTGATACAAAAAAAAGTAAAATAATGTAGTATACTTATATCCGTTGTCTAGTACCCATAGTACAAGCCTAGTGCTTAGACTATGAGTTTGGGGCTAGATTGCGCTGTGTGTAATGTCGTGCAATATTTATTTATTTATTAATTTACATATTAATGAAATAAAAAAAACATTAGCAACTTGTATGTAGGTGGCACAATGGGCGGCCTTATCGCTTTTAAAGCTACGTCTTCTAGGCAACCTTTGTATGGAGTGTATTAGGCTTGTACTATTAGTACTAAATAACGGGTATAGTGCTAGTGCTTAGCCTTACAAGTCTAGTGCTTAATTTGGGGCTCGATTGCGCTGCGTGCAACGTCGTGTCGTAGTTGATTAATTATTAAATTAAGTACATAATTATCTATTTCTCATTTATTAAAAGGTAACCAAAGAACTTTAGTAGACTTTAAAATACAGACTCACGCACACTAACAAAAACACGCCAACTTGACCTAAAACACCCATAACAAACTCAAAATAATATAAGCCCTTTGAAATTCAAACTTCTTCAAAATACGGGTACCTACTTAGTTTCAATTTAAAACGCCGCCTATACACAGCTGCATTCAATACAAAAGAGCTTTTAAAAGAAGACTGTCTCTCGAAAAAGCTCAAGAAGTTGTTATAAAGCCTGCCTTATGGCATAAAGTAGTAAAGTACTGTCTTTAAACAAAGTTGATGTCGGGTTTCCGAGACAAACTTAGAGAAGTTTATTGTGGTACAAGTTTTAGGATTTTAGAGGGTAAATACTACCTCTGTAGCTAATTGTTATCTTCAATTCTTTGACAATCGCTACACAGCACTGCAGTAACTAACTTTATTTTATTTGTTGGTTATTTTTGTTTTGATTATGTATGCTATTCCCTTTTGTATTTAATTTGTAAGTAATGTTCCCATGGTCTTAATAAATAAGTATGAGCTCATTGAAACAATCAATGTAGTTAGTTAAAATGTGCGCGCTTCTGAGACAAATTGAGAAAAGATCGTTTGGGGTCTAAGTTATAGGAGTTTAGAGGTTTAGGGGGTTTTGGAGGTTCTGTAGCTTATATCGCAAAAAAATAGTTAAGAAATGTGCGCGCTTCTGATGCAAACCTAAAGAATTTCGTTAGTGGTTCGTTCGTTTTTAATCCCCAATTGTTCATGCATAACTACTTGCACCCTTTGGAAATCGAACCTGCAACTTTCTGCATTGCAGTCGGGCATTTGCACGATGAGCCACAGAGGTCTTGGAATAAAATAACGTTTTTCAGATTCTGTTTCTTTTGTATTTTTTTTTGTTATAACTTTGGTGCAATAACGCATCAATCTACCTATTCACCACAATTATTCAAAGAATAATTATGGTAAATAGATAGATTGACGCTTTATTCCCAAAACTTACACCGTTTGCCCAAAATAGTATCATCCTTAAGGTCTCCATATACAGGAAATCGAATGCCCACTCAGAAGTGACGCAATCACTCGCATCTTTTGATGTATTGTGTACTATGTTACTGATATATCTTACGGACGGACACTCGGAAAATGTGAGTCAACAGCATTGCCACAGTATCGTGAGATAACAGTACAGGCTGGCTTTGTACCCCTGGCATAGAATAGGGTTACCACTCTCTTTCCAGTAGTGTCGTAAATAGATAAATAGACAACTTTGAAAACATGAAAAATACAATTAAAAAAAAAAGCATAAACAACTTAAATCTAGGTGTTACAATGGGCGGCCTTATCGCTTAAAGCAATCTCTTCCAGGCAACATTTGGATGGACAAGAAGCGATATAAGATGAAAGGTAGGGTAGGGTGTAGTAAAAGGTGACTAAAGGATCTGCCGCCCGTAAAAATATTAAGCGCATCAAACGATAATAGTTTATCCGCCACCTCACGAGGAGAAATGATGATCCCTCAGATCCTTTAGTCGCCTTTAACGACCCCCGGGTAGAGATGTGGTAACCCTATTTTATGCCGGGGCTACACAGCTTCGACTGTTTAGATATCTAATATTATAAGCTAATAATATAATTCTGGCAGGTAATTGAACATGGTACCTAATTAACACAAAAGAAATTCGTAGAATACTGATTTATCTATACTGTGTCACATAGCGTGGGATGCCATTTTAAGAAATGTGTAGCAGAGAAAGCGTAGTTGAAATCATATGATTAAGTGACATTTAATTTTGTCCAGAACAAACTTGTATATCTGTAGTACTGGCTGAGCCCGTGGTTTCACCATAAGTCCCGATCCTGCAGGATTTACGGGATCAAAAGTAGCCTCTGTCCTTTCCCAAGGTCCTATCCTATCTATCTCTATACCAAAATTCATCAATATCGGTTCACCGCCTTAGGCGTGAAAGCGTGACAGACAGACAGACAGAGCTACTTTAGCATTTATAATATTAAAGTAAGATACCTACTTCTCCACTAATCTACACTAATATTATAAAAGTTTTGTATTTTTGTGTGTGTGTGTAATGAATAAACTCAAAAACTACTGTGCCGATTTCAAAAGTTCTTTTATTTTTAATTACTCCTCATCCGAGCAATACTCCCGATTGCATCCCTCTCGGGAGCACGGAGTGTAATTAAACACAAAAGGAAGATTGACCAAAAAAAAGTACTCATCAATCTCGAAATAAATGTAACAGATTTTACCTTCGAAAAGCTTCATACTTCCATAAATAAATTATCATAAAATCACAACACGAAAAGTCACTAAAACTCGATCAAAAACAATCAAGGAAAATAAATAAAAAACTAACCTAAAACTTTGTTTTCAATTCACAAGGAAAACTATACGATGTAGAGATAGGAAATCAAACTGATTCAAGCCGCTCGGTCCCAGTCCTATTTTCTATAAACCTACCTACTAAACGCCTCGCAGATCGCAGACATTTGTCGTCCGCTGACAAATGTCTGGCACTTGGAAGGACCATTTTGTTAACCGAGTTAACTGACGATCGACTGTGTTTTTTTATGTTGTTTTCTTTTTAGGGTTCCATACCCAAAGGGTAAAACGGGACCCTATTACTGAGACTTCGTTGTCTGTCCGTCTCTCCGTCTGTCTGTCCGTCTGTCACCAGGCTCTCATGAACCATAATAGCTAGACGGTTGAAAATTTCACAGAAGATGTATTTCGGTAGCCGCTACAACAACAAATACAATAAAAACAATATTTTATTATAAAAAAAAATATTTAAGAGGGGCAGTCCGTCCGTCTGTCCGTCTATCACCTGGCTGTGATGAGCCGTGACACCTAAACTGTTGAAATTTTCTCAAATGATATTTCGCTGTAGCCGCTATGACTACAAATAACTAAAACCAAAACAAAACAAATATTTAAGGACCACCCTCGCACCGCTATTTTTAGGTACACTGCACGCCGCCCGTTTTGTGGCACTAGTCGGGTGTCGGGACTAAAACCTACACATTATTTTTTAACATAATTGAATTTTAGTTCTGTTATAAAGTCTGCAGTCTGCGGAGCCCTAACTACTGGCAATCTCCTGAGAGCAAAGGTTTCTAGTTTTAATCTCCGCCGGAAAGATCAAAGTATGTTTGTACATAATTTAGTTTCAAATTTTGACTATAATCAGTAGTTAAGTACATAGTTAGGTACACGGCTTCCGTGACGCAGGGTGAGAACGTCTCCAAGGCTTCGGGCTCGATTCCTTCAGTGGCACAAATGTAGATAAGGAAGATGTTAGTTTATTTCTGTTGTTGATATGATATAACAAATACTAAAATAAAAAAAATTGCTGTGTAGCCCCGGCATAGAATAGGATTACCCCATCTCTTCCCGTGGGTTTCGTAAAAGGCAACTAAGGGATTTAGGGGGGACTAGCAAAAATTAAGTTCTCCCCGCGCGGTGGCGGATAAACTGCTTGGTCCCTAGAAGGGTTGGTGTCAGGCAGGCGGCCGGCCGTAAAAATATTGCCAAATCTATTAGCAGAAGGTATGGTCAATGATGACTTACCTACCGCGCCAACCCCAAGTATTTGGGGTTTAGCGGACTCCCCCGGCTCCCGAGAGGGTTGCAACCGGGAACATCGCTCGGATGAAAGAGACTAAAATAAAAAAAATAAGTAAGGAATCCATTGGTACCTACAGCAAACGTGATTATTTGTGATGATGGTTCGTTCGACTCGCACTTGGCTGTTTCTTTGGAATAATTTGGTTCAATAATAATTGGCCTTTTTCAACAATTTTTTAGATGATTTATGCAACGGAAGCAACTTTTAATCCATGCTTCTTATGGCGCTGTAGTGCCTGGGACATTGTTAGTTGGAGTAGGCTTGTCCAGCACCTATACCACTTCCACCCGAATCAGCCATGTCCAGAGGAAAGAACAGGTCAATACATCTGGAGCTAACTAAGCTGTGGGTTTCTTCACGATGTTTTCCTTCACCGTAAGAGCGATGTTAAGGGCCCTATTCTGAAAAACTGAAAATCCATGTCGGGCGCATCGAAAATTGTTGATTATTTCATCACGGAATGTCGTAGAAATTTTTTTTGTGTACAGATTGTAGGCGACATTGTTTCCGATATTTTAGTGCAGTTTCCATACAAATATGTCGAAACGTATTGAAGCCTATCGACATTTTAGCCAAATCAGACATTTTTTGTCTAAAATTTGGATAGGCTTTGCACCAATAGGAGGTTCTTGTCTTAAAACTACACCAAAATGTAGGAAACAATGTCATCTACAATCTGTGCACAAAAAAAAGTTCTACGACATTCCGTCATGTAATAATCAACAATATTCGATGAGCCCGACAGGGATTTTCAGTTTCAAGGTCGTTGGCGTTGATACTCCTCTTAAGGCACATAACTTTTTCGCAAGGAAAAAGACATCGGTCGGCCAGGATTTGAACACCTGTACTGACTTTCGAAATGAAAGTCGTGGTATCTACCACTAGCTAGACCAACACCGCTGTCGTTGGTACATTTTTTTTATATATATTTTATTCTATTCTATTCAATAAAGCATTAGCATTAGCATCCATTTTCAATCAAAATCAATCCTAAAAGTACTCCGCATTCAGTCCAAATACATACATATTCATAACTCAAGCATACACTCGCATAAATCCGCCGCACGCCCATAAAGTATACAATAATATTTTACCGCAGTTTAACCATCAAACGTTGAAGGGGAAGGGTTGCGGGTTCAGATCTCTATTAGGTATGACATACTTTACGCCGGAATGCTTACGCAAGTTATGGACACTTGGATCCATAAAAACGGATGTTAAGTTAATTATGCTGGTACCTCAGTTGGTTTGCACGAATCATGTCTTGTATTAAGTGCTTACTTCAGCTTGTGTGACATTTGAAGGGGGCAGTCCTCAAATTCATATTTTTACTTCTATACATGTATTGGTGTATTGGTGGAGAAGTAGCATAGGACCAGGAGAAGGACGTAGTTTTTTTTAAAGAGTAGTAGTAGGGTAGTCGATGGCACAAAAAATTGTCCGGGGAATGTTGTTAAACCCGCCCAGTACACACCAGTATGTTGCGAGATCTTTGGCGTTTTCATTGGCTGACATCAGATCAGCCAGCTTACAACTATTAGGGCTGGAGGGGCATACTAGGAGGTGCTGCATAGTTTGCTCAGTAGCTCCACAGTCGCACTGAGTACATTGTTAAATTCACCGAAGCAATTGAGAACAGTGCCAGTCCAGTGGCATGGTCGGTCGGTGAGCGAAAGACAAATCAAATCAAATATATTTATTCTTTAAGAACGATGTATAAGTTACATGAACGTTTAGAAATGTCGAGATTTTACTGTGGTTTCGGAAAGGGCCCTGCTATGAGAAGAAACCACAAGACACTCATGGGGGGTTTTTTTTTTGACGCGCGTTTAAATATCTTCTTAGTAAAATTTTCGATTTCCTATCTAGATCTATTTAGTTTTTGAGTTCATATGCAAATTCAGACATTTCAGTCGGATGCATAGAACATTTCGCATTTCTCAATAATATTTCAAGACATTTTTCCTTCACAATGAGGTGGATATCCGAGGAATTTCCGCCAGCAACGACGAAAACGCAATATTTTTTGTTCAAATATTCAAAATATTTGTTTAAAAATAGACGCTTTTTATTATTATGGTCGAAGTTTTTCTTTCCATAGATACTTTAGAATGTAGGAACCAGTAGCAAAGGGTAAGATTTTTATAAAGGGAACCCGTCATCAGCCGAGTTTTCCGCGACCAAAAAACTGTATTTTATCTCACACTTACCGCTCACCGGTGTAAAATTGACAAGGTTTAATAATCCTTGCATTGAAACAATATATACCTATTGTGGTATAATATGATTATTGATTAGGTTCCTTCATCACTTTGGGTGTAAATTCTTTTTGATTTATTGTCAAACAATGTATAAACGGACAGACAGACAGCGAAGTCTCAGTAATAGGGTCCCGTTTTTACCCTTTGGGTACGGAACCCTAAAAATGAATTACTTTACAATAAAAAAAGGTAAAAATAAAAATGTCATGTCTCTGAGTAGGTATGTGGTACCTTACGTTCCCGCGGCGGGGGACGCGGGAATGTGTCACAGAAGTTGATAGTAACCTACCCGTGCTTATAGTATCTAACATTTCCGCGTCCCCCGACGCGGGAACGTAAGGTACCACATACCTACTCAGAGACATGACTTTTTTATTTTTACCTTTTTAGAGTTTAGTTTTGTTTTAACTTGGTAGATTTTTGAAGTCGGGGGTTTTTAAAACTTTTATTTAATTTTTTTTTATTTAATTTTTTTCTCACACTTTTTGTAAGTATTGTTGTCACAAAAGTTACGCCCTTTCATTTGATACCCTACTCGGGCATATTTGAAAACATTCGGTTTTTATTTCCGAGTTTGACCCTAAATATACTTTGAACGGCTGAACCGATTTTGATAAAACATGCATATTCTTGTCACAAAAGTTATGCTCTTTTATTTGATACCCCACTCAGGCATATTTGAAAATATTCGGTTTTTATTTCCGAGCTTCAACCCACGTATACCTATTATGAACGGCTGAGCCGATTTTGATCAAACATAGCTAAGAACACTCGCGCAAAATAAATAAATATTGCACGTCGTTACACACAACGCAATCTAGCCCCAAACTAAGCACTAGGCTTGTATATGATACTAGACAACGGATATACAACATATTATACTTTTTTTTTTGTAAATACATACATATGATACATAGAAAACACTGAATATCCCATGTCTTCGGACCGTGGTGAGTCCTAGGACATGTTGGTTTCCTCACGATGTTTTTCCTTCACCGTAAGGGCTATATTTCACCGGGATACCATGGCGGCGCAACCAGTCGCCGCTACCAACAAAATGTATACAGCTCTATAGAGAGTTACTCACTTGGTGTCTGTTTGGTGGCGCAGAGCTGTATACATTTTGTTGGTATCGACGACTGGTTGCGCCGCCATGGTGTCCCGGTGAAATATAGCCCTAAGAGCGATGTTATTAGCGCACATACCTTTTTCTTAAAGAAAAAGACATTGGTGCGCGGTCGGTCTGGATTCGAACCCATGACTCTCAGAATGAAAGCCGGAGTCTACCACTAGACCAACACCGCTCAAAAGTCACCTATCATCCAAAAAAACTACATTGAAATCGGTTCATCCGTTCGTGAGCCACAGACAGATACACACACAGACAGACAGACAGACACGTCAAACTTATAACACCCCTCTTTTTCCGTCGGGGGTTAAAAATAGGTAATACATTTTAGATGAAATGCAGATTTATGGCTTACAATAATTATTGTGCCTATAACAGCCCTTTAGCAGATGATTGCGCACAATGAGCAAGAAAACAGATATATTTTTTTTTGTGAAACTTTTCTGCTGATCTAGTACTCTTACATCATAGTCACGTGGGAATCGAGTTGGTGTGTACCTAACCCCAGTACAGAATACTGTATAGTGTAGTGTTATGGAAGTGCCACATTTATTGACACATTTCAATTATTATAAAATATGTATGTCTATAATGTATGTATTTATGGACCTTGGTAGCCTGAAATAAATGGTTATTATTATTTTTATTTTATTATAAATAGGGTGCCCCATCTCTTCTCGTGGGTGTCGTAAAAGGCGACTACGGGATCTAAGGGAGACTCGCAAACCTTAAGTCAGGCAGGCGGCCGGCCGTAAAAATGTAAATCTATTTGCAGAAGGTATGGTCAATGGAAAGGAGTAAATAGATGGTTCTACCTACGAATTTTATAATAAAATTCTAGAGTGTAGGAAAGGAATGCAAGGCTGGCACCACAGAACTCTGATGGTGGGTCCCGGGGCGGTTTGGGCGGTGTTGGGCGGGTTGTGTGTTTGTGGATGAGATAGTGTTTTAAGTAAATAATTTTTTTTATGTTTATTATTTTGTATATTATAACTTATTTGAACAGATAGACAGACAGACAGAGTTACTTTCGCTCTTGTAATGCTAGTAAGGATTATTATAGCAAGTATAGATTATTGCTCCAGTTCCACTTTTCTTCAATAATATTATATATGCGACAATGTAAATCACATGATTACTGCAAAAAAAATATACAAAAAAAAAAACCCCATGAGTTTCTTGTGTCTTCTTCTCATGTCATGGAGGTCGCGATCCGAAGACATAGTAGAGTAGATTAAATAAAAAAAAAATGACATGTCAAAGAGATATCTTGCTAATATCCGAATGAATAAACGTACTTTGATTTTTGATTTTTTATTTGATGGATGACTTATACTTACTGCGCCGACTTCAAATAAAAAAAAACAATTTGGGGTATTATAGCGGACCCCGGACTCCCGAGAGAGATGCAACCAGAAACATCGCTCGGATGAGAAGGGAATCGAGTTGTATAGACAAAACGCCAGTGGTAAGTAAGTACTTAAAACTTAATATTCACTTTACACAAGTAGGTACGCTCTTATAAAAATCTTGAATGGAGAATTCTTGTTACGCGGAAATGGCTAGGTACTAAATATCTTAAAAGGGAAGTTAAAAGAAAATTTCAAATCCTACAACTTTTTATTAGACTTCAGACGTTTTCACTTTTAAAGTTTTACGAGTAGGTATGCAGGTACCTACTGAATTTTACTTAGCTATCTGATTTTGTTTTTCTGACTTGTATCTCAGCCACCGCAAACTATGTCAGCTGTGTTTATTCGTACCTGGCAAGCTAAGCTAAACTAATTTAGTTGTGGTCGGCTATGCCCTTTCGGCTTTAGAGGTTGTAATGTGGTTGTAAGTTACCGGGCGGTGTAAGATGACCATTAACCATAGTTAACATAGTAGTTGTGCGCATTGGTGCTTTATTAATCTAACACTGATCCACCTTCCTAAATGGCTGCACCGGTCTACTTATCGTAACACAGACATTATCGATGCACCATTGTACAAGCCCGATTGACTTGTAAAAAAACGGTGAACTGATCAATTTTATTATAATCGGAAATTACTATCATCGATATTATGGCTTAGTTTCACTTTAGCAAAATATTCAATTTCCCCTAGCACTATGTAATAGTCGGTAGTTTCAACCCCAGGGCGTTTCATTACGGTAATCATTAGCGATACTAAACAATGATAGTTTTATACAGCTCACTCGTTCTGGGTACGGGGGCGGACTCAGGTCGTAGTTTTAGGGCGCGTTTTACAACATTTTAAGCCATTTATAAGAAGAGAGGATACCTACTCGTTCTCCATACAAACGTAGTCGACTGTTTCCTTCTTGGAGAGCGTATGCCATACTCAAAACCCATGTCTATCATGACCTTGCCCTATGCTTTGCATTTGGCATCCTATTTATCTATTCTAAAAAAACAAAAATAGAGGTATGGTCATAGATATTATAGAGATAATAAATATCACAGAAGTCATAGAGATATGGTCCAGGCGGATAAAGGTTTTGTGACATAAAAATAATTGCTATAATATCTTTATACAGGGAGGAAACAGACGACTATGTTTGTATGGAGAAGGAGGTTTCTTTTAATTTTACGCCCCATGATAAGTGTTTTTATAATAGTCGAAGACGAAACATGCTGCTTCAACTTCCCTTGCGATTTGATCCAATTTACTAATATCAACAGGGTCTGTTTCTAAGGACATAAGACCTGCATAAACTTTTTATTAACTTTTATTGAAATCGTGTCGATACGTTTTAAACTGTAAAGAGAAATCGAATCGACTCAGACTTCGTAACTTAGCACTCGTAAATATTCGGTATTAATGAAATAAGTATGGAGTTAAATTCGCCCCATATTTCAGTCTTTAATCCCGCTCTGGCCCACTATCGCGTTGTGCCAATGACGGCCAGCGAACTGTGTTAATTGTGTCCGTATTATGGCGTCAAATTGTGATAGAGCCTCCACGAATGGGGCTTACACTGTGAACTTAGGTGGCCATTCTGTATCGTATTTTTTCTATAGTTTTATATTCATAATTCTTCATTCATTCAACTAAACTGAATGTTTTCAAATAGTTACGCCTATGCCTTTTCATTTCACAGACACAGCAAAACCGCAAGTTTGCAGACTACCAAAATCAGACTCATATACCAAGGGTTTCGTACCAACCTATCACAAAACTTAGTAATAGGGTCCCGTTTTTACCATTTTGGGTATATCCAAAAAAACATCATTTTTTCGAGTATATGAACTTTTTAAACCCCCAACGGAAAAAGGAAATGTTTTAAGTTTGTCTTTGGCATCGTAGTTCGCAGTGAATTAAGAGATTTTTATATTAGGTTTTTTTTCTCAAATAAATATCTAATGAATGCGGCCCCTAGGCTTTCATAATCCGGACCCACTTTTATCAGTGGCTCATGCGTTATTGCTAAACTTTATTTAAATTCATTAGGTATCTAAGATAAGAGGGAGAGGTAGATAGATATACCTATATCTTTATTTGTACGACCTATACATAGGAAACAAAACAAACACATATAAATAAACTAGCTGACCCGGCAAACGTTGTTTTGCCTTATAAATTATAGATAGTAGCCGATTCTCAGACCTGCTGAATACGCATATAAAATTTGGTAAAAATCGGTCGCGCCGTTTCGGAGGAGTACGGTTACTAACATTGTGACATGGAAATTTTATATATTAGGTTATAAATGTAACTAAAAAAGTATATACCTACTACTAAAAGTAGGTACCTAGGCACTAAAAATGCCTAAAATTAAGAAGCACAACTGGGCGGTCTTATCACTGATAGCGATTTCTTCTTAGCAACCTTTGGATGGAGTAGAACTGTTACAGCTTGATTGGTAGGTAGTGTAGTGTAGAGATAACAAATAAATAATAATAAAATAATAATAATAATAAAAAGTTTATTGAAGTAAATTAAGTACACATCAGACTTACACAATAGGTATAACATTTTGCTGCAACATTATGGTCTAGAGAATATTGTGACAAATTGCTGATTCCTAAACTAAGACGTACTTGTATTTTAGGAATCAGTTTTTAATACAATTCATATTATTATGTACCCATTACTTAAAAATTATAAAAATAATATACCTACATAAGTAACTAAGTACGTACGTAGTAAACAGGTCTATTATCTATTGGAATAATATTATTCCAGTATATAGATACTACATATACATCATCATCATCATCATCATACTTAATAAAACGCAAGTGTAACTGACTGACTGATGTACAACGTACAGGCTAAACGGCTGGGTGTAGAGACTTGAAATTTGGAACATAGGTTCTTTAGGGGTTGAAAGTGAGCACTAAGAACGGATTTTTGGAAATTCCACACCTAAGGGGGTTAAATAGGGGATGAAAGTTTGTATGGGAATTGGTTCTACCGATTTCAAATATTGCCATCATATTTAAAAATTGGATGTTTTAAACCACGGAACCGGGTGCAATCAGAACTATCCGAAGCCCGACGGGTTTCGGGTTCCCATCTTGTACTTAATAAAACGCAAGTGTAACTTACTTAATAAAACGCAAGTGTAACTGACTGACTGACTGAATGATGGACAACGTACAGGCTAAACGACTAAGTGTAGAGACTTGAAATTTGGAACATAGGTTCTTTAGGGGTTAAAAGTGAGCACTAAGAACGGATTTTTGGAAATTCCACCTCTAAGGGGGTAAAAATAGGGAAAAACGTTTGTATGCAACTTCGTAACGGATTGACCTAGAAACTTGAAATTTGACATAGATATTGATATGGGGTAGTAAGTGAATCTCTAAAAAATTTTTTTTCAAAATTCAACCCCTAAATGTGTTCAATTGGGGATGAAAGTTTCTATGGAAATTGATTCAAAGAGATTTTGTTATTGTTTTCGGGGGTACTATCCGAAGCCCGACGGGTTTCGGGTTCCCATCTTGTACTTAATAAAACGCAAGTGTAACTCACTGACTGACTGAATGATGGACAGCTTCTAGGCTAAACGGCTGGGTGTAGAGACTTGAAATTTGGAACATAGCTTCTTTAGGGGTTGAAAGTGAGCACTAAGAACGGATTTTTGAAAATACCACCCCTAAGGGTGTAAAAATGGGGAAAAACGTTTGTATGCATCTTCGTACAACGGATTGACCTAGAAACTTGAAATTTGACAAAAAGATTGCTATGGGGTAGTAAGTGAATCTGTAAAAGTTTTTTTCCTAAAATTCAACCCCTAAGAGTGTTTAATTGAGTATGAAAGTTTCTATGGGAATTGATTCAAAGAGATTTTGTTACTGTTTTCGGGGGTACTATCCGAAGCCCGACGGGTTTCGGGTTCCCATCTTGTACTAATATAAAATAGATAAGCACATATAAAATCCTAGAAAATTTATCTTATATCTATGCATTGAAACCTAAACTCCAAAGCATACAAAATCAAATGAAACATCAATAGGTACGTACATATAACATAGGTTACTAATCAACAAAGCTAAGCTTAAACAGTGAGCGGGGTTACCTAATTTATATATCTGCTCACTCAACTGCAAATGAGATACGCTATGTATTGCATTTACAATCAGACGTCGATATTGTATGCTAAATACATTTGGTACAGTAGGCAAACAAAGTGCATCACCATAGTTTTGTGTTTTACCGGTCTTATGTATGTATTTACAAAAGAAAAATAAATATAAAGTGTTATATCCGTTGTCTAGTCACCGTAACACAAGCTTAGTCGCTTACCACGGGGCTAGATGGCGCTGTGTGTTGTTCACAGAATTTATTATTTTTATTATTTATTATTAAAGCGATTAAACGCCTGCGTTTTTCCATAGGTGTGAAACCGCAAAAAATGCAACACATTATACTTTATATACAAGTCCACGCATTAGCGTTTTTTTAATGACTGGTTTAGCTTGTTGATACGCGGTTCTGCGTTTTCAGCTATTCGGAAACCATCATGACATGGGCATGATCATTGCAGATATAGGTTTTATGGCATAAACATATTTGCTGTAATGCTTTATCTAGGGAAGAAACAATCGAACATGGGCCGACATGGGCATGGTCAAGGCAGATAATAGGTTTTATGGCATAAACATATTTTGCTCTTATGCTTTATCTAGGGAAGAAACAATCGAACATGGGCCGACATGGGCATGATCATTGCAGATATAGGTTTTATGGCATAAACATACTTGCTCTAATGCTTTGTCTAGAGAAGAAACAATCGAACATGGACCGACATGGGCATGGTCAAGGCAGATATAGGTTTTATGGCATAAACATATTTGCTCTAATACTTTATCTAGGAAAGAAACAATCGAACATGGGCCGACATGGACATGGTCATGGCAGATATAGGTTTTATGGCATAAACATAATATTTGCTCTAATTTATCAAGGGAAGAAACAATAGACTACTAAGACACAATCGAACATAGTGGACATAGTGGGCAGGCAGATATAGGTTTTATGGCAAAAACTAAACATATTTGGTCTAATGCTTTATCTAGAGAAGAAACAATCGAACATGGGCCGACATGGGCATAGTCAATGGTCATGGCAGATATAGGTTTTGTGGCATAAACATATTTTGGTCTAATGTCTCTAATCCAGGGAGAAAACAGTCGACTACGTTTGTATGGAGAAAGAGTAGGTAGACTTTCCTCTCAACCTTTTTCTTTATTAGTTCAGATTCCGCCCTCTTAAAGTATCCAAACAAAGTTTAAAGTACAACAAATAGCAGTCCATTAAGTCTATATCCTCATATTTAGGGCGCGACCCGAGCCGGGATTAGTTGCCATATGTCTTCCAGGTTTGAAGGTAGCTTGATGTTTCTGTACTCGTTTTTTAAGGGTTCCGTGCCCAAAGGATAAAAACGGGACGCTTTTACTAAGACTCCACTGTCCGACTGTCTGTCACTCTCATGAATCGTGAAAGTTAAACAGTTAAAGTTCACTGATGTTGTATTTTTGTTACCGATTTCTACTAAAAATAGAATTAAACAAATATTTAAATGGGGCTCCCATACAACAAATGTGATTTTTTAATAATGGTACCGATCCCTTCGTGCGCGCGAGTCGGACTCGCGCTTGGCCATTTTTTTTTTGGTAAATTTAATTGTCCCACAGTATAGCAAGAGCCTCCTCCTAGCGGGTAATATTGTTTTTTTTTTTGTATTTGTTGTTATAACAACAGATGATGTATTTATGTTAGCCGCTATAGCGGCTACCATAAATCTACATCATCATCTGCTACATCATCTGTGATAATTTCAACCGTCTAGCTATAACGGTTCATGAGATACAGCCTGGTGACAGACAGACATACAGCGGAGTCTCAGTTATAAGGTCCCGTTTTGCCCTTTAGGTACGGAACCCTCAAAACGAAGGATAAAACTATGGTTTTATCGTAAACAAACCGCGTCTGTTGTGGCATATTATATTCGATGCAGCTTTTTCATCCATTTGTTTTCGAATAAAAAAGTAAATTGATTCTGTTACGAATGATTGAGAGTACAAACAAAACAATATAGCAGTTTGTAGCACGAACCGTGATTTGTTACATTTTTAGGGTTCAATTCTAATAACTCAATGAAAACTTGTTTTTTTTTCTATTTTTGCCATGTTGGATAGAAATTTTATTGAACACCTTTACAGGACCCTTCTTCAGGATTGATTGAGTCAATCCTGAAGAAGGGGCCTGTAAAGGTCTCAAAATGTTGAGCGTTGAAACTATGCGAAAAGTAGTAAACACTACGCGATTAAAACCAAAAAATGTCTTTAATTTCAATGAAAAATGACCATTTTTAACCCCCGACAGAAAAAGAAGGGTGTTATAATTTGACATGTCTATCTGTGGCATCGTAGCTCACGAACGGAAGAACCGATTTCAATGTAGTTAGTTTTGGTATATAGGTGACTTATGCGCGAGTGTTTTTAGCTATGTTTGATCGAAATCGGCTCAGCAGTTCAAAAAATAAGTGAGGTCAAACTCGAAAGTAAAACCGAATGTTTTCAAATATACCCGAGTGAGGTTTTTTTTTTAAGTGCTTAAAAAAAATATCTACAAAAACACAACGCACGGTCGACACTGGGCGATGTTGGAACCAACGCATCTTTACTCCGTCTGGGATCAATACCAATACTCAACCGACGACGCGGACGCCCGTAGTTATCTAGTCAGTAAGTACTCCCGGATCGATTAAAGATGCGTTGGTTCAAATCTCGCCCAGTGTCGACCATGCGTTGTGTTTTGGAGATGTATTTTAAAACAATTAAATTTAAAAAAAAACGATATGAAAAACGTTAGTTTTGCTTATTAGAAATAATACAAAAAGAAACAGTTACGCTGGCCGATTATGTATAATCGTGCGCGGTAAGCAACGCCTGACGCGGTCATTACTTGGACAGGTGACCGTTAATGTGTCTGTCAAAGAATAAAATTCTTGAACTCCTCCGTGCTTCGGAAGCATGTGGCTTACCTACAAGCAAGGAATAAAAATTCCATTATGGATAAACTGAATATTTTTCTACAACACAGGTACCTGAACAATGACGATAATCTTCCGTTTGGTAACAAAACGGTCTTCGAAGAAAAATACGACTAAAATCACATACGGAACCATTAAAACAATATTGGATTCTCTCTTCCATACTCCGAGATTTACTTTCAAAGAAAATAACGAAGATCTTTGTGACTTTTGTGTCATTAGAAAGATTTTGATTTTATTCTTGTCTTTCTTGGAAATTACATTCTTTTTCTCGTCTCCTTATTAAAATTATATTTTGGGATTTCTGAGAGTTTTCGAACTCTTTGTGTGGGGTTTTATTGACCTTGGTTATTGGATGGTTTGGGAGGTTAATTTAGAAGTAAATTATTAAAAGTAAAGACTTTTATCTTAGAGATAATCTGACATTGTTGATACCGTAGGCTTTTTTTTCTGACTGACCTTTTATCTTTCTATGCTTCTTGTCCATCCGAAGGTTGCCTGGAAGAGTTAAGGCTACCCATTGTGCCACCTAGATATAAGTTGTTTAGGTACCTATGTGTTTCAATTGTATTTTTTTATATTGATGTTACAAAAAAGAATTAATCTGAAATTAAAGACATTTTTCGGTTTGAATCGCGAAATGTCTATCCTGAAGAAGAGACCTGGAAAGGTCTCGAAACGTTGAGCGTTGTAACAATGCTAAAAGTAATAAAAACCACGCGATTCAAACCGAAAAATGTCTTTAATTTCAATACAACATCGCGAAAACAGAAGAAAAATCTAAGAATTAATCTATCTATCTAGGCTTTTTAGGATTCCGTAATTAATTATAGTATTTACTTACTTATCTTAAAATAATTAAAGCTATCTTTGAGTTATTTACTTAGATTTGCAATTTAGTTTCAATTGAAGTTTCTGAATCGTAAACGAATGAATAAGATTATGCCTAATTATTTTTGATTTAGATGTATTTAATATACCCTTCTAAGTAAGAAGGTACCTACCTATAAGTATAATTTAAAATAAAACAAAATTTTCGTTGTTAATCGTGTTATTTTTACTTTTTAACATTTTGTTCCACATATCCAGTGGCGGGTTCGATTCCCGCCGGAAAAAAATATTTTTGCTGACAATAATTATACCTAAATGGTATTCCTGGTAAATTTGCATAAAGACTTTGTTGGCCTTTGTGGCGCGGCGGGTGAGGGCCGGAGTGCAATGCAAAAGGGTTCGATTCCCGTCGAGTGTAAGTATTTATGCTTGAAAATAAATATTTGTTTCTGGTCTGGAAGTTTTTTAAGTATCGTATTATGTATGTAGGTAAATATATCCATTGTCTAGTGCCTAAAGTACAAGCCTAGTGCTTAGCTTAGGGCTAGATTGCGTTGTGTGTAACGGCATGCAATATATTATTTATTTATTTATTTTTATTATTTCATAAATACAATGCCTTAGCTCTCATTAACAACTTCAGTGGCGGGTTCGATTCCCGCCGGGAAAAAGTATTAATGCCAACTAAGTATAAATAGTATTTCTAGTTTTGCATAGAGTAAGTTACCTATAATTAAATTACAAAAAAATAATAAAGAAAAACCCATGTTAATTCTTAACGACCATATTAAGTTAATAAGAAAATGGAGTCTTATTTTAATAAATTTCTCAATTCAAAAAGTAAAATCGAATCATTTTCTATTAGTAATGAATGACAGACATTTTCGAGGAAACGAAACTCGATTTATTTACATAAATTGAAGAATTCATTTACTTTTGGTTTCAGAGAAAATGGAATTTATTGGATGTGGCATCAAAGACTTCGTAAGAACAGAATATTGTCTTCTTTTCGTATAGTGGTATCACCGAGTATTAATCCTACAGAGAAACAGCTTCAAACAAGCCCGCGGCGTAGGTACTTCACTACATGCGCAGCTATGTGTGCGTGACCTATCACACCGACAGTGTGCCGACGGGTTCACGTACGTGAGCCGAGTAGGCGCTTCGGGCGGCCTCGGCAAACCCAAGCGGAAAGCGGTGAGAAGTCACGCACACATAGCTGCGCATGTAGTACCTACCGCCCCGCGGGCTTGTATAAAGCTGTTGCTCTGTAGGACTAATGCTCGGTGGTGGTATAGCTCACTTAGTGTCACACTCGTAGTTATAGATGTATTCTGTGGTTATAGTCAATTCTAAGTAATTACTTGTCTAAGTAATGTGTCTAAAACATTCTCGTTGACGGTAGAAATCACTAATAAGAGCGAGACAGGGCATTACTTAGTAAAGTAATCACTTCACTCGTATTTACAGACGAATCTGAGTAATTACTTTGGCCAAATCGGTTCAGCCGTTCTTGAGTCATAAATAGTGTCATAAACTAATTTTTTGGATAAAGATATTAGAAAAAATACATGCCATCAGTCCTATAGGTATCAACTGTTTTGTTTTGATTTTTTTTAAATTTTATTTCTATTCTAATTAGAAAATGAAAAAAAAAAGCAAAACGTAGAGTCATAGTCATGGCGGATATAGGCTTTATGGCATAAACATATTTGCTCTAATGTCTTTATCCAGGGATGAAACAGTCGACTACGTTTGTATGGAGAAAGAGTAGGTAGACTGTCCTCTTAAATTAGTCACGTTAGAATTTACACAAATGTATCCCATAACACAAAAAACCACCCCCTAAAATCTAACATCTGTACCGCATCCATGTTTTTCAACCGACGCACCCTGACCCGAACTGCTCCGAACCCTTCCCAAGGCTAATAAATAATATTTAAATGGATTGTTTTTGATTAAACTTTCAAAACCGTGTGTCCTTCTCTCGCACCAGAATTCGCAGGGTTGTGGTTAGGCTGGCTCTGTCCTTTCAACGGCTATTGTCTAGAGAGTGAATGAGACGAAAGATGTTTGATTGGCTCTTTTATTTAATTGACTACGAAAACTCAATGCATGGCAAAAATATTTCTATGGACGGACGCCTAGTGCAGGCTTGAGCAGTTAAACTAAAGTTAATAAAAACACTTGGACTAATGAAAATAAATAAATCTAACGATAAAATAATGGAGGAAATCCTTCAAAAAATCTTATACCAATACAAAGATACAATATCTTAGCCCGGTATTCCCCCGGGATCTAGCCATAGGCGGGTGAAATCGCGGGATCCAGCCAGTATATTATAATTTGTTGTAATTAGTTATGTGAACAGGACTCGCGTGGTCTAGTTGGAATAGACGTTGGGGTACATACTCAAAGACGCGAGTTCAAGCCTCGCTGCGAGTGAAAAAAATATTTAATCCGTATTTTTCCATACCTAAAATATTTTCTAATTATTTATTTATTTATTTCTCATTTATTCATTTAAAAACTACCTTGACCAATAAAACTAATAACGAAATATGTGTATGTGAATAAAGGCAATTTTGTTTTAAAAACATAGTAAATTAGTTAGTTAGCTCTCAGCTAGTTTACCTAATATAATGAGTTTTATTTTAAAAGTAAAATAGTAGTTTTTAAATCGATTATTATCAAAATCATCATAATGTAATGATAATGAAAAGACTTGTAAAACACAACTGTCGTGCTAGGTAGAGATTACTGAAAGTATAGCAAAGAAAACTCCTTAGAAAGTTGTTTTAATCCGCTTAACATAATTAAATATTGACTGATGGAGTGAAGAAATGGTAGTAAACATTTCAGTGTCTTTAAGCTTAAAAGTATTCATTTTAGGTAAGCATGCTAGATCGCCGACCCCATCGCATCGTCGAGATGAGGATAAACCTGTCGTCTATGCAAGTGTAACCCTATTTTGCAAAAAAAATGCTTTTCATCATCTTCTTATAACTGTTGCTGTGTATGTCAAAACATCCACACTATCATCATTGTCATTATTCTAGCCCTTCGTTCATCAAAATGTTGGGTACCTTATAGGCCTCCCATTCTCCTGCGCAACTACGCTCGGTCTTGTGCTAGGCGATTTCTGCTACGAAGTCATTTAGCCATCTACATCATTAATCATCTACATTTTGGACATCTGCATCATCATAATTCTAACCCTTCGTTCACCCACTGTTGAGTAGGCTACCTCTCTATCTTGCGCCTTCTCGTGCTTACCGGTTTCTGCCACGATTTCGTCTGACCATCGATCGGCCTGGTGGTTTTGTTACAGTTCTTATTGCGTCTCGCGGCCATCTTTTGGTCGGTAACTCGCTGCACTCTTAACTCTCCACACTGAAGTGGCATGGTGATGGGAAGGACTAGCTATCTATAGCCTCATAAACATACTTCCTCCCTAATTTCTTGTCCACAGAAAACTGCAACCCTTGGTTATTAAAAAATCTTTGAGTAATAACTTAAAATTATTTCCCAATAATTTTGCATAGCAGGCTCGTTAAAAACTTCCGTAATGATGTTTCATCGGCATTCTTTTAGGATATTAAGTTATTTAATAAAAGTTTGTCCGAAGTGCCAGAGATAAGACCCGTATTTCATTAAAGGGAATGCAGAACTAAGATAGTTTCATCGCCCGATTGATGTCTGTCAATTTCAAGGTATACAACCAATACGCAAACCGCTTTGATGTAGAGTATAGTTTATTTTTTAGAATGAGGTAACCCGTAATTTATAGACGAAACTGAGTGATTACGTTGGCTAAGCAATGCCTTGTCACGCTCTAATTAGTGACTTTTAACGTCAACGAAAATGTGACGGATTATTTAGACAAGTAATTAAATTACCTAAAATCGACTATAAATACGAGTGGAGCACCCATAGCGCAAGCCTAAAACCTAGTTTGGACTTGTACTATGGCTAGATTGCGCTGTGTGTAATGTCGTGCAATATCTATTTATTTATGTCTTCCTGAACTTCTTGTTCGTCCAAGAGTTTCCCAGAGAATGCTTTTAAAGACATTCAAGGTGACACTCAACCTATCGGGCAATCGAAAATCTAAGATCTACCTACCGCTCCCTTTTGTCAGATCGTTGGCAAAGTTAGCAGGTGATTACATTGTTGACGATAAACGGTGATCGAATTGAGATAACGTCCTTTTAATTTCAGGTTTTTGTAAAGGAAATCTAATGAAATTAATGAACTTTTATAGCATCAATTGATAAAGCTTACACACGTTAGCTTTCACCGTGCCCTTTTTTACATGAGATAGGCTTGGATTTGACCTCATCCAACCTAGTTACATTTTCCCGTGTCTTAATCGCGTATTATTATTGTCCCTTGCAACCAAGACCATTGTAACATGGTTGAAACATCGAGGTACGGAAATAAATAATAATACGCGATTAAGACCCGGGAACATGTTACTATGTTGCCAAATAATCTATACTTACTAATATGATAAATCTGAAGAGTTTGTTTGTTTGTTTGTTTGAACGCGCAAATCTCAGAAACCGCTGGTCCGAATTGAAAAATTCTTTCAGTATTGGATAGTTCATTTATTGAGGAAGGCTATAGGCTACTTTTGATCCCAACATTCCCACGGGATCGGGACTTACGCGGGTGAACCCGTGGGATGCATCTAGTGTGAATATAAAAACCTCATCCCACCTGATGCGACGATGAAGTCGATGGTAGACATGCTTTCTGGTAAATTAAAAAAAACATACAGTTTGAACTAAGAATCTTAAAGGTCATAGCACACTTAAACGACTCTGCTCCAACACCGCTCCCATCCAACACTGAAATAGCAGACAGCTCGCTGAAAGCGAGCTGTCTGCTAATTTATAATGCCAATGTAAAATATATCTAAAGGGCAATATTTAAAGCCCATATTTGAATTATATTGTTTTTGCCGGGTGGGAGCAGAGTCGTGTAAGTGGGCTATGACCTTAACGAAGCAACATACCATAGGACTTTTCGAACAAATTTTAACGTCGTGTAAATGGCACCATTTTTTTTTAAATATAGCAATGTTTACTTAAAAGGTGTTCAAAAAATCCACAACGCACTCGTATATTACACAAACCCTCTTCAAAGCAATTGGGTAGCCAGTAAAAACTATAAAACCTTACAAGCCATTAACAATCGCTCAACAAAAAGAAGTTAACGTTTTTCTCTCACAACAAAACGAGCGGTCAAATGTTGCAAATTTTTCTAGAATACTGTGGACACGCAAATAAAGAACAAATTTGAACACACAGTAGCAAAGTATATGCTTCTTGCTTTAACGTGTGCTAAATACTGAAGAGCGAGTGAGATGCCCTATGTAAGTAGCTGTACTAGAAATATGCACTTACAGGATGTTTTCTTTGCACACATTTTGAGCAGTGTGAAGGATTTGCGTTTCCTTTGGGGAGCACAATGTTGCCCAAATTTTTACGGCCCTTACATAAACATGTGCTGTAAACACAAATGAAAATTAAGGCCATTTGGCGAAACATTTTACTACGGTTTAAATCTACAGGTGTTCGATTCTTTTAAATTGGCGACTTTAATTTGTAGCTTTTTTTTAAATAATTGTTATGAATTCGAAAAAAATCACGGGTAACAAAGGTAATTAAAAGGGTTTTTATGTGAAGGAACACATCGTAATTTGCTTGCACATAAATAAATATTGCACGACATTACACATAGCTCAATCTAGCCCCAATACTAAGCACTATGCTTGTACTATAGGTAGGTATTAGACAACGGATGTACTTACACATAATGATACTTGTTTTTACATATCTTCTCATCTGAGCGATGTTCACGGTTGCATCTTTGTCCGGGGTCCGCTAAAACCCCATGTTATTTAGGATCGGCGAATAGATTTGCCAATATTTTTACGGTCGGCCGCCTCCCTGACTTTACCCTCCTAGGGATCAAGCAGTTTATCCGCCACCGCACGGGGAGAACGTAAGGTTTGCTAGTCTCCCTCAGATCCCTCAGTCGCCTTTTGCAACACCCACGGGAAGAGATGAATGGTGATAAACCTATACCATGCCGGGGCTATACGGCAAATTCCTAAATGATTCGATACCTATTTAGGTATCAAATGTATTTACATAATAATAATACCTACGTAAAAAAGGAAAAAATAAGTTCGTCATTAAACGTTTTTTATTATTTATTTATGTAGGTATGTATAGTTCATCATTCATTCTCTTCATCTTCATCAAGAGGCTGCTGGATTTGGAATCTAGAAGAATGTTGTTGGTGTATTTCCTCCGGCTCTTCAACGTCTGGTATCCTGAATGCCATCATTGCCGCACCGTAGTTACCAGTACCCGTATCCCAGAAGACAATCTACAAATGAAAAATAGTTATTATTGTTATTTTCAGGCATTAATGTCAACCTTAACAGTAGATAATGACATCAGAAGGAAGACAGTTGTAAACATCCACTGCAGTAACGCTACGGCAAATTCAGTGATACCTACTTTTGACGTATTCATCGTCCGAGACTACAATTTAGCGCCCGCAGTCATTTCGTTTTTACGATAGACTTAACGATATTTGTCAGCGCGACTTTTAAGGTTTTTTGTGAGGACTCTAGGTCTAATTTTTAACACCCTCGCTGTGCTCGGGAGTTAACTCTAGAGTCCTTCGTTACGCTCTGGACTTAATATGACGCACTCTACATAAGACAGGGCTTTAGTATCTCGGTGCAATCTACTATCATTCTGTTTCTAGTATGTTTATACATACTGTTATAGCGACGTCAGACATACATTATTTGTTCTGTGAAAATTTGAACTGTCTAGCTATTAATTAATAAATTCTGTGAACAACACACAGCGCCATCTAGCCCCGTGGTAAGCGACTAAGCTTGTGTTACGGTGACTAGACAACGGATAACAACGGATATAATACTTATATTTATTTTTCTTTTGTAAATACATACATATTATACATAGAGGGACACCCAGATCAGACACAAATATTTATTCTATAAGCATAAATACTTGCACCCGGCGGGAATCGAACCCGCAACCTCCTGCATTGCAGTCGCGCTTTCGCACGACGCGCCACAGAGGTCGTCAATCACGGTTCATTCATGAGATACAGCCTGGTGACGGACAGTGGAGTCTTATTAAAAGGGTCCCGTTTTTACCTTTTGGATACGGAACCCTAAAAAATAAACAGTACAGATTGATCTACAGATGACATACTCACCTCATCATTGATTTGGTACCTAATATAATAGATCTCGTTTTGTTTATTAAACCCGAGTTCTTCAGCTATCTGGTGCAACCGGCCCGTAGTAAATATACCTGCCATGGCGGGGACGTTTGCGCTTGCGCTCAGTGCTATGGCTGCCTTTAGCATTTCTTTTGCTATCCCTAAAAGAGTTATTAAAAAAATGGATATAATATTTCGTATGTTTTATGTGTGCTCAGGGCATTAAAACATTAGAGCCCTCGCCCACGGCGACTTTTTGTAGCGATACTAACGCGCTTATGCATCGATACAGTCGCGAAGCGGTCGCAAGCTGTGTGCCCTCGCCCACGGGGCGCTCAGATTTAGTAGCGATCGCCATTCGATTCAGTAGCGATGCTGTAGCGCGTTGCAAACGCGACTACCACGCGTTAGTAGCGATGCAGTCGCGCGTATGCTAAACGCGCGACTGCATCGCTACAAAAAGTCGCCGTGGGCGAGGGGTCTTAGAGAACGCGCGCTAGAGAACGAAAGGCGATTTTAAATCCCCCAATGAGCATTGAATTTTGAACCAAAAAAGTATTTTTTTAATACAATGTTTCACTGAAGTGTGAAACACTGAAAACAGAAAGAAAGACAGACTGACAAAAAGGGATGTCATAAGGGTTCCTTTTAAATTTTTATTCTGTTTTTGCGATCCTGAAGAAGAGGAAAATGTATAGCATTAAAACAATGCAAAAAGTTAAGTATATAAAAACCACAGGATTAGATTACCTAGAGGTGGGTATTCTACGACGCGATGTTCGAATTTTAATTTAACTTTCCCGTACAGTTTGACTTTGGAAAAGGTGAAGCTCGTCCGTTAGAGACGAGTTTGAAATATATCGTCGTGAGGAAACCAACATGTCCTAGGACTCACCACGGTCCGAAGATGGGATATTCAGTGTTTTCTATGTATCATATGTATGTATTTACAAAAAAAAAAAAAAAAAGTATAATATGTAGTATATCCATTGTCTAGTACCCATAGTACAAGCCTAGTGCTTAGTTTGGGGCTAAAACTATGTTTATGCAACTTAAAAGCTACAGAGCTAAACCTAAAATTGTAAATGTTATGCACAGTAATTCAAAAATTGTTGAAGTTTCGGAAACTAAATTTCTTGGTATAATTATCGATTGTCACCTTAGCTGGAAAACTCAAATTAAGAAAGTAAATAACATTTTATCTAAATATTGCTTTAGTATAACAATAATAGTTAATATAACTTCAATAAATGTTGCTAAAACGGCATACTATGGTTATGTCTATCCTCATTTGAGTTATGGTATTATCTTTTGGGGAAATTCTGTTAATTTCGAATCCACCTTTATACTACAAAAAAGATGTATAAGAAAAATCTATAACCTTAAAGACACAGATACCCTACGTAAGATTTTCAAAGATGAAAAGTTTCTAACCCTAATAAGTATTTATATATTGGAAATCTGCTTATTTGTTAAAAACAACAAAGGTTATTTTTTTAGCAAAATCTCAATTAGGTCTGAGAGTCAAAGAGACAAACATAAATATAATATAAGCATACCTCAAGTAAACAATCATACATTTTATAAAAGTTCATATTACACCGCAATAAAAATTTATAATCATTTACCCCTACACATTAAGTTACTAAACGGTGTTATATTCCAAAACAAATTGAAAGCTTGGCTCATATCTAAGGTATTTTATAATCTTACAGAATTTTTCGATAACGACGAAAGGTAATACAAATATTGTTGTTCTACTTTAGATTAAAATTATATTTTAAGGCCCTACTGTCACCTTACCCTATTGCATGCTCGAAATGAGTAAACTGTTGAAACTATTTATATTTTAAGACCTCCAATGTACACAGTTATAGCAATAAAAATATTCTTATTCTTATAGATTGCGCTGTGTGTAACGTCGTGCAATATTTATTTATTTTTATTTATTATATTTAGATCACTATCAGTATCAGCCAACCTTTCTCTTTCTAGTTTATACACGGTGCTCCGAGGAGGGGGTTGTTCTAGAAGTCTAGGCGAACAACTTTTGTTCTACAAGTTTTGGAAATTCGAAGTAGTTTTCGAAAATGTTGAGTTTACTGTTTTTTAGAGTTTGAGGTCATTGGCCTTAAGGTGCCCTTTTATTTAGTTTGGACTACTACAATCTAAACATTAATTGCCTTTTTTTACAAAAACAGCTGTTTTTTTAGTGATACAACTTTAAAATGTTCGAAAAAAAAGTTCGAATTCCCAAAAGTCGTAGAATAAAAGTTGTTCGCCTAGACCTCTAGAACAACCTCCTTTCGGCTTAATACCCTCTCGTCGAAACATCCCATATAATAGAGGCCAGTCCAATTCTATGACCACGCGATAAAAACCGAAAAATAAGTTTAATATCAGGGTCCCTGGATTTTCCTTCTGTTTTCGCGATGTTGCATTGAAATTACAAGACATTTTTTTGGTTTCAATCGCGTGGTGTTTATTACTTTTACCACCTTCAATGCTGAAGAAGGGACCTGGAAAGGTCTCGAAACGTAAGCGTTGAAACACTACAAAAAGTAATAAACCCCAAGCGATTAAAACCGAAAAATGTCTTTAATTTCAGGTTTACTGTTTTACCTTTTAAGGTACGGAACCCTAAAAATAAAATCTTCATAGTACGTGCATACAATTACCTCTATGCCTGTACCGACTTTTCAAAGCTAAAATATAAATTTTGAAATATTTCCGCACGTCCAGCTGTTCGTATATATTGACAGGCTTCTCAATTTCGTTGTAAAACGCCATCACTTTAGTGTACAACTCGTTGTGGGTCAACTTCACGCGACTGAAGGTTCTTGAAAATGCGTCTGTAAATGTAAATATTATAGTAAATATTGGGCCAAACTGAACAGGCAAATCTGTTCAGTCTAGGCAGGCAGAGGTGACTGAGTTGCTTCAAGTCCTTGAGGTTCTTTTATTTGTAAAAGCAATACAGATATTTCTTTTGTTTTGCGATGTTAGATAGAAATTAAACTCATTTTTCGATTTCAATCGTGTGATGGTTATTATTTTAAGCATAGTTTCAATGTTCAACGTTTCTAGCCTTTTACAGGTCTCTTCCTCAGTTTCATCCAGGTCAGACCAGACTAAAAATAATTAACACCATGCGAATTAAACCGAAAAATTAGTTTGATTTAAAAATTATTGGATTTATATCCGACCAGGATTATCTTTCGTGGTGGGTACAGTCAGCATCAAAAGTCGATGACCACATTTAAAGTTTCGAAACCGTTATACATTATAATATACCAAAATTGATTAACATAACAAGCGCCATAATAGAATAAACATTTCTTATGTTCAAAACTTTCTGAACACTACAAAGTCAAAAATCTCTGAACATCTCAATGTCAAAAATTACTAATCATTATAATTTGCAAAAGTATCTTAACATCAAGCTTTACAAAACTGACTGATCAATAGCAAATCTTTGTTCCGGCCGGATATCTAGTGTAAAAATCATCATAATGTTCAAAAATAACTTAACATAATAAATGAACAAAAGTAACTGAACATTAATTTATTTCGGTTACAACTATTTTCAAATTCATCTAAATACCATAATTATGTAAATTATTATTGTAAGTAAATCTTAAATAAACAAAAAAAAATTGACTGTGGATTAAACTTATATTGTGCAGGTATAAAAAAAATATTGTGGGTATTTGGAAAAAGATTTACCCACGAATGTTAAAAGAATATTTCCACTAAATTATCAGTTATGTATATCGGATATCCATTGCGGTTGCGGGTTATTTAATCATCTATTTATTTTATCATATATTTGGCACATTGCTTTCCAAATAAACACATGATTTTAAACTGACATTTTAAAACACGATTTTTTTATTTTATCCACAGCAAAAATAACTTTGTATATTTCAGATTTATTTATAATCATAATTGACGTAATTTGGTATTTAGATAAATCGGAAAATAGTCACTAGCTGATTTTTCAATACCCAGTTCAGCTACATTCAAACGTTTACATCAGGGGTTCCCTAAGTGGGGGGCGCGCCTCCCAGGGGGGGCGCAAGGACCTTTACAGGGGGGCGCGGGCCACCTACGATCGCTGAGAAAATGCATTTCAGACTGTTTAATACGACCAATTAAATTATTTGAAATTAACGCCTATGTCAAGAACATAATATTGATTCTTTAGTGGGCGAATTTCTGAACAATAAGAACCATAACAGCCTTTAGACTGGCCCCGCGCCAACCTCACGGCAGCTATTAAACGTATTTGGTACTACTTATCAAATACCTTTTGTAAAACTTTAATGAGCAATAAAATTTATTTTGTAATCGAATCCTTTTTAGGGTTCCGTACCCAAAATGTGAAAACGGGATCCTATTACTGATATTTATTCCGACCTGATAATCTGGACTGGAGGAAGGGGGGGCGGGGATTTTTTTTTATGACTGAAAGGGGGCGCGTCTCAAATAAGTTAGGAAACCCCTGGTTTACATACTAGGTAGCCGAAATAAATTAATGTTCAGTTACTTGTGTTCATTTATTATGTTAAGTTATTTTTGAACATTATAATGATTATTACACTAGATATCCGACCGGAACAAAGATTTGCTATTGATCAGTCAGTTTTGTAAAGCTTGATGTTAAGATACTTTTGCAAATTATAATGATAAGTAATTTTTGACTTTGAGATGTTCAGAGATTTTTGACTTTGTAGTGTTCAGAAAGTTTTGAACTTAAGAAATGTTTATTCTATTATGGCGCTTATTATGTTAATCAATTTTGGTATATTATAATGTATAGCGGTTTTGACACTTTAAATGTGGTCATCGACTTTAGATGCTGACTGTACCCACTATACCTACCCACTATAATATACATAGTAGGTATCCTATAGCTGGGTAACCATATTAGGGTTTCTCAAAAGAACGTCTTCAAAAAAATAAATTACAAACCCAAAGAAATGCTCCCTAAAAAATAAAATAGACACCGCACCTTTAAGTTTAATAAAGCTCGCATCATCACCATACATTCTCCAATTTTATTTATACTCACTCTCTCAATTTAAGAGAAAGCCCACAAAAGACGTAGTAATTTAGACACAAAATGTTGGTGAGAACCACGTTCAAAGGCTCACCTATACGTATAACGATTGTTCTGCCTTCCTTATTCGATACCATCAACATTCTCTTAATATAGACCTACCCCTATCGACTACTTGGAATCCAATTTACGTACAAGAAATGCGGTTTAAAATGAAAGAGGTAGCGTTTTTACAAATGCTGTTATAAATGCAACTGTCTGTCTGTTACGCTTTCAAGCCTAAACTATTGAAATTTGGTATAGAGATAGGTAGGACCTTGGAAAAGGACATAGGCTACTATTGATCCCGTAAATCCCCCTAGATCGGATGAACCCGCGGGCGCAGCTAGTTCTCTTTAGACCTAACCCTATCGGTTGCGGTTCCACGCTTATGCCAGTCCCTTGAATCCTATGTTACTAATATTATAAAGGTGAACATGTTTATCCCCACCAACCCGGATTCACTAGGATTAGGAATAGTGGGGAAAACGCCAATTTGTTTTTGAAAACTGTCATAATCCCCACTAGTTTACAAAACCTTTTAGTGGGTATTATGCCGTTTGTTACTCATTCACGCAAAAAAATATGCAACCGAATGTGATGAAACTTGGGTTGTAGATAGATGGTGACCTGTTTAAACTGTGCTAGCTAGTAAATTACAAATAAGTTTTTGAATGTGTATGTAATATTGTATGTCTGTGTTTGTTGCTTTTTTAAGCAAAAACTCGGTAAGCTAGCGGGGAGATATAGGCTACTTTTTAGTACCTCTTGTTTTTAAAAGTAAAGTAACACAATTATATTAATACTAGTCGTCTCTGAGCCAAGCCGCGGACGAACCGACGGACAGACAGACGGACATGACGAAACTACAAGGATTTCTTGTTGACTACGAAATCCTAAAAAAGGGACATGCAATCGAATTGATAACCTCCTCTCCTTGTCGCCTGTCTCTTGTCCCAAACAACAAATCCTACCAGCTGAATCGGAATTCTTTTACGAATGCAGTAAAAATTTAGGCTCAAAGCGTTCGCGGAATCTGCTTCTAATGTTACTGGTACTCTGTAGACGACTTTTATTTTATGGCAGATACTTGAATAAGAAGTAGGTATTGTATATCTAGAAAACTTCTGATGACCAGAGAAGTGTAATCGTAGAAACGCCTTGGTCTATGAAAATGGCAAACATTTTGACACATGTCTTTTGTTTCTTTCACGGAAAATTACATAAGTACTCGTACGTATCGCTCTTGCTTTTAACTCAAGGTAATTTACACTTACTTTTTGTAGCCATTAAAATTAAATAAGGCGTATCTAAAATTAGTTGTTTCATATGACACATCAATGCTGATATTGATCACACCAAATGTTTTTATTCAGTGTGATTTTAGTAGGGAACTACATAAAATGATCTACAACTTTTTTGATATATTACACGTAAAGCAGTTGAACCCGGTTGTTATCTCTGATAGCAGTCGTTAGGCCTTAGATACCACTACACGAAAAGAAGAATAACTTACGTTTCTCTTGGATTCTCATGATAAGTACCCCGACCAGTTTATCCGTCTCTTCTTTGACTGCAGCTATCGACATTTTGTCCTTCATCCAAATACGCACATTGTGGACAAACTCATCTGTGCCCTCTTTGTCTTCTGCTATTTTAAGTGATCTGTATGTGAGCTGGAATATTAAAATGTGTGAAAGTAAGTATGTTTGCTACTCTGTCACGCAAAAAGTACTGAACCGATTGCGATGGGACTTGGTATGCATATAGCTGGAGATTTGAATTAACATGTATGCCACTTTTTACTCCGATATTCATGCATTGTCATCTGTGCCCTCTTTGTCTTCTACTATTTTAAGTATGTGAGCTGGAAAATTGAAATTATGTATAAGTTATGTTTGTTACTCTTTCACGCAAAAATTACTAAACCGATTACGGTGAAACTTGGTATGCAGATAGCCGGATATCTGGATGAATATATAGGCTACTTTTTATCCCGACACTCCTGCGGGATCGGGACATATGACTTTAAAAGCAGCGTCCCGCGGTTTCACGCAAAACCCCCTCATAGGGGGTTTTGCCTTTTAGAACAAAATCTTGAACTATTTCACTTCATTTTATCTTTTTGTTTCTTAAAATCGCAGGGCACAATAAATAATTCAAAATCCAAGCCCCGGCTTTACAAAGACCCAATTTTCCCCAAGTAAATCCGTGTCAAGTCCGTGACAAAAAAAAGTAATTAACAAATAAACAAATTAAGCTGAAAAAAGGAAAATTGTTCGTCAATGGATTGTATCCGGCCATTCAATAATGAATCCCTGAAGCCTTAAATAAAAAAAAAAACAATATAAATAAAAATAAAAAGTGGTTTTCAACAAATATTTAATTAAACTACGCTACGGAATACCAAAATTGGAATTGCAAAGATTAAAACAGTATTGTGCGAAATATATTCGGTATGCTTTAAAAGATTTTAAGTAAGAATTTTTTAATCAATAACGATGGAATGTGAATAAAATTTTATTGTAATATAACTGGGGATGAAACAGGACTTATTATGATTTTAAAAAGTTTAAAGACTTTTTTAATCCAAAAAAATAACGGCTCGCGCGCCAATTTATTGTTTCTTTATGTAATAACTAGCTGCGTCCCGCGGTTTCACCCGCGTGAGTCGCGATCTAGTGGGAATATTGGGCTCAAAAGTATCCTATGATGCTCCTCTTACATGAAGTTTCAAAGTTAACAGACAGAGACAAACGTTACATAAACTTAGTCATCGTTTATAAGTAAGGAAGTATGAGTTTCACCCCGATGCATCCCATAGGCAGGCAAAACCGAGACACGCACTATTAAAAAAATCAGTAGTGACCCACAGACGGACAGACGAACAAGAAAGTGTTCTTAGAAGGTTTTTTTTTTAAATTTTAAGGGACGGAACCCGAAAAGCACAAATAAAAATTCGTCCAGTAATTTGAGTTCGACTGATCACTACCACTCTGCAAAACATCGGACAAGTCTCAGTAGTTCGGTATATTAGTCCGGTGCCGGACTGTCGAGCATTTTTTATAATCGCTAAGCGAGCATTTTACTACTTTTCACGTAATAGTAAGTGATGATGTGGTTCAAGATGTGGCATGCTCATCTAGAAGAGCATTCTCATTTAAAGACGGCATTGGAAAAAGATCCGCCGCGTCTTTCTTAGACAGCGTTCTTTATTCCCGCAGGAAGCGGAGCGTAGAGGGGTGCGGTACTCGCGCATAGGGTTGTAGCGGTTATGGTGTCATGCGATTTCTCTCACGCAATGCGGGATATCTTGACAAATCCCGCGTGCATGAGAAATTTATATGGAAATCCCGATTGGGGGAGCCAATCCGCATGACACTAAAATGCCCTCGAAAGACACTTTACTTTCTAGTTGGGTCATGTAAAATGACTCTTTTGAGGACTTTTGTGTATTTTTTGATCGACAACAATATTCGTTTCGGTCGTATTTTGTTCTAATTTTCACCGTCTTCAAAGGAAACGGTCAAGTCATTTTTTCGAGCTCCTCCTTGCTTCAGAAGGCACGTTAAGCAGTTGGTCTCGGTTGTTATCTTAGATAGCAGTCGTTAGGTCAAGTTAGAGTCCTTAGGGCGACCTGAAAACTCTAACACCAAGTGAGCCACATGATTGTAAAGTTTACAATAAGAAGGGAAACGGTGAGTAGAAGGTTACTACCGAACTTTTAGGCTCAGTAGTCCAGTCAAATCGCATCGCCGGACTATCGAGACTAAAAGCCCGATACCGGACTACTGAAACACACCCCAGCAATCCATGATTGTTTTTCGGTCACTTTTCTCGAGCAAAAAAACTTAATTAACAAAATTAAGATTTCAGAACCGGCAATTCATCTTTTTTGTCAGTTTCTTAATTAAGAACTGAGCTAAGGTTTTCACCGTTACAACTTTGTTTTTTCTGCATAAATTTGATTTTTCTTTGAACTTTAAAAATACAGTTTTTTCTCCTGTTAAATCTGAAAACTAATTACGGAATACTTTCGGTTGTGATTTGGGTAATTCGAATAATTGGTTTACCTCGGATTGTGGGTAAAATATTTTTCTATGGAAAGGAATAGCTTTTGCAAATAAGTGAAGTGGGTTTCAAGCTTTGCGTTTGACGGGTTAATTTCTACGAATATTTTAAGGAAAAATGCATCTATGGTAAAACTGTAAACCAGTTTTAATGGGAAAAATCTACCTACGTTTTCTCCATACAAACGTGGTCGACTGTATTTTCCCTGAATAAAGACATTTGAACAAATATGTGTTAATAATAAAACCTATATCTGTCATACATAACCATACCCCGACGTTTTGATTACGTTTCTGCGATCCCATAGGAATATCAGGATACAAAAGCTAATTTACTCCTCGATTATTGTAGCTTTCTATTGGAGAAAGATTTTTTGCAATCGGTTCATTCGTTTTAGAGCCTATTCGTTACAAACAACAAAATCTTTCCTCATTATAATATTAGTAATAGATAGAGACTCACCCAGACACATAAACAAACATTCACGACCAGCATAAATTGCCACGACGGGAATCGAACCCGCAACCTTCTGCGATAAAGACATACCTATAGCTTACCTCTTCAGACAAGTAATGTTTCTTCAGCATCCTGACAGCCTCCTCGTACCTCCTGTCCCGGAGATCTTCGAACCTGATACCACAAGGGACCCTGCCTGCCCCATATAGATAGATGGAGCCTTTATCCTTGCTTCCAAAGCTTACCTCTTCAGACAAGTAATGTTTCTTCAGCATCCTGACAGCCTCCTCGTACCTCCTGCCCTGAAGGTCTTCGAACCAGGAGGGTTACTTCGGTTCGTTTCGATACGACAACGATACGATAATACGATGGTTCTACTGTCAACCTACTATCAGAATGTGACAGTAGAATCATCGTATTATCGTATCGATGTCATATCGAAACGAACCGCAGTAACCCTCCTGATACCACAAGGGACCCTGCCCCATATAGATGGAGCCTTTATCCTTGCTTTCAAAGCTTACCTCTTCAGACAAGTAATGTTTCTTCAGCATCCTGACAGCCTCCTCGTACCTCCTGTCCTGGAGGTCTTCGAACCTAATACCACAAGGGACCCTGCCTGCCCCATATAGATAGAGCCTTTATTCATGGTTCCAAAGCTTACCTCTTCAGACAAGAAATGTTTCTTTAGCATCCTGACAGCCTCCTTGTACCTCCTGTCCTGGAGGTCTTCGAACCTGATACCACAAGAGACCCTGCCTGCCCCATATAGATGGAGCCTTTATCCTTGCTTCCAAAGCTTACCTCTTCAGACAAGTAATGTTTCTTCAGCATCCTGACAGCCTCCTCGTACCTCCTGTCCTGGAGGTCTTCGAACCTGATACCACAAGGGACCCTGCCCCATATAGAAGGAGCCTTTATCCTTGCTTCCAAAGCTTACCTCTTCAGACAAGTAATGTTTCTTCAGCATCCTGACAGCCTCCTCGTACCTGTCCTGGAGGTCTTCGAACCTGATACCACAAGGGACCCTGCCCTGTATAGATGGAGCCTTTATCCTTGCTTCCAAAGCTTACCTCTTCAGACAAGTAATGTTTTTTCAGCATCCTGACAGCCTCCTCGTACCTCCTGTCCTGGAGGTCTTCGAATCTGATACCACAAGGGACCCTGCCCCATATAGAAGGAGCCTTTATCCTTGCTTCCAAAGCTTACCTCTTCAGACAAGTAATGTTTCTTCAGCATCCTGACAGCCTCCTCGTACCTGTCCTGGAGGTCTTCGAACCTGATACCACAAGGGACCCTGCCCCATATAGAAGGAGCCTTTATCCTTGCTTCCAAAGCTTACCTCTTCAGACAAGTAATGTTTCTTCAGCATCCTGACAGCCTCCTCGTACCTCCTGTCCTGGAGGTCTTCGAACCTAATACCACAAGGGACCCTGCCTGCCCCATATAGATAGAGCCTTTATTCATGGTTCCAAAGCTTACCTCTTCAGACAAAAAATGTTTCTTCAGCATCCTGACAGCCTCCTCGTACCTTCTGTCCTGGAGGTCTTCGAACCTGATACCACAAGAGACCCTGCCTGCCCCATATAGATGGAGCCTTTATCCTTGCTTCCAAAGCTTACCTCTTCAGACAAGTAATGTTTCTTCAGCATCCTGACAGCCTCCTCGTACCTCCTGTCCTGGAGGTCTTCGAACCTGATACCACAAGGGACCCTGCCCCATATAGAAGGAGCCTTTATCCTTGCTTCCAAAGCTTACCTCTTCAGACAAGTAATGTTTCTTCAGCATCCTGACAGCCTCCTCGTACCTCCTGTCCTGGAGGTCTTCGAACCTAATACCACAAGGGACCCTGCCTGCCCCATATAGATAGAGCCTTTATTCATGGTTCCAAAGCTTACCTCTTCAGACAAAAAATGTTTCTTCAACATCCTGACAGCCTCCTCGTACCTCCTGTCCTGGAGGTCTTCGAACCTGATACCACAAGGGACCCTGCCTGCCCCATATAGATGGAGCCTTTATCCTTGCTTCCAAAGCTTACCTCTTCAGACAAGTAATGTTTCTTCAGCATCCTGACAGCCTCCTCGTACCTCCTGTCCTGGAGGTCTTCGAACCTGATACCACAAGGGACCCTGCCCCATATAGAAGGAGCCTTTATCCTTGCTTCCAAAGCTTTTATTTTCTCTACTTCTGCTTCTGCTGATCGCGCCATTGTTTATGTGGGTAGCTAGAAAGTTAATTACAATGATATTTCCATTGAACTGGACTGGTCTTTATTAGAGACTAGAAGGAGAAAGGCTGCCTGATAGTCTTAGATTAAATCAAAAACCTAAAGATACAGTACCTAGTCTCGGAAAATGAGACAATAAAACTGCGTCTAGCTGACGTACTAGCCTCAGTCGTATGTCGAGCCGTTGCCGCGAGAGCACGTGCTTTCACACTGCGATTGTCTTTTTGACTTTTTGCTTTTTTTGACTTTTTGCTTATTTACAAAGCCTGAATAATTTTTAAAGACAAATATTTTAAAATACAATAATTTTATAAAAATGCATGTAAGTGTTTCTAGCTCATTTTTCGAATACACAATGTTAGAATATACCGTATCTATATTTTTGTTTTTATCTAAGCTGATAGTGATCTATTTCAAACTCGTCTCTGACGAACGACCTTTATCAGTTCCAAAATTAAACTGGTCGGGAAATCACTCACACACCTTCAAAAAAGATGGATCAAAATTCGAAAGTCGTTGTTAGACTATGGTGGGTATTCTAACAATGACTTTTGAGGTCCTAGGTAATCTAAGGATATTCCTTATTTTCAATGCTCAAGGCTTTCTACTATAGAAAGATTTTTACAAGGAGAAATGCATCAACAAAAGCCCTCCCGTGACAGGATTTGAACCTGTACCCCTCGCTTACCGGGCGAATGCGCTAAGCATTAGGCGTTTGGCGCATTTGCGGAAACCGGGAACCTTCCTACAAGAATTAAGATAGCCTTTAGGGTGTTGAAAGGGTTTTCACAAATTATTACTATTTGTAGCTGTTTTTACTGATTTTATAAATAACTTAATTACCTTACTAAATTTTACTTGTCTAGAAGTTGCAAACCTATCCACTTTTCCGAATATTTTGATTTAAAAATTAAAAATTAACTAATTTATAAATTACCCAACATAGTGTAAACAAAAACTGACAGGACAGACACCCTATGGTGGTGACAAGTGACAATCTCGTTTTGTAAAAGTTTGTAACGAAAAAGGTTCTATTATAAATTTATAATATAAACTTTTTGTAGGGTTAAAATAAAAGGTCTGGAATAGTCCGGATAACACACAGAGGTCTAAATAATAATAATAACACCCGTGCAATCGCTCACAACGCGAAAGTCGTCGATAAGCGATTAGTTGCATAGGACTTTCCAAAATTCGGCAGTCCGCTTTAACCTGTATATTGAACGACGTCGACTTGCCAGCGACGCGTCGCTGGCAACGTAGGCTACCGAACCAGTAGACGCCGGAGTCTCAGTAATAAGGTCCCAGTTTTACCCTTTGAGTACGGAACCCGTACCAATCACTTATTTCAAAATATCTCGCATCGCGATATCAAAACCACCCAATTACAAATCACGAAAAAGTCCAAAAAACCCTAACAAAAAGGGCAATCGTATTAGAAGCCCAGTTATCATCGTGCAATTAGGGACAAAACCTTCAAATGTCTCACATACAGTCGGTACAAATTGCCGTCGTGAGTGGAATAATGCCTGTCTCCTTTCGCTGCTGTTTCCTTAGATGAAAACAAAAAACAGCAGATACGTTACCAAAACTGCGTCTAGCTGACGCACTAGCCTCAGTCGTATGCCGAACCGTTGCCGCGTGAGCACGTGCTGTCTCACTGCGATTAACTTTTTGAAATCTATCAGAATGCCTTTTTGCTTATTTACAAATGCCTGAATCATTCTTAAAGACAAATGTTTTTAAATACAATCATTTCATGAAAATGCATGTAGGTGTTTCTAGCTCATTTTTCGAATACGCATGTTAGAATATACCGTATCTACTATTTTTGTTTTCATCTAAGGCTGTTTCGCCCTTTATTTTTGTACCAATCACGTAACCGAGTCACGTGGCAAACATTCAACAGTTCTGCGGTTTTGGCCCTGAATTCTTTTGGTCTTTTTTTTATAAAGTTGGTGTACGCACTAAGATCATAACTCTATCTGAATAGTACTAAATGTGTTTGAAGTTATCCTAATAGGAGTTTTAGCATCCTCTAACCCTAATAGATGCTTCACACTAGATTGACTTGTCTGGCGGACAAGTTCTTTGTAAGGTCAACCAAGGCAAGTGTGACAGTGGGGCTAGTGTAACAAATTCGAATTACGCGCCTTATTTTTGTATCACGTAACCGAGTCACGTGGCAAACATTCAACAGTTCTGCGGTTTTGGCCCTGAATTCCTAACCTTTGGTCTTATATTTATAAAGTTGGTGTACGCACTAAGTTCGTTACTCCATCTAACTAGTACTTTAGACGCATTTGAAGTTTTTCGAATGGGAGTTCTAGCATTCTCTAACCCTAATAGAAGCTTCACAATAGACAGATGTATCTGGCGGACGTGTTATTTGTGCCTTAGATGCCCCACACTAAACGGATTAGTCTGGCGGACGAGATTTTTGTACTTTAGATGCTTCATACTAGACGGATTTGTCTGGCGGATGAGTACTAAGTACCTTTTATTTTGAAAGTGCTTGTGTTGAAGTTGGTTTTACTAAGCATACACGCACGGATTCTGTTGTACAAGTTTTTTTTGTGTGTTTATTACCGGATATCTCAACCGTCTAAGGTCCGATCGCGATGATTTACTGTAATGTTAGTTAAGTTAAGTTAAAAAGTTAAAGTCTGTTTTTTTTCTGAGCGCGGATACACGGATCTGATCCGACATATCCACCGGACAAATCCTTCTAGTATATAGGTGCCCTAACCCTAACCATCAACATGGACACATTTGAAGTGACTTGAAATCGTTTAACTTTTAAGTCAGTCATATAAAGCGCCTTGCACGGTCAGCTTGCTTGCTTCAAGGGCCACCGCTCAAGTGTGGAATTTTGCACAAAGATACTAATACTATAAAGAGTATAGGTATTAGCAATAGAGCTGTGAATGATATTAATCAAAGTATTATGCTCTTCATATCGCCAGAATTGCGCCAAAAGCATGACGACGTAACGCTTAATCGCTTTAAGATTTTAATTAAAGTGAGCGTAACCATTGTCTTTCGCCCTTATTACAAAACTAGATTATCTCTATATTATTATTTATAAATATTTTGTACCTAATTAGTTTCTTATTGCTCTCGGCAGTTCTACTATAAAACATTTTTAAAGGAAAAATACGTCTTCAAAAATTGTGAGCTCGTGTGGTCTAGTACACTTTGGGGGACTGACCCAAAAGACTTGAAGTCGCGGTTCAAGTCTTTAAAAATTTACTCGCCTCACCGCGAGTAAATTTTTAAAGACTTACTTCTCCTTTATAAATATTTTTTATGTTTTGTTGTAAAAAAGTGAAATTTTTTATATGCTATTTTTCCTAAAAAAAACTAAAAAAAAGGTTATGTTACAGAATAAGGCTGCTGCAAAAATATTCTAATGTAACCGGTAGTGCGACAAAAGTAAAAGTGATCACGTTTCCTTGCGGATATTTCAGGTGAGAATTGACGCGTGAACAAATATAAGAGTGGGTTTATCGCTCTTAGGTATTTCGTGATGCAGGATATTTTTAAACAGTGTTAATTTTTAAAGAAAAAGATAGGTAGTATTATACAATTAGTGAATAAAGGGCGGATTAAAAGCGAGGGCCATAGATGAATCACGAGCAAGTGAAACATTCTAACAAATGAATCACGAGCATGGGGAGTGATTCGTGATGATTGAGAGCGTAGCGAGTGATTCAAGTGTTAGAATCCTGAGCGACGCCAGCGACGCCAGTGGCTCTCAATGTTAATCCGTACTTTATTCAATAGTTGCATACAATACCTTTATACCATGATGAGTACGAGAAAAATAAAAGAGTTTTTATGTCGAATATCTTTACGCGAGGAGTTTGTATCGAGTATTTTTTGGAGGAAGTTGTATACGTAAGCATTGAGGTAAAGGTTGGGGTGCCACACGCAAAGCTGTAAGTAGATGGCCTTTCATCTCAAAGAGATCAAAAGATCATCTGATGGCCTTTGGCCATCAGATGATCTTTTTTTTTTCGATGGTGGATGAGTTTTTTTTTATTCTTTCGGTCTCAGACCGATATGGCCAATTTGGCACCGAGAGTTGTAAAAAACACCTGTTTGACAGTTCTTAATTCAAACCTAAGATTAGTCGACAAACGCCCTCTGCCGGGATAAAAAGTTATTGTTCCTCCTCATTCAAACACCAAAAAAGTGATTAAAAGGCCTTTTATTCACTGTTTTCAGTGATAAAACAAGCTTTTTAGGGTGGGAATGGTATAAAAATGTGTGCTATTAACACGGCATGACGATACTAGACTACGAAGAAGGCTTGACCGATTAAGGTGAAAAATAAAACAAAACCTGTGAAGTCTGAATTCAGGCAGATGATTACAAACAGTGATCCTCTGTAGTCGTGTAGTTTTACTTAGGACGACTTCAGAGGATTTTATTACGATTTTTTTAAGTAAAAACTTCTTTTAGCGCGGTACGCATAGTTTTAGATGAGATAAAATCTCTGGACTCGCGACACCGTTACCGAGACGCAACTTTATGTACTTACACATGCATATATGCGCACACTATAGCTGCGATTAGTTTTCACTTCTGTCACTTGCACTCCCGGAGTGCAACCCGTTTTTAGGGTTCCGTACCTAAAGGTAAAAACGGGACCCTATTACTGAGACTTCGCTGTCTGTCCGTCCGCCCGTCCGTCCGTCTGTCCGTCTGTCCGTCTGTCACCAGGCTGTATCTCATGAACTTTAATAGCTAGACGGTTGTTTATTATTAACTGTTTTTTTGTCGTTTTAAATGTGAACACCGAAAAAATGAGTTTAACATCGCCAAAACAGAAGAAAAATCTAAAAATTAATACGTAATTCTAGTAAGAGTAGATTTTTTTAGCAGTTACATTCACGAGAACCCTAAAACCACAAAATCCTTAGACTATGTCACCCGAAAGGAAATCGAACCGGGAGTTCCTCGGGTCATGATACAATTTCTGTTCACTGCAGAGACATAAACTACCAGTTTTATAAACAGTACAAGGGTAAGGGGGTTATTGAGGTTCGTAGATACTATGTCTATAGTGGTAAAGGATTTTTTATATCTTTGTTAAATTGAATCGATTTTGATTTTTTTTGTAAATTATCATTCTAATATTGCCCAAAGGACTAATTTTTATTGCATAATGGTTTCTCCTAAAAATTTTTTTTTAAGAAGAATTGCATCATCATAAATGTGACCGTGGCGGGATTCGAATCCGTGCCCCCCCTTTGCCGGGCCAGTGCGGTAACCATAAAGGTCATAGCCCACTTACACGACTCCGCTCCCACCCGGCAAAAATAATATAATTCAAATATGGGCTTTAAATATTGCTCTTTAGATATATTTTACATTGGCATTATAAATTAGCAGACAGACTGCTCGGGAGTTGACGCCTCGCTGGCCGCACGCTTACTGCTAGCAGTCACCGCGCGCGTCGTCGCGGAGTGTTGCCAACCGTACGATTTAAATCGTACGGTACGGTAAAGGCGGGTGGACAGCTGGCCGTCTGCTAGCTGTCGCCGCGTGGACTGCTGGTTGCCTGCTAGCTGTCGCCGCGTAGACTGCGAGCAGTCGTCTTAGTTTAGGGCAGTGTTGGGTGGGAGCGGTGTTGGAGCAGAGTCGTTTAAGTGTGCTATGACCTTAATGCCACAACCCGAACGCACGTGACACGGTGAATTTATTCAAAAAAATATATTCTAATTGTAAAATATTTTCTAAAATATGTTCTAAGTATATTATAAAATATTTTCTTGTAAAATATTTTCTAATTAACATTCTTATTTTTTTATATCCCACAAACGCAAACGTGCTTATTTGCACAAATTCGCATATTTTACATCGGGATAAAAAGTAGCCTATCTAATAGTCCTGTAGTGCGACGTAAAGGTTCCGTCTCCTTCTCTCAAATGACGAGGAAATGAGATAGAATATTTTTGTCTATCAAGATAATACTCGATGCTTGTATGGTCTTCAACTATCTACATACCGAGTTTCATCGTAATCATTTCAGCCGTTCAGAAAAGCAAACAGACTCACAAACCTTCACCTTTATAATACTAGTATATAGGATAGGAAATACTTAAATACATTTTACAAGTGATATTACAGATTTTTCTTCAGTTTTCGCGATGTTGGATAGAAATTAAACTCATTTTTCAATTTCAGAATCAGTCAATCCTGAAGAAGGGACCTGTAAAGGTCTCAAAACATTGAGCATTGAAACAATGCTAAAAGTAATAAACACCACACGATTTAAACCGAAAAATGAGTTTAATTTCTAAGCTACATGAAACCGAGATATAAAATTATTAAATTCAATAAACTTAAAAATACAGAACTAATCACAAACACAAAACTAATTATCAAAATAAAATAATAAAATTACAAAATTAAATTAAAATCCACTTAAAATATTTCTATAAATGATATTATGTCTACAACATCAGAATAACACCTTTGTTAGTAATTCGTGAAGCAACAAAACTTATGTGCACCGCAGAGGAATCAAAGTGGGCAGGTGTTACTGCGTTACTGACTAAATAAGGGTACCATACGGTTTCTTGTACTACTACAAACAACGTGTACCGTGAGCTCGTGGCAGTCTGACTTACGTAACGATGTAAAGCTAGAATATATGGGGACGAATACAGCTCACATCCGCAGGAGTTACCTACCACAACCATTCACGTGTCCCTTGGATGGTACTAGACGAGCTCTAAAACTGCGACAGAAATAAGCGAACTACGATTTTTGCGTCCAATATCTTGAAGCAAACTTATGGGCACCGCAGAGGAATTAAGGTGGGCAGGTGTTACTGCGTTACTGACTAAATAAGGGTACCATACGGTTTCTTGTCCTACTACAAACAAGGTGCACCGTGAGCTCGTCGTAGTCTGACTTACGTAACCGAGTAAAACCACTACGGTTGAAGCCAAGACATGTATCCTATAACTAATGTTTGACAGACAGATTGAGATTAAGTATAGTAAAAAACATAACCCGTTCTTGGCAGTCGGATAAAACTCTTTGACAACAACCTCAAGACGGCTTTTTACAAGTCAACGGAGTGTAGTGTAACTCAGTACCTATTCGATATTGGACTATACGAAACATACAGTAATAATTAACATTATTTCTTTAAGTGTACCACACTTGGTAAATATTGCTTTCGAAAAAAAAACCACTGCGGGGTACCTACTAAAACTTATGAGAGCATTTTTTGAAAAGCACTATTTTTAAAGTTCTGAGTAAAAGAAGATTTCAAGGTACGATAGATATACAGGGTGTCCCAGAAACGAGTGTCAAGCGAAAGTCCAGAGGTAGAGGACCTTAAGGGGTACCCGAATCACCCCCCATGTATGTTCCGCGATTTTTCGTAGTTTAGAAGTTATGGCCTTTTTTCTCAATTTTCTACTAAAATGCGACCACTGATACCTATTTGGTCATACTTATTGCAATAATTGAGATAATTGGCTGATTTCTTTTCAAATGTGGAGCTGAATAATAGGGCCATGATACCTGTTACAAAAAAAGGCGTAACACTAACCAAACTGTTACAAATAAAAAAAGAATATCATAAAGTGAGCGTTGACAAAACGCTTTAAACACTTTAAAGAGCAATTAAAAGAAAAACTCGCCTATTATTTTTTTTCCAAACCAACTTCAAAAACTTCCTTACTTCATTAGCTATCTACCCTATTACTTTTATTGGTCTATCATTAGAGAATCATATCAAAAATTTTATTTAAAAATTCTTTGGTCGAAAATTCTCTCACTCATCCCTATTACGAAGGCTTCGCTTTCTGACCGTCTGTCACCGGGCTGTATCTCATAAACCGTTATAGCTAGACACTTGAAATTTTTACAGAGGATGTATTAATGTACCCGCAAATATTTATGGGAGCTCCCATTCAACAAACGTGATTTTTGCCATAAAAACGCAACGATACCACGATGTATTTTACCACTAGCGCCATCTAGTGATGATTTTTGTCTTCCGCAAAAAAACTACTGCACAAATCTTAATTAAGATTTGTACAAATAAATGTATTAAATAAAATAATAACAAATATGTTTTTTATGTTATTCGATTAGGCCGGGAATTTCCCTTCAGGTTTAAGTAAGATGAGTGAGAGAATTTTCGACCAAAGAATTTTTAAATATAAATTTTGATATGATCCTCTAATGATAGACCAATAAAATTAATAGAGTAGATAGCTAATGAAGTTAGGAAGTTTTTGAAGTTGGTTTGGAAAAAAAATAATAGGCGAGTTTTTCTTTTAATTGCTCTTTAAAGTGTTTATAGCGTTTTGTCAACGCTCACTTTATGATATTCTTTTTTAATTTGTAACAGTTTGGTTAGTGTTACGCCTTTTTTTGTAACAGGTAACATGACCCTATTATTCAGCTCCACATTTGAAAAGAAATCAGACAATTATCTCAATTGTTGCAATAAGTATGACCAAAAAGGTATCAGTGGTCGCATTTTAGTAGAAAAATTAGAAAAAAGGCTATAACTTCTAAACTACGAAAAATCGCGGAACATACATGTGGGTGATTCGGGTACCCCTTAAGGTCCTCTACCTCTGGACTTTCGCTTGACACTCGTTTCTGGGACATCCTGTATAGGACAGATTAATGGTATTACAAAAAATAACACAGAAAAACAAAACAAACTGGTTTTTTTTACCAGAAAATTAAGCTTAAAACACGTAAGCACTGCTATCGCTCACTCACGGTCTAAGTGTTTACTATAGTGATTCCAACTCGGGAGTCCCTAGACTAATACAGAACGAGACCCTCACTTGAGGTCTGTTAGCTTTGGCCGGCTTTATTACGGGTACCTTTACTGTTTCTTTAGGCTGGATGTTGAAGTTTCCTTTATTCCAGTTGTAAACAGAAAATCTAGGGTTTTTCTTTCGAAAACAATCATTTTTCTTTTGAATTTATTTTTTGTTAGGCTAATTTGTTCTCTTAAAGGGGGCAGTTGTTACGTTTGTCTCTGTCTGTTAACTTTGAAACTTCATGTCACCGTAAAAGACAAACGTTACATTGTAAAAATTAAAAACCGACTTCAAAAACGGAGAAAAATAATAAAAATTAGAAAAAAAAATGCCTGATATCTGAAGTCGTGCAGTTTACGTAGGATATGTTCATAATTCATCTGCTTCAGCTTCAGACTACAGGCGTTTTTTTACGATTTTTTATTCTTTTCTCCGTTTTTGAAGTCGGTTTTTAATTTCTAAACAGGATGGATCAGCGTTTGACCATTATCTCACCTGATGGTAAGTGCGATAAGGTCTAAAATGTAGCACGCTATCTATTAGAAGGAAGACAGTAGGAACAAGATTCGACCCGTCTTCATGTCTTCCACTCGGGCTACAGGGCCCAAAAAACAACCCTTCCATTAAAAACTAAATGACTTACCCGCCCTGACTTTTCCGCATCAATTTCCCACCAAAAAAAATGAATTGAACCAACAAATTCGAAGTATCACGGAACACTGAATGAAGACCTACCAGTCACCAGGTATAACGTGCGACGGTAAGAATGCGTCTCGGGATTATCCAGTATTTTTGTATACAATACAAAACTATGTATCCTATAGGTAATTCTAAATTCCTGTAGCTGTCTTGCACAACATTATGAAACTTTTACACAGTACACGGAACGGACATCATAATCTTCTGTCCCGGAGACGAGATATTTTTTATTTTATTTTTAAATCATAATCTTTTAATGCTATTTCCATACTGAAGTTTAGCGGTCAGTATGCTAATTTCGAATAATGGCATGCTATGCTGTATTTCTGATGTTTTTATTGCTCAAGGCATTTTTACTAGAAATTCTGTCATGGGATGATTTTCGATGATTTAATTCTCCTTGTAAAATATTTCTAATACCATGATGTGTTTGCCTTATATTTGATTTTAAAATGTATTCAGTACTTTAGAATTACTGGGGTAGATAGAATAAAGAAATCAATGCGCGCTGAATATTACAGACAATCCTCGTGCATCCTCTAATTGGCTCTCCATTTCTATAATGTATACTTATATTTGTGTAATAGCTCTTGGTTCTCCCAAAATAAATAAACACTCTCCCGAAGTACATTCTCAATACAGCAAAAAACGTACTGACTGGGTCAAAAAAGAACGTATAAATCAATAGCTAAAGTCGTTACCGTGAAGACGTAACTTGCACGATACCGAACAAAATGACGCGAAGAAAAATTGTAAATGTCATGCAGATGGTTAGTGTAACAAAGGGAAGGGTTCCGTACAAAAAGAAATAGATTTGAATGCAAAACACATATGGCGGAAAACAAGGCGTATTGTCGTTAGTATGTTCAATAATAGAAGGCAAACTGCCTCGAAACGCGTACGATTCCCATTTTGTAGCGTATTTTGCGATTTCTACTTCAGCAGCCAAGACTTAAAGTAATTGCTCGGTGCGTTTGACCACTATCTTACCAGAGGGTATGTGAAGATGTGGTTTGTAGTCTCAGATGTAAGATGTAGCATGCTTATCTAGATTTCTGGAAGAAGCCAGAAATCCATTCATTCCTTAGAATCATCTACTGTTCCATTTTCCTTAGTAGCTGCACTGACATGTGACATGATAAAGACTCAAAAAAATTACACTTTATAATACCTACAATCAAAGATCTTAGGGTCGTATCTCGATGCCTACAATAAAAATACAAAGAGAAAGGAAGAGGTCGCCCAAAGGCGATAATGCCGCCCATTGTACCACTTTACTTTTAAGATTTGCTGTCTTTTATTCTTGTCATCATCATCCAAGCGATGTTCCCGGTTGTATCCCTTTCGAGAGCCCGGGGTCCGCTTTGTCTTTTATTTCTTGTAATTTGTGTTAATGATACAATAAAGCGTTAGTCTACTAAAGTAATCTATAAAATAATAACAACAAAAAACCCTTCTTAGAAATCAGATTAAAAATATTTTGCGGTAAAATCCGGCAATTTTTTTTCAAACCCCTATCTAAGGGCAAATAATAAGGATTTAAATTAGTTGTCGAAATCCATCTAGCCATTTGGAAAATTCGAGATAGGCACTAAAAACTTAAACTTTTCTAGGCAGTCGGGTAAAATAAAAAAAGGAAATAATTTAGTTTTTTTTTTCGTAAACAGCATCCGGCTTTTTATTAGTAATCGCCTCACCTCAATCTTTGAGAACCGTTGGTAGTTTTTCTTCCAATTTCCACAATACTATCGAACTAATTCATCTAAATGGTTGTAAAAGTTTAACACTGAGATAAATGGAGGGCAGCCACTGGTGGTTTATTTTTAATTACACTTACGAGCAGTATAATCCGTATCAATGAGTAATAGTTATGACTCTATATGAAGCACACTCAATTCACTTTCAAAAGATCTTTATTTGATAACATAATAAAATTAAATCAAACAGTACATTTCTAAGTGTAAAAATACCCTTAGACTTGAGAATATTTTGAGGTAGAGATAACAATAATTAAAATACATTAAAAGGTTCGATAATATTTCTAATTTCCAAGAGTTGTAGAACAAAAGTTTTTCGCCAAGAAGTGTAGAACTCCTTACCTGGCCGTTAATTTCAAAACCCTGATGAAACTGAAACACATTGTACATTACCTAGGTATAATTATTTTTAATATTGTGTCCCACAGCCCTTCGTGTAAATAATTTGGAAAATATTGTTTTATAGATTTTTGAAAGGTTGTAAAAAAAATAATAGTACTTACCTAAAGGGTAAACTTCAAAATTTCATTCCTGAAGAAGAGACCTCTAAAGGATTCAAAACGTTGATCGTTGAAACAATGCTAAAAGTAATAAGCACCACGCGATTAAAACTGAAAATTTTCTTTACTTTCTAAATCAATCAATCAATCAATCAATCAATCTTTATTTGTAAACATAGGTAAAAATAAGGTTTCTATCCTGAAGAAGGGACCTGGAAAGGACTCGAAACGTTTAGCGTTAAAACAATGCTAAAAGTAATAAACACCACGCGATCAAAACCGAAAACTGTCTTTAATTTCTTGTATAGCCAATATCGCAAAAGCAGAACAAAAATCAATGTTCAAGACTTTATTCACAAACCGATGTTAAAAAAGCAATTGTTTTTCTTTGTGTGATTCAAAACGCTTGCTCGTAATTGCACCTAAAAACTTTCGACTTTTACCAACAGAACCCTAATAGACTAGAAGGTTAAATCGATATGAAGCTACAGTCAATACAATTCTGCCGATAGCGAGGGAAAATAGCACGAACTAGAAAATTACTTCGGCAACAATATTTTTAGTTTATTTTTTGTTGAGGAAGTTTGTTAAAGTTCTTCGAGAATTAAATTATAGTGGATGGATACGACATAAGAAACTTTTCAAACCATTATCTTTGTTTTTATGTCTTTTCCTACTAATACTACTCAAAGAGCTATGGAGAGAGCTATGCTCGGGGTTTCTCTACGGGATCGAATCAGAAATGAGGAGATACGTAGAAGAACGAGGGTCACCGACATAGCCAAACGGATTAGCTCTTTGAAGTGGCAGTGGGCAGGACATATAGCACGGAGAGCAAATGGTCGTTGGGGCCGAAAAGTTCTCGAATGGAGACCGCGGATCAGAAAGCGCAGCGTTGGACGTCCACCAACGAGATGGACGGACGACTTAGTTAAGGCCGCGGGTTCACGATGGATGCAGGCCACTTATGACCGAAGCATCTGGAAATCTATGAGGGAGGCTTATGTCCAGCAGTGGACTTCTTACAGCTGAAATGATGATGATGATGATGATGACTAATACTACAGTATTATTATAAACTAGCTGCATTTCGCGGTTTCAGCCACGTAAGTCCTGATCCCGCGGACATATCAGGATAAAAGTAGCCTATGTGTTCATCCGAAGCTTCAGCTATTTGGGTGGGTACCAAGTTTCGTTGCAATCGCTTTAGGAAACGTTCTCATTTACTTACTTACCTACATACATTTTTTAATATTTGTAGGTTTATAACCGAATAGGAATAAAGAATGGCCCGTTTGGGCATAAGCCAAAGAAAAATAGTCGAAACAGAAACAAATGACAATCGGAACCAGAACAAAGGCGGACAAACAAAAACCAACCAACCGTGAGCCCAGAATTTTGAAAACTAACTTTACCCGGGAACGCAGCCAAACTTAGTTTTATAATTGCAGACTACAATTTGACACATCTTCCTAAAGAAAAGATGTCAAATACATAGCACGAGAACGTCAGATTAAAGTCTGAAATTAAAAAATGTGTTGGAAAAGTAAACAAACAAATCCTTTCCTAAAAATTGCCAAACCTGACTCGACGATTACAAACGAATAAATCTTCTATCGATTAGACTGATTGACAATCGAGTTGTGATAAATCGATGTCCACTGTGCATTTGATTAATTGTCTCTGCGCGTAATTAATACTGGGTGAGTGTTCGATTGTTGGTTTATCGATACTCTTTGTGTTGTTGTAAATAAACTGTTTTACGACTAGATTAACAAATTTTACATTACCTACCTACACAAAAATCAGAATAACCCTTCTTTGCGTCGCGCAGTCGGGTAAAAATAAAAAGCTACTTTAAAAAAATCGCAGCTGTTCCTTTTCAAATTTTGATGGGACCACCCTTGCAGTATCCTATTTGATACAAAAAAATCATCACAATCGGATAAACCGTATTCGAGTACCTAATCGGCGAACTTCCAGAAAAATTCAACGTCCTAACTGATTCACACTTTTTATAAACTCTTACACGATTACCGTCCATATTTATATTAGGACTTCGGAGCTACAACGCGATCTAGACCCGAAGTTCTAATATTAATATGTCCTAACTGTTTGATTGACTGAACTTATTATATCAACACAGAGCGCAAACATAGGAACATGAAATGTGGAGAGTGTATTCTTTGTGAAAGATAGTATAATTTAGTCTGTGGTAAAACCTAAAATCTCGGACGAGCCGATATCTCCGTCAAAACTCTCCGGACCAGTACTCGTACATCCAATCGCCCAATATATAAATTGAATGAGCACAAGTGTAACGCAACGTCGGCGGTTGATTTGTGGGGGTGACGTCACGGCTCATTGATTTATACTCCACTTTAGGTGTTAGCTATGTTACGTAGGTACCGATGCGTTGTACTTACGTCACTTCACTCAGTTATGTAGGTACGTGAGTACTTACAATATTAAATGGAAAAAATATTTAGTCTAAGTGTGTTTTTGTGGGGATTATAACATCAGCACGCGTCGCAAGAGTAGCCTCACATACATTTATACATTCATAAGGTCTGGTATTAAATAGACCGTCTTCATTAGTGAACAAATTATAATAACTTATCGTATCAAATCATATCTGATGGCTGATTCTGATGGTTCATAAGGTGTGATAGCTCGCGTCTTTGTCGTTAAGACGAATGCTCTCGTCATACGATAGAGAAGACATTCGTCATAATTTTATACTGATAAGTTTACAACTACATGTATTCATAAGGTGTGGTAGCGCGCGTCTTATGCGTTCGTCTTATGCGTGCGGTAATGCGTTCGTCTCTAACAGATAACTTTACAACCAAATTCATAAGGTCTGATAGAGCGCGTCTTAATGAGTGAACAAATCGTTATAGGTAACTAATCGTATCAAATAATAATTATCTGATGGGTGATTTATCTCGAGTCACAGGGGTCAATGACCCCTGTGACTCGAGATTTCAGACCCTGTTCCTGAAACATCTTTTTTCTCCTAATCCGACCTAGTTTTAAAAAACAGATGTTCATACTAATAACAGTGGTGGCCATATTTCATGAAATCCGTGGACTATCTCGGGATCGCACCGGAGACACTTGATATGGGTTCAATCGAAAGGGGTGTCCATGCATAACGATTTTTGCGGACATTTCGGCTATGATAAATGATTGTGCAACCTGGGGTTTCCTTTTTCAACGTTTTCCTGTATATGAACGTATGAAATTCGTTATACTGTTTTATGCATTAGGCTTATAATTATAATATTACCTATTTTATGTGGGCTCCGCTGTTTCATCCGTGGGTCGGACATGCAGTAGCTCAGACGGCATAAAGCTGACGCGAGCATGACGCTGAAACTCCGTGGACACAGTTTCGTGATTTCCTTTGAAAGATGCACGCAAGCTGCACGTCGGCGTACAGCAAGCTGCAAATGACGGATACGCTACGCTGCCGTGGACGGTGTCGCGGCGTATTTTGCAGCTCGGCGTACGCGCAACATTTGCAGCGGCCGTGGACACAGTTTCATGGTTTTGTATGAAAGATGCACGCAAGCTGCACGCCGGCGTACAGCTAGCTGCAAATGACAGATACGCTACGCTCCCGGACGGTACCGCTATGCCAAAAGTAACCGAAAAATGAGTTTAATTTCATGACAAAATAATTTCACACACAAAAATCAGCCGTTTTCATAACCGCTTCCATTTTTTGAAGTCGGTTAAAAATTGAAAGAGATTACAATTTTACAACAATTGTTTTATCCATAAATACCTACGCAAAGATAAATATAATTTATTTCATGTGTGAGGCGAATAAATTACCTTTCAGATTAAACATAATTCATGACAACGCGAAGTGAATCCACAATTTTCACAATTTCACCTCTGTTTTATGGAATTAACAACAGGGGTTGGAAGCGGACTGGAGACTTTTTTATCGGTCGATCCCTAAACGCAAGCAATAAATGAGATCAACTGATAAGTCACCAGCGCCTATCTAATATTTCACGGCAAACATCTAAAAAAAAATGGCGGATGCGCAAAGTCGATTTTAAATAGAATCTATCTCATCATCAACCGAGCGATGTTCCCGGCTGCATCCCATTCGAGAGCCCGGGGTCCGCTTTCCTTCTTTTACGTCTCCACTTCGCACGATCTTCGGCATCCCGTGTAGTGAGGCCATTTGCACGCATATCCGATGTTACGACGTCAAGCCAGAACTTCTTGGGTCTTCCCAATCTGCCGCGGCCGGGCGGAGGCGCCATATAATAGTACCTAAGACATTTTTTCCCCTATGCGTGACCGTACCGACGCGCCGTAAGCGGCATTCTTGCAATTTATCTGCAATTTTAAGCAACTCTGTCTGCGCTCGCATTACCTATTTTAAAAAAATGCTGACGTTTAAAACAGAATTTTTATTAAATTTCAGGACCAATAAAGGTAAAAACTGTAAAGTAAGATTACTCTGAAAATGTTATGAGAGTGAAAAAAACTAATATAATAAGACGATTGGCAGAAGATAGCCAACTTAGCTAAGTAGGTACAAGGTTTTATTCAACGAAACTGGAATAAGCATCGAATAGCAATTCTACGCTTAATTAATAGTCTATTGTTCGAGAGAGACTCTCCGAGTTGTTCGTTTATTGAAATAAACACATAACTCTTCTTTGCGTTGCGCAGTCGCGTAAAAAAATCACGCGTAAGTTTTAATTACCCAAGAACAAATAACCTATTTAACCTATTATAACCTATTTAATTTACATATTAATAGTAAGATAGTATAAGTGTTTCATATATGGCAAATAAAAGATTAATTTATTTATTTAAATGGGTTATTCCACTTTAACTCCAAATATTTTTGCCACAGACACATTATAACTCACCCATCCAAGTAATGACCGCCCCAAGCGTTGCTTAATCCTGCACGACCATTCAAGATCAGCAAGTGCAGCCTAGCTGCCATATATAGAGCTTCACAACTATGTTCATTGATATAGCATGAAGAAATTATATCGTAGTATAGAAGGTATAACAAATTCGATAGGTATATTCCTAACCTAACCCAAAATCCTAACCTGAATGCTGGTTAGTTTAGGAACTCGAAAAAATCGATTATTTTTGTTCCTAACCAAACCCAAATCGAGATACAGGTAAATTATATGACTAATGGACAAATTATACCAATAAAGCAGTTCGTCTGATAATACACTACGACTGAGAAACATCAAGTTAAATGGACTCCAAGAGCTAAAACACGAAAAAGTAATTGAATACCCAACACCGTTGGTAATTCAATAAACATGACTTTACAATGGCTCCTAGTAAATCGTATTTGAAGCAAATACAAGTAATTGGATGTCAACGTTTATGGATGAGATCACATCAAAAGTAATTCGTTTATTATAATCTCTAGCTGACGAAATACTTTTTGTTGGCCGATCAAATCACACCCAGAGAATAGAGGAATAAAAATACATGCGCGACGTATTGCGAACCCCCTTTTTTTGGAAGTCGGTTAGAAAGTGAAAAATTTAAAGGATTTTGACGAGCAATTCCGTTCATCACTCTGAAGATCCTCATCAGATTCTTACAAAATATTTAGGGTTGGTGCAGTAGGTAAGTCATCATTGACCTTACCTTCTGCTAATAGATTTGGCAATATTTTTACGACCAGCCGCCTGCCTGACACCAACCCTTCTATGGACTAAGCAATTTATCCGCCACGGCGCGGGGAGAACTTAAGTTTTACTATTTCCCCGTAAATCCCTTAGTCGCCTTTTACGCTACCCACGGGAAGAGATGGGGTAACTCTATTCTATGCCGGGGATACACTATAATACCTTTCTGCTATAGACCGATCTAAAGTTTGACATCTGCGGAACCCTGAGTAAGTACGCCTTGATGTAGAAGTGAACAAGCGAAGGTTTATTTAATTTACTTTGTAATAAGATTACCTACAATGAGCAAAGAAGATCCATAAAATAGGTTGTAATAATAATTATTACTAGGCTACTACGAGCTACGTCTCGTGGTTCCTTCTGCTATAAAATACCTAACCTAACCTAACCAACCAACTATAGTACGTTTTTTAATTTCAGACTATAATCTGACATTTTGGCTCCTTGTACTTGACATTTTTTTTAAGAACATGTGTCAAATCGTAGTCTACTATTAAAAATTAATAAGGGTTCCATTTTTTGCCATTTGGCTACGGAACCCTAAAACAAAGGAATCGGAATACTTTCGAATCTGTTTATATGGAGTAGTGCCATTTTATAACTCAAGTATTAATATGTCTATGATTTTTCTTCTGTTTTCGCGATGTTGTATTGAAATTAAAGACATTTTTCGGTTAGTGTTTATTACTTTTAGCATTGTTTCAACGGTCAACATGTCGAGACCTTTCTAGGTCCCTTCTTCAGGATTGATTCCTCCAGTCATCCGATTAAAACCGAATAATGTCTTTATATGTCTTTGGCTAGAATCTTAGGCATCACACGACAAGGAACATAAAAATGTGTTCAGCTTTCCAGCTATTTATTTTCCAAGTGCCACCACAATCGATTTAGGGTAAGTTCGACCAAACTGGAGTTTACTCCCAAGTTACTATACAAGGTTTTACTTATTTCATGCATTATACTCAACTACCGAATTCGTTTTTAGGGTTCCGTACCTAAAGGTAAAAACGGGACCCTATTACTGAGACTTCGCTGTCTGTCTGTCTGTCTGTCTGTCCGTCCGTCTGTCCGTCTGTCCGTCTGTCACCAGGCTGTATCTCATGAACCGTAATAGCTAGAAGGTTGAAATTTTCACAGAAGATGTATTTCGGTTGCCGCTACAACAACAAATACTAAAAACAAAATAAAACAATTATTTAAAAGGGGCTCCCATACAACAAACGTGTTTAAAAAACTACAAGTGCTTCTGATTGGTCAAGTCAAATCGAGTTGGTCATGGAATTCAAAATGGCTGCCGTATCTGTCAAATATACTAGTCTGCCTTCACTGTCCAAAGAGTTTCAGATTTTCTTTGAATCAAAGTTGTTGTAAACCATTTTAGGGTTCCGTACCCAATTGTGATAGTGGTACGGAACCCTTCGTGCGCGAGTTTCGCACTTGGCCGGGTTTTTTTCATGTAATCTGAGTCTTAACTATTGTGTAGGTACATCAATGCTAGTATAATAGAGGAAATAACCGGTAAAAAATACTGACGTGTAACTCGTTATGTAAGAGGAATTATTACAATGTTATTCCTATTTTATGGGATGATATTGTGCCAGACATTCCCACTTATCACTATAATTTTTAGTGTTAATACTTGACATTCGTCGCCCATTATCATATCTGTAGAATTGTCTCTTTTTAGGGTTCCGTACCTAAAGGTAAAAACGGGACCCTATTACTGAGACTTCGCTGTCTGTCTGTCTGTCTGTCCGTCCGTCCGTCCGTCCGTCCGTCCGTCTGTCCGTCTGTCCGTCTGTCACCAGGCTGTATCTCATGAACCGTAATAGCTAGAAGGTTGAAATTTTCACAGAAGATGTATTTCGGTTGCCGCTACAACAACAAATACTAAAAACGAAATAAAACAATTATTTAAAAGGGGCTCCCATACAACAAACGTGTTTCAAAAATAACAAGGAGTTTAGTACTACAATGTGAGGTCGCTTCTGATTGGTCAGGACAAATCGAGTTGGTCATGGAATTCAAAATGGCTGCCCTATCTGTCAAATATACCAGTCTGCCTTACTTACCAAAGAGTTTCTTTTATGTTTCAGATTTTCTTTGTGCCAAGGTTTTTTTTTTTTTTGAGTGATTCGGTCGTTTGATGGGAGTAAGAATCGAAGATAAATATTTCATATTTTCCTATAAAATTGAAAAATTGGTTGTTGTTAACCATTGTAGGGTTCCGTATCCAATTGTGATAGTGTTTTAATTAACCTGTACTATCCCGCTGCTGGGCAAAGGTCTCCCCCATCTCCTTCCATTGGTCGCGGTTTTGGGCTATCTCCGGCTAGTCTGGCTCGAAACGGTCAAGGTCGTCTCGCCAACCCTTTCGTGGCCGGCTGAGAATTGTCTCATACTCCACCAAAATACCAGTTGGTATAGCGGTTATTCTCCATATAGGGTTGCTTATCATTGAAATTGTGTTCGGTAAAATGTGAACATGAATTACTCTCGAATAAGAGTTGTCCAAGTTTAATCGAATCCGCCCAGTAGTTTTAAAGCAACAAACATACACTCACACACACTTTCACCTTTACAATATTCCAGTAAGTTTGTCCATAGTACAACCACGGCTTATCATCCAAAATCTCCAGCCACATTACACGGAGCGTCGTAATAGAGTCCCGGGAACGCAGACCCTTGTATTACATAGTTGAATTACAGGCCTTTCTTATTTTACACTTTATGAGCTTGCGTTATGTACTCCGACCTTTTTGGTTAGTTTGTTTTTCTTTTTCGTGCTGGCTGTTGAGAATTTAGTAACTAAATATAACCACAGAATATATAAGAAGTATATAACTTCAATACGGTTCATTTTTAATGCGCGCACGTTGATGATTATTGTCCAGACTCATTCCCTTACTTATAAAAGACTAGCTGCGTTCCGCAGTTTCTCTCGCGTAAGTCCCGATCCCGTAGGAATATCGGGACCAAAAGTAGCCTATGTTACTCCTCGATAATGTAGCTTTCTAATGGTAAAAATAATGTTTAAACTCGATTTAGTAGTTTCAGAGATTGCCCGGAAAATACATGCATACATAATTTGTAATTACATTTTCCCGCGTCTTAAAGGATGATTCACGCTACACCGTGCCGAGACCGGGACGTGCCCCGGCCGGGACACGTCCGCCGTGCGCCGGTCGGGCCCCGGCCGGGCTAGTAATTCACGCTACACCGTGCCGCGACCGGGACGTGCCCCGGCCGGGACACGTCCGCCGTGCGCCCGGCCGCCCGGCTAGTCATTCGTGTTACACCGGGCTGTCTGCTAGTGATTTCGTCTGTCGATAGACTTGACGATTAAGTAAATATGCAATTTTCGCAATTAGAATTGGCAGCTATTGCAATTGCCATCGATGACGAAGTATTGGAAAATCGAAGCGCAACAACTAAAAGAAGATTCGCTTCTCGCTTTCTCCAGGTTGGATGTACACCCCGTACATCCAACTTGGAGAAAGCGAGAAGCAGAAGGAGAACTTGCTTTACTTTACAAAGAATTAATAGATGACGACACTAAGTTTTATGGTTATTTTAGAATGTCTAAGGAATGCTTTACTTTTTTACTTGAAAAAGTAAAACCAGACCTAAACAAAAAAACGACAAGATTTCAAAAGCCTATATCTCCCATCGAACGATTAGCAGTTTGCCTCAGGTAGAAAGCAGGTAGATAATAAATTGATATGTAAAAAATCACAAAGTATTTATCGTACACTAGCTGCGCCCCGCGGTTTCACCCGCGTAAGTCCCGATTCCACGGGAATATTGGGATAAAAAGTAGCCTATGTGCTATTCTAAGTCTCCAGCTATCTATAAGTATTCCAAGTTTCATCGCAATCGGCTCAGTAGTTTTTGCGTGAAAGAGTAACAAACATCCATACAAACTTTCACATTAGTAGGATAGGATAAAAAAATCGTGTGTATCAGGATGGCGGGTGTATGTCTTAAAATCGTAAAGTTATATACCTGAGAGGAATGTACTAGCAATGTACTGAATGTACCTAAAATTTGGAGCAATGTACTATTTCAGGGCCAAAGTTATTAAAGAAACAAGGTACACCCGCCAACCTGACGTCAGCATGGCGGGTGTACTTTTATTTTGAGCCAACTAGACACTTCTGGAAGTGGAATAAACTGCCAAAGAAATGTACGAGGAATGTACTCTCACGTAATTAAAAACCCAACCCAATAGGTACCTATAGCGAAAGGTAACAGAGATATCATCAAAAGAAATAGTATATTGCTCCAAATTTTAGGTACATTCAGTACATTGCTAGTACATTCCTCTCATGTATATAACTTTACGATTTTAAGACATAACCCGCCATCCTGATACACACAAAAAATCTATTAATCTCGATTGTGAGACGAGTCATTTTTTTTTCTAAATAGGAACTTCATATTAATTCTCCAAAAATCAATATTGCATTGTGAATTAAAAAAAGTAAAATTTTAAATAATTTACCTAGTATTTATATTTGCGCACACACTCTTATAACTTTTCATCGTTCATTTTGTTGTTTAGCTGCTCACCTCACTAACATTTTGACGTTGACTGCCCTGCGGGCGCCCGGGCGCATATGTTCATGTTACAACGTGACGGGACCGGACCGTGCCGGCGGGCGACGGGAAACAATACCCACCGACATATCAACGACGTGCCACGTCCGTGGCCCGTCCGGGCCCGGACGGGGCACGGCCGACACACGGTCAAGCATGAATTACTTCATACAAAAAGTATACCTATAATGTTTGACCGTGCCACGTCCGGGGCCCGGACGGGGCACGGCACGTTGTAGCGTGAATCATCCTTAATCGTGTATTAGTATTTATTTTCTTACCTCGACGTTTCAACCATGTACAATGCAAATGTAACATGGTTGAACTAAATTACGCCACTCACAACTCAAGAAATTGCGCTCGTCTGGCCTTTAAGGGCCTTATACTGAAAAACTGAAAATCCATGTCGGGCGCATCGAAAATTGTTGATTATTTCATGACGGAATGTCGTAGAACTTTTTTTTGTGTACAGATTGTAGGCGACATTGTTTCCAATATTTTAGTGTAGTTTCCATACAAATATGTCGAAACGTATTGAAGCCTATCGACATTTTAGCCAAATCAGATATTTTTTGTCTAAAATTTGGATAGGCTTTGCACCAATAGGAGGTTCTTGTCTTAAAACTACACCAAAATGTAGGAAACAATGTCACCTACAATCTGTACACAAAAAAAGTTGTACGACATTCCGTCATGAAATAATCAACAATTTTCGATGAGCCCGACAGGGATTTTTAGTATCAAGGTCGTTGGCGTTGTTATTCCTCTTAACGCGGATGAATCCGTAGCTAACACCTAGTCTTTTAACACAACCAATGAGGCAAACATTTGAAATACAACCTCAAGAATAGCAAATACCTTTCTTTTACAGCCCATAGAGGCTCACACATTCGTCGTTTCGCTTCACATTGCCAGTTACATAAATAATTTCCTACGTTTTCGCCACTTTTGTGGTCTATAAAAATGTCTCAGTAGAAATACTGTCCCCAAACATTTGCACTTCTATGCCTCATTTTGTGGATTTTTACATGTTTTTGGTGGCGTTCAAGATTTACAGCCTTCTTTTACAGCTGAAATTGCGGTCTGGACCGGCTCCTGTGCAAACTAGCAACTTACTCGTATGATGAAATTAGAATTTTGAAGGTGAGAAGCAGTCTTTCAGGACAAATAAAGGAAAAATTATGTTAAATAAAATGGGTAAAGACTAAGGAAGGTCACAAAAAGGTACTCAATTCTCAAATTCTTTAATCGGTAAAAAAGTTGTAAGAAGATGTTTGGCCCTGTAGCCCGGGTCTAAAATAATATGGATACGGTATCCTATGCCCGTAGTAAAAGGCGACGAAAAAGGGTTTCTCGCGCGACTCGCGCACAAAGGGCGGGACCCTTCGTGCGCGAGTCCAAAGCCCACCATTATCACAATTGATTACGGAACCCTAAAATAAACACTGGACTAAGGGAAATTGTGACGCAACGACTGACTGACACTAACACCAGTTTATCACTAAATGGCAGCAATAAATGGCGAGAATAATAGGATCCCGTTTTTTCCCTTTGGGTAAGGATCCCTATAAACTAAACATAGAATCAATTCCGAAACAAAGGACTATCGATACAGAATCAAAAGACGATCGAAACAGAAACAAAAGACAATCGAAACACTAAACAAAAGACAATCGGAACAGAAACAAAAGACTATCGAAACACTAAAAAAAAGACAATCGAAACAGCAACAAAAGACGATCGAAACACTAAACAAAAGACAATCGAATTAGAACCAAAAGACGATCGAAACACTAAACAAAAGACAATCGAAACGGAAAGAAAAGACGATCGAAACACCAAACAAAAGACATTCGAATTAGAACCAAAAGACGATCGAAACAGAAATAAAAGACGAGCGAAACAATAAACAAAAGAAGATCGAAACCCTGAACGAAAGACAATCGAAATAGAAACACAAAATAAAAGACAATCGAAATAGAAACAGAAGACGATCGAAACACTAAACAAAAGACAATCGAAACGGAAACAAAAACGATCGAAACACTAAACAAAAGACGACCGAGCACCAACCAGCGCAGCTGTTGCAGCGAACCACAACACAATATAAAAATATAGAAACTAGGTGCACTACAAAAGTCAATATCGAAGGATATTAGCCAGCTAGATGTGATCTGAAAACTACAAGCCTAGGACTATTCTAGGCAATAAGCCTATTCAGTTTTATGTGCCCCTAGTGGGCATAGTATGGACAGTAGGTAGGGTTACTGTGAATTTAGAAATATGAGGGACTTTTTGCACCGATGTCATGGTGCACAAAATGTTAAAAAAACAATAAACCTAAGTAGTTTTATAAATGATATTTTTATTGTTTTGTACATCCGTTTGTATTTTATCTTGAGAATCCTTCTTCTTCTTTTCGTGTGGCTCACTAACAGTTTCATAAATTAAAATCTTTATTAGGTGATTCATCCCAAATAACACACCTTCAAAATTGTATGTCTCTAAGACTAGCTATTTTGGATGTGCTTTGATATAATCTTCTTCTAATCTATCTTCTTCTTCTAATATATAAAATTTCCATGTCACAATGTTAGTTACCGTACTCCTCCGAAACCGATTTTTACCAAATTTTATATGCGTATTCAGTAGGTCTGAGAATCGGCTACTATCCATAATTTATAAGGCAAAACAACGTTTGCCGGGTCAGCTAGTATTAAATATATTATTAGCCGTGTTCCGCGGTTTCACCTGCGTATACTTTTACGGGAATGTCGAAAAACCCGTTCTCGTAACGAACACTCTCTCCGAATTTCAGCTATCTACTATCAGCGGTTTAGGCTGTACGTCGAACAGTCAGTCAGTCAGGACAAAGCATCTTATAGATGAGGATAAACAGTTCAGTTCAGTCAGAACTTTAAATATTGTAAAGTACCTACCTGCCGATTTCAATAATAATAATTTTAACTTACATCATCATCATCCGAGCGTTGTTCCCGGTTGCATCTCTCTCGAGAGCCCGCTTTCCTACTTTTACGTCTCCACTTCGCACGATCTTCGGCACCCCGTGTAGTTAGGCCATTTGCACGCATATCCGATCTTACAACGTCAAGCCAGCACTTCTTGGGTCTTCCCAATCTGCCGCGGCCGGGCGGAGGCGCCATGGCAAGACATTTGTTTCCCACGTAACTAGCTGGTTTTCGTAGAACGTGGCCGTACCACCGTAAGCGGCATTCTTGCAGTTTGTCTGCAATGTCTCGGACATGAAGGCTGCCCCTGATGCGGGAGTTTCTGACGCGGTCTTTTAACTTACAAGCAAATTAAATTCTAGACAGATGCGCTATAAAACATCTAAACCATTCCTACCTCACTCATGATATGAAAACACCTGGCTTTGAAAATATCTAATCTCGATACTAAAAAATAACGGTCACCCTAACCGACAGAGCTGGCCACTCGTGTAGAAGGACCCTAATAAATATTTATGCTAGACCATTCACAACATTCTGCAAATATCTTTAATATCAACACATGTATGTACCCGGTATTATGCTGGTTTTGCTTATTATACGACTTACTTACTTCTAACCCCCTTACTTATAAACGATGATTAAAAGCTGCATCAACTATGTATCGTTTGTCTTTTACTGTCACATAAAGTGGTCCAAGTACGAAATACAGTCTAGTGACCGACAGACAGGCGGACAGTGGAGTCTTAGTAAAATGGTCTCGTTTTCACCCTTTAGATACCTAACGGAGCACATTTAAAAAACTCATAACCAGATTTCAAAAAAAGTGTAATTTTACTGCTAAATCCAGATTGTATGTAGCCTGCCTGACTGCAGCTTACAAAACAGATAAGTCGGTTGCTTTGTATGTGGAGACGTTATTTTGTGCTTTTTTTGAAGTCGGGATTTTTCATACAAAAATCTCAAAGTTTTTTTTAGTTACAAAGCAGTGCAGCTAATTAGTATCGTCAGAGCTTTACTTTATACAATTGACAAGACAGTAAGACTATAGAAGCTTGGACGTGGTCTAAGTACGAAATACAGTCTGGTGACAGACAGACAGACGGACAATGGATCCCGTTTTTACTACAAATATTATTATACAACGGAGTATTTACCATGGTTAAACTTGTCGCGTGAACAAGCCAGTTGAAATTCCTGGCGTAATATCGAGCTCCGTGAAAAACAAGTTTTAACATGGTAAATACCCCTTTGTATATTTGTAATAATATTTGTAGTGAAAACAACCACGTAAGTTAAAATCGTAGATCCTGTTTTTATGTTTTAGATACGGAACCCTAATAAAGCACATTTATTTCGCTTTTTGTCCATTTTCATACAAAAATTCAGTCTTTGGAGGTTACAAAGCAGTTGTATATTATATACCCCCCCGTTGTATATTTGTAATAATATTTGTAGTGAAAACAACCATGTAAGTTTAAATCGTAGATCCTGTTTTTATGCTTTAGATACGGAACCCTAATAAAGCACATTTATTTCGCTTTTTGGCCATTTTCATACAAAAATTCAGTCTTTGGAGGTTACAAAGCAGTTGTATATTATATACCCCCCCGTTGTATATTTGTAATAATATTTGTAGTGAAAACAACGATGTAAGTTAAAATCGTAGATCCTGTTTTTATGCTTTAGATACGGAACCCTAATAAAGCACATTTATTTCGCTTTTTGACCATTTTCATACAAAAATTCAGTCTTTGGTGGTTACAAAGCAGTTGAAGGTTCTAGCCAATTATTATCGCCAGACTTTTCTATACTTACTAATATTATAAAGAGGTAACGTTGGTAACGTGTATGTATGTATATTGGGGGTAATCTCCGAAACCACTGGACCGATTTCAAAAAAATTGTTACCAATAGAAAGCTACATTATCAGGGAGTTACATAGGCTACTTTTGGTTACGATATTCCCTCGAAATGCGGGTAAAACCGCGGGATACAGCTTGTACTTTATACAATTGAGAAGACAGGGCTAGTAAGACCATAGAAGCTTGGACGTGGTCCAATTTGATATCGTTACATTAAGTGTATAATAGCGAGCAATGGTATTTGGATCACCGCTTCATCATTCTTTATTCGCATCGCGAGGGAATAGAATCAATTATTAGAGTGTGTTATTTATGAAGGGTTCCTTTGGAATGGAGTACTTCGTAAGGAGCTCCTTGGTACAAAGATTTTTTATTGTCATAATCAATTTGTACACTTGACCAGTTTTTTACATGGGATATTTAAAAAAAAACAGGCAACTTATGCCCATATCATTATCATCATTGTTATCAATATTAGAAATACTAACTTAAAAAACCAAAATCAAAAATATTAGTTAAATACAAAAATAAAATAAAAATGAAATCAATTGAAGGAATTGATTATTAAGAATTAAATAAAAATCAAACTAAAAATAAAATATATTAACAAGATAATTAGATTAGATTAGATTAGATTAGATTAGATAATGCTTCCCCCCCGAAGGGTTCCCGCCTTGTCGTGGCGGGGGGGCCTAGTAACCGTGGCTTGGTCACCCACGGTGAAGCGAAAAGGAACCTGAGGAGGGGCCGCTCATCAGGGCTTTAGGGCAAAGCCAACGATGAAGCGGCCAGTAGGCTGCGTGGTGTATGGGCGCCACGCAACTGAGGCGGGCTGCAATGCCGTATGGGAGCCATTGCAGCTGAGAGTTGGGAGGCCGCGGCGGGAGAGGAGTGTCGGTGTGCTGTTGCCGCTCCCCCTACCTTCCGCGGCCTTGGCGGGGTCGCCACCGTTTTGATGGCGGACGCGGTGGGGCTGCAGGGGAAGAGGAGTGACGGTGTGCCGTTGCCGCTCTCCCTATCCTCTGCAGCCGAAAAGTGGTTGGCGACGGGACCACAGACCTGACCCGTCGCAGGGGAACCAGGGGTGTCCAGACATGGGGTCGTCTGGCACCCACGTGCTTTGGTTCCCGAGGTGGTCACGGCGTGCCATGTCCCCTGGTGCGCCGGTGATGGGGGCGTTCCCCCAGAGGAGGGTCCGGCGACGGACGGCCGTGGCGGGTTACACTGATGAATGCGAGAGCGTGCCCGTGTTTCCCGCCATTAGCGGTAGAGGAGGTGGACCGTGGAGTTTTAGTGGGTTGGAGTCCCACATAACTGCACTACCTCCCCGTGGTAGTGCAGTATGCGCGCGCATTTCTCCACGTAAAAAAAAAAAAAAAAAAAAAAAAGATTAGATAATGCTTTATTGTACCAAAATTAAATTAAATTACCAAAGAATTAAAAACATAAAATAACCACAGAAACAAATCAAATTGAACTTAAAACTAGATTAAAATTACAATAATGGTACAATGGGCGGCCTTATCGCTAAAAGCGATCTCTTCCAGGCAACCTTTGGATGGAAAAGAATTCAAGGAGGGCATGGGTGGGTTAATAAAAATACGTGATAGAAAATATACAAATAGGGATAAATAACAATTCAAGAAAAATAATAATAAAAAATAATAATTCAAGATGTCGAAATAAATTTGACTAAATCAATCGTCAATAGGGACAATAGGACCCTGGTTGTCATAATAATATGGTTGCATTTTGAACTCATCTTACCTGATAGGAAGCGAAAATGAGGTCGACGGTACAACATGCTTGCCTAGAAGAAATCTATACACTCTAGACTTGAAGACTCCAAAGGTCGCGGCCAGTGAGATGCACTTGCAAACAGAGTACAGTGGATGCGTGGCAATTGGCCTGAAAGTATATATTTCGTAGGTCTAGGCCCTAATTTTTCTTTTTCGAGCAACTTTTCCCATCATAATTAGTTGCAGTAGTCCATATCTCTAATCTGTATTAATAAATTAACAAAGTTTGCGTCTAGAAATTACCCTCTAAGCAGAAAAGCAATTATTTTTTTAAATGCCCATTTATCTACATCTACACTATCTACACAAATATTATAAAGAGGACAGATTTGTATTTTTGTATGTATGTGTGTGTGTCTGTATGTTTGTAATGAATAAACTCAAAAACTACTGTGCCGATTTCAAAAATTCATTCACCATTAGAAAGCTACGTTCACGCTGAGTAACATAGGCTTCTTTTGGTCCCGAAATTCCCCCGAGATCGGGACGCAGCTAGTCGTGTATAAAATTAGTATTGTGATCCAAAATAACAGCTCGTAATTGTAGATATAGTGGTGTACGTTAGTGACCAGTATGTGCAGATAGAGTCTTAGATTTAAGACTGCGGTTCGTCTACTGGTTGTAAGACGCAACTGTGACCGATTCTGGTCAAACCTTGGTTATGCAGTATAAATAAACTAAGAGTAGGTTTTTCTCCTGTTTTTGCGATGTTTATTACCTACTTTTACCATTGTTTAAATGCTCAATCCTGAATAAGAAACCTGTAAAGGTCTAGAAACATTGTTCATTGAAACAATGCTAAAAGTTATAAACACCACGCGATTAAAACCGAAAAATGAGTTAAATTCAATAAACATATTTTCTCTAATGTCTTTATCCAGGGAGAAAACAGTCGACTATGTTTGTATGTAGAAAAGAGTAGGTAGACTTTCCTCTTGAACTCACAAGCCACAATCCTTGTTATAAATAAACACATAGTAAAATAGAAACAGAGTATCCCATCAATTGACTTACATTCTTTGTGCCACAATAATGTTATTCCTGTAGAAGCGGCGCGGCGCGTCGCAGAGGGAAACATAATCGAATTTCTATCGGCAAATCTAATGAGACGTCGCTCGTTGTGGAACGTCCTGTATAAATGCATAGAAATGCATGTTTACTCAATTTATTATGTTGGTAGGTTAAGTTAAGTTAGGTATCTCTACCTTTGACACAGAAGAATACTCACATGCGCCTGTGTCCCCAACATAAAGCACGGGAGGAACTCGTTAGGTTTTTAGTGGGTAGGCCGTGGCGCTTCACGCCCGGAGAGCCCCACATACCCCTCTGCCTCCCCCCGATTCCGTAGGACTTTGGGAATTTTTTTTTTTATCGGATCCCTAAATCATATATAGCACACACTCTCCAAATTGCAGCTCTCTATTATCAACGGTTTTGGTTGTGTATTTTAGATTTAAATTACAAAGACGTTTTGGCACGGGTTACATCAACCATGGTCGCGTGTCTGCTCGCGAATAAAAAATTCCAATAATTTTAATGTTATTTTTTTTTACTGTGGCACAGAATATGTAAAGGAATAGTACAAACTATGGTTAACAATTCTGAATTTGACATTCAAATTCGACGGGTGTCTTTGTCGCTCTCACTTTAAATTACCTACATCTTGCTCTTGCTTCAAACTCTAGGTCATTTATTCTCAACTAGCTGACCCGGCGAACTTTGTACCGCCTTAGAGGCAAAAGAATCCTATTTCCGTCTCCTGGTTCTAAGCTACCTCCCCACCAATTTTCGGCCAAATCGGTTCAGTCGTTCTTGAGTTATAAATAGTGTAACTAACACGACTTTCTTTTATACATATAGACAGATTTGTAGCGATGAAAAAACAAAGAAGGTGTATCTGAAACTACTTGTTTCTATGACACATCACTAGATTACGCCCAGCAAAACCTTAGCTGAGCCATGCTACGAGTTAACCCTACTTCGGTTGTACATAAATAATCCGTTCACGTTATATTAATCTGCTATAAATCGTCGGATGGTGCCCTTTTTTCTATTAGCTGTTCAGGGTTTTAATTTCATGTACAACCGATACGAAAACTGTTAGACATTTTCTTTTTAACCGTCTTCAAAAAAGGAGGAGGTTTTCAATTCGGTGGGAAGTTGGGAACTCAAGTTTTAATGCAATTTCAGTTTTTGTACTAATAATCTTACTTCTTATAATGTTCTTATAATACACTCGCGTAAATCTCGAACCCGCGGGATTTTCCAAAATCCCTTTCTTAGTTGATACACATCAAAAAGAACACACTCTCTGAATTTTAGGTCTCTAGGACCAGCGGTTTGGTCTCTGCGTTGATATATAGATCAGTCAGGATTTTGAAATTTATATTTAGAAAAAAATGATAAATGCGAAAGTAACTCTGTCTGTTACAATGTCACGCCTAAGCCGCTGAACCAATTTTAATGAATTTTGGTGTAGAGATAGATAGGACTTTGGAGGAGGACATAGGTTACTTTTGATTTCGTAAATCCCGCGGCATCGGGTGTCGAAATAAGTTTAAAAATTGTGTTCATAATACATAGATTTTTCTTCTGTTTTCGCGATGTTGTATTGAGTCAATCCTGAAGAAGGGACCTGTAAAGGTCTCAAAACGTTGAGCGTCAAAACAATCCTAAAAGTAATAAACATCACGCGATTAAAAGCGAAAAAAATCTTTACTTAATACATATCAACAACTCGATGTATTATATTCCTGCTCCTGTTGCGAATTTCAAAAGTAACTGTACAGTTCACCGAGTTGTTAGTGAATGTTTAGTTAAAAGTAGTTAAGAGGATAGTCTCCATTGCATTCTCTTTCTCCATACAAACGTAGTTTAAATTTTCCTCCCCGGATAAAGACATTAGAACAAATATGTTTATGCCATAAAACTTATATCTGTCATGACTACCTTTTATTTTTTCAATCTATGTTATTCATTTTTTTATTTTTTATTATTATTTTAATTAGAAAATAAAAATAAAAAAAGGTAGATGCATTGTCGTGACAGATATAGGTTTTATGGCATAAACATATTTGCTCTAATGTCTTTATCCAGGGAGGAAAATGTAAACTACGTTTGTGTCCTGGATCCGTCGGACAGGGTGGTTGCCTCCTCGACGCCTCGGAGTAGTTTTCGAAACAACGATACGTTACGACGTCTACCTTGTTACGACTCGTAATGTTACGACTCGTAAGTCTACCTTGTTACGACTCGTAGTGTTACGACTCGTAATGTTACGACTCGTAATGTTACGACTCGTAGTCTTCTGTCTCTCTCTCTCCTCGGCTTAGTGGACTGTATGTTCGCTCCCTGGTTGTCTGCGCGCTCCCAAACAAAACGCCTGATGTACTGTATACTTCTTTATTCATAAATGTTCTTAGTTCTAGTTGAGTTCTTAGTTCTTAGTTCCAGTCAGGTGTCTTCAGCGCAGTGCAAACAGCTTCTGACTTTCACACAAATATCCCTGCCTTATATTAGAAATGATTGCGCAACATCTATTACGCATTACATTCGACTGAAGGTCCCACCTTGCATCTCACTTTATTGATATCTCTGACCCTGTCGCGCTGGATATAGTCAAACGCGCCAGGGCAGATTCATTACACGGAATACATTTTACGCAGAAACTTATAATCTAACACATAAAAGACATCTTAAAACTATGTACATAAAAAACTATATACTAAGTCGTCCTGTCCTCAACAGTTTGTATGGAGAAAGAGAATGGAGACTATCCTCTTAAGTATGGAGCACGCTTAGTAGTTAGTTAAAACAATAAAGTGAACTTAAAGGTAAATGAGCTGTTGTTAGGCGTGCAGATGTAGGTCGCAAGATCAGCTAGTTGTACGTCGTTTGAGACCTAATTTTAGTACACTTAATTTTAGTACAGTAACAGATATTTTGTTCGCAACTGTACTTCAGCGAGCTTCATGTAAAATATGCCTAAATAAATCTGAAATGGTCGTTTCAGTAAAAATGTGTCACTGTACAGTCTACGTACGTACAGTTTAGGTCGAGGCAGATGTCCTGAATGCTAAATTACAGAATTTTGATTACATTAAATACATTAATTAGCTATACATGGTTATACCTACATAACATATAGGTATTTAGGTAGATTGAATTTATTTAACAACAAAGAAATAGAGATAATGTATTGGCACAGATAAATTAAAAAAACACACACCAACTAAAACTAAAAACATTCTCCTCCTTTTTTGAAGTCGGTTAAGAATAATTTGTAAAGCAACCAATAAAAGTAGGTATGGCAAAACAAGGTACGGCCTAGGTCGGTAATTACAAATTAGTACGCCCCACTCACGCCGGGTTGTACTTTATACCCTGTCAAAAGTGCAGCACAGTGTGACGCTGGATGAGTGCTATGCCAAAGTGAGGCAGGAACATTATAAGAAAATAAAATTTATTGTAATGCATCTCGTAACTGGGTTAGTCGTAGTACCTTGTAGACGTTGGTTTATTGGTCTATTCGTAGCAACGCTATGTCATCATAGCAAGTCCATTAACCGACTTCCAAAAAGGGAGAAGTTCTCAATTCGTCGCGTATACAGTTTTAATTTTTTATTAAGGGTTTGAAGTCAACAATAAACCCTTATTTTTAGCCACTTCGTTAAGGGCACACACGGCCTCTGTGGCTTGTACTATGGATACTAGACGACGGATACACTACATATAATACTTTTTTTGTATTAGCTACATAAATGTGATACATATAAAAACACCCACAACCAAAAACAACAATTTATGGTTAGCATACATATTTGACCCCGATCGGAATCGAACCCGAAACCTACTGCGTTATAGCCGGGTATTAGCCCGATGCGCCACAAAGACCGTGCCAAAGATGTTTTATCTTATTTTTTTTGTTTTATCCATCAATTGCATTTTATTGATCCTGCATAACACCATCCAAATCTAACGTCTGTAGTTGTTATAGCCGCGTCTGTACCATGCTCCGCACAGTTCGGACAACCTAATTAAAATATTTTCGCTCGCCTCATACGAAACGTGTGCTAGAATTTTAATTTATATTTCCGTTTATAACGGTTTTATATTACCAAAAATATAATCCCCAGATTAATTATTTGGAGCGGAAGAAAATAATTAAGGTTCTTGATAATTAATTAAAAGGCTCTTTTTTTGGGGTGTTTTTTTTTCCTTTTTCGGCCTCTGGGGAATTCTAGTGGGCACGGTACTAATAGCTAGTTCTTAGCTGGCAATTTTTAATTTTGTATATTTCTAAGTTTGAACACTTAGTTATTAAAAGTGGATACCTACTAGCCGTATTACTTGTGAAAATATGTAAATTTACTACACGTCAGTCCCGAAAAGATGAAATGTGCAAGATTGACAGCGCGATTCGCACGACGCGACACAAAGTTCGTGTAAGCTTCCCTTTAACATTTGTTGCCGACAAATGTTAAAGAGAAGCTTAACGAGGGAACAAAACTCTGAACCGGTTAAGAAAGCAGAAACCGGTTATTTCGGTTTCATTCCGAACTATCATAGAACCCGAACACTTTAAGAACATTATTATAACCCTAAATAAACCGGTTTTTAAAACCTATTAATGCAGAACGTAGATGTCCTTTGTTTATTTTTGCGTCGGACAGAATAAACCGGTTTTTACTATCCTAAACCAGTTAATGTGACAATAACTTTTTGAAAATGTTCCCCGTAAAACCGGTTTAAGAAAAAAAGGTATCAAGATCGAAACCGAAATAAAAGTTTTTCCGCCAAGTACATGATAACGGCTTATGGACCACGGGCTCTCGAGAGGAATGCAACCTCGAACATCGCTCGGATGATGATGATGACATGATAACGGGTCCGTAACTTAGTTAGTTAACAGGTCCCCATGAGTTTCTTGTGTCTTCTTCTCATTGAAGGTCGCGTTCCATAGACACAGTAAATTACATTGTAATAACCGACGTTTCTAAGAGATACTACTTTTATTTGATTTGAGTTTCAAAAGTCATATTATTATTATTATGTTCGAATAACGAAATATCGGACTGAACGATTGTTCGAATGGACTTTATTGCAAAACAATATTTTGCCGACAAACGTTGTATCGACTATCGACTGAACGAAACGGTTTGGAAATGTAACCGGTATCCGAGCCCTGCGTGCAATGGCATTATAATTTGTAATTACATACGACTAGGTATATACCTTAATTGCTAAGGAGGTTACCAGCATTATTGAAGCTTAATTAACACAATTTCATGAATATTCATGATTTATTCATATTAAAATTTAAACGAAGTCATTTCACTTCGTATTATAGCCAAGTAAGATGACTTGTTTAACCCAATTATTATATTTCTTTGCCAATTTAGCAACGTGTTTGATATTCATAATGTGACGTTTTAAAACCTACTACCTAGCATACTGATACAAGTATACACCGAAAGGGGGTTGTTCTCTGTCTAGAGTTATTTTTGGAGGTTCGAACTTTTTTTTTCAACTTTTTGAGGGTAAGTTTCCCGGAAAAAAAAACTGTGTTTAGGGTTCCGTACCCTCACGGTAAAATCAGGACCCTATTACTGAGACTTAGCTGTCTGTCTGACCGTCAGCTTGTTGTCGCCGCCCGAATGTTTATTTACTGAGTATGTAGATAAAGAGCGTTTTAAAGCCGTGTAGCCCCGGCATAGAATAGGGATAGCTCATCTCTTCCTGTGGGTGTCGTAAAAGGCGACTAGGGGATCTGAGGGAGACTAGCAAACCTTAAGTTCTCCTCGCGCGGTGGCGGATAAACTGCTTGGTCCCTAGGAGGGTTGGTGTCAGGCAGGCGGCAGGCCGTAAAAATATTGCCAAATCTATTAGCAGAAGGTATGGTGAATAATGAATGACTTACCTACTGCGCCGACCGCAAATTAATTTGGGGTTTAGCGGACCCCGGGCTCCCGAGAGGGATGCAACCGGTAACATCGCTCGGATGAGGAGGATAAAGAGCGTAAATGTGGAATGATCTAAAATCTGCACCAGAATCAACCCCTAATCTTTAATGTCAGTACTAAATTCTCTATCAAAAGTTTATCCATAAAAAATATACAAGTCTATAAAAACATCGAAAAGTCATTCGGTAGGTAAATACAATGACATTTTCCGTAGTAAATTATGTAAAGTATTTACTTAATACTTCCTAGAAGTTTGTACTCGGGAGGTTTCGAACTAGCGACTACTGGTAATCCGAATCAGCGCGTTAGACCGCTTCGCCACAGTACCTACTACTACGTATACTCGTGGTATTTTGTCTTAGAGAGTATTTTTAAGGTGCAGTGGTTAGCGCACCCGCCCGGCAAGTGAGGGGCGCAGGTTCAAATCCTGTCGCGGGATAATTTTTTATGATGCATTTCTCATTTTAAAATATTTCTAGTATTTTTGGCACCATTTTTTCCTTAGTAATAGGTATGGGTAAATACTATTAGAAATAATGTTTAGTTGTTCCTACATCTTATTAATTATTTTGTTAAATGGAAATTACCTCATATAAAAAACCGGAAAAGTGCGATTCCGTTCTCAATTCTCATGTACGACTGTATGTGGGTCTAAACATTAAATTCACACGATTTGTTATCATATTTACATTATTTATTTTCTTACCTCGACGTTTCAACCATGTTACAATGGTCTTGGTCGCGAGGGGACTGGAGCAGCGGCGGGCGACGTCTTCTTATATACTACTGGATGTGGACCGTTGGCTGGTGAAACTACCCACATTTTTACTGTCCGCGGGTAGGTCAACTACCCACATTTTTTCCGTCATAGTTCGTAAACATGTCTAAGGGGCGCGGCACACAACGAGCAACACTAAGGGGCACGACATACCACACTCACAATATCCGTAGACACGACCGGAGTTTTTTCACGACACTTACACATTCCTATTACCGGATTCCACGTAGACGAGAGCTTGTATCCGTTTTCCCGGTTGAAATTTGTATGTTTCTTAATTTCAACCGCTTCACGCTTCCCGCTTCACGCTTGTATGTGGGTCTGTAATGGATGACCAATAATCAATGACCCTCCTGTTGTATGGGCGCTCATTCGACCCAGAGGCCTACTTACACTGGTTTTAAGTTTTATATGGGGGACATCCTTTTATTTTCAACGTCTGTTAATTTTTAAACTTTTTCCTTTATTTGCATTACAAGTCCTTGCTATTTGTCCAAATTCGTGGGTTCAAGGTCATCTGGATGTAGTAACATTTAGGTTTTCGACACAAATATCTTCAAAAGTGCAGTCCATCGATTGCGAAATATTCGATAAACCGTTCAGTGGACGCAGCGTTTGTCAACAAAAGATGGTGTCGCAATAAAGTCCATTCGAAGAATCGTTCAGTCGATTTTCCGTTAATCGAACATAATAATATGACTTTCGAAACTAAGTTACGGACCTAGTTACTTCCGCTTGACCTAGATTTATAAAAATCCTATTTACCTACCTACCTTCCTACCTTTAAACATATTTTGATTTATTTCAGAAAGGAAATTAAATACAAATAGACATTACACAATAAAATTGATTATTTTTTTTATTTTTTTTAAACAAAACCAAACAATACAAAAAATAATAACAAAAACAACATCAAAACTAAAATACCTCATTTATTTAATTTTACCTTTACGGAACCCTAAAAAGTACTTCCTTAAGTGATTACTTAACATTTTCCAGACAAGCAAACGACTGAGTCGTATAAAAGTTTAATTTTATGAGTATTGTTTTAATGAAGGTGAAACAAAACGCTTACGTTCGAAGCAATTTAGTTAAATATTATTTTGAAATTAATAACTTTAAGTTTTATTTGTTTTAGCAATGTCTAATGAAAGGAGACAACTTTAATTAGTAATAATTATGACTAATTGATACTAATACCTATAACTGTATTTCAAAACTTAGATCAAAAATGTAAACAAAGAACTGTCAATTTTAAAGGAAAAAGTAAATAATGATTATTTTCAAATAAATGTACCTATGGGATTTTTGTTTACATTTTTGATCTAAGTTTCTGAAAAAGGGTATAGTTTCACTGTAATTATTTCTAAGGAATACATCACAGGTTGTCTGACTTTCAGCGCCGGCTTCAGACTTTTACAGGTCTCTTCTTCAGGATTGATTGCTAAAAGTAATAAAACCGAAAACCGCAACCTGAGATGCAACCTTTATGATGCAACATAACTTGTAGTCAACCAGAGTCAAGCAAAGCACGTTGTAATTAGGAGGAACACTAACTTTTTATCCCAGCAGAGGGCGCGAGTCGATTAATCTTAGGTTTGAATTAAGAACTGTCAAACATGTGTTTTTTACAACTCTCGGCGCCAAATTGGCCATATCGGTCTGAGACCGAAAGAATAAAAAAAAAACTCGGCGTTTCCATTGGTGGAGGACAATCGTCGCAAAAAAAAAAAGATCATCCGATGCCTGCGCGCCTCTGCAAACAGCTTTGCGCGTGGCACCCCATTATCTAAGTTTCGCCAAATCCAACAAAACCATATTAAATACTAGCAGATTAGGTTGTCCCACGTTAACCACAAGGTAAATGCAGCGAGCCCAAAACGAGCCTCGTTTCTAATCTGACTAAACTGTATGAAATTTAGGAATTTGGTTACAATGAGGAGGAACACTAACTTTTGGCAGAGGGCGTTGGTCGACTGATCTTAGGTTTGAATTAAAAACAGTCAAATAGGTGTTTTTTACAACTCTCGGCGCCAAATTGGCCATATCGGTCTCAGACCGAAAGAAAAAAAAAACTCGGCGTTTTCATTTATGGGGGAAACTCCATCATCAAAAAAAAAAAAAGATCATCCGACCCCAGCGCCATCTGCTCACAGCTTTGCGTGTGGTGGGGGTGGCCCATTGCGTTTTTATTTATATTTCGTTTTTTCATTTCAGACTGACATTTTTTTCTTCAAGAAGATGTGTCTAATCATAGTCTACAATTAAAAAGTGAAGTAGATATGGGTGTTTTACAACTTACTTAGCTCGATTCGACAAAACTAAACGCCTCTAAAAATTTGATGCGTACCTACTTAAATAATTGAGCAGCTTCTGAATTTAAAAATAGTGTGGGAATTTTTGAATCAAAGAGGTGCTTAGTTGTTTAAGTAGAACTCAAGTTTTGAGTTGCGTTTCTGTATTCGGCTGTTCTGTTAGTCATTTGAATTGAGAATTGTTATTCGTTGCTTTTTCTATATTTTTCTAGTCGAATCAAGCCTTGATCAAATAACCTTTTTGATTGTTTACGGTAAATTATCAAAATGACAATAAGTAAACCCAAAATCAATGTCAAATACATGACACCGTCAAAAACTACAACAATTTTATAAGGCTGCTAATTTTATTCAAATAATTTACTCCCAATGAAACGCAATTAATGGACGATAATAAAAAAATCGACGCTAAACAAGAAACTAAGAAGAAAGAAGATATTAAACGAAAAGAAGAAAGACCATTTGATGATGCTGGACCATCGGGTGCTATACATTTACCTGGTTATTGTTATTCTATACAAATTACTAAATATATTGGCTCGTCTAAAATATGCTTTTCGCGCAATTCTTGCACTACACTAGCGCATTTTTTGCCATTTTTATAAGCATGGCGAGTAAAGTGGCCCCACGACGATTGTAATATAAACACATGATAAAAAAACCCCCCATGAGTTTCTTGTGGTTTCTTCTTATCGGAGGGCGAAACCTAAACCACAGTAAAATCTCGACATTTCAAAATGTACGAATGTAATTTATACATCGTTCTAAATGAATAAATATATTAGAATCTTTGACGTCTCTATTTCCTGGTGCCATACTGTTTCTGATACTCTCACGCGTGTGTTTGGCTGCCCTATACAAACATATTTCCATTTAGTTGGGTTGGTTATCCAAGTTAAATTAAGTTTTGTTCTAACAATATGTTAATTTACTATGATATTAGTCGACGGCAGCGTGGTTTCGTTGGTAAAACGCATGGCCCTCAACTCCGTCAAGCAGGATACGTGACTTCGAATCTCGTCACGGGTTATTTTTTTGTTAAATGCTGTTTTCCTTAAAAACATAATAAACTTAAACTTTGAAATTGACTTTCCAGGTTCCATACAAAACAAACCAAAATCAGGACTGTCAAAATCCGAACACAATTTACGACAAATCACAACTACCGATGTAGCAAACGCGCTTAACTCCCTAAGCTTCGGAGCCCAACACCAAGCGATCAGACATTTCAACATGAAAGAACTTAAAATACCTATTTTAGGGAAAGATGACTTGACAGCCAAAGATGCAGATTCAACTACTCTACTAGATTTGAAGAAATTCATGGCGTCTTGCTTTAAATTAAATAAAGATGCTCCTGTAGCAATAGATGTGCCTTTACAAAGTGTCCATACAGGTATAGGGACAAACCCAAATGAAATACACGAAGAACCACTTACAACTTGCAATGCACAGACAGAATGCTTACCTGTACCAAATGAGAGATCGAATGAAGTCATTGTGACTAATAAAGTTGAGCCAAAAATGTCTAAAGATAAGAAGAAAACTTCAGGAACTATATCTGATAGATCAGAATTGGCTGTAGCCCAAAGGGATTCGCTGTCCAGTATTGGTTCGAATGTTTGCAGGATTTGTATGACTCGTGGTCGGGAAAGGTTAGCTGGGAACTTTGGTTGTTATTTGGTAGGAAAATATTGCTGGTAGTGTTGTTCAAGAGTCGATAGTTTAGTTCGAAAGTCAGAGATCATACCAAACTATCGACATTAGAAAGGCCGTTTTTAGATGTACGTACCCAAAGGATAAAATCGAGACCCTATTACTGAGACTCCGCTGTCTGTCCATCTGTCACCAGGCTGTATCTCATGAACCGTGATAGCTAGACAGTTGAAAAAAAAAAAAATTAGGAGGGGCTCCAATACAACAAACTTGATTTACATAAAAACGCAACGACGCTGTGTTGTATTTTTACCACTAGCGCCATCTAGTAAGGGAGAACGTCAAAATTTATTTCACTGACGCCAGTCTGTCTGGCGCCCCAGTAAAATAGATTTTAACGTTTGCTTTGCGTTCACGGATTGGTTGATCCAGTGTTCATGATGAGGTTGACTATAAAACATAATTGCGTGGGGAAACCAACATGTCCTAGGACTCAACACGATCCGAAGACGTGGGACATTCGCCAATCAAGGATACGCTCCCGTGGCTTTTCGTTATTGAGTTTCTATCGATAAATATATCCACAAGTATCGACAAGTGAAACGTATCGATACCGACGAATGATCGACATCACTACACCTCTAGATGTTATCCTAAATGTTTACGTGGAAGTTGTACGTACCTACGTTTCATGAAAAATTTCCTTCGTAAACTTTGTTGTTTTACTACCTTAACTATCAATTCTGTTAAACAGACTACTTTAGTAATTTTGTCAGACGATGTTCGTTTCAAATTTATTAGTAGTTATATTATATAGCTCTTACTCGTGACATTGTTCGCGTTGAATAAGGTATTTTTCTGAGAATATTCTTGAAATTGATAAAACTTTTTGAAATTACTTATTCTTAAAGCGTTTGGAAAGTTACTAAATAATCAATAGAAAAGGTAATATAGATTTTTCTTCGGTTTTCGCGATATGATAATATGAAATTAAACTATTTTTTTCGGTTTGTTATTATATTAAGCACTTTTGGGGTTTTTACATACCTCTTGCTCACGGGTAGTCTTCTCATCTGAGCGATGTTCCCGGTTGCATCCCTCTCGGGAGCCCGGGGTCCGCTAAACCCCAAATTGTTTTTTTTTATTTGGGGTCGGCGCAGTCGGTAAGTCATCATTGACCATACCTGCTGCAATTAGATTTGGCAAAGTTTTTACGACCGGCCGCCTGCCTGACATCAACCCTCTTAGGGATCAAGCAGATTATCCGCCACCGCGCGGGGAGTACTTAAGGTTTGCTAATCTCCCTCAGATCCCTTAGTCACCTTTACGACACCCACGGGATGAGATGGGGTAACCCTATTCTATGCCGGGGCTACACAGCTAATGCCGGGGCTACACAGTTAACGGGTCACTGCTCACGGGTAGTCTAACTAGTTAATATTAAAACTAGTTTAATTTCAAAAAAAGGTTCAAGATCCCAGGGCCGGCAGAAATCACGTATTTTTTGACGAACGAAATGTGGACAATTGAGTAGTGTTAGTATGCATGCCTACTCGCTAGCCTGCACCAAGGTACATAAAAAAATTACTTTCCTCACGTCAATTCTCCAAGCTGATTTTGACTTATATTTTAGGTTATATACTTAAAAATAAGTCGCCAATACTCCCAGACACTTTCCGTCGGCCGTATTGTTTTGCAGTCGCTTTAAAGCTCCCAAAATAATTACTTCACGTAAATTCTGATGCTACATATTTTTATATGTCCACCAGACAACTATTTTAAAACCTTTTACAAGTGAGAGCAGATTTGTTACCCAGGTCCTGAGATAGGTAAATAAATAAATAAATTCTGTGAACAACACACAGCGCCATCTAGCCCCGTGGTAAGCGACTAAGCTTGTGGTACGGTGACTAGATAACGGATATACTACATATATTTATTTTTCTTTTGTAAATACTTACATATTATACATAGAGGGACACCCAGACCAGACACAAATATTTATTTTTTAAGCATAATTACTTGCACCCGGCGGGAATCGAACCCGCAACCTTCTGCATTGCAATCGCGCTTTCGCCCGACGCGCCACAGAGGTCGTCGAGGTAAGCCTTTAGATTCCCATCTCCAAAGCCTAATCTGTCTCTAAATTCAACATTCATCAAAAAATGTATAGAAAATTGGACGTGCAAACCTAACAGACATACTTACATTTCCATTAATACTTTTAATCCAAATATTAGACGGGTTATAAATATAAAGCAAGGTACACAAAGTAACATCGGCAATAATGTTCAAAGAAACCCTCATTTAAGCGATGTAATACAGTCATTGCGTTTAATACGAACATTGAGTCGGGAAATGTGTATTTATTTGTGTATTTCCAATATTGCTGCTAGGTAGGTGCCTTTTGTGTAGGTACATAGTCGTTATCATATAAACAAATGATATGGTTATGTTTTTTAGGTAAAAATAAATGGTTTGATGCCTTTCTATTGACTGGGACAGGTAGTAGGTGAAAGGGGTTTTTTTTGTTTTTCAATTTTTGGCTTAGAACGATTTCTGCATGCAGCCAGTATTGGTAGTTTTCAATACTAATATTATAAACAGGTAACGTTGGTTACATTTATGTATGTGTGTATGTATTTTCCGAGCAATCTCTGAAATCACTAGACCAATTTCCTAGATGTTAATTCACACAGTCTTCTCTACAGTACGCCGTAGTCGCCAGGCAATGCCATTTTATAAACAAATATAAAAATATAATTTTATGAATTAAAAGACGATCGAAATGAAAACAAAAGACGATCGAAACGAAAACAATAGAGACGATTATAGTTTCAATCTTCTGCACCGTGTTTTCACCCACCGCGGAATAGAGATTAGGTATAAACGGAGACAAATGTATAATTTTGTTCGCAGATTAATATCCCCGTGTAACTGCAAAGGTTCTTTGGCAAACGTTCACCTAAGCTGTTTGGAGAGGTGGTTAAATCAAGTCGGGAGACATCATTGCGAGCTCTGTGGTTTCAGGTAATGCACCTACCTGTCTATCTATAAGTTTTTACCTAAAACGGAATCTTTAGGTACCTAGAGGTAGTTGAAGGGAATTGTCGGGGCGTCTAATCGAGGCGTCCGGTGATCCCAGAGCTGGTGGTTTTCTGTCTCAGCGAGTTAGTCTCGCTATTCAGAGGGGGAATGCCGCCAGCATCTTGGGGACCATGTCTCGGGAGGGTGCCATCGACGACGGGCTTTTTTCTTTTTAGATTTAAGTTTGAGTTTTAAGTGTTGTTTGTTTTTTTTATTTCTCACCTTTTTTTGTTGTTTTTTTTTTACTTTCAAATAAATATAAGGTACCTAGTATACTTAATTTTTAGGGTTCCATACCCAATGGGTAAAAACGGGACCCTATTACTGAGACATCGCTGTCTGTCCGTCTGTCACCAGGCTGTATCTCATGAACCGTTAATGCTAGACAGTTGAAATTTTCACAGAAGATGTATTTTGGTAGCTGCTACAACAACAAATACTAAAAATAAAATAAAACAAATATTTAAGAGGAGCTCCCATACAACAAACGTGATTTAGGTACATGGAAACGCAACGATACCGCGATGTATTGTTTTAATTTCAGACTAAGTAGATACTGATATCAGATAAGTATCTAATGTTTGGGTTTTTTGTACTTGACAGGTTTTTTTAGGAAGATAATATCTTCCTAAACACTATAAATAGGTGCTTTGGCATATTTTGTTAAATCACCTATATAGTTTTTAAGAAACGATGTCCAGGTTTGATGGGTTTATTTACTGGACATTTTGACGAAAATCGTCGCGAAAAAAAGAATACGCGTCAAATCGCGTATTCTTTTCGCGATGTTGGATTAAAGCTAAATAGTAAATACATTTTGCTTTTAAAGTAAGCATTTTATCAATGCCATAAAAGAAAGAGGTTAATTTTGAAACGTAGAGCATTGATAAAAACAACACGATTAAAACTGAAAAAATGAGTTTAATTCCTAACCTTATTTATTTTTTACGAGACCGCATCCCTTAAACAGTGACAAAAAAATCCTTTGAAGTCACCGTCGCTTTTCAAGTTTTCTCGTTTGAAAATAACAATAAAATACTTACAAGAATACAAGCTCAAAGTTAACTTTTTATCTGATACGCAGCGGAACTGTTAAACCATTTGATTCCGTTGAAACGTTCAATTGTTAAAACTTATTTAACGGTCTCAACTCGATCTAGATTTCATTGAAGAACTTGTTGAAGATTTAATGGAAATTCAACGGGGTTATTCTGAAATATAGGCCGCGGGTTCACGATGGATGCAGGCCACTTATGACCGAAGCATCTGGAAATCTATGAGGGAGGCTTATGTCCAGCAGTGGACTTCTTACAGCTGAAATGATGATGATGATGATTCTGAAATATTGACGAGTTGACACTTTTTGAAGGCTCGACCAATTGAAACTATTTCACTGCTTGACGAATTAACACTAAAACTTGCGGTAAAAATGCACTTGACCAATTGACACAATTTGTAGATTTGACCAATTTTCCACTACATCATATTTATTTATCAAAGTTCACGAGACTTCAAACATTAAATCGTATATTGTATCGAAAACCCTATGAAACAAGACATTTTTTGAAGTTTTTGCTACTCTCTTACGTAGGTTAGGTACTTAAGTGTAAATTAAATATTTTCCATTTTTCAGATTCCACGGATTTAGCATGTAATTTTTGTGAGCATAGAATGATTGTAAATCTTCAATTTGAAGTGGAAACTAGACGCAGAAAGTGCCTTGTTTCGGAGAAAAAAAATTGAATCTGAAAAATGAAATAAAAACACACACATACATACTCACAAACTTTCAGCTTTATAATATTAGTAGGATTTGCATGCATACATATCAGTTACTTAAAAGCTAAGTTAAATGTACGTACAGCTAAGCTATAATTCTCTAAGTTATATTGACATGCGCCTTGTTCAGGCATTCTAGAGACAAAATTGATGAGATAGTGGAGGGATGAGTGGAAGTGATGGAAGGGGAGGGAGGGAGTGTGAGAGTGAGAGGTCAGAGGGTAGGTGAGCGAGAGGGGATAACAATATTTGAAAACATAACAATATTTTATGCTCTTCTTATTACTTCAATGGCTTAAATTGTTGTAAGGTAGATAGATCAATATTAAAAAACCATCGACTTTCCGCGCAGTTCCTTATCCGAGTACTCAGTACTCACCAGCGAGCTAAGCCGTAACCGTTGCATGTATCTAAGTACTGAAACCAAAAACCAGTGTGTAGGTACTTGGAAATATTTTAAAGGGAAAACACATCTTTTCTCATTCCGGGAGAAACGACTTGAAAAAAAACTTATTTTTTGTATTTATTAAACCGCACCGTTTTACTAGCGGGCTGAAGCATATTCAGCTAAAACAACATTTATTAAACTGTTTCTCGAATCAACTTCAGGTGTAGTTTTCCAGAATAACCCTCCGATTTCGATTTAAATCGAGAGTTAATTGAAGTGGCAAAATGGAATAGTGACCACTATTTCGCTTTACAGAAATGTAGGATCGGATAGTTTAGTTGTTTATCTCGATACTTCGATCAGTAGGTACTAGGGCATGAATCCCGGGCTCCCGGGATATCGTAATCCCGGGATCTCGGACGCAAAAGTTCGATATTATAATCCCCGGATTGAGTGATCCGATATCGAGATTTGACCAATTTACTATTTGGGTTCATATTAAGGTTTTTAGCTATATTTTGCCTCATGGAAAGATTGAATAGAACTATTAAAATTAAACCCAAATTAGTCTACCCCTGAGATTTAGATTTAGAAGCGTAGGGAATTGGTAAAATGTTTAAAACAATAAAAGTAACGTGATTCATTGCAATTTTTAAGACAAGTATTTTTTATACAAGCTCGCATGCTAAATTTTACCGCTAACATCATTTTAGTGGTGCGCCTAGAATTTGGCGCGAAAGTTTAGATACTTTCGGGTTTAGGCTAATTGCCCGCCATATTTCCAAAATGATGGGGTGGACGGCCCTTAGGGTAACTTATTTACGTAATGAAACCACTAGAGTCTAAAATATATTAAATATTTTAGATTTTACACATTTTTATTGTATTAAATTCGCCTTTTTAACCATATCTAAAATCCCAGTATCAATCCCGGGATCCCGGGATTGAGCTCTTAATATCGATATCATCTCGAGATTGAAAACCTTCCGATATTGCATGCCCTAGTAGATACTCCTACCGTGGGTTTGGTGATAATACTGTTTAACCCTTCAGTGCAGGATAGATATCTCGTATTTAATTATCGATAATTAAAATATCTAAGTTTAAAATGTCAGTGTTCAAAATATCGAACGCCCATAAAATTGAAACGTTTTATTTTCGAATAGTTAAAAAACCTAAGTTCAAATTTATCGAAAAGTACAACAAAAGTCATAATGAGCACAGCATCGAAAATCCTAAAAATATTTCTAGGTGATTTCAAAAAAACGTATCTGTAGTTTTTTGTTTTCATCTAGTGTACGCAGGTTAGGAAAATCTAAATTTCAATTAAAATTAATTGATTTTCCACATGCAGCCTGAACTAAATGTCATTGGGTGATTTAAATAAATAGGTATTGTTTGTGTTAATTAGTTAATATGGATTCTAAATGCAAATAACTGATAATTATCATTTCGGTTTCATTATTGATATTTGTTTATTCTCTACTTAACGCCGTATTGAATATTATCATATTATGTTATGGTGTTATCTTTCGTTACTAATTCGGATGAATTTAAAATAGATTTTTCTTCTATTTTCGCGATGTGGATTGGATATTAAACTTATTTTTCGGTTTTAAGAGGACAGGATTTGTAAACGCGAAAGTATGTATGTATATGACAAATCGCTTTCAGCGATAAGGCCGCCCATTTGTGCAACTTAATTTTAAGCTTGTTTATTATTTACTTTTGTATATGTGTTTATTGTATTTTCTTTGTTTATGTTGTGCAAATAAAGATTTCTATCTATCTATCTAGATGACTTTGTAATTCTTTCACGCAAAATCTACTGAGCTGATTACGATGAAATTTGAAATGTAGACAGACAGAGTTATAGATTAACACATAGGATCCCAAATCCCTATATTCCCGCGGGATCGGGACTTACACGGGCGAAACCGCGGGGCGCAGCTAGTTGCACAGAAACACATTTTCACGGACTGTAAAATCTACGAATCAAGACCTCAGTTTTAAATTAGAATAAAAGAAAGCTAATGAAATTAAAAATTCCCGAAGAATTCTTCACATTTCAGAATTAAATTGAAATCCTACCGGATTACTTAGATTAAAACAAAAAATTAAAGATACGGTACGTAGTCTCGGAAAATGAGACGATAAAACTGCGTCTAGCTGACGCACTAGCCTCAGTCGTATGTCGAACCTTTGCCGCGTGAACACGTGCTGTCACACTGCGATATTTTTTTTTGACATCCATAAGAACGCCTTTTTGCTTATTTACAAATATCTGAATCATTCTTAAAGACAAATGTTTTTAAATAATACAATAATTTTATGAAAATGCATGTAGATGTTTCTAGCTCATTTTTCGAATACGCAATGTTAGAATATACCGTATCTACTATTTTTGTTTTCATCTAAGCCGGATTATTACTTATTGAATACCAGTTTTATTTCTTTAATCGAATTAAAAAATGAGGTTCTCAATTCGTCGCGTAGGTACCTACTTTAATATTATTAGCAAAGTACTAGCAGAGTCCCGCGGTTTCACCTGCGTAAGTCCCGATCCTGAGGGATTTTCCAAAAACCCTTTCTTAGTGGATCCATCACAAAGAACACACTCTCCAAATTTCATGTCTCTAGGACATGAACATGACATGTCTCTTTATGAGTACCTATGTTTGGTTTGGGCTTTGCATTGATAATACCTAGGTCAGTCAGGACATTTAATCTAGACTTACTTATAATATTACTAGCTGACCCGGCAAACGTTGTTTTGCCTTATAAATTATAGATAGTAGCCGATTCTCAGACCTACTGAATACGAATATAAAATTTCATAAAAATTGGTCAAGCCGTTTCGGAAGAGTACGGTAACTAACACTGTGACATGGAAATTTTATATATTAGATTAGCAAAGTACTAGCAGAGTCCCGCGGTTTCACCTGCGTAAGTCCCGATCCTGAGGGATTTTCCAAAAACCCTTTCTTAGTGGATCCATCACAAAGAACACACTCTCCAAATTTCATGTCCCTAGGACATGAACATGACATGTCTCTTTATGAGTAGGTACCTATGTTCGGTTTGGGCTATGCTTTGAAATATAGGTCAGTCAGGACATTTAATCTAGACTTACTTATAATATTATAAAGAGGAATTTGTATTTTTGTGTGTGTGTGCGTCTGTATGTTTGTTCTGAATAAACTTAAAAACTACAGGACCGATATCAAAATTTCTTTCCCATTAGAAAGCTACATTCCCCCTGAGTAACATAGGCTAATTGATCCCGATATTCCCACGGGATCGAGACTTACGCAGGTGAAACCATGGGACGCAGCTAGTACATAATAGTATACATAGAAAACATCCAAACCAGAAACAAAAAAATATTTATATTTAGGCATAAATACCTGCACCCGGCAGGAATCGAACCAGCAACCTTCCTACAATCGTGCCTTTTCCTGACGCGCCACAGAGACCGTCAGCCAGTCAGTCACTCAGGACAGCATTTTATAGATATACAGGGTGTCCCAGAAACGAGTGTCAAGCGAAAGTCCAGAGGTAGAGGACCTTAAGGGGTACCCGAATCACCCCCATGTATGTTCCGCGATTTTTCGTAGTTTAGAAGTTATGGCCTTTTTTTCTCATTTTTCTACTAAAATGCGACCACTGATACCTATTTGGTCATACTTACTGCAATAATTGAGATAATTGGCTGATTTCTTTTCAAATGTGGAGCTGAATGATAAGGTCATGTTACCCGTAACAAAGAAAAGGCGTAACACTAACCAAACTGTTACAAATTAAAAACGAATTTCATAAAGTGAGCTTTGACAAAACGCTATAAACACTTTAAAGCGCAATAAAAAGAAAAACTCGCCTAATATTTTTTTTCCAAAACAACTTCAAAACTTCCTTACTTCATTAGCTATCTAACCTATTTATTTTATTGGTCTGTCATTAGAGGATCTTATCAAAAATTTTATTTAAAAATTCTTTGGTCGAAAATTCTCTCGCTCATCTTACTTAAACCTGAAGGGAAACTCCCGGCCTAATCGAATAACATGAAAAACATATTTGTTCTTATTTTATTTAATACATTTATTTGTACAAATCTTAATTAAGATTTGTGCAGAAGTTTTTTTGCGGAAGACAAAAATCATCACTAGATGGCGCTAGTGGTAAAATACATCGTGGTATCGTTGCGTTTTTATGTCAAAAACCACGTTTGTTGTATGGGAGCTCCCTTAAATATTTGCGGGTACAGTAATACATCCTCTGTAAAAATTTCAACTGTCTAGCTATCACGGTTTATGAGATACAGCCCGGTGACAGACGGTCAGACAACGAAGTCTTCGTAATAGGGATGAGTGAGAGAATTTTCGACCAAAGAATTTTTAAATAAAAATTTTGATATGATCCTCTAATGATAGACCAATAAAATAAATAGGGTAGATAGCTAATGAAGTTATGAATTTTTTCAAGTTGTTTTGGAAAAAAAATATTAGGCGAGTTTTTCTTTTTATTGCTCTTTAAAGTGTTTATAGCGTTTTGTCAAAGCTCACTTATGAAATTTGTTTTTAATTTGTAACAGTTTGGTTAGTGTTACGCCTTTTCTTTGTTACGGGTAACATGACCTTATTATTCAGCTCCACATTTGAAAAGAAATCAGCCAATTATCTCAATTATTGCAGTAAGTATGACCAAACAGGTATCAGTGGTCGCATTTTAGTAGAAAAATGAGAAAAAAGGCCATAACTTCTAAACTACGAAAAATCGCGGAACATACATGGGGGTGATTCGGGTACCCCTTAAGGTCCTCTACCTCTGGACTTTCGCTTGACACTCGTTTCTGGGACACCCTGTAGATAGGTGTCAAGGAAGGTACAATACTGTCGGCGGATCTGAAAATTGTTGTCCCCATATTCCCGCGGGATCGGCACTTATGCGGGTGAAAATATTAATGTTGTAAAAGATGTGTCATGTTGTACTGTCTGTAAAGTTAGAGCTGATTTACATGGCTCATGGCGGGAATATGGGGACAACAATTTTCGGAAAGCCTAACTTCAGACGGGCCTAGATCCGCCGACAGTATTGTATACCTATGAAAAAAAGTTTAAATCCTCAATTGACAATAGCGGTTCACAATTGTGTTGCAGTTACCCGGCCATCCGTACGCCGCGCTACACTATTCTGCAAGCTCTACGGCTGTGGTTCGGCAACCCTCGCAACAGGAGCCATTTGCAGGTGGGTACTTGCTATTGGTTTGTTAAGACGATTGCAGATTGTTCACGTTGTTTTTTAGTGTTCCGTAGGTACCCTTGTAGTAAGACTTCACTGTTCGTCTGTATGTCTGTCACTAGGGTGTAGATATCTCATGAGGGTAGCTAGCCAGTTGAAATTTTTACAAATAATGTATTTTTCCTGCAAAATTTACCAAAATGCTTTACCGTTTTCGAAAAAAATACTCGTTCGAAGTATCGACTATGTGTTATTCCAGGGCACACATTGGCTACATCGAACGAAGGTGGTACCTATAACATCCGAATACCGCCGGCATTTTAAAGTTTAAGGGATTCTTAAATAATTGAACAGCTTTTAAATTTTGAATGAGTATGGGATTTGTACGAGTTAAAGGAGGGAGTCTTCCTACACTTTTTTCCATACAAACTTCACAAACGTAGGCAATTGATTTCTCCCTGGATAAAGGATATTAGTGAAAATATGTTTTTGACCCCTACGTTTTGATTATTTTTCCAATACTTTTTTTTTAATTTTATTTCTATTCTAATTAGAAAATATAAAAAGAAACAGATAAGTATAGGCTTTATGTCATAAACGTTACGTATATTCTAATGGTGTAACTTACTTAATTTACCCTACTTACCCGGGGTTGAAACCAGCTACGTTTGTATGGAGAAAGAGTATATAGACTTTCCTCAATAATAATTGTTTAAGTAGAACTAAAATTTTGAGTAGGATTTCTATATTCGGCCGTAAGTCGTCTACGATTTTTTTAATATTATTATATGTTCGAATTTGTATTGTCTACAGAATCTACTATTGTACAGGCACTCTTACCCCCGAACCAATTCGGTACCCATTTTCGCTGCACCATTTGCGACGAGCCTATTCGTCTTCACATTTTTCCCGTTTCGAATGTTTTTTTTTCTTTTTTTCTCTCTATTTTTTGGCGATACAAAATCGGGAACGGGTACCCGGCCCGGTAGTTGCGTAGTTGCCGTTTAATCGCCCAGTTTCGACCGTAAACGGTGTTTTATAGCCGAAACTTGTCACAGATATATTGTAGGACGGTAATAATCTTAGGGATTACTTAGGTGGCCCAAGTGTTAGCTTAGGTGATAGTAAATAAAATAAACTACTATAAACTACTAAAGTAATAAGTACAGGTAGAATTTACTCAGCTGATTAGGGAAGCCTAGTTTTTCACCTGGATTGCCTTTCACCGGCCGGTCAGATTGGAGTCACACTTCACGTCACTGATGAGATGGCCTTCTCACTGGCATACCAGTTAGGTATGACTTAAAATCCAGGAGATCTCTCCATCCCTCACGTCCCTGTTGCTCCCTTGTTGTAATTTGGTCAGCTGATTAGGGTGGCCCAGTTGTGAGTTAGCAAGTCTCCGTCTGCCATTTTTACGTGTTTGTTAGACATTATTAATAGTAGCTGATCCACTACCATCACATCACTAGAGCCCATGTTGTTTTCATCCGTACATTTCTCAATATTCTATCCAATCCGGTGGTTTTGATTGGCTGTATTTTACCACCACCATGGGCTATAGTGATATGATGGCTTATCCCTGTCTATTATACTATAGACAGGGAAAATCGCCAGTGCCTATTGGTGCCCACTTGCTGCCCGGGCTTGGCATATAAGGGCAGGGAAAATAAATAAACGTAGACTACCAAAGTGTTTACTTCCTTTTCAAGTTTACTTATCCTTATTAATTCGTATCGATATCGTCTTGATGTCACTATCTTTTCCGTTGATAGTTCGGCGTGTATTGGACCTCAGTTTTTTATGTCATTTATCTTTTGTCGCTACATGCTAGATAATTTTGTGGTGTTTGGAATCCGCTGTGCATATTTTCGTCCTCTCTTTCTTTCTCTCCCTGTCTCTCTCTTTCTCTTTCTTTATTTATAACGAACTGGCTGTGCCCCGCAGTTTCACCTGCGTAAGTCCCGATTCCGTCAGAATATCGGAAACCCCTTTCTTTGTGGACCAACAAATCATTAAGAACACATCCTCCAAATGTCATATTTCTGGGACCAGCGGTTTTAACTGTGCGTTATTATAGTTTAATCAGTCAATGAGACAGAACTTTTAATTTTATCCCCCTTACTTATAAACGCTGATTAACAGCCGCATAAACTATATGTATCGTTTGTCATTTACTTCGACATGAAGTTCCAAAGTTGAAAAACAGAAACAGACGTTACATAACTTAGTCATCTGTTAATCATCAATATAAGTAAGGGGGTTAATCTATCTGTATATATAAAATTCAAAGTCCTGACTGATCTATATATCAACGCATAGCCCAAACCGCTGGTCCTAGAGACATGAAATTTGGAGAGTGTGTTCTTTGACGACCTCGGTGGCGCGTCGTGCGAAAGCGCGACTGCAATGCAGGAGGTTGCGGGTTCGATTCCCGCCGGGTGCAAGTATTTATGCTTATAAAATAAATATTTGTGTCTGGTCTGGGTGTCCCTCTATGTATAATATGTATGTATTTACAAAAGAAAAATAAATATAAGTATTATATCAGTTGTCTAGTCACCGTAACACAAGCTTAGTCGCTTACCACGGGGCTAGATGGCGCTGTGTGTTGTTCGGAGAAATTATTTATTATTTTATTTTATTTATTTTATTATTTTATTTGTGGTAAGTAAAGATCCACCAAGAAAGGGATTTTGGAAAATCCCGTAGGATCGGGACATACGCGGGTGAAATCGCGGGACGCAGCTAGTGTACGTATATGCCAGTTTAGAAATAACCTATTCGCTCTAAACTTGAAGACTCCAAAGTTGTAGTTTTGGGGAAAATACCGACACGGACAGCTAAACTTAGTTCAATAAAATTCCAGTTTTCAAAGTAGGTTTCTAACTCAAAATCACACTCTTAGAATAGAATAGAATAGAAAATAGTTTATTTGGTCTAAAACACACATATATTACAAAAACGAAATGGAAATAAAAATAATAACACAGCCTTTGCCGAGAACTTAACTTTTAGGAAACCATAGCCTCGCGTGACGCCACGTCTTTGTGGTCTATCGTGAGTCGTCATAGCTAAATATGAAGATTTGTGACGTTTACCAGAAATAGTGTTGATTTTTACTCTGTTTTCGCAATGTTGGATTGAAATCTTATTTTTCGATTTTTATCTCATATTTTTAGCATTGGTTTAATGCTCAACGTTTCGAGACTCTCTTAAGAAGAGACCTGGAGGGTTACTTCGGTTAGTTTCGATACGACAACGATACTGTCATAACGATGGTTCTACTGTCACCCTACTATCAGAATGTGACAGTGGAATCATCGTATGACAGTATCGATGTCGTATCGAAACGAACCGCAGTAACCGTGTTCTTCTCGTTTTATTTATAAGAAATGTTCATAATATTAATGATAAATATCTGTTACCTTGGTTACCTACCTCATCATCATCATCGTCAGAGCGATTTTCCCAGTTGTATAACCACCTTCCCGGGCCCTTAAGAACAGGAAAGCTGCTCTTTTAAGTTACGTCTCCACTTCCCACGATAAGTTACAATGGTCTTGGTCGCAAAGAGACTGTGGAGCCAGAAGACGAGGCCCGCCGCAGCTCCAGCCTCCTCGCGACCAAAACAATTGCAACATAGTCAAAACGTCGAAGTAAGAAAATAATGAATTAAAGTCACGCGATTAAGACCTGGGTATGTAATTTATTAGGTATGTGTTAGTTCAAAAAGTTTAGGTATTTCGTTCGGCCTTCGGCATCCCGTGTAGTGAAGCCATTTGCACGCATGTTAGCTTTTTAATAACCTGCTTACTAAAAACAAAAGCCCAACATTGAATTAAGCATTTTAAGAATTTCTCAATCACAAAACCCTATTTATTTACTCCAACTCAATAAATAGGTAAACCTTAAGGTGAAGCATTGATAAACTAAAAACTCATTAGGTACCACGCGGTAGCTAATAGTAGCTAGCTATCTAACTCGAGCTGGTACCGCGCGTAGTCGTGGCACCAAAACAGTATTTCTCGTTTAACATTAATTATCGATATTGCTAATTAGGTAAAACTGTTATTACCAATATGAAGTGCAGATTACAATAGGTACTAAATAAATAAATAAATTCTGTGAACAACACACAGCGCCATCTAGCCCCGTGGTAAGCGACTAAGCTTGTGTTACGGTGACTAGACAACGGATATAATACTTATATTTATTTTTCTTTTGTAAATACATACATATTATACATAGAGGGACGGACACCCAGACCAGACACAAATATTTATTTTTTAAGCATAAATACTTGCACCCGGCGGGAATCGAACCCGCAACCTTCTGCATTGCAGCTGGGCATTCGCACGACGCGCCACAGAGGTCGTCAAATAATAATAAGTAAAAAACAATGTTCAAATATATCCCGTTTCGTTGCAAAATGAAAATCTCGGTTTTTGACGAGTTGTTTTAATTATTATTATTTTTTATTGCAAAAAGTGTAAGTAATAAAACCTACCAAAATGAAGGCAAAAGAAGAATAAATGAAATACCAAAATATGGTTTCCGTATGTTTTGTAATTACTTATTCATTTTGACTTTAGAAAAATGACTTTATGCTTACAGTAAGTAAAAAAAAAGTCTAATTTACATTTTTTTTTTAATCCGTCATACAATATTGAATTAAACACGTAAAATCAATTTTTAACAGACTTCCAAAAAAGGAGGAGGTGTTCAATTTGTCGGGTGTTTTTTATATGGTTTTTTCTTTAATTACTGAGATATATTTGCCCACCAAAGCTACAAATTCTTTTTTCAAGTCGTCATCTTAACAGCGTAATTAGCCTACCGCCTCTCGAATACGGAGTCGATGTGACAGATTACGCTCTCTCAGTGTTGCCAATTCAATAAATACTCGTCAGAGTTAATTATTAAGTAAGTCTACGATTTGGGGAAATTCGCTCGGAAATAGGGATGAAAAATTATTAGGGAATTAGGCTCCTCTCAGGATTTGATTGGAGATTTAACTTTCTGTTCGGAAGAAGCACTTCAATAAGTTAATTTAACTATCTACACGTTTATCAGTTAGGCTAGTAGGTGCGGTTTATTGGCTTAATCCCCACTAAAAATTCCCCACCAGTGGGATAATGACAATTATCGGAAACAATTTGCGGTTTTCCTCTCTATCCTTTTTAATCCTGGTTGGTGGGGATTATGCCACTAAAAATTTTGCGTAGGTAAAGTACCTATTTTGTTTTAAGGGTTCCGTAGCGGCACCCTATTACTAAGACTCCGCTTTCCGTCTGTCCATGACCAAGCTGTAGGTCATAAACCGTGATAGCTTATAGTTATTTCAATTTCGAATACCACTCTAGATTCTGCAATACGACCTGGGAATGTGACGCCCGTCGTTACAGTAGGTAGGTATAGGTAGTCAACTCAAGTGTGTTGGTACTTATTATAAATACTTAGACAATACTCTCGACTGTCAAGTTTCGGAAATAAGTATTAAGTAATAATAAAAAACCCCGTGTAATGAATATATGAACCAGATTTTCAAAATCCCCTGAAAACGTTACAATGTTTTTTATGATGTTTTCCGAATACGGTATTCGGTAAAAGCGTCATATTTGGCGTACCTATACAAATATTTGTAATGGTAGGTACTTGTTGCATCACTAGTTTAAATTAAACTTGTCGTTTTTGTAAGCACGATCACATAGACAATTAGACAGAAGGCCTCGTAGTAGGTCAGAACTGATGTTTCTAGGATAAATTACTACAAAAGTTATTAGAAACGAAAGTTTTTGAAAATATATTTATTAAAGTCGAGGATACTTACTAAGTCTGTTATGACGTGAAAACACGATTCCTGAAAATTTTCTCGATAGAAAAAAATCCCAAACTTCCCTCTAAATTGTACAAATAAGTGATTTTACTCAGTCAATATTTTACGTAAACTAATAAAACTTTGTATAAGAACTGAACTTAGCTCAATACAGTGCAGTCATGATTTGAATTTCAAAATTAATGTTTTATTATCTTGTTATTACCTATTGTTTGATTTTACGCTCTAAAATTTTGCGTAGTAGCATCTTACGTCCTTCACTAACGCATCTGATATTCGCTAGCGTTATCCCTGTCACGCAATTAGGGTTATATGGACCGTTAAACTATTGCATAGCTTTTTTCGCGGGCCTTGAGCTTTGATTGAACAAATTTCGTAACATAAAAAAACCTAACATCGCCTACCATGCTGCCATGGTTACCATGTAGCGAGCTCGCTACATGGTAACCATGGCAACGTGGTACAAAACAAAAAAATAAAATTATAATTGCATAAGTAGTATTTAATTTAATTTATTTATTTTTTATATTATATTATTTTTAGAAATAAGCCAAGCTACATCGTAGGCGAAATTTTTTAAAACAATAATCGGCCGAGCGTTAACTTGGTCGATTATTTTTTTAAAAACAAATAAAAATAAGCCGAGCTACATCGTAGGCAACATTTTTTAAAATAATAATCGGCCGAGCGTTAGCTCGGTTATTTTTCTTTTAAGAGGAGTATATACGCCAACGACCTTGAAACTGAAAATCCCTGTCGGGCTCATCGAAAATTGTTGATTATTTCATGACGGAATGTCGTAGAACTTTTTTTTGTACACAGATTGTAGGTGACATTGTTTCCTACATTTTGGCGTAGTTTTAAGACAAGAACCTCCTATTGGTGCAAAGCCTATCCAAATTTTAGACAAAAAATGTCTGATTTGGCTAAAATGTCGATAGGCTTCAATACGTTTCGACATATTTGTATGGAAACTGCACTAAAATATCGGAAACAATGACGCCTACAATCTGTACACAAAAAAAGTTCTACCACATTCCGTCATGAAATAATCAACAATTTTCAATGCGCCCGACATGGATTTTTAGTTTTTCAGAATAGGGCCCTTAATTAAAGCGCTATGCAATAGCTTTTAACCGCGACAGTCCCCGAGTGCCACACGTTTTTTTTGTTTTTTTTTTACAGATGTATTTCTTCTTTTCATTTACCTACCTACGGCTAAAAAATTTACCATACCAAATGTAGGTAGGTCCTAATGACAGAGTTTATCCATTCTCAATATCGGAGAGTGAACATAATTTACTAAAACTTCACTCCATACTCGCAAGTCAAATTTCTTTAACATTAATCATACGAAATTAACACCGTGGCTGCTTGACAGCAAATTCAATATGAGATGAGATGAATCCAATAAGTGCGTGTCACGTGTCACTCGCGTCAGCCATATTTGACGAGGCGGGCGGCGCCATCTTGCGGTCAACCCGGCTGTTTTGATATATTATTTCGATGTATTTCAATGGCTTACGTAGGCTTGAGGGACTGGAATATTGAAGACCTAAAGCTTTTTAAAAGCACTAGCTGCGTCCCGTGGTTTCACTCGCGTAAGTCCCGATCCCGTGGGAATATCGGTGTAAAAAGTAGCCTATCTGCTATTCCAGGTCTCCAGCTGTCTATATTCCAAGTTTTTTCGCAATCGGTTAAGTAGTTTTTGCGTGAAAGAGTAACAAAGTCACATACATTACATAGATACTTGCAAACTTTCACGTTTATAATATTAGTAGGATAGGATAAATTTATTTTTCTTTAAGAAAAGTTAGGTGCTATCTTGATCTTGAACGGTCGTGCGAGTTAAGCAACGCTTGGCGTGGTCATTACTTAAATGGGTGACCGATTTGTGTGGCAAAAAAACATTTTCTCAAGCTCCGCCGTGTTTGGGAAGGCACGTTTAGTAGTTGGTCCCGGTGTGGTATCTGATAGCAGGCGATAGGTCAAGAGGCCTTGCTATCTAAAAACTGTAACACCAGGTGAGCCTCACTCTATACGAAAAGAAGAACATCGCTCTTACGGTAAAGGCCAACATTGTAAGAAAACTGACACATTTTGCCACGATTTGAAGGCATGGGCCAATCTGGAGTAGGCTCCTGTGACGTATTACTGCCTAACTCTTCAATTCAATTCAAAATTTCTTTATTCATTGAGATTTTAGAGCAATGTATGAAAATACATGATCATTTTGAAATGACTAAGACTATGACTTAAGACTATGATTTTCCAATGTAATAGTCGACACGACGCATGTATATGTATGTAGGTATAGTCAAAATATAAACCATGTATTAGTCGACTGTTTGCCACTGAAAACAGTCGACTATACATTTATATTCCTTTTAATTACACGTGTGAAACCACGGGGTGTAACTACTGTATAATACGACTTGGGATGAAATTCTCTTATTACGTTTTCTGAACATGATATATTATTATTATATAAGGTGTAGGTACCTACCTACCTATGTAATGTAGGTAAGATTTATTCAAATAATTTCCTTTTGTTTCTCCGACTATGAGAAGAATATTATTTTTTGCAGGAATTTAATGAACTTTTTATTAGGAAGGTAGGTAGGTAGGTATCTACCTAAACTTTATATTTTTCGCTTCAGTTTTTCACAATTGAAATTTCATTATAATATGACGGCCGCTGTGGTGCGTCGGTTGAAGGCGACTGAAATGCAGAAATCGCGGGTTCGATTCCCGCCGTTCGCAAGTATTTATGTTTAAAAATAACTAATTTGTTTGGTCTAGGTCTAGGTTTTCTATGGCTTATATGTCATCAATATCTGCTAATATTACGAACGAATCAGGCGTCCACGGTCACGTCTAGACGAGACGTCCCTTTGTTTGTAAACCCTATACTAAATTTAGAAACTTAAGAGGACAGTCTACCTACTCTTTTCTCCATACAACTTTCCAAACGTAGTCGACTGTTGCCCTTCTGGATAAAGATATTAGAAAAAATATGTTTATGATTGATATATCCTATTATATCAAACATGACCATTCCCCTTTGTTTTGTTTTTTTTTTCATTTTCAAATAAGTATTTCTTATTTTTTTAATTTCTATTCTAATTAAAAAAATTAAAAAAAATAACGTAGAGACATGGTCATGGCAGATACTATAAATATTTTATGGCTATAACATATTTGTTCTAATGTCTTTATGCAGGGAGGAAACAATCGACTACGTTTTGTATGGAGAAACAGTAGGGAGACTGTCCTCTTAACGAGACAATCTGGAATAATCTCACATACCTATAACAGAAAAGCCTCCTTAGTATATGAACTCACAGTTCTCGCACACACAGATCTTCGCATTAATTAAGGAGTAACTCAGAATTGCTCTGTTTATAGCGCTCCATTGCAGTACCCTGTCATATGCACACAGGTGTCCAGTTGATAGGTAGCTAAGGTAAATACGGTTGCTTAATGTATTAAAAACAATTTAATATTCTTTCTGCATTTGCCGTATGTCCGACGAAATTTGGGCAATAATCACGTCGGTCTGGACCCCGGAATCACCCAGCAACAACTTATCTACATAGATATGTTATAGCGTCCCCAACAATGGCCATCATTTAGGCATAAATGGAGGGGTCTGCTGTAGCATAATGCCACACCCAGGAGCAATCGTCCGGGATCAGTTATAGACCGATCGTGTCCCCAAGCACTAGTGTTTGGTTCTCTATAAGGATAGCTGCCTAGTCCACAAATGGCGCTACCTGATTGGTCAGACTGGTAGGTACCGGAGCAATGAAGCCACTCGCACTTCTAAGAGGAGCTAACGACAACTTCGCTCACCACTCGCACCTCTAATAGGAGCTAACGTCAACCTCGCTGGGGCTGGCAGTTAAGCCACCTACCATATATTCGGGGGCACCGGTATGCTTGTCACCGGGCGGGGGGCTCAGGTCTTCGGGGCATCGCATCTCCGGCTGCGCTGTGCCATAAAGCGTAGGACCCTAGCTGGGGGTGTCCGGTCCTTACTAGGATTTATAGGTTACTCAGGTAGGCATATGGAGTTATGCCGGGAAGTTAGCGTGCCAACAGCTCCAACAGTACCACACTGGATCCCGGATAGCAGGTAACTCCGCGGTAGGCCCAGAAGGAGAAGGCGGGACGAGCTGGACTCGAACCTTAGTGGCAGATCCAAGTATCGTCCGAACCAGCACGAACGTTCAAGATCGGCAGGTACGTACAGTTAGCTAGGTCCTTATCCAAGCGATGTTCCCGATTGCACCCCTTTCGGGATCCCGGGGTCCGCTTAAACATATAGGTAAGTCTATTAACCTTACCTCCTGCAAATAGATTTGACAATGGTTTTTCGGCCGGCCTGGCCGAAAAACCATTGTGGCATAACCTTACCTACCTGACACCAACCACACGCGACTCCAGGTTTTTCCACGGGGTTGCAATTTTCGAAGAATTGTTTTCCCTTCAAATGTTTCGTCCTTACTTACCCTCCTATCTATTAGTAAACACCTATTAAAATGTTCGCTAATTGAACTGTTATGCCGAGTATCACATAGAATAGACTTCGCCGTACTTCGAACATCTAATTGGCTTAAAATTTGCATACATATGAGAACGTAGTTTCAATTACATCGTATCATAGGTGATCGGATCTAAGAACAAGCCCGTGTTTATGTTTATTAAAGGAACTGCGCAGTTTCGAACTTAGTATAGTCACAGAATACATAATAGTGCATGGTATAGTTAGGTCATGATGTTGGTGGTATATTGACAGCTGCGTCAATGTCATGATAAGTAGGTAAAAGAAACCGGCCCAGTGCGAGTTGGACTTAGGGTTCATCTAAGAACAAGCCCATGTTTATGTTTATTAAAGGAACTGCGCAGTTTCGAACTTAGTTTAGTCACAGAATACATAATAGTGCAAGGTATAGTTAGGTCATGATGTTGGTGGTATATTGACAGGTGCGTCAATGTCATGATAAGTAGGTAATAAAACAACCAGCCCATTGTCTAAACAATAATTCCAACCAATTGGAATTATTGTTTAGACGTGTTGATTAAATGTCACTCCCAGAAATTCCGATTAATCTAATAAGTCTAAACCTAAGTAGATATATACGTACGTACGTGCACTAACATACTTACCGTTATCAAAGTGCAAAGTCGATGCTCAAACCTCTCTTGCTCTCTATCTCTCTCTCTCTTCAGACGTAGAATAACAATAACAACTACAACAGAAAGAATAACAACATATTGGACGTACTATAATAACTCTCTGTAGTCGGCCCTCATGACTGAGGATCGTGGTCAACGTCTAGAGGTCTGGACTTGCCTTAAACGATCTCTCTCTATCAGCTTCAGTTCATTACATCTCGGACAATTCTTTGGAACTTGACGGCTGATGATCCCTTAAATTGATTTGACTATAATAACCAAATCATTACAATAGATAGATACCTAGCGGTGTTAAAGATTTTTCACTTCCAGAAATTCCGTTTGATTTAATAATCTTGCCCAAACCTAAGTAGATACGTACGTAGCTACGTGCACTAACCTACTTACCGGTATCAAAGCTCAAAGTCGACGCTCAAATCTCTCTTGCTACGCGACGTCAAAGGATAACAACATATTGACCGTACTATAATAAGTAAACCACTACAATAGATACCTTTAGGTCCTCTATTTCAGAATCTTGGATTAAAAATGTAAACAAAAAGCTCATACATTTATTTAAAAGTGACAGCTCTTTATTTACATTTTTCTTTAATATTGACAGTTCCTTATTTACATTTTTGATCTAAGATTCTGAAATATAGTATAGCCGTGATAGAGTAGGTACAGATTTTTCACTCCCAGAAATTTCACTTGATCTAATTTTCTTGTCTACGTACACTAACGACCGAATAGAGAAACGCAACCTAAAAATTGAGTACTACTTAAACAACTAAGCACCTCTCAAATTCAAAAAATCCCATACTATTTTTACCCGACTGCGCGACGCAAAGAAGGGTTATTAAATTTAGAAGCTGCTCAATTATTTAAGTACGCCTCAAATTTTAAGTGGCGTTTCTGTATTCGGTGGTTGTCTAGGTACTTTCCGCTATCAAAGCTCAAACTCGATGCTGAAATCTCTCTTGTCACGTCAAAAGTATCACAACATATTGGGCGCACTATAATAAGTAAATCATTACAATAGGTACCTAACTTATATTAAATCCTGTAGTTAAATACACATTCAATGATTATAATCATTATTAGGTAGTTATCTTTAGCCATGTTCGTTCAGCTAATATAATTAATTAGTTAGATCGATTTAACTGATATAATTTCGAGTCTATAGGTTCGCTGTTTTAGATTTGGGTGATTATTTGCTGACTATAATGGTTTTGTTAATTGGAATAGCAGTGTACGATTTTAAACTAATATGGTTGTTTTCACTGTAAATGTTATTTATGAACGGGTACTTTAAAAATGTATTCATGATATTTTAATTATTTTCCCCTATTCATTGCCTGTCAACTGTTTCTTCCATGGATAAAGACTATTAATTAGAGGAAATATGTTTATGCCAAAAAAACAAAAAACCTATACCTGACATGACATGACTACGCATTTTTTTTATTTTATCAATTTCAAATTTAGAATAGAAATTAAATTACAAAAAATCAGAATATGATAAAAAAAAAGAGGGGCGTGCATGGTCATGTGGCTACGTATGTAAGTTTTATGGCGTAAACTTTATTTCTCTAATGTCCTTATCCAGGGTGGAAACACTTTACTATGTTTGTATGGAACAAAGAGTAGTTAGATATCCTTTCCCTCTAAAACGATCAGAGATAGCAGCAGGACCAACTGCTTAACGTCCTTTTAAACTAATTTTGTTTTTATTCCAGTCTGACTGCCTGATATTCTGGCTCCTGTCCACCGTAACAGCTGGACTGCTAGCGGTCTGCATCGTCGGAACCCAATACTTTGTTATAGAGGGCAACAAATTTGGTAAGCAGTTTGATGGAGGCCTTAGAAAAGAAGAAGGTGTGTTTCAATTTGTTTATTTTTTATTTATTTTTATTAGGGAACCAGTTGCGCACGAGTTTTCACTCGTGCAAGTACGATCCCGCGGGAATTTTGGGATGAAAAGTAGCCTATGTTACACCTCAATAATTTAGCCTATATTGAATTTTTTGAAATCGGTCCAGTAGTTTCGGAGCTTCGTTACAAACCATCATTTTTTTCTCTTTATAATGATACTAGCTGCGCCCCGCGGTTCCACCGATCCCGCGAAAATATCGGAATAAAAAGTTGCCTATGTGTTAATCCAGATCTCCAGCTATCTGCACACCAAGTTATATTGCTGTCGGTTCAGCGGTTTTTAAGTGAATGTGCAACAAACATATACATACCTACATATATTTTTTAAGTTATAAATGCATTTCTTTGTACTTGCCTTTTCCTAAAACTAATAAGCTGAATTGATTGATAGGCCTCAAACTCTTCCCAGGGATCTCCCATCGCATAACAGAGACAGCCATGGACTTCTTCATGGCGATAGTTCTCTGCGGATACTCCGTGACAGTGTACTTGTTATGGAAGGACCATTACGTCATGTGGAACAGGTGGCGACGCGCCAACGTCAACGTCAGACTGTTGTTGGCGCCTGATACTAACCCTGTACCCTTCTCGCCGAGGAATAGACCTTACAATGTTGTTTGATTATACGATTTATAGACGATTTTCGATTGTCTTATTATTATAAACGGCTTAAAATAAAGTTAGTTGCCTATTAAATACATCTTCCCTACTATGAGATGAGAAATGGCGATAGTTATTTCCGGTTACTCCGTGACAGTGTACTTATTATGGAAGGATCATTACGTGATGTGGAACAGGTGGCGACGGGCCAACGTCAACGTCAGACTGTTGTTGGCGCCTGATACTAACCCTGTACCCTTCTCGCCGAGGAATAGACCTTACAATGTTTTTTTGATTATACGATTTATAGACGATTTTTGCTGGTTTCTTATTATTAAAGCTCTAAATAGAGTTAGCTGCCTATCAGATACATCTTACCTACTATTAGAAATGGCGATAGTTCTCTGCGGATACTCCGTGACAGTGTACTTGTTGTGGAAGGACCATTACGTGATGTGGAACAGGTGGCGACGGGCCAACGTCAACGTCAGACTGTTGTTGGCGCCTGATACTAACCCTGTACCCTTCTCGCCGAGGAATAGACCTTACAATGTTGTTTGATTATACGATTTATAGACGATTTTTGGCTTATTTTGTTTATTATTAGAGCTCAGAATAGAGTAACTCACTGTTGTTGACGTCTGATACTCTTTTGTTATACATGCTGTTGGAGTTTATGGAGCAGCTGTACACGTTGTTCTACACGTCTAGGCGAACAACTTGTTCTACACCTCGAGACTATTGGAAATTTGAAGTATAGTTTCCGAAAATTTTGAATTTGCAGTGATTCTCAAAGTTGGAGGTCATTGACCTTAAATATTCCTTTTGTTTAGATTGGACTATAACTACAATCTAAACAGATTTTAAAATTACTTACTACCTACCTACAAAGTATTTACGTTCCCGATTCGCAAACTGTGAAATAATTTCAACTGCACAAGCGCTACTATTTCTTTGTTAGCACATAGGTAACATTAAATTCGTATTTGCGAGTCATACTTTAATTAGTCCCCACTAATGTAGGTAGAAACCGTAGAGCAAGATTTACATTTTACCTACCCTCTTTATGTAGGGAGGGTACCTACGTAGGCACCAGAAGTGTACGTATACGTACAGTCAGAGTCAAAAGCCGGCCACATTTTAAAAATCTCTCTTTGGCTGGGATATGAAAAATAAAGATACTTGTTCAGTTTCGACTACATGGAGACCATTAGAGTATGTGTTACCTCTGCTATTATCACGCAAGTCTCCAGCTCCCACGCTGTTGCCAAGCACAGGCATAGAGAGTTTTTTCAGAGTGTAATCAACTTATCACCGATTGATGTCATCGAGCTTGGAATTTGATAATTATTAGCAAAGCCTACGCTGGCTGGTAGGAAGGTATATTTACATTTTTGTCGCCTGACTGCACCTTCCTAAAGTTTGTATATACGGTTTTACAGCTATTGATTTTATTTGAGATTTGTTCTTCTCTTTCGTACGAATGAGCGTTTTTGCGTACATTGTCCCATATACGTACATAATAATGAAGCAGGTTTCCTCGCGATGTGTTTCTTCAACGTATTTACGTATCTATGTGTATTTATAGTGCGATTACAGTGCAATGGGATTTGTCGATGTTGGCTCTATGCACTGACCGTGTGAAGTCGCAAAGTTTTGACAACTTGTGACTTGACGTTGACAGTAACAACGAATATGTTTTGTAAGAAAATGGCGGTTTCGACTTCAATGTTTGTCAATCAAAACATTGCGTGGTGAGAGTTACGATTTTATTTAAAAAACGGTAAAGATAAGACAGAAATACTTTAATATCTAGTGTTTAGTAATAAAACGTGCGAAACATATAAAGAAAAATGAGTTTCAACTTCGGAGGAGCTCCAACTACGACTACGAACACTTTCGGCACAGCAACACCTTCAACAGGTAAAAATCTAATATTCCACTGCGAAATAAGCATTTATTTCTCTCAAAAAGGTTTTATTATTGAATATACTTAATCATTTTTACTAAAATTGACGTAAAACAAATGTTTTCACGATTTTATAATGTTATTGTCAATCTAACCTCTCTTACCTTTTGGCTATATTTTGAATAAATAAATCTTGGTTTTCTGTGAAATGTTTTGATAATTCCTTAATTATTTTACAGGTTTTGCATTTGGAGGTGGCGATGCTTCAAAACCATTGTTTGGTGCTACGAATACAGGTGTGTTTATTTTGTAAACTCAATATAGAACATAGAATGAAGTGGTGACACCAAGGTGTGCTTATCTCATGAACCATGATAGGTAGACGGTTAAAAATGTTCACAGATGATGTATTTCTGTTGCCTCTATAACCAAAACAAAATAAAATAAATATTTATGTGGGGCTCCCAAGCAACAAATGTGATATTGTTATGGAATCCTTCGAGCGTAAGTCTTAGTCAGACTTGGGCGGATTTTTTTGTTTGATCCCGATCTGTTCAGTAGTTTCTGTATACAGACATGATAAGTTCAGAATTAATATTACAAGCAACTTTACAAATAAAGATAAAAATGTTTCAGAAAACAAGACAGCATTTAATTTTACAAGTCCAACAGCAAACCCACCTGCGTTCGGTACAAGCGGTGGTAGCTTCTCTTTTGGAACTGCAAAGACTACTGCCGCAGCGGCCCCTTCATTATGTAAGTTCTTACATTGAGATACATTATGTACAAGAGCTATTGGCATGACCAAACATATTCCATTATCCCTTATTATGCAAAATAAATATAAAAAGCTGCTGCAGCACTGTCAATATTGTTATGTCTATCAGCACTACTGGCACAAATATTAAGTCAATGAATCACAATTAAAACATCAAAAGCATCATCGATTGTTACCGCAGCAGCTGTTAACAACTGTCTTCTGATGTCATATTAACTGTTAGTTAGTTTCGCTTGGCCTTTTCCGCACTTAGCCTCACAATTGGGGTATAGTACGTGATTTCTTAGAAGGTTGTGGTGAGTCCTAGGACATGTCGGTTTCCTTATGATGTTTTCCTACACCAAAAGAGTGGTGTTATTAGGGCACATAACTTTTTCTTAAAGAAAAAGACATTGGTGTGCACTGTCTGCCTGGATTTGAACCCACAACTCTCAGAATGAAAGTTGGGGTATCTACCAACAGACCAACACCATTATATACATACATATCTACTGTTAAGGTTAGTTAGTTAGTTTCGCTGGGTCTTTTCCGCACTTAGCCTCAGAATCGGGCCATTGTACGTGATTTTTTAGAGGGGTTAAGCAGTAAGACGCCATGGAATCCTACTCCGTACAACGTTTCCTACTGTTAAGGTTAAGACCAATCAATGTGTATGTACTAAAATTAAGTTTCCCATTTCTTTGCTACAGTCCAATCTCCATCCAGCACCACTGCTGGGTCTACATTTGGAGCAAGCAAACCTCTCGGTTTTGGAGCACCGCCTAACCAAACGGTTGGAAGTCCTGGCTTTGGACAGCCACAGGCACAGGTAATTCATTTTATTAATAGAAACTATCAGCTTCATATAAACAAAATTGACGAAAGTGGCTGAAACATCCCACCTACATAATGTTAGAGTTACTGTCATCCAAGTCTTAGAATCCCACCCTAAATAACTTTAGGGTTGCAGTTATCCCAATATTGACCCACCAAACATGTAAATATCTATCAGCTTTCTATGAATTAAGTATCAAAGAGGCCAAAGCAAACCACCCTTAATATTTTTAGGGTTACTATGATCCAAGTCTTATGCTGGGTTGCAGTAAACCGTTTTAAATATATATTTAGTAGAGATGGGCCGACTAGGGGTTCTGCCGACTAGCCGACTCCAAGTTCCAAATTTGCCGACTAGTCGGCAATGGAGATCATTATAATTCCGAGATATTTAGGTTAATCATGATCACTCGGCGATTGTTGCTATTTTTTGATAAATTTGCACTTCGCAAGCTATAGTGAAACTTCCAAAAAATGGTTGGAATAAAAATAAAAGTAGGAAAAAAAAATGGAGCTGAGGCATAGTTATGACTAGTCGGCATAATTTGCCGACTAGTCGGCTAAACTGCCGACTAGTCGGCCCATCTCTAATATTTAGCTAAAAAAATATATGGAATATCATAATTTTTAAATCATCTTTATGCAATCCGCCCTAGCATCCCACCCTAAATAACTTTAGGGTTGCTGTCATCCAAATTCTAACCATACTTGTAAATGCCTTAGGCACAGTCAGCATTCGGCTTGAACACCCAACAAGCTGCGCCGGCGCCGGCGTTCGGCTCCCCGGCCACACAACCACAAGCACAAGGTAACTACTAAATAAATAAAAAATAAATAAATAATTTCAGAAATTTTACTTATTCTAATTCTAATCTAATTAAACTTAGATCAAAAAGGTAAACAAAAATCCTATATATTTTATTTGAAAGTGACAGCTCTTTATTTACTTTTATTTTAAAACTAGCAGATTCCCGCGGTTTCACCCGCGTAAGTCCCGATCCCGTGGGAATATCGGGATCAAAAGTAGCCTATGTCACTCAGGGTGAATGTAGCTTTCTAATGGTGAAAGAATTTTTGAAATCGGTCCAGTAGTTTCAGAGATTACCCCCAATATACATACATACATGTTACCAACGTTACCTCTTTATAATATTAGTATAGATTTACAGTTCTTTGTTTACATTTTTGATCTAAGTTTCTGAAATAGGGTTAGGTACATCTAACACAATACTGCCAGAAATAGTAACACATCAATACCTTTTTAGAGTTCCATACCCAAAGGGTAAAAACGGGACCCTATTACTAAGACTCCGCTGTCTGTCTGCCACCAGGCCGTATCTCCTGAACCGTGATAGCTACACAGTTAAAATGTTCACAGATGTATTTCTGTAGCCGCTACAACAACAAATACTAGCTTAGCTGTGGTCCCCGCACAAAGAAAATCCTGAATCACGGGAGACCTAAATACAATTTTGATTTTAAATATTTGTTCAGTACTATATTACTAAATGTATTTTGAGTACGCCACAGCTGTCTTACTTCTGACCATGGTGTATCTTATCTTCTTATATATAAAATTTCCATGTCACAATGTTAGTTACCGTACTCCTCCGAAATGGCTTCACCGATCTCCACCAAACTCCACATGCGCATTCAGTAGGTCTGAGAATCGGCTGCTATCTATAATTTATAAGGCAAAACAACGTTTGCCGGGTCAGCTAGTTATATGTAAAATAAATATTAAAAGTGGGCTCCCATACAATAAACGTGATTTCCAACTTTTAAACACAACAATATAGCGATTTATTTTGACCACTTGTTTTTATTTCAAGCATCAGCATTCGGCACCCCTCCCGGTTCATCGTTCTCGTTTGCGAAGCCCCCCGCCACAAGTGGGTTCGGATTCGCCACACCTGCCTCAGGATTTTCGGCACCGCCTGCTGGCACTGTGAGTTACATACATACTTTGTTTCCTTATTATTACAATTGAAACCTGGTTACTTAGACCCTGGATACTCTGTAACTGAGAATATTTTAAACTTTTTAACTGCCCTTAAGAGGATAGTCTCCATTCTCTTTCTCCATACAAACGTAGTTTACATTTTCCTCCCTGGATAAAGACATTAGAGCAAATATGTTTATGCCATAAAGCGTTATATTTGCCTTGGTTTTAGTTATTTTTAGGGTTCTGTACCCAAAGGGTAAAATAAACGAAGGGTACCATGAAATTTTAAACGTTTGATTTGCGTTCATGTATTGTTTGGTCCAGTGTTCATTTTAGGGTTCTGTACCCAATGAATATGAATATGAAAAAAACCTTAGCGTATCCTTTGCACTTAAAGGCTTTTTGAAACTTTTTATTACTCACACACCCCGTAATTAAACCAGCTGAAATCCGAAAAATCATAACATTGTGTGGTGACGACCTCTGTGGCGCGTCGTGCGAAAGCACGACTGCAATGCAGAAGGTTGCGGGTTCGATTCCCGCCGGGTGCAAGTATTTATGCCTAAAAATAAATATTTGTGTCTGGTCTGGGTGTCCCTCTATGTATAATATGTATGTATTTATAAAAGAAAAATAAATATAAGTATATTATATCCGTTGTCTAGTCACCGTAACACAAGCTTAGTCGCTTACCACAGGGCTAGATGGCGCTGTGTGTTGTTCACAGAATTTATTTTATTTGTGATGATGAGATAGTGTTTTAAGTAAATTTATTTTTTTATGTTTATTATTTTGTATATTATAACTTATTTGAACAGATAGACAGACAGACAGAGTTACTTTCGCTCTTGTAATGCTAGTAAGGATTATTATAGTATAGATTATTGCTCCAGTTCCACTTTTCTTCAATAATATATATGCGATAATGTAAATCACATGATTACTGCAAAAAAAAATATACAAAAAAAACCCCATGAGTTTCTTGTGTCTTCTTGTCATGTCATGGAGGTCGCGTTCCGAAGACACAGTACAGTAGATTAAATATAAAAAAAAATTACATTTCAAAGAGATATCTTGCTAATATTCGAATGAATAAACGTACTTTGATTTTTTGATTGATTTTTGATTTTTTATTGATTGTAGGCGACTCCCCCGGGCGCAGTTCCCCCGCCGACTCAGGCCGGGTTCGGCGCGAGTCCCGGCTTCGGTCAGACGGGATTTGGCGCGAAACCTTCGCTCAGTTTCGGAGCTGCAACTACAGCTGCGAGCACAGGTACTTTTTAGGGTCTTCTTCTTTTCTTTGGTGGTGGTGTGGCTCACCTGGCCCCTGTTTCATAAAGCTGACAATCCGACTTTTATGTCAAGAACTGACTTATTTGTCAAATTGTCACGCTAAGGCTGTTTCATAAACGTGACAATTTTATTTAAAAGCGACAGGTGAAACCTTGACATATTTTTAATTGTCGGACGCGTTTCATAAACGCGACATATGTCAAGAAAAAGGCGACAATTATGTCGCCGACATATGTCGGATTATCGTGACATCTATGTCAAGAAAACGGCGACAATTGTCAACTTCTAAGATATTTGCAAATAGTCCTATTCTATTTCCTATATTCCTACTTCCTACTATATTATAAACGCGAAATATTGTATGTATGTATGTCTGTATGTGACTTTGTTACTCCTTCACGCAAAAACTACTGAACCGATGGCGATGAAACTTGGAATATAGATAGGAGACCTAGAATAACACATAGGTTACTTTTTATCTCGAAATTCTCGCGGGATCAGGACTTACGCGGGACGCAGCTAGTATTGTTGTTTATAAAAGTATTTCAGAAAAACATAAAAACCGACTTTAAAAAAGGAAAAATATTAATTGCACTATGATTGCACTCATACTTAATTAAGTTGTGCAGTTTTGTGTTTTATAGTTTGGCTGTCCGACTTATTATGTACTAGCTGCGTCCCGCAGTTTCACCCGCGTAAGTCCCGATCCCGTGGGAATATCGGGATCAAAAGTAGCCTGTTTTACTCAGGGCGAATGTAGCTTTCTACTCTTTTAAATAATTCAATTAAATCAAATATTGAGCCGTGGTTTTACACACCCGAAATTTTTCTTTAAAACAGAAATCAGTAATTGTGAAGGAGAAATTAATTCTACAGTTAAATGTACGTCTTTGGCTCCTTTTTTGAATTTGTTCCAAATATTCATCGTCGCTACTTTCTTCGCTGCTCGATGTAAGAACCATTTTTGTAATTAAAAAATGAAAAAATAAAACCCTCATTAAGGAACAAAACAGTCTAACGTCTTTAAAATTCAAAATACGATTTTCGAGACAGAAGGGTAAGCGCCTGTCGCAAATGTCGGACAATTTTACAAATATGTCAATATGTCACGACAATTTTGTGTTTCATAAAACAAAATTGTCAAGTTTTTCCCGACAAATTGTCACCTGTCACCTGTCACGCAAAAAGTTTTATGAAACAGAAAAATGTCAAATTGTCGCGACAATTTGACTTATTTGTAAATTTTCCACCATGACAATTTTGTCGCCTGTCGGCTTTATGAAACAGAAAAATTGTCAGATTGTCAGGTTCTCGACATATGTCGCGCCTGTCGGATTGTCAGCTTTATGAAACAGGGGCCTGGTGTTAGAGTTGTCAGGTCGCCCTAAAGGTCATAGCCCACTTACACGACTCTGCTTCCCACCCGGCAAAAATAATGTAATTCAAATATGGGCTTTAAATATTGCTCTTTAGATATATTTTACTTTGGCATCATAAATTAGCAGACAGCTCGCTTTCAGCGAGCTTACCGCCGTCAGACTGCTCGTCAGTCAGTGTAAAATATATAAAATATATCTAAAGAGCAATATTTAAAGCCCATATTTGAATTATATTATTTTTGCCGGGTGGGAGCAGAGTCGTGTAAGTGAGCTATGACCTTAAGGCCTCTAACTTGACCGAACAACTGCTATCTGAGATCACAACCAAGACCAATTGCTTAACGTGCCTTCCGAAGCACGGAGAAGCTCGAGAAAATGATTTTTTGCCTCACAAATTATCGGTCAACAATCTAAGTAATGACCGCGCCAAGCGTTGCTTAACCCGCACGACCGTTCAAGATCGGCCGGTACAGCTAGGCGAATGAACTTCTCACTCGCTCGCGTACTTTTTAGGGTTCCGTACCCAATGGGTAAAAACAGGACCGTATTACTAAGACTCCGCTCTCTGTCTGTCCGTCCGTCTGTCACTGGACCGTGATTTCATAATTGAAAATTTTACATAAGATATGTTTCTTTTGCCGCTATAACAACAAAAACTAAAAACAATAAAATTAAATGTTTAAAGTCTAATTTGTCTCGAATGTTGCCTCGAAGAAATCGATAAGGCCGCCCATATGTACACAACTTAACTTTAAAGTTTTCCTTTTTTTCCGTTTTGTGATTTAGTTTAGCTAATTATAATTTTATTCTTTTTTTAAATCGTTTTTCAAAACTTAAACTGCCAACTGAATATTACTATTTGAAATTAGTATATTGAAATTTTCCGGTTATAATCGCGTTGTTTTTATTATCCTTAACATTTCATTAATGCTTAAAGTTTCTAGATCTTTACAAATCACTTCCTCATCAATTAAAACCGAAAAATGAGTTTAATTCCAATCCAACATCGCGAAAACAGGTGAAAATTCTAAATAATTATTTCACAGCCCCAGCCCCAACATTCGGATCACCCCAAACTCAAGCTTCAAACCTAAGTTTCGGCGCGCCTGCACCCAACCCTGCTCCCGCCTCCACCGGGCTAAACTTCGGCTCCCCGGGCCAAGCGACCACTCAAGCCGGCTTCGGTTTCGGAGCTAGCGGGTTCAGTCCACAAACGACTTCGGCTTTGTCATTTGGTGCTACACCCAAGACTCAAGGGTTGAGTTTCGGTGCGACCACTACTACTGCCAGTAAGTGTTTGTTTATGCAGTGCCTTACACGGTCAATAGGCCACCTCTTATGTGTGGAATTTTGCACAGTGGGAGGAAACTATTACGCGCGCTGCTAATTTATACTAATACTACAGAATATATATTATACCATACCATAAAGAAGAAAAAGTTGGGAATGGATGGATATTTGTTAATCTTCGTAATATAAAAATTTAAAAAATATCCGAGTAACATAAGCTTAGTAGCTTACCATGGGGCTAGATGGCGATAACGATAATACTTATTATTTACTTTTCTAGACTAATATTATAAAGAGGAAAGATTTGTATTTGTGAGTGTGTGTGTGTGTGTCTGTATTAGGGAATGCAAAACCAGACGAAAAAAAAACCGGTTATTTTTTTTTAATAACCGGTTAACCGGGTTTTTCGGTGAAATCGGTTTTTAAATAAGATTTTTTTGCCTCTATTTTCAAACTGCAAAAACCATTCACATATTATCCTTATTTTAATTAATGAAAATAGCCTTACTACTTATACTTAATAGCCTTAAAAGCTTACTAAAAAAGCATAAAATTATGGAAAAAAGTTTAATTTCTTTAGGGAAATTCACAAATTTAAGTAATCAACAAAAAAAATCGGCAACCCACTGCCTACTTATAAAACAATTATCAAACAATCAAAAGAATGAATAAAAGTATTATAAAATGCAAAATCAAAATTACACGTCCTGCATATCACTTGAACTTTGATGAACAACATTATATTGTTCGTTTCGTTTTATAATTATTGTTGTGAAATTATTGTTGTGTGACCTGACTTTCTGAAGAAAAATGTTAAATATATAAGGAAAGGCACCGAAAGTCAGATCGTAATTGAGAATTAAAAATAGAAGGAAATGAAAAAAGATAAAAAAGAACATAATCAAAATCGATTTATAAATAACCAATAGAATTTGTTTCTCAAATTTTCATGGATTTTCGCTTAGGTATAACTTTTTATTTTTAGTTCTACGACTAAAAGTTACTTAACAAAAGTGGAAGATAATCTTATTTGCAACACAAAATGTTATTTTTTTTTTTTTGTGAGACCTATATCTCCTCAAATAAACCATAAAAACCATTTAAAACCCCTTTTTCCAAGATGGCGGCCGTGGCACAAGAGCCGCAACCCCACAAACTAGGACCAACCAAAAAAATGTAACATTTCAATGGACTATAAGCATTGTTTTCAAAACTGATGTTTCAAATATATCTTATAGTTAACCGTCCAAGAAAAATGAGGAGTTTGCAGTTCTAGCCTACTGCAGAGGCTTAACAAGCGGTTTAGCTTAAAGATTACCCACACTTAGTTATTTAAACCAATGTGAAACAATCGTCTAGTCGCTTCACTGCCTGTAATAAATAAACAAATAAGCTTAAAAGCTAGCATTGAAATCGTGATGTGATTGAATATTGCAAAATAGCCAATTGTACAGGTAAACAAATTAGCTGAAAAGCTAGCATTGAAATCGTGAAGTGATTGAACATCGCAAAATAGCAAATTGTACTGAGCTATACTAACAAATAAAATTTCACTTGGTACTTACAAAAAACCACCACAAGTCCACTGAATTTCACTTGAATATTGTGAAAAATAAAAGATAACCTCAAATCATAACGAATCAATCAAACCAATGCAAATTTTGACATACCATGCAGTGTCGTCTGGCTAATTAAATCACGCAGTGTTGCCGTTTACAGAAAAATAAAATTTTCTAATCGATTACTATCGATTTAGCAGATATTCAGTGTTGCTGTGTAAAGAAAATAAAAGCCCGAAATAACCGAAAAAACCGGTTATTGAAACAAAAAAACCGGTTATTTTTTTCATTTAAAATATGCCGGAAACCCGGTTTTCGATTAACCGAAATAACCGGTTTGCATGCCCTAGTCTGTATGTTTGTTATGAATAAATTCAAAAACTACATTACCGATTTCAAATATTCTTTCACCATTAGAAAGTTACATCCACTTTGAGTAACATAGGCTACTTTTGATCCCGATATTCCCACGGGACGGGGTCGCAGCTAGTTATAGATAGAGAGATGGAGAAGATATATAAAAGAAAATGGAGGGATAGATATAGAATTAGAAGCATTGTTTGTGTTCTAATTCTATATCTACCCATAAGAGGATTCATTCCATTCTCTTTCTCCATAAAAACGTAGTTTACATTTTCCTCCCTGGATAAAGACATTAGAGCAAATATGTTTATGCCATAAAACCTATATCTATCATGTCTTGTCAATGTACCAACTAGGGCATGCAATATCGGAAGGTTTTCAATCCCGGGGCGATATCGATATTAAGAGCTCAATCCCGGGATCCCGGGATTGATACTGGGATTTTAGATATCGTTAAAAAAGCGAATTTAATACAATAAAAATGTGTTAAATATAAAATATTTAATATATTTAAGACTCTAGTTGTTTCATTATGTAAATAAGTTACCCCGAGGGCCGTCCACCCCATCATTTTGGAAATATGGCGGACAAATACCCTAAACCCGAATGTGTCTAAACTTTCGCGCTAAATTCTAGGCGCACCACTAAAATGGTGTTAGCAGAAAAATTTTGCATGCGAGCTTGTATAAATAATACTTGTCTTAAAAATTGCAATGAATCACGTTACTTTTATTGTTTTAAACATTTTACCAATTCCCTACGCTTCTAAATTTTTACAGATCTCTTCCTCAGGGGTAGACTAATTTGAGTTTAATTTTAATAGTTCCATTCAATCATTCCATGAGGAAAAATATAGCTAAAAACCTTAATTTATTCCCAAATAGTAAATTGCTCAAATCTCGATATCGGATCACTCAATCCCGGGATTATACAATCGAGCTTTTGCGTCCGAGATCCCGGGATTACGATATCCCGGGATCCCGGGATTCATGCCCTAGTACCAACCCTTTTTTTTTCTAATTAAAATAATAATAAAAAATAAAAATGAAAAAAATAATTGGGAAGATGAATAGTCATGCCAGATATAAGTTTAATGGCATAAACATATTTGCTCTAATGTCTTTATCCAGGGAGGAAAACGTAAACTACGTTTGTATGGAGAAAGAGAATGGAATCCTCATAAGTTTCTTGTGGTTTCTTCTCATCGGAGGGCGCGTTCCGAAACCACAGTTTTCTTTCGTCCCTCTTTCGTCCGGAGGCTGTTCGAGTGCAGACGTGTGTGTTAACAGCGACAGCTACCGAGCGCATCGTGTATTACATATCGAACTCGAAGAGAACGACCGAGCGCGCACGGAATTATACCACGGATATAAAATCAACGGAAGAGGTATACGATTTTGCACTCAGCCCCTAACATTAGATACACTAACAATGTCAATGAATCAATCTTCGCCTAAGAAACATGGTTCGGATTCCAACCTGAAGGATCTTGAGCAGGACCCAGGTTTTCTAGATTCTGGTTCAGGTAACTTTGACATGAATCGAAGACAAAATACTAATAAACGAAAAAGAGGCGTCGACACTGAGCTGTTAGATGAGATGAGAAAACTATTTAATGAGTATGTCTCTAAACAAGATGTAAAACTGAACGAACTAAAAGCTGCTATTGAAACTGTCAAAATCCAGAACGACACCATAACAACATCGATGCAACTCCTCTCAGACAAGTATGATGACATACAACGAGAGCTAGATCTTATTAAAAAGGAAAGAACAGATAACTTAAGTTACATTAAAACACTAGAGCACAAATTGGAAAATTCAGAGAGGAATGCTTGTGTTTCCAAGATTGAGATTAGAAATGTTCCTAGGAGTGAAAAAGAAACAAAAGAATCTTTAATAAAGATAGTGTCTACTATAGGACAAATCGTAAATATCGACATAAAATGGTCCGATATCAAAGATGTTTTCCGCGGTTTCGCAAAGCCTGATATTCTAAAACCCATCATAGTAGATTTCACAACGGTGATAACCAAAGAAAGAGTGGTGCAAGCTCTCAAGACTTATAACAGGAAAAGTAAGCTTGATACCACAGTTCTACAACTTCCAGGGCCCGCTAAGCCAGTCTTTATCTCGGAATGTCTGACTACAAAAGGTAAAAGATTGCATTACTTAGTACGAGATTTCGCCAAGATGAAAAACTACAAATTTTGCTGGATTTCATATGGGAAAATCTACCTCAGGAAAAAAGAAGGAACACCTCAAATTAGGATAGACCAAGAAGAAGATCTTGCCAAACTGCAGGATAACCCAAACTGACTTGGTTCTCGGATTACTGGTACACCCACTTTGTTAGATTTTAATTTACCACACTGGACCGAAATTGTTTATACTTTTGTTTACTCATTCAACAACATAATTCTTAATCTATTCTTATTTTGTACACATTACCAAATTACACAAATCTACACTATAAAATATATGCATTGTATGCACCACACCCCCTCAGCAGTTATTCCTTATAAAACTAAATTCGCCTACACATATTGTAATTGGTCAAACTTCGTCAATAATATTACAGGCACTATAACAGAGCCTTATTCTATTTTTCTCTTCTCTCATTATAATAATCGCCTTCGTTGCTACATTGGCATAAATGTATTTTCTCTATGGCCAATCAAATTATTGATGATATAGATGCTATTTCGATGGCAGAGTCTTTAAGTTGTGATGTTGAAATGGCTAAAACCTGTATTAATAAGCAGTCTGATGGTCTAATTATATTGAATCAGAACATCCGTAGCGTCTCTTGTAACTTTAACGATTTGTTGGTTTTATTGGCAAGGATTGACATGGATTTTGATATTTTGGTGTTAACCGAATGCTGGCTAAAGAGTGGTCCTATTATACCTGTACTTGAAGGTTATCTTTATCATACTACTACAAACAATGCTATTCAAAATGACGGGGTGGTTCTGTACATAAAAGCAAATATAAAAGTTATTATTGAAGAACCCCCGTTTCTTGAGGGTAACTGCCTTTTAGCTAAAGTAGGTGCTGAGACCGTCTTTGTAACTATTTATCGTTCGCCGTCGTACAATAACCTAGAGGTGTTTTACGAATCACTTAAATCTGTTCTCATTAATTTGGCCTCTTTTAAAAACATTTGTATCATTGGGGACATTAATATAGACATAACTCCTGGCAATAAAAATTCAAATTATTACGATTATCTGGATCTGTGTGCTTCTTATGGTTTGCTACCTGCACATAACTTACCCACTACGAGAATTAATAAAACTTGTTTAGATCATATTATTCTTAAGTCCAATAACGTTGCAAAAGTTTTGGTCACAAATTCTACAGTAACAGATCATCGAGCAGTTCTACTTTATCTTAAACATAAAGAAAAAAGAGTCCCATTGCAATCATTTATAACTAAAATAAATAAAGGTAAACTTAAATTGGACATTAGCAATATCGATTGCAATCCTATATACAAATCGCATGACCCTAACTTCTGCATAGAGTTCTTAATTAATGCAATTATGCAGGCTGTTCAGCGTAATACAACTAATGTTAAAGTGACACGCCGATCAAAAATATTTAGACCTTGGATAACACCCGGTCTTAAACGATGTATGATGAATAGAGACCGCTTACATCAAAAAAGCAAACAATCTCCAAACGATAATTGCTTAAGATTGGTTTATACAAGATACAGAAACTTCTGTACAAAATTATTAAAAAAATTGAAAAGAGAGTATGAGAGAAATCTATTACAACAAGCCAGTGGGAATAATAAAAAAAATATGGGAGTCGATTAAAAAAATTACCAGTACATCTAAATTAAAAACCCAAGCAAACGAACTCATTAACTCGTCCTCCATTCAAGATTCTTTGAATAGTGTAAATGAATATTTCACTAGCATTGGCAACACACTAGCGTCTAGGATACGTGTCGATGAAAGCATTAGCCCCAACAATTTTCACAATGGTCACGTTTCCTCCTCGTTTGTTCTCTTTATGACTGACGAAAATGAAGTTGACCGTCTAATTATGAGTCTGAAAAGTGCTTGTGCTGTTGGTTGGGATGGAGTCTCAAATAGTTTTCTTAAGGAACATAAACAAAATCTCGTACCTCCCTTGACATATATATTCAATCTCTGTTTAGAGCTCGGTATTTTTCCGACCTATTTAAAAAGGACAATTGTGCATCCAATTTACAAGGCAGGGTCGAAAAATGACGTAAACAACTATAGGCCCATAGCAATATTGCCGTCAATATCTAAACTTCTAGAGCGAATTATTAATTCTAGACTTATTGACTATTTGGAGGCAAACTCACTGTTGTCAAACTGTCAATTCGGATTCAGATCTAAAAAATCAACCGATGACGCAGTTCATGAGCTTGCCGAGAACATTGTCAGTAATCTGGATGCTGGCCGCAAAACATTGGGTATTTTCTTAGATCTGGCAAAGGCGTTCGATACTGTAAGCTTTCCTCTATTACTTGATAAGCTAGAACGCCTTGGCATCAGAGGTAATCAACTAAAACTTTTTAAAAATTATCTTTCGGAAAGATGTCAGTGCGTCAAAATCAATGATCACCTTAGCTCAGATCTTCCCTTAACCACAGGAGTGCCACAGGGTAGTATTTTGGGGCCAATACTATTTCTCGTGTACATTGACAATCTTCTGCAAAGAAATGATATAAACGGTAAGATTGTAGCCTATGCAGATGACACAGCCCTACTGTTCTCTGCAGATACCTGGGCAGAAGCATTTGACACAGCACAAAGAGGATTCAATGTCGTATCTTTATGGCTACGACAGAATAAGCTAACACTAAATCCTGAGAAAACTAAATACCTCACATTTTCGATGAGAAACAATACCCAACCATCATCGGAATTAACGCTCAAGGCACATATTTGTTATCCCCCCACAAACAAAAGCTGCTCATGTCCTTTTCTTGCACGAACTAATACAATTAGATATTTGGGCATAGTATTGGATCAAAATCTCAATTTCAAAGAACACATAGAAACAACTTCTGGCAGAATCCGCAAATTACTTTATATTTTTAAAACGTTGAGAGCTGTTGCTGATCCCTCAATAACAAAACTAGTGTATTTGTCACTCTGTCAAACAGTATTAACGTACTGCATTTCCACATGGGGTGGAATAGCCAAAACTACCCTTCTTACGCTTGAACGTGCCCAAAGAGCTGTGCTAAAAGTTGCCACCGGCCGGCCCAGGCTATTTTCAACTGAACTGTTGTATAACAAATGTCAAGTATTGACTGTCCGACAACTGTTCGTAGCTCAAGTGACATTAAAACAACATAAAATAGCCTACAAAGATGCCAAATTGGACCAACGTCGTACTTATAGTGCACGTTCCTGCAAGTTTAAACGGATATTTACACAACATTTCTTTTGTTTCCTTGGCCCATATCTTTACGAAAAACTACACAATAATCTGAATTTGATTTGTTTAAATAATTTTGAATGTAAAAACAAAGTTGCCCGTTGGCTTCAAAGGCTCACATATGAAGAAACTGAAAATTTAATGGTAGTGCAAAAATAAATAAATAAAATAAAATTACACGATTATTTTATATTATAATACATGTATGGTGCCTCTTCGTATTTTCTACATTTTATATATCTTAAATTTATCCTACACTATATTTGTATAGGTAGCTATTTATCTTTCTGTTTAAATTTCATATGTCTTACTATGTTACGTTTTGCTTTTTACTTACTCATAGCACGCACGCTTACTTACTCATTCGCAAAACAAAACAAATAGTTTCCTTTTGTTAACTTTGTTAATTTTAATGTAAGTTTAGGTAATATATTGTCAAAACGTTGGGTAGGGGAATGCCGCATCTAGTAATTCACTGTCTTTGTAATTGAAGCATCGCAGTAACATTGCATTGCTCCAGTACCGCGCATACTTGCCTACCTACCCACATTTGCTTTTGTTGACAATCTGTTTAATGTAATCAAATTGATAGATTTTTTAATTATAAATTGGTTAATTGACAGTTAATGAATAGAATGCGTGTTCCCTTTATTTAGCAAAGTATACTGTCAAGTGTTTTACTAGCTTTGAACCGGTGTTTTGTGCTTGTGTAGGTACCTAGTGGTAATCACTTATGTTCAATATGATCTTGGTTCGTTCGTTTTTGTGTGAATTTTGTTTTTTCCCAGTTCGATTAGTGGATCCGTAGCAATATAGAAATAGTAAGTAGTCCAATATAATTCATACCACACTGTATGTTGTTCTTATAACACAATTGTTATTGTTATTATTATTATTATAATTATTTTTCATTAAGGTATATATAGGTACTTAGGAACTCCCGTCTAAATGGTTTTATTTTTAAATGGAGATAGTTACTAAGTATCTTTTTATTACATAATATTTTAGTACGCAGAAACTGTAATTAGATAAGGATGAAGAGCGCTGGAGTCTGAGATACAAGCCTAACCGCTTAGTTCAGACACAGATGTAACAAAAAATTGTAAACCTGTTTACTAAAATAAATAAATTATTATTATTAAATTATTATTACTCTGATATTACTCTGACAGTAAAATCTCGACGTTTCAAAACGTACGTACATTTCGTTTCGTGTCGTGCGTATTCATTTAGAACGATGGATAAATTACATAATTTATGTAGGGGATCCAATAAGAACTCGTAAATAATTTGAAACTGACATTTACTTAAACTTCTTAAAAAACACTTGTTAATATCATTAAAATTATAATTATCATTTACAACCTCTAACACCGTCCTCTCTCAATCAATGAATCCTTCCCTGTCCCCGCCATCTTACTTTTAATCCCATTCTCTCATCCCATTGGCCGTTCGATGACATTTCAAAATAGACCTTGTTCGGATACCTATTTAAATTAACAAGACAACTCTTTTTAGGGTTCCGTACCCAAAGGGTAAAAACGGGACCCTATTACTGAGACTTTGCTGTCTGTCCGTCCGTCCGTCCGTCCGTCCGTTCGTCTGTCCGTGTGTCACCAGGCTGTATCTCATGAACTGTAATAGCTAGAAGGTTGAAATTTTCACAGAAGATGTATTTCGGTAGCCGCTACAACAACAAATACTAAAAACAAAATAAAACAATTATTTAAAAGGGGCTCCCATACAACAAACGTGTTTCAAAAACTACACGGCAATTCTAGTACGATGTGAGGTCGCTTCTGATTGGTGGAGTCAAATCGAGTTGGTCATGGAATTCAAAATGGCTGCCCTATCTGTAAATATACTAGTCTGCCTTCACTGACCAAAGAGTTTCTTATAAGTTTCAGATTTTCTTTGAATCAAAGTTGTTGTAAACCATTTAGGGGTTCCGTACCCAATTGTGATAGTGGTACGGAACCCTTCGTGCGCGAGTTTCACACTTGGCCGGGTTTTTTTTTTTATTAACAAACTGACATCATGTTTGGATATTTTATTTCCTACATTTATACATCGTTCTAAATGAATTTCGAATTTTGTTACAGCTGCATCATTCGGGCAGCCGCCGCCACAAGCCGCGCCCGCGGCCGCGCCCGCGGCTGCGCCCGCGCAGAGTTTCGGTGCGGCTCCTACCGCCGCGGCCGGTACCCAACCGGCCCCTACTTCTGTTCAGTTTGGTAACACCCTCTTACTATAACACTAGCAGTGCCCGCGACTTTGTCCGCCTAATTCTTTTGAAAATCTATACTAATATTATAAATAGGTAACGTTGGTAACATGTATGTATGTATGTATATTGGGGGTAATCTCCGAAACTACTGGACCGATTTCAAAAACTCTTTCACCATTAGAAAGCTACATTCACCCTGAGTAACATGGCTACTTTTGATCCCGATATTCCCACGGGATCGGGACTTACGCGGGTGAAACCGCGGGAATCTACTTATAATGTAGCCGATTATAGCCATCCTCAATAAATGGACTATCCAACACTGAAAGAATTTTTCAAATCGGACTAGCGGTTCCTGAGATTATCGCGTTCAAACAAACAAACTCTTCAGCTTTATAATATTGTTAGATGACAGAATTCTAATTAAAACCGGCCAAGTGCGAGTCGGACTCGCGCTCGAAGGGCTTCGTACCATTATCACAATTGGGTATAGAAACCCTAAAATAAACACACAGGACCAAGCGAATTCCGTGTAAAAATAAGTCGCGCGTACGTTGCGTTTAACCGTGAAAAATCACGTTTGTTGTATAAGACCTTAATATTTTATTAATATTTTTTTATTCCGTATTTTTGATTTAATTAATTTTTTTAAGTTATTCTTGCACTCGGATGATTGATTATTTAAAGAAATGTTTTTCAAAAATTGCACTCAAAATATATAATTTTGAAAATTTCATCTGTCTAGCAATCACGGCTCATGAGATACATAAATGAAATTAATACTTCTAAATAATATAATTTCCAGGTGCAATACCACCAGCGAACAAGCCTGCACCATCATTCGGAGCCACCTCAACTACAAGTCAACCCACAGCGCTTAACTTCGGAACACCTGCGGCTGCGGCCACTGCTGCAGGCCCAGGTCTAGGCTTTGGAACCACAGCTGCAACTTCTGCTGCCCCCGGTCTCAATTTCGGGACTACACCTGCAACTTCTGCAACTCCAGGTGTTAATTTTGGGGCTACACCTGTGGCCTCTTCTGTAGCGCCAGGTAGCTATTTAAGAAATATTATAAGGCAAAATAAATCTTAATAAAATATATTTTTAGTGGACTTTAAAGAAATGGGATATTTAAAAACTGTTACTGAATGCAAATAATGTAAATATAGGTAAAGTACAGCTTGACAAAAAAGAGTAGACAATATTAGGGGTGCCACATTCTATGCCATAACGATATCTCTATTGCAACACTTGATATCTTTCGTATGGAGAAATAATGTGTTACTGTTTAAAATTAAAATAATTCCACTTCAAGGTATTTTTGCGATGTGTAGAGTGTTTGTTTATTACAAACAAATATACAAACAACCTTTCGGTTTTATAATAATATTAAGTTTGGATTTGGACTAGCTGTATATTATTATAACATAAGTAACGGGCGCACTTCGTATAGCATCATTTCTAAATAAATAAAAACTTGACAATCGCAGTTGGCCACGTTACATATCAACAAGGAAGAAAAGCGATGTAAAAAAGTATTTCTAAGTTTTATTTCTCAGGTTTATTTTCACTTTTAATGATTGATGAATTCAGGTCTTAGTTTCGGAACTACACCTGCAACTACTGCCACGCCTGCAGCCCCAGGTCTAAGTTTCGGCACTACAGCTGCAACCTCGGCAGCCCCAGGTCTTAACTTCGGGGCTACACCTGCTTCGACTGCTGCCCAAACTACTACAGGTATCAAAGCTATTTATGTCAATACTAGCTGAAGATAGCTTTTATAGTTCTGCACACGTCTAGGGTCCATCCTGCCTTTTGTCTGGTACAGATTTTTGGAAACTTATCTATATTTCTGTTATAAAGAGGTAACGTTGGTAACATGTGACATAACACACATACATATTACATATTTTCAATTTCAATTTCAAATATCTTTATTTCACATAAAATTTACAGTTTTAACTATGCTAGTGTACATTTATTTTAATCCTATTATAATATTACATATTGGGGGTAATCTCCGATACTACTCGACCGATTTCAATAATTCTTTCACCAGTAGAAAGTTACATTATCCAGGAGTAACATAGGATACTTTTGATCCCGTTATTTGTACGGGATCGGGACTTATGCTGGTGAAACCGCGGGGCGCTCTTTTCCTATAAAATAATAATGAAGTTGTTCAAACTTCTGCATTTCCAGGTGTAAGTTTCGGCACTACAGCTGCCCCCGCTGGCACTACAGGTCTAAGCTTTGGCACGCCCGCCTCCACCGCGGGACAAACCACTGCAGGCCTCAACTTCGGTACCACTTCCACTGGACTCGGTTTCGGAACTAAACCTGCGGTTTCTACAGGAGTTTCTGGTAAATACCAATCTACACTACTATTATAAAGAGGAAAGATTTGTATTTGTGTGGGTGTGTTTGTAACGAATATACTCAAAAATTACTGGACCGATTTCATAAATTCTTTCACCATTAGCTACATTCACCATGAGTGACATAGGCTACTTCTGATCTCGATATACCCATGGGATCGGAATTACGCGGGAAAAACCGCGGGACGCAGCTAGTTTTAGATAAAACGGTAGTTTTTTATGGTTCCGTACCCAAAGGATGAAAACGGGACCCTATTACTGAGAATCCGCTCTGTATCTCATGAACCGTGATGCTAGACAGTATTTCTGTAGCTGCTATAACAACAAATATTTAAGGCAACGTAAGCTCGATTTATTTTTAACACATCCATCTAGTGATAAATTGGCGTTAGTGGTAAAGATAAATTCAAAAGTCATCGTTGCGTACACAAACTTCGGTTGGTCCATCCTTCATTTTTTCCAGAGTCGCTGTGCCACATTCCGAATCATCGGAAGTGATTCACGCGAAGTGATATATCTAATATCGTCCTAAATCAATCGCAACCGGATCACAAACAGTTACGAAGACCGGGCCCTTATCCGATGCAGTGCCGGCACCTTAAGTCGATAAACAAGATAATGTACAAAATACTTTGCGAAATGGCTCTACAAACTAATTGTGAACCTTTAAATCTATACTAATACTAGCTGCGTCCCGCGGTTTTACCCGCATAAGTCCCGATCCCGTGGGATTTTTCAAAAATCCTTTCTTATCGAATGTCTACATTACATAGAGAACACACTCTCCAAATTTCAGCCCTCTACTATCAGCGGTTTAGGCTGTGGGTTGATCAGTCATTCAGTCAGTCAGTCAGTCAGGACAAAGCGTTTTATAGATATAAATATCTATACTTATATTATAAAGCGGAAGAGTTTGTTTGTTTGAACGCGCTAATCTCAGGAACCACTGGTCCGATTTGAAAAATTCTTTCGGGGTTGGATAGTCCATTTATTGAGGAAGGCTATAGGCTATTTTTGATCCCGATATTCCCACGGGATCGGGACTTATGCGGGTGAAACCGCGGGGAGCTGCTAGTAGATTATAAAGCGGAAGAGTTTGTTTGTTTGAACGCGCTAATCTCAGGAACCGCTGGTCCGATTTGAAAAATTCTTTCAGTGTTGGATAGTCCATTTATTGAGGAAGGCTATAGGCTACGTTTAATCCCGATATTCCCACGGGATCGGGACGCAGCGAGTCTGTTAATATAATAAGTTATGTGTTTCAGCGGCATCAACGAGCGCTCCGTCCGGTATAACGGCGTTAGCGAAATCCACCGTCACCACCATGCCTTCTCTCACCGCCACCACGTGAGTACCGTTTATTGTGTATTAGCATCGCCCTGCGGTCTCACACGTTTAACTACCGGCTCCCAAATTTGCTCGCATATAAGTGTCTCAATAGAGTATCGATAGAATAGTATTGTTTCAATTGTCGTATTTGGTGTCTGTTTGACACATTTTGTAGACCAAATTTGTCTGTTTGGCGTGTATTTGACAGATTTGGTAGACCACATTTGTCTGTTTGGCGTGTATTTGACAGATTTGGTAGACCACATTTGTCTGTTTGGCGTGTATTTGACAGAATTGGTAGACCACATTTGTCTGTTTGGCGTGTATTTGACAGATTTGGTAGACCACATTTGTCTATTTGGCGTATATTGGCCACAGAGGCGGTCAATAAATAGTTCTAATGTAATGTGTTGTTGTAGAACAACAACAGCGGCGCCCCCGCAACAAATAACAACAATATCGTTCACCGAGTTGGAGGAGAACATCAACAAATGGACGCTGGAACTGGAGGAACAAGAGAAGACCTTCATAAATCAAGCCACACAGATCAATGCGTGGGACCGACTGTTAATTGCTAATGGGGAAAAGGTATTGTTCTTTGTATTGCTGCTGTTTTTTATGGTTCCGTACCTTAAGAGGAGTATATACGCCAACGACCTTGAAACTGAAAATCCCTGTCGGGCTCATCGAAAATTGTTGATTATTTCGTGACGGAATGTCGTAGAACTTTTTTTTGTGCACAGATTGTAGGTGACATTGTTTCCTACATTTTGGTGTACCTCCTATCCCTCATAGAACCTCCTATCGGTGCAAAGCCTATCCAAATTTTAGACAAAAAATGTCTAATTTGGCTAAAATGTCGATAGGCTTCAATACGTTTAGACATATTTGTATGGAAACTGCACTAAAATATCGGAAACAATATCGCCTACAATCTGTACACAAAAAAAAGTTCTACGACATTCCGTCATGAAATAATCAACAATTTTCGATGCGCCCGACATGGATTTTCAGTTTTTCAGAAGAGGGCCCCCCTTAAGGGTAAAAATGGAACAATGTGACTGAGACTTTACTGTTCGTCTACTGACCTATAAATTCTGGTAAGGACCGGACATCCCTAGCCCCTGGCATATGGATGTAGTCGGGGCGCCCAAACAGCTCCGGTGCTCCGGAGAGGAGACTTGGGTAGGAGTTTGTTGTCATCATGACAACTCATGGTTACAGAGTATAACTCTTGGAGTAGGTAGTACTTGCCGTGGAGCCCCGGCATAGAATAGGGTTACCCCATCTCATCCCGTGGGTGTCGTAAAAGGCGACTAAGGGATCTGAGGGTGATAAGCAAACCTTAAGTTCTCCCCGCGCGGTGGCGGATAAACTGCTTGATCCCTAAAAGGGTTGGTGTCAGGTAGGCGGCCGGCTGTAAAAACATTGCCAAATCTAATTGCAGAAGGTAGGTATGGTCAATGATGACTTACCGACTGCGCCGACCCCAAATAAAAAAAAACAATTTAGGGTTTAGCGGACCCCGGGCTCCCAACCGGGAACATCGCTCGGATGAGAAGTAGGTAGTACTGAGTAGATACTACAGACAGAGTATGTGGTGCGGAGTGGTCACAGAGACGTCCGCTCGGTCCGACGTCTAGCTCCAGACTGACCGCCCGCGCCGTATGGCCATACGCCCGTATTTATAGTAATTTTTGCCTAAAATGATTTTAAGTTGAAATGTTGTTTTAAAACATTAAAGTGTGATTTTAATAATTGAATTAATTTGTAAATTGATTTATTCTTATTATTTTTTTACTCTTTTAATTAAATAAAGGTTGTATGAATTAATTTTTTAACCGTTTATTAATCCAAATTTTCTACATAAAATCAGTTTTAATCATAATTTACATTTATAATTATTATCGCGCCGATATGACCAATTTCATTTTTAAATTTCCAGATAGTAGACTTAAACGAAGCAGTCCAAACGGTGAAAAACGAACAACAAAGTCTAGAGCACGAGTTAGACTTTGTTCTCGCTCAGCAGAAAGAGTTGGAAGATCTACTCGCTCCCATGGAGAGGCAGCTCGTGGACGCTCCGGGGGATAGGGTTCGAGACCCGGAGAGGGAACACATGTATGTATAGTAGATACTATGCGGTAATCCAGGTCCCTGATTACTTCATCGGGGGCCTGGATTACCAGTTGCTAACAAATCTTGATTGAAACAATTGAAATTTTTGAAATTGAACTTCATCTATACTTCTATACTATACTAATATTATAAAGAGGTAACGTTGGTAACATGTATGTATATTGGGGGTAATCTCCGAAACTACTGGACCGATTTCAAAAATTCTCACTGAGCTATGTGACATACTATAACAAAATCTATACTAATACTAGCTGACCCGGCAAACGTTGTTTTGCCTTATAAATTATAGATAGTAGCCGATTCTCAGACCTACTGAATGCGTATGTAAAGTTTGGTGGAGATCGGTTAAGCCGTTTCGAAGGAGTACGGTAACTAACACTGTGACATGGAAATTTTATATATAAGATTATAAAGAGGTAACGTTGGTAACATGTATGTATGTATGTATATTGGGGGTAATCTCCGAAACTACTGGACCGATTTCAAAAATTCTTTCACCATTAGAAAGCTACATTCACCCTGACTACTTTTGATCCCGATATTCCCACGGAATCGGGACATACTCGGGTGAAACCGCGGGAATCTGCTAGTATTTAATAAAACACGATCGAGTAACAAAGCACAGACAAACTATATTTTCATAGACTAGGAACATTTTACCAAACAATTTCGGGACTTTTTGATGTTAGAAATACTTAAATTTAATAACTTTTGTATTTTAAACGTTTTTTTTCTCCTTTTTATTTCAGGTACACATTAGCTGAAAATCTAGACACTCAGTTGAAACAGATGTCTGAAGATTTGAAAGAAGTCATAGAACATTTGAATGAAACTAATATGGGGCAAGATAGTAATGACCCGGTATGTATGACATTATTAATTCTCCAGAAAATTTATTTTTTCAAGGAAAAATAGCATTCAAAAAGTTGAGTTCAAAAAAGTTTCAGTTTTCGCTGCACGAGACGTGAACTTGCGTAGTCTAGTTGGAATAGACGTTGGGGTACTGACCCAAAGACGCGAGTTCAAGCCTCGCCGCAAGAGAAAAAAAAAATTGAATGCTATTTTTCCTTGAAAAAATAAATTTTCTGAATAAAATAGCCTTGAGCTACATACAAAAATTAATAGAAATTTATTATTAATTCTTACGGTTATGAATATATTACTGAGACTGCTGTCTGTCTGTCCGTCTGTCACCAGGCTGTATCTCATAAACCGTTATAGCTAGACAATTTAATTTTTCACAGATAATGTATTTCTGTAGTCGCTATAACAAATATAGTTTGCATCTCGTACTTTTGAAGCCTTCACAGCATTCTATATTTGAACCAATCGCTGCGGTCGTAGTTCTCCAGAATGCTTCGCCAGCTCAGGTTTCAATACCAGTACTCGCGGCAAAAACCAACTTTGCAGCCTTGCATAACCAATAACTTTTAATTTCTATTCTCTCGTTTCAGATCGTCCAAATCGGCCGTATTCTAAACACCCATATGTCTTCAATGCAGTGGATAGACAACTCCATCGCACAGATATCCAACAAACTGGACCATCTGAAGGCGACACACGATACTCTTCGGAGAGACAATGAAAGATCTTTCCAGTTGACTTATAATTAGCGGTTTACTTATTGTTGATTTAGAATACTTCGGGTTTACTAGTTGAATTTTGTGAGTTAACTCGCTGTTTCCGGTTTGAAAAGGAATTACGATTGAATAACATTTTAACTAAGCAGAAAGGGGGTTATTTTTAGCATGTCTCAATGGTCAACATTTCGAGACCTTTACAGGTCCTGTATCCAATTTCAATCCTGAAGAAGAAGCCTGCGAAGGTCTCGAAACGTTGAGCATTGACACAATGCTAAAAGTAATAAACACCACGCGATTCAAACCGAAAAATGAGTTTAATTTGTGCATGTGTCGTAGGATAATAAGATAAATTATTCGTGTTTTTGCAAAAAAAAAGCTGTTTATCTAAATATCCTGCGACGTATGTACTGTTAGACCTTAATCAATCACCACTGTTTTACATTTTTACCCAAAATTGATCATTCCTACTATGTTAAGACATTAATTTTTCAGTATTCAATTTCATTGTAAAAAATAAATCTGTCAATTTTTGTAAAATTTATGTTACTTAATAAAACTAAAGTGATTTTTTTTATACAAATGTTGCTTTCATTCTTTGAATCTATAGGCCAAGCTTCAGGGAAATCACATTACAAAAGGTGGTGTAACAAATTTTATGATTTTTTGTTATTTAGCTAAGTTAGCTTGATATAAATTCAATTTCTTGACCTTGGGGCACGACGGGGTATATCCGATATTTTGAGTTTAATATGCTTTTTGCACATGGTGTCTCGATAATAAGTCGTATGACAAAAGTGTCTAAGAACAGTATGTAGAAGTCAAAAACTTTTACATTCTGGCCATACATGTCAATTCTGTAAGTCTTACAGGTAAAAAGTTACAATCAAAAGAAGAAAAATGTTAAATGTGCCATATAGGACACCGTGTCGTACTACTAGCGACATCTTGTAGGCGGCCACCACAAATAATTTGTTGTTGCTTATTATTATGGAAACGATTAAAAAATAATTGTCGTACAATCAAAAAAAGAAAAAACAACATTATATTATAATGTTGTTTTTTCTTTTTTTGATTGTAACTTTTTACCTGTAAGACTTACAGAATTGACATGTATGGACAGAATGTAAGAGTTTTTGACTTCTACATACTGTTCTTAGACACTTTTGTCATATCATATCACTTACTATCGAGGCACTATGTGCAAAAAACGAAATATTAGCAAAATATCGGACATACCCCGTCGTGCCCCAAGGTCAAGAAATTGGATTTATGTCAAGCTAACTTAGCTAAATAACATAAAATCATAAAATTTGTTACACCACCTTTTGCAAGGCTACGTAAGAGGTGATTTTCCTGCTGCTTGGCCTACTACTATAATACCCTATTTCAGAAACTTAGATCAAAAACGTAAACAAAGAACTGTCAATTTTAAATGAAAAAGTAAATAAAGAGCAGTCGTTTTCAATTAAATGTATGAGATTTTTCCTACATTTTTGATCTAAGTTTCTGAAATAGGTCTATTTATTGTGTGACTAGCAGCTCCCCGCGGTTTCACCCGCATAAGTCCCGATCCCGTGGGAATATCGGGATCAAAAGTAGCCTATAGCCTTCCTCAATAAATGGACTCTTCAACCCCGAAAGAATTTTTCCAATCGGACCAGTGGTTCCTGAGATTAGCGCGTTCAAACAAACAAACAAACAAACTCTTCCGCTTTATAATAGTAAATAGATAGATATCTGATCGGCACTAAGGTACCTACATAAACAGTTTTATAGCGCCGACTCTACAGTGACATGTTTTTGAATGGTCTTTGGTAAGTAAGTCAGTGTCTGAGTTTTAATGGTCTTTTGGGTCAAAAAGAAAAGGAAAATTGTGTTTTTCCATGTCTTTAGGTATATTTAATAAACAATCCCACTAATAAAGCACTGTAACTTGACATTCTCCTCAGTTCTCAAACACAATATAACTAGTTTCTTATGTACAACACTGCACATTGTCTTGTTGTGTGATATCTGATCGGCACTTAGGAACATAGATAGTTTCTTAGCGTCGACTCTACAGTGGCAGGTTCTTGAACGGTCTTCGGTTAGCGAGTCAGTATCTGAGTCTGAATGGTCTACTGGGCCTGAAATTAAATGAATGCTTATCATTCCTGTAACATCATGAACCGAACCGAATCAAAGTAAAACATGTAATTTTGCTTTAGCCAAAATTAAATAAATAAATTCTGTGAACAGCACACAGCGCCATCTAGCCCCGTGGTAAGCGACTAAGCTTGTGTTACGGTGACTAGACAACGGATATAATACTTATATTTATTTTTCTTTTGTAAATACATACATATTATACATAGAAGGATAAATACTTGCACCCGGCGGGAATCGAACCCGTAACCTCCTGCATTGCAGTCGCGCTCTCGCACGACGCGCCACAGAGGTCGTCAAAATTACACTTCGAACCGAGCTAAACATGTTATTTTGGCTAAAGCCAAAATTACACGGTCCACTTTTGCCGTTCAATATGGATGAAGCATCTAAAATGAAATCGGGTAAACATAAAAGCGAATCATTTAATGTCATTGTTCAATCAATCTTTTTTAACATTTTTGTGTCTTTCAAACAGATTGAATTCAAGGAATTCAAACACTAGGCTACAAGCCTAAGTGTTTGAATATGGGTAATATTGTAACGGCCAATTCTATACCTGATTTTTACAGCAGACTTACCAACCCTTGACAACGCTACCACAACTGCTACTTATGCGGACGATACAGCTTTACATACGGGTTTTCATTCACGGATAAGAGATCCGTGAATGAAAACCCGCAAACAGCATCGGAAAACTTACAACTTCATCTTTCACTAGTTGAAAAGTGGTTCGATATATGGCGCCTTAAGGCAAACAAAGATAAGTCTATTCACGTGACTTACTCACTCAGGCGAGAAACATGCCCTCCTATTCTGCTATACAATGAGCCTGTTCCGCAGGCAGACGAGGCTAGATACTTGGGCATGCATTTAGATCAGGGGTTCCCTAACTTATTTGAGCCGCGCCCCCTTTTGACCATAAAAAAAATCCGCGCCCCCCCATTCTCCAGTCCAGATTATCAGGTCAGAATAAAAAAGTACTTATTCAATAACAGAATAATATTTTTATTACTCAGTAAAGTTTTACAAAGTCATACAAAAGGAATTTGGTAAGTAGTACCAACTTCCTTTGATAGAGCCCGCAACGAGGTGGTAGGAGGGCCAATCTAGAGGCAATATTATGTTCTTAACATGCATTAATTTCAAATAATTTCATTGATTGTGTTGAACAGTCTAAAATGCATATTCTCAGCGATCGCAGGATTTAACTACACGGGTATCCTGCGCCCCCCTGCAAAAGTCTTCGTGCCCCCCACTTAGGGAACCCCTGATTTAGATAGACGCCTAACTTGGCAGAAACACATCTCGATAAAACGCAAGCAACTAGACGCCAAAGTTCACAGTCTATACTGGTTGATTGGACGAAAATCTCAATTATCACACGAGAACAAAATGGCTGTCTACAAGACCATTATCAAACCGGTTTGGACATACGGAATCCAGCTTTGGGGCTCAGCTAGTAACAGCAACATAGAGATATTGGAGAGGTTCCAGAGCAAAACAATTAGGAACATGCTTTATATACCTCGATACCTACGTTAGCAACAAATACATGTACATGGACATCAAAATTAAAACTGTAAAGCAAGAGATAGAACCGTTAGTAAGTAAATTAGCATGTTTTTTACTTCCTCATAAAATAACTGCTGATTTAATTGTAATGAAACTCAGTATGCAGATACCTGGAGATCTGGATAAACACAAAGGCCACTATCCTTTGTGTTAATTCAGATCTTCCCATGAGATTGGGCGTTGCTAGTAATATCATAAGTTGGTATGTATGATGTTTGGATACATTTTTGTAGAAGGTAAACCTCTGAACTAATGAACTGACATGCAAAACTCTATTTAAAACTCCTTACCACCAAACTCGACGACTCTCAAATCTTTAAACATAGTAGAAACTTTAGCCATATCAGTCTTTATTTGCAATGTGAGTAAACCGTCAGCAGAGGCACGTATTACCACATCTGTGGCCATACTTCTCATCCTATCTATTGTGGTTCGGAGCTGTTTTAACGTTGGTAGTTCTATTGAAATCTAAAACAAATTAAAAAAAGTGTTATCTTAGAGGTTAAACTAGGCGCGATTTCACCAGCGGAAGCCCGACCGCGGGAATATCGGAATAAAAAGTAGCCTGCGTTATTTCAGGTCTCCAGCTATTTACAGAATAGCTATGTTCTATGCTGGAGTTTCAAGGCCGGTAGATTTCCTGTGGCTTTTAAGATGATAACACTTCATCTTTACTTACATCGGGATCTGGTATCCTTGGTTCTTGGTAGTCGGACCATGATTTCCGAGGTATAACAATGGCAGGAATATCATGAGTTACATTTCTGGTCTGTTGAGACGTTGCTGATGGCTGAAAATACGAAATTAAACAGGTCAGCCTACCAACAATTAGATGATCAAAATTAATAGTCATACTGTGATTTTAAATAGCTAAGGCTCATTAGGTTCAACTTGTTTTATTAGCACATAGTGCAAACTAGCTCCAAACAGGATGCAATCTCACAGAAACAAGTAATACACACCCTAGAGATATACATAATGCATTATACAAGGTGTTAGCCCTTTGGCAAACCATAAGTTTGTTGCTATGGTGCAGTATGATCGGTGTGAAGCAGATCGATCATGTAAGGAACACCACTCTGATGTCAAAAACGGGGATAGCCAATATAGATAGAGATACTGCCATCATTAAGTGGGATTGAGTGGGTACCAGAAGACACATCAGAATCGGTGTTGTGTAGATCTTGATGATTTTGACGGAGATTGGACAAATCTAGCCCAGGACCGGACTGCTTGGAAGGATGTTAGGGAGTCTTTGCACAGCACAGTGGGACAGTATAGGTTACCAAAAAAATATATAATATATAACACTATACACGCTGATTTGGAGAGGGCGTACATATTCGTCCCTTTGGCTGTGGAGGTTATGGGGTGTTGGTGTGGGGAGGGGTTGGAATTTGTTCGGGCGGTGGGTAATCGTCTCAGGGAGAGGGGTTTGGACGGTCGTTCAGGGTTGTTCCTGTTGCAACGGCTTTCCATCGCGGTGCAGCATGGGCACGCTGCTAGTGTGATGGGATCCTTTGCTTTGGGAGCAGTCCGGGGGGGCCTTTTTGACTAATTTTTTGTGTTTGTTTATTGTTGTGATTTTTAGATTTCTTTTGTATGAATTTTTATTTATTATTTTATTTTATTTGATTGTCATACAGTGAATTCTACTATTTGAATAAATATATTATACACTTACTATTTCTATTTCCAAAGTGAGGCAAGGACACTGTTTCTTGGTCAGCTTAATTTTTAGCGACTTTGCAGACTTTAGAGTTACTAGGGACCTTGCTAAATTACCTGTTGGAATATGAAAATTATGAATAACATACACAGTAATTCTAAAGAGGTTTACTTCAAAAAGAACAATGATTCAGGTGAGTTTTACATTAAAATTCCATGGTTTTTGAGCCTTGGTTGTTTAGATTTTAACACTATGATTGCATAAAAATTAACAGGAATATAGAAAGTTTCTCAAATACTAACCAGAACTCAGACCTAAATAAATATCTGGATGATCGTCATCCAATCCAATCAGTTGGTATTCAGAAAAGAACATATTTTGCGGTATTTCACACCATAACATGGGCGGTGCAGGGCCACTGTTTTCATCACTGACTATAAAGTAAATTTGATCATTTGCCAGTCTTAAAATACATTCTTTAGACAGCTTCGATATCGTAGATACTATATCTGTAAAAATATTAGCCACAAAACTTTAGACTAACAAATAAATACGAAGAAACCTTTAAGAAGTGATCTTGAACAACAGATTTACTTGTAAATTCTCTCATTGGAGCTGTGTCTATCATCACCGCGCGGAATTTCATTTCGAAACAATTATTCTAACTGTTCTCTTAGAAAACAGTTACTAAAATTATACTTATTTCATTAGGAGCACTCAAGATAAAAATGAATCTATCTAATCAGCAAAGAAACAAAATCTACCGCGCCAAAGCAATGTAAACAAATAGCTGTCACTTTTCGTCATAGACACGGTAGTTTTTTTTAATGTTGCCATACCCATTTCTTTTTATTTAATCGCCTAAAATTATATTAGCATTTAAGTCGATTATTATTTACTTTAAAGTCACTTTTTTCTTTATTTGTAATTATGAAAAAATAACAAATAGTCATTTGCTATTCAACAAGCTATTCTTCTCTGTCGTTTCGCTCTTGGCAGAGCGGTCGTGGTCACGTTGAGGCGTCCGCGTTAGTGTTAGAGGCGGACACAGCTTTCCTCACGAGCTCCCGCCATCTCTCTCTGTTCACAGACTGTCTGGCGCAGTCTGACACGCGGCTTCCCACTGCGGATTTCACTTGATCAGTCCAGCGCATGGGTGATCTCCCGCGTGATCTGGTTCCCTCCACTTTTCCTTGTACCACCAATCGTTCTATGGAGTTGTTATCACGTCTAGAGACATGGCCAAAGTACTGCAGTATGCGCGTTTGTACTATGGTTGATAGACGTTTTGTGATGCCAAGTTCCCGGAGTATGGACACGTTGGTACGGAACTCAGTTCACGATATGTCGAGCATCTTCCTCCAGCACCACATCTCTAGAGCATCTATCTTCCCTTTTTCCAGCTCTCGTAATGTCCACGTCTCTGCCGCGTAAAGGAAGATTGGACAAGCTATGGCAAAATTATATTGAAATGTTTATTTTTGTATATCGTATTTTTTTCTGATTTAGTCGATTATTATTATTAATAGACACGGGTCTTGATCGCGTTGAAAATAATCATCGTTTTTAATTACGACCCAAGACCCGTGTTTATTAATATGAATGAACGGAAATCGTGTAAGTTTAAAAAGTGTGTTAGTCGATTATGTTCATATTTTTAATCGATTTCTACTTTTAAACAATGGCAACTAACAACCATTGACAATAGAAATTGCTCAATATGGCGCTGACTGGCCATGTTGTTGACATTCTAGGTTACCGTTATTTATCTCTCTTTCTAACATAGAGGTTTTTAGCTTAGCGAGACAAGATAAGCTAATATTCTTATTTGATTGTAACGAACAATAACGAATCGTGTGAAAATTTTAGTAAACTTTTATTTATTTTAGCTATTTACTGTGCAATTTAACTTATTTTATTATTTACAACTTTACTTCTATTTATTATCGTTTATATTTTATACCTAGTTGACCACGATTTATCTTCAAAGAAGAAATAAATAACAGGTAAGGTACGTGTTCGATCGATAATGTCGTCACTATGAGTGTCAGAAAGTGGTGAATGAAGTTATAAACTTTCTAAACAACCTACCTTCATCAACACTTGTTATTCGCGTAAAATGACCTACAAAACTGTTCTAATGTTCAGTACTCTCATATTTAGCTACAATGTAAACGGAAAAAGGCCAAAACGAGAGAGAACTAGCGTATCCTTGACGTTCCTCGAACATTTTGGTAACGGTATTTTCTTTAAAATTTTAAATAGAATTCGTTATTAATCCTATTGGAAAACTTGATGTTTACATCTTAGAATGACACATCCTAAATCCATTGAAGTTTAACGTTTCCGTTATATCAAACAACGTTGGTGGCGTTTGGTGGTTATCCGCGCGTGCATGGTAATGATTATGCAATATTGACGCAGCCATTTTCTGCGTTTGATAATAGAATAGGGTCAGTACCTACAGGTACTCACCGCACTCAGTACATAGGTTGCGTCTTTAATTGCGCCTCGCGCTGTTATTGTATGTACATACATTGGTACATAATATAGGTACTTACACCATAAATAGCAGTTCCTACCCAAGTACCTACTAGTTATTTAAATTCAAAAAATAATTTATATTTAATTATTAGAAAAACAAGTAGGTAACTTACCTTCTTCTCATCTGAGCGATGTTCCCGGTTGCATCCCTCTCGGGAGCCCGGGGTCCGCTAAACCCCAAATAGTTTTTTTTTAATTTGGGGTCGGCGCAGTCGGTAAGTCATCATTGACCATACCTGCTGCAATTCGATTTGGCAATGTTTTTACGGCCGGCCGCCTGCCTGACACCAACCCTCTTAGGAATCAAGCAGTTTATCCGCCACCGCGCAGATCCCTTAGTCGCCTTTACGACACCCACGGGATGAGATGGGGTAACCCTATTCTATGCCGGGGCTACACAGCTAACTTACCTACATAGTAACTTACCTACATATTAAAATCTATTAGAAACAAAATATCTGTAGGCCTAATTAAGAAAATGAGTCTAGGACACTAAGGATAAGCTAAGTATTTAGATAAATAATAATTGTGCTACATAAATTTATAGGTTTTAAAATCGATGTCTGTTTGTCTGTTGAAATTATTGTCAATAGGTTCAGTAGTTTTAAATCCATACATTAAACAATCTAGTGAGCCTATTGAAATGTCACTATTAGATTGGAAGCTCTGTTTTAATAAAGGTTGTCGTAAGGTTGTCCAACAAGTAAAAACCCAGTAATAAAAAAATAACTGAGCCCGCCCGTGTTAATGGATCACAATTTTCCACTGGATCACAACTAACTCCGGTGAAACCACGGAACGCCGCTAGTCTACTAATTAAATATTATTATAATAATTACTTAAATTCCAAAGCACCTAAAATACAAAAAAAAAATATCGATTAGGATGCATGAGATATTGGTCAAAAGCTGCGAAACCTACCAAGTACCTACTTAGTTTAATGCTTACTTCGATGCTATAATGTTCATAATTTAGTGCGAACTACCTATGAAGTTACAATCAATTATTTTTTTGCATAATCCATCAATCATACATTAACATTCTCGAACCGGCATATGAAAGAGAAACAGGCGTCTGTAATGAGAGGAATTTGATGCGTTCTTTTTTCCTTGAGTATCATATGAGCTACTGCAGTACTTATAAATATAATGTAGTTTTTTTTTACCTCTTTTAAAATAGGTTACTTAACACGAATAAGATAGAGACTACCTTTTACGTTTAAAATACCTAGTCAGTGCCTTCACCTCTGAAATTGGTCTCTTCCAATCAACCTTAGGGCTACATACTGACTCATACGCGGAATCAAATTCTAATAACTTAAAATATTTATTTATTAAGTACCATGAAATTTATTAGACACTAGCTGCGCTCCGCGGATTCACTTACGTCAGTCGTGAGTTCCGATCCCGCGTGATTTACGGGATCAAAAGTATCCTTTGTCCTTCTCCTGGTTCTAAGCTACCTTCCCGCCAATTTTAGGCCAAATCGGTTCAGCCGTTCTTTAGCTATAAATAGTGTAACTAACACGACTTTTTTAATAGATTTCTGAAATGACAATATCAGATATCGTTTCAACACTAAGCACAATCTTAGTGTTGAATTGAAACGATATCTATCTATTATATTGGTTTTTCTGTTATAACCAATATAATGCAATATAGATAAACGTATAATAATAATCCATATAAATATATGTTTACCTTATAGACTAACATACATATTAAAATTTACAATACATTCTTATAACTTAACACGAAATACGTGGGGGAAATTGTGCCAAACAAGAATGCTAGGTCGACGATTATGTGAATTAACTCTAGCCCGTATATTTATGTATATGGGCAATGGGCATATACATAAATTCCTAATTTCTATCCTAATTAATATCGGATTAAATATAATCCGATATTAATTATTAGAGAAATTCGTAATTTATAATAATGTGGTAAATATAATAACGACAACTTATTAATTACTACACATTAAGGTAGTAATGGGTCCGTTCTTAAGTACCTACCACAGTTTTGGTGATGAACTAAATTCTAATGTGAAAATTGACTTAGTCTTTAATAATTACTTGACGACAATCTATTTAATTTACACTAAAATAAATCAGCTTAATATTTATGTACTTATTCGTTATTTCAGCATGGAGGACGACAGAACTAAATCCTTTGAGCAGTACCAAAGAGAAAAGCTTAAGAAATTACAGATAAAGCTACGAATAGAAGAAGAAATTGAAAATATCAAACAAGAAGAAACTGTCAAACAAGAATTGGAAGATTTTGAAGAAGATAAAGATGAAGAAGACAAAGAAAAAGAAAAGTGAGTACCTACTTTTTACATAAGATAGGATAGCATTAAACCTAATCTCCCCTCACTTGATGGGAAGCGACGATGAAGTCGATGCGATGGTGTAACATGCTTGCCTAGAACATATTCACTCTAGACTTGAAGACTCCAAGGCGTAGTTGTAGTTGAAGGTGTAGTTAACTACTTACTATTTCTCATAAACAACAACTTAAAACATGATAACACTACTTGCAACATAATTACTACTTGTCCTGTCGGGTCGGGTGCAATTTTTGAAAAACAATTCTTCAAAAACAGTCAATCATCCAAGTGTAGAAATCAAAACTACTTAATATAATTTTTAATGTGTGGGACTATGTGTGGGTTAACACACGGATTATTAATGGAACGTTCTGTTTTGTATGAAAAAAATGATCTAAAAAATCAGAAATATTATAAAGGGTAATAATGACTTTCATGATTCTATTCGATCTATATTTTTCTTACTTGTTTGTTTTTGCATAAAACATTCATAGCAATCTGACTGATCAAAACAGTATATTTTACAAAAATAAAGAAAAATAAAATGTACCTATCGGGTGTCATTGGCCTGCTTGTTATCATTTTGAAGTTCGCGGTCAATTCATTGTAGAACAACCCCACCCTACCCAAGGGCGTTTCAATGATCAGAAAGGGACACCTTATTCGTTCTATCCTGCTTGTTCATTCTCTAGTTCACTCATTTAATCCTTTAATGTTGCTACCTCAGGAGATTTTACCGAAAAGTGTGGTAAATTTTCTTTGATATTATGAAGACATTGTTGTGATATTATTTTTATTTTCGTGCATTAGTTATTATTATTAAAGAGATAAAAATAATAACTAAGAAACTGAATAGTTCTTTTTAATAACCGGTTAACGAAAAATACTGTCTACACCCTTATTTTTTTTTAACCGACTTTCAAAAAAAGAGGTTATCAATTATGAGTTCTGTTTTATGTTTCTGTGTAATGTTACCGAATAATTCCGCCGTCATCGCAATGATTGTTGTTCTTCAAAAAAGATATTAGCTTCTAGCTAGTTCCGTAAAAAGTTGGTGACCTTTGGAATGATGAGTAAAATAGTACTTTTAACAAATAGAACCAGCTTCTAAAGAACTTTGGTACATTATTGTTGTAACACCAGCAACCACCTTCTTTTAAAAAAACTTCTCACTTATTTAAGTTATGGTAATTTAGGTGAGGTTATTTATCCCTTTATAGGGTTGTGTTAATTATTATGATAAATTCCATAAATAATAAATTATTTTATTGAGATACCTACCAAAAAGGTTCTCACTTTGGTCAAACAAGGCAATTTCAAAACTCTAACCTTGCAACCCTGTAGGTAGTCTCCCTCCCTCCATTCATTCAAATTCATTCAAGAAACGCCAGTCCGGCTCCGCGCGCGCCCGAAGTTGCCGAGATTCCACGCGTTAAAAAAGAAAACATTTCCCGCTAAAACTTGCAAAAAAAAATGTTCGTGATTTTTTCTTTCTAACAAAAACAGTTTTACATAAAATGGAGTACAACGATGATACTAAAGTTAAATAATAAGTGTGTTTTCTATCGATTGTTAGCTAAATAAGTGTAGTTTAGAAATGCAATATCAAAGTAATGACGATGAAGACTTGCAATATCGGATTTTCGATGCATCTTTCGATTTGCCAGCTGAGAAGACCAGCCGAAGGCGAAAGTAAGTTCTACGTTAAGTTTACTAAAATATTTCTCACCGTATTTTTGACGAAATTACCTAATAACCGGGTAAAATTAACTTTATATTCTTACAAAAAGACTTTCGCAATGACTTGGTGTACATTAATACCCTCAATCAGACAGAAATATAGGTAATTCAGTACCTTTTATTCATTGTTCGTGTTCCTAATAATTTCCTACCACATAGCCGTAATCCCTGGCACAGAATAGGGCTAACTACCCCATCTCTTCCCGTGGGTTTCGTAAAAGGCGACTAAGGGATCTGGGGCAGACTAGCGATCCCGGAATTCTCCCCCCGCGGTGGCAGTTAGATAAACCTACTACCTACTTGATCCCAAGGAGCGTGTGAGGCAGGTGACTGGCCGTAAAGAAACTTTGCCAATTTAATAAGAAGGTTTGTATCCTTTTTTAAAGTATCGCAGTAAAATAAAAAAAGATTTTTAAAGTAGAGTATTTACCTATATCGGTAATAAATAAAGCCTAGCCTGTCTCAGTCTTGGGCAGCTTAAATCCCACGCTTCACTCAAGACTAGGTTACATAGATAGGTACATTTTCAAGAAAGACCTATGATCACAAAAACTGTGAAACGGACCCCAAGCTCCCGAGAGGGATGCAACCGGCAACATTGCTCAGATGAGGATGAGGTTGGAATTATCGTAAATCTTATCTTAAGGGCGTGCTCACTTGCTCAGGAGTGCTCGCTTCCCGTGGGACATTTAACCTACACCTGGTGAAAGGTTTAAGGCGCGGCTTATTAGGTACTACAGTACCACCTGACCTGTTAAGTATCTAAAGTTTAAAGTGAATAGGTAAGTTGGTCGGTGCAGCCACTAAGAAATACACGCCGTGTTTCGTATCACTGCCATCTACATCTTAAACCACATGGTTGTTTTATATAAACTTAAAAACATCATTACGAACAATTACTGTAGTTTTAGGTTTGGATCCGCTTTATTCAGAATTTATTTTATTTATTTATTGACGGTTAGGTAGGCACTAGGCACCTATGTTACCTCAAAAATCAGCTGTTTCTCGCATTTTCGAGAAACAGATCGCAATCGCGTCGCATAGGTAGGTATACACGGTAAAAACGCGAGACCAGTAATAGTCAAAGGTAGGGCCTAATGTAGAAAGCGTGTTTACGACAATCCTACATTACGGCACGCACGAAAAATTCTCTGCCCACAACCGGACGCCACACTACCTACAATAAAGGACGTAAAGAAAGATAATAAAGACATACAAAACCGGAATCTTAATTTTGATCTCACTGGAATCCCTCCCTTGGGGGCCTTTTGGCTGCTTCTACACTATGTTTTATTACGTATTAGTTGCAGCTCGCGGTTTCACCCGCGTAAGTCCCGATCCCGCAGGGATTTCGGGATAAAAACTGCCTATAATGTAATATCTTCAGCTTACTACACACCAAGTTTCATCGCAATTGGTTTAGTAGTTTTTACGTGAAGGACTAATGCCGGCGCCTCACATGGGCTTATGACTTGGTTCCAACGTTGGCTACGAATAGAATGGCCAATAATTGCAACCAAGGTTGCGGCCTCATATGGGCTCCAATATAATTGGGCAAACACTCATGCCAAGCGCATTGGAAGGCTGGACGTTCAAGCAGATACCATTTATTCATCAAATTTATTGCTAGCAAGTCATGTCGGACGGGACACTTTTTGCTCTGGCTACTTACGCCCACGCATTGAGCACATATTATTATTATTTAATTAGTCAAAGGAAAAAGAAGCCAAGGAAAAGGCAATTCTGGATGATAAACATATCGTATAAATAAACAAAATATGATATGATAAACAACATAATATGATAACATCAAGAAACATAATATGATAAACAAAAACATATCGCAGCACGTCCAGCACTCACATCGGCAGAGCGCGTACTGATGCAACCAATGTGTGGATCGAGAAGCGACGTTGGACCCAAGTTGCCCCCCCGCCTACACACTTCACTCCCCTCGCCTTTGAACTTGTACAAAAACCGACACAAGTCGGATTGACATTGACTATTGGACGCAATGTTCTGTTTTTATCCAATAACGTTCCAAGATCGATCCTCACATTGGTGTGTTGGATCCAACAGTATAACTTGGAGCCAACATAGCCCATGTGAGGCGCCGGCATAAGAGTAACTAGCTAGCTAATAAAAAGTTGTAGTTTAGTGTAAGTTTGTAAAAACGTGACCAACAAGTTACAAGTGAACCGAGAACCCAACTACCTGATAGATAAACATGCTCCATCTGAGACCACATGCCGTCAGTAATGGTGGTAAGCCTTCAAAAGTTCTGGACCTACTTTGGAAGGTAGGTAGGTATATGGGTAAAGTACCTTCTCCTTATCGCTAAACACGATCCTCTTGAAACCTAAGCTTAGAGTTATCTGAGGTTTCAATAGTACCTACCCTCTTAGGTACTTACCTAGGTATATTATATAGAAAAGATTAGTCTACCTATGTACCTTCGTAACGTGACCTAGGTACCTTGTATTGTACGTACCTATTGTACTATATCCTTATATATGTAGTCTTCTTATTTTCGTGTAGTGGTGTGGCTCTCCTAGTGTTCAGAGTTTTCAGATCGCCCTAAGGCCTCTAACTTTACCTAACGACTACTATTCGAGATAACAACCGGGACCGACTGCTTATCGTGCCCGGAGGAAGGAGCACGGAGGAGCTCGAGAAAATGATTTACATGATGAAATACATGTAGTACATTATGTATTCCGTAGGTAGCTACCACAAGTTCAAAAGTTATAGAATAACAATCATGCTACTGTCGGAACTTAAAACTCTAAACAAAAAGGAAGCAATAAAATATAAGCAATAAAATACCCACCTTTAATCTCATTCGCTGTTTTGAATGTAACGTTCATAGATTATCAAATAGGATAATCCATCCGCGTGCTTTCGGAGGCCTTGAAATACAAATAACTAGGTAGGTACTAGGTAACTATGTAACCTACCTACCTTAGCTCTATACCTACACAACTAGCTGTAAGTAAAGAACTTAACAATGCTTACTTACTTTTAATTTAAATCTATTAATTTACCAGGCGCTCTGGTAAAAGGTACTCTAAAGTATCTTTTATTACGGTGTGTGAGTAATTTCCCGAACAGTTTGACTTTGGAACTGATGACGCTCGTCCGCCAGATACAAGTTTGAAATGGATCGCTTTCAGGCGACCTTTTACCTTCTAATCCTACAACTTCGGGACAAGTTCCGTATATTCCGGGAAACAATTTGTATGGAAGCTGGTTAACTGTAACAGCGCCTTTCAACTAGTAGGTAAACTGTGGCAAAACCCATAGATAAGCTATTTAAAAAAAGAGGTAAAACCGTCATGTTTCTATTAAAAAAATGTCCTCCAGTAAAAAGTTCCAGCTATTCTAAAATCATACCTACTTCTAAAAAGGAAATAACATAACATACCAACGGGTTTGGTATTCAAAACTTGTCGTGACTGTCCTTGAAAAGAATTCGAATTCAATTATGGATTAGCCGTGCCCAAACTTCTAAACTTATTCTAAAGTAACGAATGACTAAGGCGCATTCTTTAGAAAAAAATCTAAAAAAACCTACCTTAAAATCTGTCACTGCAGACAGCAAGGCAACCGCATTTATTTTTGTTAGACCGCTAATTTGTCCTAATGTAGGGCAAGGCCGATTTTGCAGGTTAGGAGTAGACTCCCGTGGAGTCTTAACCCCACGGGTGCCTACTCCGGATGGGCGAATGTTCCCATGCCTTTGGATTGTGGTCCAAATGTCCTAGGACATGTCGGTTTCCTCAGGAAGTCAGGTTGTTTTCCTTCACTGTAATAATGTTGTAAAAACCTGGCAAAAACATGTTTTTAATATAGTATCCAATATTACTCTTACAGAACTTAAACTATACTTTTCTTTCATCAATCTGCTGTCATTCTGATGAGTGGATTAATCATATAACTGTGGACATCATCCAATTCACCCAATGACTCAGCTTAACAAAATATTTAAACGAAACAAATAGATACCTCTTCACACACAAACCTGTACAAGTACCTACGTCAGTCCATTGTGGGTAGGACCGTGAGAAGCATCGGTGCAATGGCCAAGTGCAACCCCCTCTTGCCTCGGAGGTAAATGACCAGTTACAGAGGGTGGCACCCCCTCTTAATTGCTTCACGTGTATACCGGCAGATGGCAAGCAAGGTGCAAGCGAGGGATGCCCTTAAACCTTGTCGATATTATTCCCTTCCTTGACGATAAATTGTCGATTAAATCGATAGGAATGGGACATGACATGCATGTGTTGATTATGTCTTTCTACTGTACGATATTTCGTGTAGTAACTAATTAAGTTACGGTCGTTTTCATTATTATAATACGAATATTTATAATTGTGGTGGATGTATGTATAGTGTAAACGATATTTATAAAGGTATTTATCGCGACTAGCAAATGTAGTGACTTGATATAAATCGTCAAGTAACGAAAAGCCATATGATAGATAGATAGATTAATTCTTTATTCCAACACCAAACAAACCAAACAAAAATATACAATAAAAAAATTTAAAAAACCCCCGACTTAAAAAATCTTCAAAGTTAAAACAAACTAAACTTTAAAAAGGCAAAAATAATAAGCCGAAAACAAATTTCATGTCTCTGAGTAGGTACGTGGTACCTTACGTTCCCGCGTCGGGGGACGCGGGAACGTTAGATACTATAAGCACGGGTCGGTTACCATCAACTTCTGTGACACATTCCCGCGTCCCCCGACGCGGGAACGTAAGGTACCACATACCTACTCAGAGACATGAAATTTGTTTTCGGCTTATTATTTTTGCCTTTTTAAAGTTTAGTTTGTTTTAACTTTGAAGATTTTTTAAGTCGGGGGTTTTTTAAATTTTTAATTTAATTATTTTATTTCACCCTTTTTGTAAAAGCGATTTTGATTAAACAAGCTTATTGTTGTCACAAAAGTTACGTCCTTTTATTTGATACCCCACTCGGGTATATTTGAAAACATTCGGTTTTTATTTCCGAGTTTGACCCTACATATACTTTGAACGGCTGAACCGATTTTGATGAAGCTTGCATATTGTTGTCACAACAGTCATGCTCTTTTATTTGATACCCCACTCGGGCATATTTGAAAACATTCGGTTTTTATTTCCGAGCTTCAACCAACATATATTATGAACGGCTGAACCGATTTTGATCAAACATAGCTAAGAACACTCGCGCAAATGACACCTATTAAACAAAAAAAACTACATTCAAATCGGTTCATCCGTTCGTGAGCTACGATGCCACAGACAGATACACAGACAGACAGACAGACAGACAGACAGACAGACAGACAGACAGATACGTCAAACTTATAACACCCCTCTTTTTCCGTCGGGGGTTAAAAAGAAAAACAAACAACTTAAATCTAGGTGGCACAATGGGCGGCCTTATCGCTTTTAGTTCAACATCTATTGTGTATTTTGTATGACTCGATTAAATCTGCGTTAAACGATCTAGTAAAATATAGAAATATAAAAAAATATAGAAAAGAGCCCCCCCCAACCTAAGGTAACCTATCTGATTTCGTCGAAATCAGATTAGTAGTTTCACTTTTTAGGGATTTCGGGAAATGAAATGCTTTATTATTTGTGGAACTACAAATAGATGGATGGTGTACATATTAAAAGTATCTCTAGTCTCTAATAGTTTGTACTTTATTTTTCTAAATACTTGTAGGATAAAATGCAACAAGTCGTAAACTAAAATATCGATACAACGCGATGTCTACTGTCCAACCCCTATAATCCTATGCACAGCGATGCAATTAGGGCAAATGTTAGGACGATACTTTCACACGACTATTTTATTGTAACAACTGCCCCGAGGCGAATTGTCTTTAATAACTTTTTTATTAATATCTTTACCCACACCCTTTACGACAATATTTTTTCACGAGCTTTTGACATTTCAGGAAGTTTATTTATATGTAACCCCATATCGGTATATTCATTATTTATGAATCTTTTACCTTTCATGGTTTGTGAAATTGTCTTTTCCAAGACAATGCTTTCTGACACTCGATTACCTACGCCATAAAAGGTCGTAGTTTCCCGTTGTAGAGTAAATATTATATGATATCTAGGTCTTCTCCTTGGGACCGAGCAGTTGACCAACCACCGTGCGTAAAGAACTACAGGTTCGCTAGTTTCCCTCAGATCCCTAACGGCCGAATACAGAAACGCAACTCAAAATTTGAGTTCTACTTAAACAACTGCAACACATCTAGCAAGGATGTTCAAGATTATATCATGACCAACAATAAGCTTGCTCCGGTCTCGGGTGTTTTTGAGCTAGAAGAACTGGAATCGCAAAGGAAAACCAACTTTAAATCCTTCGTGCTCCGGTTCCCAGCGTCGGTGAAAGATGTTTTGTTTTCTGCCGACTTCTGGCCGGCTGGCATTGTGTACCGCCGCTTTAGGGAAGCGCGTCCGATTTTAGAAAACCCTAAACTCTAATTTTAGTTTATATTATCTGTATGTATGTTAGTCTATAAGGTATATATTTATATGAATAATTATTAAATGTCATCTTCATTTTTATATTGGTATCTCGGTTACTGCGATACAAGCTGTGCTTAGTGTGGAACTGATTTATAATGTAATTTGGGAAATGTTTAATAAGTTTCATAATAATAAATAAATATTGTATTGTATTGTACTGAGCCCCTCTCAAATTCAAAAACTCCCATACTATTTATAAATTTAGAAGCTGCTCAATTATTTAAGTACGCCTCAAATTTTAAGAAGCGTTTCAGTATTCGGCTGTGTAAGACTGTTGCGCTGTAAGCAAGGACACTAAATCATAAGAATGATATTAGTTTCGAGATCCCTAAGTCGCCTTTTACGACACCCACGGAAAGAGATGGGATACCTCTAATCTATGCCGGGGCTTTACATGTCAATTCCAGGATTCTATTGAAAAAATCTAACTTGGGGTCTTTGTTGCAAAACACTGAATATTTCAAAGAATTTCCGATTGATGAACTTTGACACAACAAAACCGACCCATGTTATGTTAGTTATTCATTTACAAAAAAAAATTAGAAGTAACTAGGGCAGGTAACTAAAGATCCACGTCTGCTCACGTCAAGGCATCGCGAATCTGTCTCGAGAGTAACAAAGGCAATAGGCTTACTTGGGTTTATTTCAATAAATAATGGCACCCTCGATTTCTTGGGGCTCCCCTTATGGAAACATTGTTGCGTCTGCCAAACGACAGCCCAGCTGTTCTATTCAAATGTTTTTGATAAAAAATCTATAGGTACTGGGACCCTTCACCACGTGGTCGGAAATTCTTATCCACAAAGATAATTCGGTATTATTATTGGAAGATTGAGTAACTTGTGCATTTGATATTAGCTTATTTGTAAGTCTCGCTACAGGGCAAATGTAATTTATGGCTATAATCATAAATTTCAGCTTTCTACTATCAGCGGTTTAGACTGTGCATTGATCGATCACTCAGTCAGAACAAAGCAATTAATAGATAAATAGACTAGCTGGGTCCCGCGGTTTTACTAGCATAAGTCCTGACTCTACGGGAATTTTGAAAAAACCCTTACTTACCGGACGACTAGGTACATCATATTATAAAGAACTGTTCAAATTTCAGCTTTCTACTATCAGCAATTTAAACTGTGCTTTGATCAGTCGGTCAGGCAAGACAAAGCATTTTTTAGATACCTATAGATTAATTAATTAACGAAAACAGAAAAAGTATAAAGAATTTGAATATATTCCCTATAATTTATGTAAAAGAAGTAATACCACTTGGCGCGTGCTATTACGAAGATGCCTGGTGCTACGTTCCTTGGATATCTACGCACCTCCTTCATTAGTATGCATACAATCCCTTAGGATATTCAAATGAGGTTTTTGCTTTTCTTCGTATCATTGGGGATCTATTTAGTTGAAATGTTGGAATACAACTCGAGTATTAAGTATGACTTTTTGTGTTGAAACTAGCTGGTTGTGTCTTTGTGTTTTGACTTGATGAGATTTGATACCTGAATGAAGATTTTAACGCTGACTGAAAATTTGTGTGGCAAAAATCACTTTCTCGAGCTTCTCCGTGCTTCGGAATGCACCGGTCCCGGTTGTTATCTCAGATAGCAGTCGTTATGTCGAGTTAGAGGCCTTAGGGTATACGAAAAGAAGAAGGACGCTGGACAACCAAACTTTTGCTCTCAGATGTGGCACGGAAACGATGTCTTCATTTGTTCTATGTGCCCAATAATCAATGAATAAATAAAATGCTTTATGTACCCTGTGATTGTACCAGACCTTAAAATTAAACAAAAATTGCATAGACAAAAACTTAAAACTAGTGGAGTGCAATGGACGGCCTTATCCCCCTAAGGGCGATCTCTTCCAGGCAACTAATAATACGATTTCTTCAACGTCCAAAATCTTCGGAAATCTGCACATTGTAAGATTTATAAGGCCAGCATGGGCATTCTGTCCTTATTTAAAGCCGATTCCCAGCTATTTTTTAACGAATCAGAATTGATACCAAAGCTGTATAGCTAAAAGGTATCATCAAATTAGTATTGTAGCCCGCGTGCAAAACTTTTTCAAAACGACTCACGCTCAACAGTAGCACCTACGTCGAAATCTAACAAGTGGAACCCGAGTAATCAACGAAAGAATGCAACCGCTCGCTCGCGTGCTGAGCCAAACACACGCCTGTAAAAACTCCGCTCTAATATAATTAATACATTACGAAATATATGGGCAAATACGTAAATTGTATTAAAATTAAGTAAATAGTTCACACACTTCCCACGTACTATCAAACCATCAAAGCGTATCATGACTAGGCCCTAAACATCACCACCACATGTGCCTTATGATGGATGGTCGTCACGGTATGTAATTGACTAAACGCAATGCTTATGGAAATTAATCAGCAAATAATTACTGTTTACACGGTAGTATGGGCAACGTGGTATATGGAGGAAAAAATCTGTAAACAATATTGACTTTAAGTATAACTGGGACAACTTCTTTCGCTCATCGTTTAGCGAACAGTAAGAATTGTATCTCATATCACGGTGTCACCCGCGTAAGTCCCGATCCCGGGGAATATAGGGATCAAAGTAGCCTATGTAAGTCCCTGGTAATGTAGCTTCCTATTGGTAAAATCATTTTTGTGTTGGCCAGTGGTTTCAGAGATTACCCCCAATAAACATGCAAACATACACGTTACCAACATTACCTTTTTATAATATTAGTATAAATAGACATACCTACATAACTGGTGGCTAGAACCAAGAAACAGCTGATTTTCAATCATAACCTCTAATTGTTCCATAAAAAAATACCTAGTTCGAATTTCCAAAAGTTGTAGAACAAAAGTTGGTCGTATAGACGTCTAGAACAACCACCTTCACCGGACACTAATTTCATAACATACTATAGTGTATAGAGGTTCCTTGCTTCACCTAGCTACCGACATGAATTTGTATTATTATTCAAAACCCCCATACAAGATAACAATGAACATTATCGTAAGACAGTAGTTTTAAGACATGTGGGTAGAAGCTAAGGTAATTCGTAAGCCCGCATTTGAAGATAGCAAGAAAGATTATTTTTTACGACTTTGGTTAAATAAAAGAATTTTAGTTCTTAGGTAAGGTGCTAAGGAGCTTATTTTCTTATCGAGGTTTAACTCCGGGTTCCGTCCGTATCCAAAGGGTAAAACCGAAACCCTTTTACTAAGACGTGTCTGAACTGAACTCCACTGTCCACTGCTGAAGTTGTTTTTTAGGGTTCCGTATCCAAAGGGTAAAAATGGGAGCTTAATACAGACCCTATTACTATTATCGCTGTCTGTCCGTTTGCCACCGGGCTGTATCTCACGAACCGTAATAGCTGGACAGTTGATTTTTTTCAAGATGATGTTCCTAACATATATTTCTGTTTCCACTAAAACAACCAAATTATATATAATAATAAACTACTAAAACAATTCCACTAAAACAACCAAATTATATACAATAATAAAACATGACTAATCAACCCAGATTCAAAAGTTACTCGCTGGGAATCGGCTTTTACGGACAACACGCCCCCGTTACCTTCCAAAATAATAACTTAAAAGTCACATAATAATATTATTAATGACCCATATGCTATCTCTAAAAAACTCCCATTTAAAAAAGTCAGAAAGTTCCGATACTAATAAATGATCCAAATAAATAAAATTGATGTCCTTACAATTTCTCTAGCTTTATTAAATCACACGTGAATGGGATCCCAACTGATTGTAATTTATAGGGTTTTTAATTAAACATAAGGGTAGGTACGCTAAGTTACTGAGAATGCATTTCGGGAATTTCATAGTCCCGGAATAGTAGGACGCGAGGACGAAGCAAGAAACAAAAAGTCAGGGCGTCATTCATCCATCAACCACTGTCAAAGGCGGTCGGGAATTTTCTTATAGTACCTACGATGAGGCAAACGAGGTCCGGGCGTCATTTATGAACCACTGTCAAAGACAGACTTCAAGACTAAGCCATTGCATGCAGTAGTGTTGGCCTTAGTTTGACTCTTTAATAATAAAAGATACGATGACAGTAGTAAATCTAGGACAGACTATAGTATATGTGAAAATTAGTCGTACTGTCTATAGACATATAATAATAACAACAACAACAGTTAATTGTGATTTGTAATGACTGAAAAAAAAACCTGATACGTACTTTACTTTTTCTTGTTGAAATTAAAGCTTATGCTTATTAGTTTTAACAATGTTTTAATGCATCACGCGATTAAAACCGAAAAATGAGTTTAATTTCAATCCAACATCGCGGAAACAGAAGAAAAAAATAAATTGTTATTAGATAGACAGTCATCATGGGCAAAAGCTCCCGAAATGCATACTCACCATCGCACTGTACTTACTACTTTATAAGTACAGGTAGGCATATTTCCCACGATATAAAAAGGGGCACGCCATTCGGACATAAGGGTGGCGGCGCGGCGTGGCATCGTAAGTCATTGGTGCATGTCTTAACGTGTGTCTACTCCCTTACGATGCGCGATGGCAGATGGGATGACAATGTTTTGAGGTTGGGATTCTCATGGTGTAAATTAGGACGATGGGCAGGCGATGGTGCAGTACCTTTTTAGGGTTCCGTACGTAAATGGTAAAAACGGGATCCTTTACTGAGACTTCGCTGTCTGTGTGGCCGTCTGTCACCAGGCTGTATCTCATGAACCGTGATGGTTAGACAGTTGAAATTTTCACAGATGATTTATTTCTGTAATCGCTATAACAACAAAACAAACTATAACCAATTTTAAGGAGGGCCTCCCGTACAAAAAATGATATCGCGTTTGTTTTGCCACTGGCGCCATTTAGTTACGCCAACCGTAAAAATAAATGCTAACGTGGAGTAACGCTGCTGTCAAGGATTTTTTGTAATTGCATAGTTTCTATTCTATTCTAGTGGATCCCTAAGTGGGGGGCGCGCCCCCCAGGGGGGGCGCGGAGACCTTTCCAGGGGGGCGCGGGCCACGCGGGATCGCTGAGAGAATGCATTCCAGACTGCTCGATATGACCGATGAAAATATTTGAAATTGACGCCTGTCAAGAATCTTTGGTACTACTTACCAAATACCTTTTGTGTGGATTTGTAAAACTTCAATGAGCAATAAGAATACTTATTTTTTTATTATTTTTTTTTTATTCAGACCTGATAATCTGGACTGTAGGACGGGGGGGCGCGGATTTTTTTTATGGTCGAAGGGGGCGTGGCTCAAATAAGTTAGGGAACCCCTGATCTATATTATTGTATAGGTACGGCACTGTCAGAGAGACCAATCAACCCGTTACTTCCAGAAAAAGCAAGGATTAACTCGAATCAGAAGTAACCAGTTTGGTCATTAGTGATTACATTATTGAAAACACTGTTACAAATAAAATATCCCCCGTCAAGAGTGCGAAGCCTGTCAATTAGGGCATGCAATATCGAAAGGTTTTCAATCTCGGGACGATATCGATATTAAGAGCTCAATCCCGGGATCCCGGGATTGATACTGAGATTTTAGATATCGTTAAAAAGGCGAATTTAATACAATAAAAATGTGTTAAATTTATAATATTTAATATATTTAAGACTCTAGTAGTTTCATTACGTAAATAAGTTACCCCGAGGGCCGTCCACCTCATCATTTTGGAAATATGGCGGATAAATACCCTAAACCCGAAAGTGTCTTAACTTTCGTGCCAAATTCTAGGCGCACCACTAAAATGATGTTAGCAGAAAAAAATTGCATGCGAGCTTGTATAAAAAATAATTGTCTTAAAAATTGCAATGAATCACGTTACTTGTATTGTTTTAAACATTTTACCAATTCCCTACGCTTCTAAATCTTTACAGATCTCTTCCTCAGGGGTAGACTAATTTGGGTTTAATTTTAATAGTTCTATTCAATCATTCCATGAGGAAAAATATAGCTAAAAACCTTAATTTATACCCAAATAGTAAATTGCTCAAATCTCGATATCGGATCACTCGATCCCGGGATTATAATATCGAACTTTTGCGTCCGAGATCCCGGGATTACGATATCCCGGGATCCCGGGATTCATGCCCTACTGTCAATAATATGTATAGCTCATTGAGGGCCGAGGCTGATGCGATGCTGGGTTCCGGATTCAAAAACGATTCGTTTTAGTTAAGGTGGAATCACCAGTACTTGGTTGCGAAAAAAATGTATTTTCTTCTTCTAGGTTTTTGTTTAATATAACTAATTTGAACAATGAAATGTCTGCGTTTGTTTGTGTTGCGAATGTTCGGAACTATTTGCTTCATTAAAATTTAAGTTAGTTTCAAACCTTGACTAAGAAATAAGCAGCTGGAAATCAATGTCCTTGCCTCAGGGTTGTGAATTAAAAAAAAAACACTATACGTTTCGCCAAATTAAGTTTGGACTAATTACGTGATTAGGTAATCTTGTAGAAAATACTATGCCCTACCCTACTGTCCGTAACTAAAAGAATCGTATTTTAAATATAGAAACTCAGCAAAAACATCGTATATGTATGTGATATTTCACTGAAGTAAAGTAGAACGTAGTAAGTACACGATAGGTTATGTATGAGCATGAGCATAAATTGCGTTTTTGTCCATGATCGTTCACTGTCCAAAAGTAGAACGATGTAAGTGCACGAAAGTTGCGAGCATAAAAAGCATTATAACTCGATAGATCTGCCGTAAAATAGAACGTCCTAAGTTCACTATAAATTGTTCACATGAACAGCGTTTTTGTTCGAGTGCGCGCGCGCATCCCCTTGCGTTATTGCAGCTGCTCAGCAATCAACGCGCATGCGTGGGGGTCGCAGATGTCGTCGCACGCGCTCCTGGCACTACGATAAATCGATATTATAATGCGTACTAGTTCTTACGGCATATGTTTTCGTGTGTGACGTCATTTTATCGAATTATAGTCTTTAGGGATGGAAGTTTTGAAGTTGCTTGGGCTAGTTTTTGTGAAATTATGACCGTATTTGTTGTTATTGCATTTTGTTGTGCTCATACAAAGGTTACATAAATGTATCCTTCTATGTTTTATTTCTTATAAATTGCCTGGAACTTATATCTTATCGAAATCCAAGTTAGACATTGTAAAGTTATTTCATGAAATTGAAATAGCATCGATGTTAGATTGCTAGTCTATGACTAGCTTTTAACCTCCTTAATTATAAACGATGACTTACTTTATGTCACGTACAAACGTTACATGAAGTTTCAAAGTTACCAGACAGAGACAAACGATACATAAAGTTAGTCATCGTTTATAAGTAAGGGGGAAAATCTTTTCATTTCTTGTCTATTTTCGGAAGTTTCTTCTCATAGCACGACATCTTCAAATGTTTTACCGATAGAAAATAAGAGAAAAAAGCTTAAAAAGCAAGCTTTTTTCTACACTTCCTAACACTCACACCCAAAACACAACACAATCGAGCAATTAATTAACAAAACTCCCTACAAAAGCTACACTATTAAAAATCGATAAAATCGAATTAATTCCACACTTTTATCGAGTCCCGTTAGCGAATAGTATCCGAAAATCCTGATAATTGGCAATCGATTTGACACGTGGTAGCCAGATGGCGCATCACCTGCTTTTAAGGAGCTCCCGGCCATACTGAGTGGCGGAACTCGATCGGGACTGCATTCTTCGAGACTTATTCCCATCACTATTCGCGGTCGTTGACATTTCGCATGTTCCATTATGAATTTGGGAAAGGTATTGGGTAGAGAATAGGGAAATAATATTTTAGTGCAACCTTGAAATTTACTTTCCTAAAGTCTTCGATGCTTAATCCCATCACTATTCGCGGTCGTTGACATTTCGCATGTTCCATTATGAATTTGGAAAAGGTATTGGGCAAAGAATAGGGAAATCATATTTTTTTGTTTTTCTCTGTGGGTTGTAACTGGTGCCCTAGCTAGATTACGACGATAATCTGTAATAACGGCAACAGGCAACATTTTAGTGTAACCTTGAAATTTACTTTCCTATAGTCTTCTTCTTTTCGTGTAGTGGTGTTGTTGACCTAGTGTTAGAGTTTTTAGATTGATTCAAGCCTCTAACTTGACCTAACGACTGCTATCAGAGATAACAACCGGGACCAACTGCTTAACGTGCCTTCCGAAGCACGGAGGAATAATAGTAACCAAGTCTGGTGTACCATCCCATCAAAATGTTAATCAAATCAATTTGGACCTTCGAAAATTACTTACCTATATTTCTTCTGTTTCGTATAGTGGTTTGACTTACCTATAGTGTTTTCAGGTCGCCCTAAGGCCTCTAACTTGCCTAAACTGTATCAAAAATAAGTAAAAAGATAGATTGGTACTTAAATACTTTATTTTCACAACAAACAATTTTATTATAATAAGTAAAAAGAGAAACACACAGAAATCTTAAAAGTAAAACCACATTACCACGTAAATTGATATTCTTTGAAAGGCATAGCGGGATTATTCTATAATATCCACCCAACAAAAAAAAATAATCGCAAAAAAACATCCTATAAACTATTCAGGCTATTCTAAAGCAATCATACGAACTGGAGCAATTTAAACCCTGGAACAACGAACTCTGATGGTACTTATAGAGGCCTCCACTACAGTGATATCATCACGTTTTTTATTGGAAGTACATATTATGTTTTAAGAGGATAGTCTCCATTCTCTTTCTCCATACAAACGTAGTTTAAATTTTCCTCCCTGGATAAAGACACTAGAGCAAATATGTTTATGCCATAAAACCTATATATCTGTCATGACAATGCATCTACCTTTTTATTTTATTTTATTTTCTAATTAAAATAAAAATAATAAAATGAAAAAAATAAAAATAGGCATAGTCATGACAGATATAAGTTCTATGGCATAAACATCTCTAATGTCTTTATCCAGGCAGGAAAATTTAAACTACGTTTGTATGGAGAAAGAGAATGGAGACTATCCTCTTAAACAAAGAACTAAAAATATTGAACTGCAATTGTGATAAACTGCATTTTGCGATGCTGCTGTGGGTAGGTACCATGTTTTTGCTTGATTTCTTTCTAGAAACGAATAAACATTTTTTTTGAAAATTTTGAATAAACGCCACAATTACTTGCCGCACTATTAACCTTACCTGACAATAACCTATTAAAACATTTAATACTAGCTTCGTCCCGCGGTTTCAACCGCGTAAGTCCCCATCTCGTGGAAATATCGGGATCAAAAGTAGCCAATGTTACTCCTCGATAGTGAAGCATTCCATAGAATTTTTGAAATCGATCCAGTAGTTTTTGAGTTTATTCATTACAAACATACAGACACACACACACAGAGACAAATACAAATGTTTCCTCTTTATAATATTAGTGTAGATATAAAATTCAAAGTCCTGACTGATCTTTAAACCAAAACAGAGCCAAAACTCCTAGAGACATGAAATTTGGAGAGCGTGTTCTTTGTGATGTGTAGGCAGGCATCCACTAAGAAAGGGTTTTTGGAAAATCATGCGGGGTCGGAACTTACTCGGATGAAACCGCAGGACTCTGCTAGTTATGTAACATTTTCAAAACTGCCACGCAGTTTTATTTTATTTTATCGAGACAATAGATAAGCTATAGTTCTAGCTGTGAATTTAATTTAAAACAAATGCCACTTACATCGTTTCCTTTCAGAACAACCCCGAACATAAAAAAAACTCGCTTGGTTAACGCTTTCTCTATGAAAATATTAAATAATACTAAAACACCTTTCGTCAGCGCGTGCGCCTAATTGTCCGCCTTATAATAAGAGAAGGAAGTTAAAAAAACAACAAACAGGGGTTGAAATGTCAGGCCATGTGCGGGGGAGTCATTGTTGGGAGTTCTAAGACATTAATCTTGGGGTGACCAGGTGAAAGACACCTAGGGCGGAATAACAAAATGAAATTGTTAGTAGCAAGCCGAAGTTTTCTTAAGATTTTTTAGGTGAGGGGTGAAATAAATGGTCATTTTTGCTTATTTTTAGCCGACTACGCTAAAAGGTGGGTTAAGATTTTGATTGTTTTTAGGGTTTCGTAGTCGAAACTTAAACAAGAAATTGTTTAAGTTTCGTCATGTCCGTCTGTCTGTCCGCGGCTTAGCTTAGCGACGCTTAGTTCTAAGAAGCTACTTTTACATGGCTATACTTACTTATTACTTTAACTGTGTTTGTTTCCCCAACTTACCTATAACTGGACCTTTTTGTGTGACTTTAAGCCGTAAGTTTCCTCACGATGTTTTCCTTCACCACGAAACCACGACCTTCGGAAAGAAAGTCGCTGTATCTACCACTAGACCAACACCGCTCTCTACTTACATATTAATAACGCTGACAAAGGCGAAAAATAAAAAATAAACATTTTGTATGGTAGGTAACTACTTCCCCAATATGTAAAATGGGGGATGTTTTTTTTTCTTGTCTACCTACCCTATCGTGTAGGGTATTTTTATAAAGCTACTATTGCTTGCTATTGTTGTCGCGAATAGGCTTATAACAGTCCATAATTTAGTAAGTCTCAAAGTTAAGCTAGTAATATTTATTGTATAAATTCCTTGTTTCTTATCAATTATTTTCATCGGATACAAAATGCAAATTGAATAAGCAGGTACAGAATAATATACGTACGTATTATGCTTAATTATTTTTAAACAGCTGTCTTTTGTCCATCTGCATAATAATGATGCATTCGTAAGGTTAGCCATTACTAAAATCTACGATCTGAAGATTGATTTCGATGCAACCACTAAGGAAATCAAGTGGACATCGCGACTCAATCCACTGCCGTTTTCCTACTATATTTTGACCCACATGAAAGAGTGCAAATCGAAAAAAAGTGCGCCAAGTGCACGAAGGTTTCCGTACCATAGTCACAAAACGCGATTGTTGTATGGGAGCCCACTTAAATATTTATGTTATTCTGTTTTTAGTATTTGTTGTTATAGCGGTCCAGAAATAAGTAGGTACATCATCTGTGAATTTTAAAAGAAAATGTTGACTGTCTAGCTATCACGGTTCATGATATACAACCTGGTAAACAGACAGACAGACAATGAAGTCTTAAAAAGCTCCCGTTTTTACCCTTTTGGTACGGAACCCTAAAAACAATATGACCGCTGCAAAGAACGTCCTACCTACATTATTAATTATTATCAAACAAACGCGATAAAACTGAGACAATTTAATGTATCGGACAAACAGACCTAAATCGGGCCCCGCAAAAAGTTCACAAATGTTTTGTATGTGTCATCCGAGACATGTGGGCTTTATTTGCTTTGGGGTGTGATAAAAAATGGTGGACGAAAAAATGTCGGAAGTCCTTTTCGGTTTCCGCGTAACATTAAAATGATTTAAAGGTGTTATTTTGATATTTTATAACATCTATATTTTCTATATCTATAAAAAAAAAGCCTTATGGTGTGTAGGTATCCAATAATAAAGGGTTTTTGGAAAATACCACGGGATGTGGGGACTGCTAATTTTGGCTTACAACTCGTACCTATGAATTTCGTCATCTGTAAGCTGACTTTAAGACAAAGTTCATACAATTAAGTATTTGTTCTTAATTCGTTTTGTAATATAAGGTCCGTAGCTTTTAATTAAGTCCTTTTTACCCGACTGCCGAGGAAGGGTTATGCTTATTCTATTTTCTTATTTAACAACGTCCTTAAAAACTTTACCATCAATGACCAAGCCAAAATTCGCGTGAGAATGTCTATTAAATAGACAAAGAATTTTAATTTTCGCGTCTCCCCTCTCCCGTTTACATTTCATCATCTTTTGTCTATTCTCGATCCCATGCGAGCCCTTTCTATTACTATTTGTCTTGTCTATGGACTAAAGGATTTTGTAACCTGTTTTTGTACCCTTGGTTTTTACCTTATGCAATAGAAGTCAGGGGTTGACAACCACAACGCAACTAAGTTCTAAGAAGATCTAAGTTACTTTAAAATTTAATAGTTATACGGCCGAATACAGAAACGCTACTCAAAATTTAAAGGCTAAAATAATTGAGCAGCTACTTTAATAATTTTGCAGTTTAGGAGCCGCTAAATTTATAAAGTAGCTCAATAATTTTAGTACCCCTCAAATTTTAAATGGCGTTTTAGTATTTATGGACAGACTTTGGCAAAGTTACTTGTTTAATTTTGTTCAAGTGACTTTCGCTGTAGTTGTTTCGCTCACTTAGTAAGTTTCATAGCAATCGATTTAATTGTTTTGCGTGAACGAGTTGCAGATACATAGCTGTGTTGTTAGTTCCAATCCCGTTCAGCGTCGACCATGCTTTGTGTTTTTGCAGAAGTATTTTTCCTTTAAAAATATTTCTATTAAAGCCCAGTGCAGGCTTAAGCACTTAAAATAAAAATAGAATACTTAACAATGTCGTTTATTTCCGTTTTTGATCCAAGTAGGTATGACCACGGCATTACAGCTGAACCGTGCAATGATTAAAGTTATCCGTAACTTAGTATAAGTACGTTATCTTTGTCAAGTTATTTTGTATAATGAATGGTAGATACCTACTAACCTACCTACTAATAATTGTTCAACCAAGACTTTCTTGTAAATATGTATGCATTTATAGTGAAAAACGGGTTCCCATACTAAGACTCCACTGTCCTGCTATCTGTGTGTCTGTCACTAGGCTGTACATCATAAACCCTGATAGCTAGACCGTTGAAATTTTCACAGATGATAAATTTTTGTTGCCGAATAGCAACAAATACACTAAAAACAGAATAAATATTTAAGTGCGGCTCCCAGACAATAAACGTGATTTTTTCGTGATAATGGTACGTAAGCGTGGGTACAAATATCACTCGCACTTGGCCAATTTAATATTTTCGCTAATTCTCGAAAGAATTTTCGACATGTTGATCTCCCCTGACAAATCATCTTAACTATGAGAAACTTCTAAACCAAAGGGTTTAAATAATAGATTTGTGTGACCCTTTATATTCGTAGAATAAGTCGTGAATAGGTAATCATTCTTTTCGATACGTGACCTATTTGTGCCGAATTACCAGCTCGAAACGTTCGCTTTATCAGTGGTTTCCAATGATGTAATAGCTTAAATTAGAGTAAGTATTTTAATTAAAACATTTGGTGTTTTAACGATTTGAGGCCTCTTCTGGTTTAGGTATAGTTACCCAAATTTTAAATGCAGAAGTTACATATTTCTTCTTTTTCTAGTGGTGCGGTTAACCTATCGCCCTTCAGGTGGCCTAAGGCCTCTAACTTGACCTAACAACTAGCTATCCAGCTAACTGTGTCCCGAAGTTACACCCGCGTAAGTCTCGATCCCGTGGGAATATCAAAAAACCCTTAATAAAACTCTAATCGGATGCCTATATGTAAAGAAAACACTGTTAAGGAGATGAAGCCTTATATATTCCACTAGCTGCGTCCCACGGTGTCACCCACGTAAGTCTCGATCCCGTAGGAACTCTCTGATGATGTAGCTGTCCATTGGTAAAATAGTTTTTAAAATCGTTCTAGTGTTTTCGAAGATTACCCCCAATAGTCACATACAAACATACATACACTACACATTACCAACTTTACCTCTTTATAATATTAGTACCTATAGATTTCTTGTTTTATTAGTATAAATTACCTCATTACTTCATTGAAAGAATTAAACAAATCCATTTATTCATTAAAGCATACATTCAAATTACAATCAACTTAAAAATAAAAACTAAAAAAACCCAAATTAAAACCTAATTACAATTAAACTTAAGAATTAAATGGTTTAATCTTTCAAAACAAAACTCAAACAGTGGCTCATATCTAAAGTGTATTATAAAATAAAATATTTTTTTGAAGACACCGTTTAGAGCTTATTTTATAAGATTGTAGTTTTTAGTTATTATTTTAGACCCTAGACTCTAGTTTAATATTGTAAACTCGAAAAGAGACTTAACTATTTATAAGAACCTTTGTTACAGCGAAACAATAAATATTTACTTTACTCTACTAGATTTTCATTACGTGTCTATCTATACCATAAATAGCAAGTTATTCGCATATTTATCGGAACAAATTGACTAAGGTGAACTGTTAATTTACTACATAATATAACATGTTGTTTTTCTCAGCAACACGACACCGGAATCGAGACGATGTGAATGTCGTCGATGTGGTGGCCGATGGCCGTAGTAACTTGATTATCTTCATTCTGATGGAACTAATTAATGGCATCCTTTTCTGTGGAAAAAGTGACTGGTATAGTTCGATGCATGCCCTTTTTTCATTCGAAGTAGTCTTGTGTAAAGTTCTATCGCAGTTTGAAACTATACAATTTTGTATATTTAAAGCATAAGTCCGGAAATGCCAAGAATATGATAAATTGAAAGTCTAAATCTATATAAGGTTTTGTTCTGACTGGTGGATTACCGCACAGCCAAAACCGCTGATAGTAATTAAGTTGAAATTTAGAGAATTAAAAATATCATAATCCTCTCGCAATCAAATAAAAATATAATAATATCTTAGATTAGATATCTTTAAATTAAAAAAAAACCAACTGTTTAAAAACTTTAAATCGGAACATAGCAAAATTTAACAGTCGGGACTCGGGACCCATTATTGGGAAGGTGGTCTAGATTTTAGATATTTCATTAGTGAAACTCGCAGGTCTAAGACGAATCGATTGACGTGCGAATCATCAAAATCGGTCCATCCGCTTGTCCGCTGGAGCCCCACATAGGAACAAACATAAATACAAAGACTGATAAACTCAAAACCCTTCTTTGCGGCGCGCAATCAGGTAAAAAAATACAAAATGTTTCCCTTAAATAAAGCTATTTTAAGATTATTTAATTAATAACACCATCTCTAATTTCAAGTAGGTATTTAGAGTACCTACTTCCCTCAGAGGTTTCACCCTGTAGAATAGAAGTCAAAACCTGCCACATTTTAGGGTTTAAAACAGCATTGGTCCAACGACGAAGCTATATCTTAGAATTCCTTTTATCCATAAGGTAGTTATAACTATTCATATCTACCTACAATAGAATATGTTCATTGTTCATGGGAATTTCAAAGTTCCGAACAGAGTTTAAGTTTCAAATATCACTATGAATAGTTCATTCATAGCCATTCTATACCCATGGTCCAGTGTAATCGGAATAGTGTGGTAATCTTGAAACTAATTTGACCCGAGAGAATTTATGGCGATCGTAAGGCGTAAATGTAACTAGAAACATTTTACTTCGCAGAATTTAATGAAACATAACATTTTTTATTGATAACTAGCTGGGTCCCGCGGTTTCACCTGCCTAAGTCCCGATCCCTTTCTTATCGGATGATGACACCATATAAACAACACACTCTCCAAATTGCAGGTCTCTACTCTTAGCGGTTTAGACTGTGCATTGATCAATCAGTCAGTACAAAGCATTTTGTAGATATAAGAAGATTGAAATCATTGAGAAGCAACAAATTTTAATACACAGTAACACACAAAAGTTGTTTTTATTACAGAAGATGGTTGTATATGGAAAGTAAGACATTTATGCGTTCATGCGATACAGCCTGGTGACAGACAGACCGACAGTACCCTTTGGGTACGGAACCCTAAGCACTCATATTGTGATTATTGATCATCGCAATAGGTTCCACAAACCATTTAGTCAGTTCAGGACGTACTGAGTCCCCACAACCTAAGTGATTTATTTGATTGAGCTGTAAGTGACATCATCTCAAAAAACAGATGGTTAAGCTAAAGGCTACTTCAAACGCGCTCAGTAACATTGATCCAGTTTAGCGCTGGCTTGCATGTATTCGTGTAGATGTAGATAGATACTAGTTTCAACCCAATTCAGTGGCGACTTTGCGCTCTCAAGTCGGGGAGTTAGCCTATTCGCGTATTGAAATTAACTAAAATAACATTAATAACTAAAAACTTTTTTGGAGAATAGCTTTTTCCATACATTTTCGACTTAATAAAATTTTGGTTGGAAGTTATAGTTTTGTTTTGAGCGTATTATTGAAATAAAATTTTGGATAAGTCTGGAATACAGGAATAACCAAACTGATGACGTCCCAGTAGACACTACAATTTTGTACTCAGTACATTAAGGCCTAGGAATAAGAATAAAATAAGTATGAACCCAGTTACTGGATCTGAAATTCCGAATCACTGGATCTTATTACTAAACCCGTGTAAGCCCACCAGAAACTAATTCGCAAACCAATCGCCAAAGATATGAATGATTCGATACATGTTTACACAAGTCAGAAATATAAAGTCTAGACGTCCGTCTCTATTCGATAAATCATAATAATATAACAATTGTGTTCCTTCATTCACAGTGCCGAAGCACTGTTATTATCAAAGTGACCTATATGCGGCTGTTGTTATTTGAAATTAATTTTAACTCGATAAGCGTATGGCTTGTAAACAAAATGGTCGTGTACAATCATTTAGACCCGCTACTCACCTAAGCTAAAACCTCTTCCTTTTTGACTGTCGGTTTAAAATGCTTACACTGCTAATGCTTATAAATTACCTAATACGCAATTGAATCCGAATTAGAAGCATTTAATTAAAGCACATTGCGATTTGCGATCGTCTTTTGTTTTTGTTTCAATCGTCTTTCTTTTCTATTTCGATCGTGGGTTATCAATTTTGATAAGGTGTATTTTGTCCCTGTAGATAGGTACGTCAACTAACGTGGGTCCAGTTAACTCTAAATTAGCACTTAGGCTAAGTTACGCCAAACCCGCGGGACGCAGCTTGTTTGGAAACAGTCGTAAGCCACTACCTAATACAATTCTCTAGTGTTGCACTAAAAAATCACAGAACAAATCATACGAAGCAGCATCTCTAACTAAAGTGCATTCCATATTAGGCGGTTCAGTTGCATACACCGAAAATTTCACAATCACCTAAAGTCTTCAAGTCAGTGAACCCCAAACTACAATACGTTTTGTGAAAGCAACTAGAAGTGCTAATAACCAGGTCACATGCCGTATGCCGGTCGAGTTAGGGGACACACAGGAAGCATGGACCGTGCGCAGTTTAACAGGACATTTCCTTAGGGATGTCTTAGGGGACGAATTCTTTCTTTGTGTTTCGCGCATCGTTAATTTGTCGAGGAAATTAATTTGAATAGAGGGAAACTTTTTGATTTACCTTTGTCTATGACGACGTGCGTGTAGTTTCCAGTGTATTTAAATCAAACCAAATGAGTATGTCGATTTTGAACAACCATTGCCTTTGACAAGGACCAAGTGAACCTTACATTACATTGCCTACATTATCACAAACACACAACCCTTTCTTTGTAGTCGGGTAAAAAGTAAATCCCCGCAAGTTTCTTGTGGTTCCTTCTCATCGGAGGACGCGTTCCGAAACCACCCTTAACTTATCTAATATTAAGACGTTTCAAAATGATCATTCAGGTATTTGTATTCATCTTCCGGACTGAATTAAATATATGAGTATTGAGTCAACCCTTATTTAAAACGTAAATTAACATCAAGTTCAAAGCATACCTAACTTAGAACTTATTGAACATAAAGCTGTTTATGTTGTTCAACATATTTGATGAACGTAATCTGGGTTATATAATTTTTTTATCAAACACTCCCATATCTGACATTGCCCTCTTTATAATCATCAAAAAGAATTCAGGGAAGTGTTATCATAGTTATCATTGTGTGTTTTAGAGACAGGAAATACTAATGTTGTATGTACGAGTATGTATGTATATGCCTACTAAATAGTAACATATTTAGAGTGTGGGTAGTCTACTGTATTTTACTGTAACCTACCCACTTTGTGTCTAAAAACACCGCCTCATTAAAGTTGAGATCAAATAGTCTCAGTCCAAAAAAATTATAGAAGAGATTGCTTCTTAGATTTGACTTATTTACCCACATCGCTTATGTGTTTTATGTAAGTTTTTTTCATATTTAAATCACATTTATTCATTATTTTTTTATGTTTAAACAAACTATACCCATGGTCGACGATCGTGTCTTATAGATAGGATAGGATATCCTCAGTAATTCCATCGTAGTGCTTCTTAGCACGACTTACTAAAATCGTCCCTAAATCCTAGTTTACTCAACCTAGCTGTGTGAACCCGTCCCGTGGTGTGAACTGTAGGTTATTGCTTACTGCATTTTGGGTTTTAATTCATTCTAATCTAAGGTCCAAGTTTGACTGTCGTGGTCTTGAAAGCTTTTTTGAGGCAATTGAAAATAAGCCATCCATCGCAAAAACTATAATTCCCGTTATTCAAAATTCATTCCACATCCGTAACACATTTGCAAACCCTCATAGTTTTTATATTTAAAAGTGCAGTTTTTACTGTTCAACACATGGTTTCCCTTATCTTTCACGTTTATGTTTACCAATGTTTAGGTAAATGTATTTTGTTGAGACACTTTCAAATAACTCAAAAATATTAACCAGGGAATAACCCTGGCAAGAATGCTGTATCGTTGTCCACCTTAACATCGCTTCCCATCATGTAAGCTTAGGTCAAATACAAGCCTATCTGCTTGCGTATAAAAACTTCTTAATTACATCTATTGAAATTCCAGTGTGAAGTAGAAGGTAGATGCTGACCTATCCTATAAAAAGTTAATAATATTTCTTTGTTCCTTTCTATTAGAAACTTACAACACCTGCCTGCGCCTGTGTTGCGTCACACATTCTCATGGGTATGATTTCTGTACCTGATCCTTCGTCCTTTTCATTCTCCTCGTTGAGTCCTTCGGCATCCTTTTCTGGAATTATGGCGTCCCTTACAGAGTTTTTGTCGATCCCTACTTTACCCTTATTACGTGTTGCGTATGCGCATATTATGCTTTGTGAGGGTTAGTGTGTCTGTGTGCGTGTGGGAACGAAGGAGGGATATGTATTTTTTCCATTCGGCCAGTGTTGTTTTGGCGTCGTGAGATTCTGGATCTATGGAGATGTGACTTTGTGTGAATTGGCGGGAAAAAGGGGGGATCTTAATGAAACAAGATTTGATGACAGTGTTGTGAAAGCGAACTATGGAGTGTTTTTTGTTAGAAATCTGTTTATGTTTTGTTTAGGAATTTTGACGTGATGTTACATGAGTAAGTACTTACTTATGCCACTTATTAATAGTTTCTTATACCCGCTTTGTGATTATGTCCTTGTACTATTATATCTCCGACTCATTCAAATCGCGTATATGATTAAGTTAAGTGATTGTAATTGCTACGGCAAATTGGTCATTATTATTCAGCGTCCATACTCATCGAATCAAAAGGTTCACCTTAAAATGACATTTAATTTCCTTAAAACAACGACAATCGAGAATTCGCGATGAATGGGGAAAAAACTTGTTTTTCGATATCAGCTGATGCCTCCTTCGTGGTATGCATAAATAATACTGTCTCTAGTTTTTTTCATACACGTTCTTTGCATCTTACCTCACCAAATCAAGTATTATTTTTATTATTTCTATAACCGGTACATAAGTGTGGGTTGTTTTTTCCATAGTTATTTAAATGGACAGGGCATTATTAAGCCCAAGATGAAGCATGAAACTGCGGAACTCGTGAGGAGCTTTAATTTATTCTGCTTGTCTTGGGTTTGGCTGATGCAAGGAACTTCTTCTTTTTGCATAGTAGTGTCGCTCACCTAGTGTTTCCTATTTCAGGTCGCTCTAAGGCCTCTAACTTGACCTAACGACTGCTATCAGAGTAAACTATGCCAACTTGATGTCAACCCATTAGTCTTGCAGCATAGAAAGAGTGCTGATTAGGTCAACTTGCTTGTAGTTTCAGCATCAAGTACTTGGACACCTTGGTTGATTCAAGCATTCACACTTGCGGTTTAGACTCAGGACTTGTTCGTTGCGGGGGCCTTATTTATTGAAACTAGTTTTGAGAGTTTCAAAACCGTGTTAAAGCAATAAGAACTCTGTTATCAGCTGGGTTCGGTTCTTTATCCTCTGGTCGGGTTTTATCAAGGGCTTCGTCTGTCCCTATTTTTCGAATCTTTATTGTGTTCAAGATTCTGGCGCCATTTTTTACTAAAGCGGTAAAGTGATGCTGACAATGTGTAATTTTAATAATTTATATATTTTTGGGCTTAATGCATAGGCCAAAGTGTGGTGTTTCTTGAAACTTCATATTTCTTTCACACCCGTATTAGCTTAATGTGGCTAAATGTGGTATGGATTCGAAATATCCTTTTGATATTACCGTGACATGAACTTCCATTTAGTAAACAGATAGCACCATTGCATGGTCCCCCTAGCCCATTTTTAGTTTTAAGAGATTTTTTATTTTATTTTATTAAATAAAATCATAATGAAGATACAAGATATTCCACTCTAACCAATTCTCGTTGTGATTTATTAGTTCGTAGTAAATCTCTTAATTTGAATGTCAAACTAATTAATAAGCTTATTTGTGTAGCTAGAAGAGGCGTATTTTTATAAACGACTAGCAGCGTCCCGGGATTCACCCGCGTAAGTCCCGATCCCGAGGGAATATCGGGATCAAAAGTAGCCTATGTTACTCAGGGTACCTTTCTAATGGTGAAAGAATTGAAATCGGCCCAGTAGTTTTTGATTTTATTTATTACAAACATACGACACTCAAAAATACAAATCTTTCCTCGTTATAATATTAGTGTAGATAAATATACGTCATATAGAGCTTTGGCCATTGTTTTACCTGCTACACAGACGACCGGTGGCTGCACTGGTCTACGTATCGAAACACGGACGAATCCCCTTAGCGCTACAGGTTACTAGGTGGTAACAAGCCTCGGTCGAAGCCTCGTTTGGTTACCTTTTACAATGGGCCGGGGATACCGTTGCTACATTCTTTTAGACACGAGCTGGGTACAAACTAATCCTTTATTTATTACTCAGATTTTCAGACTGTTGTTCTGTGAATGCTTTGTACTAAGATTAGCTATAGCATAGTAGAAGAAATATAGCTTCTGTAATACTAATAAGTGACGATAAAAGGGAACATAGCGATGAAATGGATAAAAATGTTTTCCTACTGCATAAAGATGAAATTCAGGCGAATAGTTGTAAAAGAAAGCGCCATGTCTTCCTTTCTGAAAAACCTTCGGACTTCACCTATAAATAAATATTATCATTCTGTCATACGTGTGTTTTGTGTATTTTTATTTTTAAAAGAGGTCCTCAGAGGTCCCACGTGTTCTGATTCCAAACAAGATCATAAGGATTACGTAATGCCTTGTTATTATTAAATTGGATACCATCAGGATGTCTTACAAACCTTTGTGTAATAATTCAAAACGTGACTGGAGGTTTTAGTTGTTATAATATAGTGGGTATTTGTCTCCTCGCAAAGTTACAAGGTCCTTGAACAAACATACATATTCTTGCCTCATAGCTTAAGGAATGTCGAAAAATAAACATTATTCCGGTTTTATAATCTGTTCGCCCGGGGAAAACAAAACTGTCATACGGGTAGATAATTTGTAACATCTATGTAGATTATAAAAAGCAGTGGCCCTAATAAGCCGCCTTGGGGTACTCAAAAATAATAATGTCAATAAGTGCTTAAAATGTTTGCGTGGCGATGTAAAGACACTATTTAAATTATTTGTCAGAATCCAAACTAATTACTTACTGTTCTGTAGAATGAAGACTATAATACAATGTTTCAAAATTCCACGACTTTTAGACCCAACCAAGGCTTTGTTTTTGCCTTTTCCGTGATTCATATTCCACAGACAATTCTTAGCGATACATAAGTTCCATACAGACTTGCGTTTCTTCTTTAACCTAGATGATTGATTGTTTCTTTGCTTTGTTCCAGTGATTCGGAGTCAAGCGATTACTCAGAAGACTCGGCGGTCTACGATGATGCGTCGTCTTCAACCAAAGGTTCTGGGCAGAGGAAGAATATTAATAAAGGAAGATGGACGAAGGACGAGGTATTTAGCTGTCATTGTCACTTTGTTAGTTTTGAGGGTCATGTGGAAAATCGGGAAGTTATCTCTGACTCGGTTGTCGGTCTCTAAGTTTATCAATTCACTCTTTCTGCAGAACGGGTAGAGGTTAAGAATTGCAATTTACATATATCGAATTGAACGCTTTACGCTCCCTATTAGATTTTATTTGAATTTACTAAAATATTTTGGAAAACGATGCATTTTACGATTTAGCTTTTCGGACTTTCTCTTTGCAAGTGTCCTTTGTAATGTCACGCCAGTTGTTGGCTTTAAGTTCGCTCAAATCAGCTGGTCACCCTGTCTTTCCAGCGACACCCAAACCTCTGATCCCCTCATAACGTTACCAATTTAATGTTTCCAGGACAAAATGCTCAAAATGTACGTAAGGATGTACACGGAGAACTGGGAGCAGATAGCTAGCCACTTCCCGGACCGATCTGACATCCAATGCCAGCAGCGGTGGACGAAGGTCGTCAATCCTGAACTAGTCAAAGGACCTTGGACCAAGGAGGTAAATATTCAGTGGGCCATGGTTCTATTGTGTGAAGGGATTTGTATAGAGTATTAGGAGCTGTGAAAACTATCAACTTCCTGTACAATTCCTAATTTAATAATCGATTTTCAATGCGTTAATCCAATCTAGGATACGTCAGCCATCTTGTGCCTTACCACCAAGGGAGAACAACATTTTTTTCATAATAATTTTTGGGGTTTCGCAGTCAACCAGAAACCCTAACTTATAGTTTCGTCATGTCCGTCTGTCTGTCCGTCTTTCCGCCGCTTATGATTAATAAGGGGGAGAATGATTTCCGATCGTGTGGGGAATCGTTAGGTAGTTCTATTAAAATCATCGTGGCTCATAAAAAAAACCATTTTTCAATAAATTTAAAATCTAAAATGACGTAAAACCAAATAATTTATGTCCAAAAGAAGTGTGAGCGAAATAACTAAACATAGATTTGGCGCCAGATAGCTATGAATGAAATTCATTGTAACTTACATGTTTTGAATGTGGAAACAGGGATTTAGTACAATGATTTTTTCTCCGTTGGGTACTACATTATTTTAGTTAACAATTGTATTTTTGGAAAATATTTTACAAGGAGAAATTATAGTAAAAATGCCTTGAGCAATAAAAACATAAGAAATATTAATTGTATGTTTCTTTAGTATATTATTTGGGGTTTCCCGTTACTACAGATCTTTTAGTGGTATTCAACAAAATGTATGATAATTAGAGATGGGCCGACTAGTCGCCGACTAGTCGGGAAAGCCGACTAGTCGGCAAATTATGCCGACTAGTCGTCAACTAACAATTATACAATAAAACCAATATTTATTTAATTAGTAGTACAGTTTAGAAGGTGGGTAGTCAGAAAAACGTAAACAAAACACGTCATAGCTTACATACATCATCTAAGCATCTAAAATGTCATAACTATGCCTCAGCTCCATTTTTTTTTCCATCTTTTATTTTTATTTCAACCTTTTTTGGTAATTTCGCTACCGCTTTCGAAGTGCAAACTTATCCAAAAATAGCAACAATCGCCGAGTGATCATGATTAACCCAAATATCTCGGATTATAATGATCTCCAGTGCCGACTAGTCGGCCGACTAGTCGGCAAGTTTGGAACCGACTAGTCGGCTAGTCTGCTAGTCGGCAGAACCCCTAGTCGGCCCATCTCTAATGATAATGTATTACTTCTTATAAATAAAGCAAAGATTTTTGGGGTTTTAAATAACTAAATTCATTTATTTTTATGAAACTTCCCAAATCTATACTAATATTATAAAGAGGTAACATTTATGTATTTTCCGGGTAATCTCTGAAACCACTAAACCGTTCCAAACATCTTTTCGCCAATAGAAAGCTACATTATCGAGGAGTAACATAGGCTACTCCCGATATTCCTACAAGATCGGGACTTACGCGGGTAAAACCGCGGGAATCTGATAGTTAATTATAAGACAGTAATAATCATTTTCTCAAGCTCATCCGTGCTTCGGAAGGCACGTTAAGCAGTTGGTCCTAGTTGTTATCTCTGATAAGTCATTAGATAGAGGCCTTAGGGCGACCCGAAACCTTTTAACACTATTAGGTGAGCTACACGACCCCGAACCCGCGGGAATATCGGGATCAACTGGAGCTTATGCTATCTTCTCTAAGGTCCCATCTATCTCTATACCAAAATTCGATCTACTTAAACAACTGAGCAGCTCTCAAACTCAAAAAAAATCCTACTAATTTTAAATTTAGAAGCTGCTCGATTATTTAAGTACCTAGCCTTTAAATTTTAAGTTGCGTTTCTGTATTCGGCTGTTACTTTGGCATTTATAATGGGGATAGGCAATAATTATAAAAAAAAACCATCAAAATAAAGCGTATCGTATAAATGCACGCCGTTCAGTCTACAGTCTATGAATGCAAAGGAAGCATGATTCAGAGGTCGTCAAACTGCAGATAGGCTTAGAATGTGGCATAATTGCAGAGTACGCCGTATTATACGGACTTCGGACGTCCATTCATTGATTCGGAGAAGGTGCACTGAGGTTTACGTATAGAGGTGAGTAGGTAATTATAGTTCACTCTGGACCAGAAAACCCACGAGGCCTGCGGCCTCTCGCTTCGCGGGGTTTTAAGGTCCAAAGTGAACTATAAATTGAAACCAAAACTCAACCTTGCATTTTTTGTTCCATTAATAGGCTTTATTAATTACCGTTTTTATAGATCTTTAGTCATTTCGTTAGGTGCATTGTTAACATGAAGTTCGTTAAACAACCGGTATCATTACAATTAGAAAATATCAATTTTGCGTCTGAGCAACAAAACATTCGTCACGGAAAACTATTACCAAATACAGTTCGCTGTATAATATGTGGTCCATCGAACTGTGGAAAAACGAATTTGGTTATTGGACTACTTTTGCACGAAAATGGTTTAGAATATCGTAACGTTTATGTCTATTCAAAAACTCTTTATCAACCGAAATATAAGTACTTAGAACAGGTATTGCAAAGGGTTCCTGGTGTTACTTTCTCAAAGTTTCATGAAAATCAAGAAGTGTTCACTCCAGAAGAAGCAAAATGTAACTCAGTTATTGTTTTCGATGATGTATCTTGCGAGAATCAAAACAGTATGCGTGATTTTTTTGCAATGGGTAGACACAAATACATAGACTGTTTTTATTTAAACCAGACATATAGCAAAATACCAAAACAGTTAATAAGAGATAATGCAAATTTATTAGTATTGTTCAAGCAAGATGATATAAACTTGAGACACATATATGATGAACACGTCAATACTGATATGACATGGCAAGAATTCAGAGCAATGTGTGCCCAAATATGGAAAGAACCTTACAGTTATGTTGTAATAAACAAGGACTGTGAAAAAAACAAAGGTTGTTATCGAAAGAAATTTGATACGTTTGTTTTATTTCATTAGTGGACTTATGTAAATCATTTCTTGTTGAGTCGTGGCTTAGAAAACAAGTTCTGTGAGCGTTTTGTTTATATTAAATAATAAAATTATGTCTTACATTCCCGTCTTTCGCCGTTTCGCTGATGAAGAGGAACGTTTAAGGAGTTTTGCTACCTGGCCGCTGGGTTTAAATCAAAAACCAAAAGAAATGGCTGAAGCAGGATTTTTTTATACCGAAATAGGTGATAGAGTCGTCTGTTTTTACTGCGGTGGAAGAATGAAAGATTGGGGCCCCAACGATCTACCATGGGAAGAGCATGCACGCTGGTTTGGCCAATGTCCCTATGTATTGGTAATGAAAGGAGAAGACTATGTGGAAAATGTACAAAATGGAGGATATGAAGAATTCGAAGAAGAGTGCAGTCAAATTGAACCGGAAATAAAAGTCAACATAATACCATCATCAATTATATGTAAAATTTGTATGGAAGAAGAATTAAATACGTGTTTCACACCTTGTGGTCATGCTGTGGCGTGTGCGAAGTGTTCTCTGTCTGTCGGAGTTAAATGTCCGATTTGTAGAAAAGAATTCAAAAAAATTATTAGATTGTTTTTATAAATAAAGAAAGAAGTTAAGTATTTAAAAGTCTTTTTTTATCCCTTATAAATAGCTGAGAATATTATTCGTACTATTATTTTGTGAGGCTACTACAACCAACAAAGTTCATCACTATAAATAGCTAAATACATAAACTACACTATCATTTCACATGAATACTGTTAATGGTTCAATCAACTCTGCTGCAATGGAAAAAAATCTAAAAAAACAAATTGTTGAAGCTGCAGAAGCTGTTAAAAAGAAGGTTCGAAAAATGCGAAATATTGAAACGGACAGAAGTAATATTTTAAAATCTGTTTTTAAACCAATTACAGAACCCCTCAATAAAATGGTGGACAATTCTTTATCAATAGAATCTCCTGACAAAAGAAAATCATTTCATTATTCCAAAGCCTTACAAAATGATGTTAAATTTGATACTTCAAGTCCATTAGACAGCGATAAAACTCTAAAGAGACAATCTAATGTTGGATTCAATATATTAAGCCCAAAAGAATCTAGTGAGTCACAGGATAGTGATAATAACGATTACGATGGTGATGCAATTAAAATGGATACAGTAGAAGGAGATGAATCATTTAAGACAGTGTCTTCAGGTGCAACCGATGCAATTTTAGACGTTTCTTCGTGGTCTCTTACTCCTGATGCTTCAGATAGTTTCAATGATGTTCTGTTTGGTATTAGAAATGATCGCGGAAAACTCATGATGGGATCTTCGCGTGTTGTGTTGACTGATGATTATATTCAAGTTGGTACAAAGAAGTATAAATTTACGGATGGAATAAAAGAATTACTTTTTAAAAAAGTCCCTAACTTAGATGTAATAAATAATGAAGATTTGAGTCATTATAAGTTAATGTTGCAAGAAACAAATGCTCATAGAAGAAATTTTAGTCCAAATCAACCGATCAAGAGTAATAAAGGCCGAAAATACTTGAGTATTATAAAACCACTATTCAAATTACGTAAAGTTTCAGTAAGCACTGATAGTAGCCAACCGGACATAACACATCAAGGAGAAGGTTTACCACTTATGAAAACATGGAAGAAAAATGTTGACTACGTATACTGGGATGATCCTAATGAATTAGTTGAAAGATTAAAGCTTTTGATTGCTTCAAAAGATGCTGGTAACACTGGGTTGGAGAATGAAATCATTTCTATTATAGAAGAATTGCGTGAAAGCGGGATTATACCTTAATATATAGCATGATTTTTTTAAATTATTTCATTTCAACTTTATCGATAACACCTATCAGTTCACTATAATGGATAAGTTTGGACATCACATTCATAAACGCTTGCGTTTACCAGATTTCATAGAAAACTTTGATAAAATCCTAATGAAAACCGAAAGCGGAGAGTTTGATTTACATAATACAAGACTAACCGGTATTACGATTCCATTGAAAAATTCTGATGCTGTCAACAAGGAGTACGTAGATAGACAAAATGAATTGTATATAAAGAAGGAAGAGATCGCAACAATAGTTAATAATTTGAGAACAGTTTTAAAAGAATATGTTGATAATATTATTGTAGATTATTGTACAAAAGCTGATTTAATAAGAGCTAAAAAATGAGTAAACTTCAAATTGTGAATGAAATTCATAAAGCTGTTCGCAAGAATTTTAATCGACGATCAGTATTATTAAAGGGCATTGATGACCTATGGCAAGCAGATCTCATTGATTTTCAAAGTTTAAAAAGATATAACCGTGACCATAGATATATTTTGGTGATAATCGATTGTTTTTCTAAGTTTTCTTGGGCTATCCCCGTTAAAACTAAAACAAAAAAAGAAATCGCAAATGCGTTTCAAAGTGTATTAGATAAAAATCACCGAAAACCCATTAATTTACAAACTGATATGGGCACTGAATTTTACAACGATGAATTTAAAAAAGTAACAACAAAGTATAACATTAATCATTACTCTACATATTCTGTTAAAAAGGCTTCTATAGTTGAAAGACTAATAAGGACATTGAAAAACAAGCTGTTTAAACTTTTTAGTTTCAATGGTCACTATAAATGGATTGGAGAGTTGTTGACAAGTGTCATATCAACATATAACGACACAATACATCGAACAATAAATTATAAACCTAAAGATGTCAACCATTCAAACCAAAATGCAGTAATGAAAAATATTATAAAATTCCAGAACTCTAATATAAAGCATGCAAAATCCAACAAACTAAAAGTCGGTGATCATGTTCGTATAAGTAGATATAAAAGCAGCTTCGAAAAAGGATATACTCCTAACTGGTCTACAGAATTGTTTTTAGTTAAAAATGTTTATCTTTCTGTACCAGTTACGTATTCTATAGAAGATATGTACCACCAACCAATATTAGGACGTTTTTATGAACAAGAACTTCTAAAAACTAACTGTCCAAACGTATACCTTATTGAAAAAGTTTTAAGAAAAAAGGGTAATAAACTCTTTGTCAAGTGGTTGGGTCTTTCAAAAAGTGAAAACAGTTGGATTGATAAACAAGCGATCTTATAATCCTGTATTATTAGATTTATAAAAATATAAAATTGAGAATAACAATAGAAATGACTTCATTTATAATTCAGCTATGCGCGGTGGAGGTCTTGTGAATAGTATTATAAATAACTTACCATTTGAATTGCATTTACCCGGATATAATTATTGTGGACCCGGTACACGATTAAAGAAACGATTACTGAGAGGAGATAAAGGAGTTAATGAGCTTGATAACGCTTGTATGAGACACGATATTGCTTATAATAATTCAAACAGTTTGGAAGATCGACACAAAGCTGATTTAGATCTCATAAATATGGCAAAACAGAGAATGAAATCAAAAAACGCTGGAACAGGTGAAAAACTGGCTTCGTGGCTTGTGAACAAGGCGATGAAAACTAAGGTCAAGTATGGTGCAGGTGGGAGATCATTCAAGTCGATGGTATCAAAAATACATAAAAAACTGAAAAAGTCAAAACCAAAAAATGATGCTGCAGCAATAAAAGAAGCTTATTCTGCAGCTAAAAAGCACATTAAAAATAAGAAAAAAGTTCATGTGCCTCGTGTTATACCGTTGCCGAAAACAGGTGGTATTTTACCACTCATTCCAATATTCGCTGGACTATCCGCACTGGGCGCACTGGCAGGAGGTGCAGCAGGAATAACAAAGGCTGTAAACGATCATAAATCAGCGAAAAAGAACTTTGCAGAAGCTCAACGTCATAATAAAATGATAGAATCAATTGCTCTAGGAAAAGGCTTGTATATAAAACCCTACAAGACAGGAAATGGTCTTTTTGTAAATAAATCAAAAAACTAATTAAAAGGTTACCCAGACGCGCACTTTCTGATTTAGACATATTAGATTATGCTAATCAACATATTCCATACTTTAGGGGTGTTTTCATGAGAAATAAACTACCATCAAAATCCAAGGATATTGAGTGTGGGATTGTCAATTTAGATAGTTCAGAAAATGATGGAACTCATTGGGTAGCCTATGTAAAACTATTCAAAAATTGTGAATATTTTGATAGCTTTGGCGATTTAAAGCCTCCGTTAGAGTTGGCTGAGTATTTAAGATATCGCATCAAATATAATTATTCTAGATATCAAGACTTTAACACATCCAATTGTGGACACTTATGTTTAAAGTTTCTAGAAACGTTTTGGAAGGAAGAGCTAGGTGAAAACTATGCGATTATAAATCGAGCAAACAAGAACTTACTAAAAAATTGTATGATCGTTAGTGGATTCAATAAATGAATTAATTATTATTATTAATATATTAAGTGTGTGGTTCATTAACTTAGATGATTAATTTAGGTTATTTTTTAATAAATTATAATATTGACTATAAATTTATAAAGTTGTTTTAATTACCTTCATTTGTAAAATGTCTTTCACGTTGTCTATAACTGGTAATACCTCGATTTTATCGTCCACTTTTTATCCACCATTGCAATTTGAAGGTGAATACGAGTGTGCCCTGTTGTATTTGTCTACATTCAATTCGATCCCTAACATTGATAAACGAAATAATAAATTTTATTACGACAACAATGAAGTCTTAGAAATACCAGAAGGTGCTTACGAACTCCAAGATATATCTGACTATTTAAAATCAAACGTAAAAAATGGAACAAACATAAATTTGTTTTGTAACAACAACACGTTAAAAACTTTCCTTTTTTGTTCTAAAAACATACAATTCGACAAAAATGATTCTCTCGGAAAATTATTAGGGTTTGACAAACAAACTCTTAAAGCCAATATAATACACGAGTCGCAACTTCCAGTTAACATTTTATCGACAACAGTGGTAAGAATCGAATGTGATATAGTGAGCGGATCATATATTAATGGAAAATCAAGTCACATCATTTATGAATTTGCCCCAAACGTTCCACCAGGGTATCGAATAATAGAAGTGCCAAAAAATATAATTTATTTTCCAATCAATCAAAATAACATAAGTTCTATAAATATCAGATTGTTAGACATAAATAATAATTTGATAAATCTACGAGGTGAAGAAGTTCAATTGTACATGCATATCAGGAAAAAATGATAGACTTCAATAAATACGGTAATAATGTTATAAAACCTATCAGTACTCATCGATCAATCCGGAAAGGAACAACTAAGAAAAAAATTAAAATTACCAAAGAAAATAAACAATTCTTAAAATTTATCGGACTACTAAAATGAACATCTTAGATATCACGAGTTCACCGGCATACGATAATACCATAGATGGTATAGAATATCATTCGTATAAGCCTTACATAACAAGTTTCAACAGGAATGATGAAATTCGAATCCCTATCAACCAACAAGATTTATACATATTACCATCAGCAAGTACCCTCTATATAGAAGGAACGGTAAACATTGTGAAAGGTGCTGCAAAAGAAAAAGTTGATGCTATAGAGTTCACGAATAATCCAGTTCTTTTTCTGTTCCAAGATGTTCGTTATGAACTTAATGGAGTAGAAATTGATAGAATAAAAAATGCTGGAATGACAACAACAATAAAAAATTTGCTATCTTTTAATGAAAGTGAGGCTAAAATGGCTAAAGCTTGGGGTTGGGATGTAAATGGAACAAAGAAAACCCACGGAGGACACTTTTCTTGTTCAATACCCCTGAGAAACGTTTTAGGCTTTGCTGAAGATTATAAAAAAATTATTTTGAACTGCAAACATGAACTAATATTATTACGCAGCAATACAGATTTAAACTCTTTAAAAATTCCAACTGGTGAATCTCTCGAAGATATAACAATTCACAAATTAGTTTGGCGCGTCCCGCACATCAAAGTGTCTGACAAAGAAAAAGTACATTTATTAAAACTATTAGAAAAGGATCGTCCTCTCCATTTAGCTTTTAGGAATTGGGATTTATATGAGTATCCGTTAGTACCAAAAACAACTAAGCATACTTGGTCAATTAAAACATCATCGCAGATTGAAAAACCAAGATATGTAGTATTAGGGTTACAAACGAATAGAAAGAACTTGCCGGATAAAGATATATCACGATTCGATCATTGTAATTTGAGAGATGTCAAAGTGTATCTTAATTCTGTATATTATCCATATGAAAATTTGAATATAAGTTTTAAAGATCAGAAATTTGCGTTATTATATGAACAATATGTCAAATTCCAAGAATCTTATTACGGACGTAGAAGTGAACCACTGCTCAGTCCAAATGAATTTAATGAAAAAACACCACTGTTTGTAATCGATTGCTCTAGACAATGTGAAAATCTAAAGTCCGGTCCAGTAGTCAGTGTACGTATAGAACTTGAAAGCAATTCAGAGATACCTGATCACACCGCTGCATATTGTCTCATTTTAAACGATTCCATCATTGAGTATAGACCGTTGAGTAACATAGTGAAAAAAATATCATAAATATGAATCCCAGTGATTTTGTAATTGTAGACGTACAAGGATTTAAGGATAAAGAAAATAAATTTATCATAAAAGAATTTGCGGTTATACGGAACGAATATACGCAAACTTTTCTTGTGAAACCCCCTTTCCATTTTAAACACTTAACGGTGGAAGAAAAAAAACACGTGCGATGGATAGAAGCTAATCGAGGAATTTATTGGAGTGAAGGTTTTATTGACTACAGTGAATTTAAGCGTATTGTTAAACCATATTTGAATTTTCAAAATGTTTTAACTAAAGGCACTGAGAAAATCAAGTGGATTAAAGATTTATGTGAGAACTGCGAAGTAATAGATATAGGAGAAAACCAAGGCTGTCCTAATTTTTTAAAATTATATAACGATTATGAGGTTTCTAATGTAAGTTTGAATTGTATTGATCATAATAAAATTTGTGCTCTTAAAAATGTTATTTGTATCAAGAAATGGTGTGAAGGAAGCAAGAATGAATTTAATTTATGTAAATATTTTAACTCTGTTTCTTGTACTTGATATTTTTACTGAAATATATTTTTATCAATTTATTACTTTTGTATTATCATTTCGTCTAAACAAATAAGGTACCTAATTCATAAATAAAATACATTATTTGAACAAATCAGATAAGCAAGGATTTATTTCAAGATAATCTATGACTAATACATTAAAAATATAATTGACTAAAAACTAAACTTATAACGGATTATCTTTATTCATTTAAACAATACTTATTAACTAAAATATACAAATTAATTATCGATTATTGTTTCTGATATACTTTTTATCACTCTCTCCGTTTGGTCTAATATATTGTCTATACAATCTTTCACCACATATTGAGCCGATACAATTACTTCACTGTCATTTTCACTGTTTTCACCACTAATGTCAGTTATACTGATCTGAATTAACCGCCTCCCTTTGCAAGGCTCGCGGTTCAATACAAATGAAGATCTTCGTTGGATGCTACTGGAATTCTTAGTCGTCTTCTTTAATTTCTGTTTTAGGGGCTTCGGAGTTTTCTTTAAATTGCTTACAGGCAAGTTGTCCTCATAATCATTATCAGGAAAATTTTGTGCGCATTGAAAGTAAAGATCTTGAGTGTTGATTCCGAAGAGTCTATCAGCTTGTTCCACATCATTTTTTAGGTCCATGTTCGACATTATCTGAAACAATCAAAATAACACATAAGCTTAGCATAAGTAAGTAGTATTCAAATGAAAATAGAAAAAAAAAGTAAAAAAATAACTTACCAACGTGCAATATTTATTTATTTAGTTAGCTCGAAAGGTATTGTCTCTGTAACGTACAAGTAAAGAATGATGTAATAATCCATCAACATTTAATGAGGTTTTTGTTTACTCGACAAAATCATGCATTGATGCAATAGTAATTGATATTTTTACTAAGAAACAGCGCAGGTGTTTGTTCTCAAGTTTCATTCTTTTAAAGCAAACAAATAGAAACGTGTTGCGACATGTTAGTCGGTATCATCAAACTGCTTTGTTTATAATATTAGTTGGTAGGTACCTAAGTAATTATTTCATTTCTAAAGAGATAAATAAAACGCATCATTATTATGACATAATAACATATTTATTGATAAACTTAAACTATAACTTATAGCTATAACATCCCGTTTAGTTTACCATAGGTACATAAGTAATAAGCAACAAAAATATATGGTGTATAGGTCTATCATGTATTTTTATTGTAACAAAATAGTATTCTTAATTTACGATTTAAAAGTACTGTGAGCGCTACGATATTAGTTTGAAAAGGGTTCAGATTGTATGCTACTTACCTACAGATTATTACTGGAGTTATAATTATGTAAAATTAAGTAATAAGTAACAAAATATTTTTATACTCCTAGGAAAGCAACATGACCCAGTGCTTTTGTAGATATCTTATCTGATGATATTAGACGTTTATCATCTTTACTGGATAAAGCGACTTTATTTACGCAATGAGTGAAAACTTGATGTTTTATCGATTTAAACAATTTATTCTTTTTTCTTAAAATTGATTGAGAAAATAAAGTTGTTCTATAGTCAGACACCTCTAAATCGCGAACGACACATGATTTTACACCTTTAGCTTTTTTTATTTCAGTTTCAATAGTTTTTAAACAATAAAGTTTTGAACGTAATCCGATGAATTCTAATATAATTTTACCGGCCATTTCATCCTTAAATAACCCTGGTACTTTTTTATTGATCAAAGGTAAACCATACTCGTTGTCTATTGAAAAATTACTAGTGTCAAAATAATTAATAAAATGTTCTTTTAAATCTTTATAGAAATCTTTTGTTTTAATATGATAGATAAAACTATCTGTATCGGTATAACACATTTGCAATCGATCACCATAATGTGGTTTCATTACTGAATAATGAAAATCATACATGTGAGTTTTAGACAATTCAAGTACCGAAAAACCAATATAAATAGGTTTATCTAATGCTATTTGTGTTGGTTTCAGTTGGATAGCTGCTAAGTTTTCACTAAAAATGATGCTGCTATGATAATAAGGGGACGATATTAGTTTACCTGCACTATTTTTCTTTTTAGTAAAATTATGATTATCTTGCCATTGGTTAACTAATTTAACATCAACTTTCTTTGCGTTGTTTTCCAATGTTTTACCAAATATACTGTTATTAAGTAATTTGAAAAAATCTTGTTCAAACGTTGATTTAGCTTGTTGTCTCAAACATGTATTTAATTCAATATACTGTTTTAAATAATCATTTTGACGGAATTTAATGACTCTATGAACTTTTTTCAATATTAAACCATGTTTCAAGCATGTTTTTAAATAAACATAATGAATAACGTAATGGAATTTATCGTATAGATTTGGAATCAATTTAACAGACTTAGAACCAGGAGCAATAAAACGTTGTGAAGCCAGGGGATAATCTGAGTGGGTTAAATGCAATGATTTAGGATAGCTTAAGTCAACCTCAAGAATAAAACCATATTCAGCATTATCTGGTACACTATTTACGTCTAAACTAGTGATT